>CM077346.1:82957142-84157142 GCA_039655645.1 Ammopiptanthus mongolicus | reverse complement strand
ATTGCAATAAAAGTTCAGCCTCTTTACTTTTACCAAAACCATGAATGTTAACCATAAAAAATTGGCCCAATGACCTAGGACACACCAAACATTCACCGAAAAATGCCATAAAGAAACAGCAATAGAACAATGTAAGAACTTGTGAGGTATAGATTCTGAGCAATCACCACACATTATACACATATCAAGAGAAAGAGCTGGATTTGGCCTATGAACCTGCAACATGTCATTACTCATTAGTATTAATTCTATTAAGTACCGCAGTCCAAATAAAAGCCTTGACCTTAGAGGGAGCTTTAGAACTTCATGAGGGTTTATCAAGAAGAAAAGTATCCTAAAATTCAACGAATGAGTTAGGAGTTTGGAAAAAAAAGATTTACAAGAAAAATGCCAAGAAGGATCAAGGAACCAAATCATTTTATCCAGTTGAGAAGACAAATGAATAAAGTCAAGAAGACCCAAGAGGGACTCCATTTCAAAACAATCCCAGTCATTTAAATTACAAAATAGTGCAAGTTCCATTAAAAAAGAGAATCTAGGACACTAAAGTGTGGAAAGGAGAATTATGAAGAGAAGAAAAACGATAAAGAAGAGGAAAGGCACAAGAAAAAAGAGCACCTCCAACCCATAGATCCTCCCAAACTTTAATGTGAGTCGTTACCCACCTTTAAGGAAAGCAAACTTAAAGGTAGAATAACCTAGAGAGATAAACTTCCAAGTACAGAAATGAGATGCTCAGATTGCAGTGTTGGCATCCTACCCATTTGGATTTAAACCATACTACGGCTTACCTTGCGCCAAAAGGAGTGAAGCTCCAAAGGAAAACGCCCAAGCCATTTAGCAGCCAACATGTTCATGTGAAGCTAGGGAATTGTTGGACAGAAATGAAGTTTTACGGCAGCTCAATTATCAGTTGGTTAAGGCACAAACAAATGCAGAAATATGTAAACAAATATATTTTTGCATTTTGCTTCATTTTCTTACTTGTATTTCTTTCTAGTTTCCAAGAGATATCCACTGTTTCTATGGAATTCCTTCACTTTCATAAATAAAAGAAGTATTCCAGCTGTGTGCATGTGCCTAGCTCTATCAGGCCAAGCACAGCCTTGCCAACACAGCTTCAGAAACCATTTGGATTCAAACCCTCTTAAAGGAATTGAAAGTTGCTGCATCTATAGCTATAATCTAATGTGACAATCTCAATATAGTAGCTCTGTCTCACATCCCTGTTCTTCATTCCAGAACAAGGCATATGGAGCATGGCCTTTTCTTTGTTAGAGAAAAGGTTATTAACTTCCAGCACATGAACAGACAGCTGACATATTGACCAAGGCTGTCAGCAGCTAGATTTCAATGAACCAGAAATAAACTCAAGGGCGTTTGACCAGTTTGCCTTGGTGCACTAACCCTGAGTTTAAGGGGAAAATATTAGTGTATATCGAGTTATTCATTGCTACTAGTCATTGAACTGTTAGTTATCAGTTTCTGCTGTCACTGTTAAGAATCAGTTAGTTAGATTACAGCAATCACAGCTGTCATTACGCTCGTATAAAAACCGTGGCAGATCTGATTTTAGATCTAAGTTTGCAAATAACAGAATAACAGTTATAAGAGATTCTCTCTGTTCTCTCTCTTCCTTTTCCCTCTCTCATTTTCTTTCACTTTCTCAGTCCTCACAAACTCTAACAAAATTTATAATAGAAAAGAGAAGTGGATATGGCCTTCACAGTGTCAGTCACATTTGGCAACAGCACCAGAATTCCTTTCATTCCAAATGAAAATAATAAAAAATGTTTCAGACGAAAGAACAAACTATTTTGACGCACCTCTGTATTCTTGAACTGTATGATCCAATTCAATATTCTTGGGATAGAATCGATCAAGGTTTTGTGAACATTATTTTCATTTACTGCAATATGCACGTGCAGAAAAATTAATACTCCGAAACACATGGTCCAGAACTCAACACTCAACATGTTACATTAGAGAAAAAAGTTATGTAGATTAAGTTCCAAGCTTTCAATGAGATGTGTACATATATAAATACGTGATACATATAGACAAAATATCATAAATCCACACCTCCGCATGCATACAAACTTTCAATGTTTCTCTGTAATACCACTTTTGCATAATCTTCCAAGAAGTTTATAGTAGGAGTGTCTTTTATAAGCCCAGCCTGCACCAACAAACCAAAACACACCCCTTATTGTCTGATTCAATGGAATGAAAAAACATGAAATATATAAACAACAATCTTACAGGGTACAGAATGAATTTTAGAGACCTGAAAAATTTGGTGAAGCAAGGTTCCATTTAGTGCTGCAATTGAGTACTCGTTTGATTTTAGCCTCTCATCTAAGACAGTTCTCCTTGCACAACTAAAACTGGCAGCAACCTGGAAGACACCTTTGTATTAGGAATAAATACACAACATACACATACTAATATATATATACACACACACACACAACAAACACACACATATATGGGCATAAAAGAAAATACATTGAACTGCATATAAGGGCATTCACCACAGAGAATCCAGCCTGAAACAAAGTTTAGTTCCTCACAGTTCAGTAGCATGAATGGCAAAGAATCTAGCTATCCAGAGAATCAAAATTTCCTAAGTTGAACAACAAAATAAATTAATGGAATTTTATAAGACTATATGAATTGCACCTGACATATCTGTGTAACCCACCAATTTTAAAACATTTATGTGTACGAGACATTATTTAAAACAGCATTGTGCAGCCATGTAGGTTAAATCTAAACAAAATTTCACAAATTTTCCTTTTTAACTATGTAGTATCTTCAATATTACTTATTTAATTTAATTATAACAGTACAGTATTTTTTGCTTTCCTTTCAAAAACATGCTAAAATTATTAATAGATGAGAAAAAGAGAGACCAAAAAGTGGAAGATGAATACATCCTTCATTATCTTTACACACATGGAAAACAAAATCTAGAAACACTAAGTGAAGTAAGCCACAAAAAACCATGTTCCCGATTTAGAAAAATTGAAAAATTAGTAACAAATAAACCTTATCGATTTTAACATTTCTTACCAACCACTGACAAGCAAAGTAAACATTAAGTCATGAATTTTATCATAAACCACATCACTCATCAGAGGCCAAACATAAAGTTCACCACAATTTGCAGCAGGTCCACCTTCCAGAGTAGAATAATCAACACTCTCATTTTAAAAGAAAATTTGACAAGATTTAGTTGCATAATTAGAGAGTGAAGAAATTACTGTTCATAAATAAAAATTTGACAAATCACATAAATTAGTATTTGGTGTAGTAAACATAGGAACAAGACTTAAGTCACAGATGGAAATATAAAATATTTATGAGAAAGTTAAAAAGAGAACTACCCGCGTTCCAGACATCAGAATATCTGGGTGTACAATCAAAAAATTATTATCATGATCAATATCGCAATTTCCCCCTTCATCAAACTGACCAATTACGTTGACAGTATCTCCAGGTGCAATTATGCTGCAAGACCTGAGATAATTTAGAAAAGGAATTAGAAGTACTATATATGATTATTAAAAAGAGAATAATTGACAGGCAGGACAAATATGAAACTGAGAACTCAAACTTCTCAATATTCTGGTACAAGAATTCAGTTAAGGTTGCTTGATTATAACAACTAGAATAAATAACTGTAAAACTGGAGAAACAAGGATCTATAGAGAAAACTCTATTAGTGTCAATTGGAGTTACACAAGTGTCTAGTGCCTTAATTCTTGTACTACTATAAAATTGACGATGTGTGCAGCCCGTAGTACCAGTAGCCCAGTTAGCCCAGTTATATACAATAACTATGGCAGCTACTATCTAGAGCATATACTGATATACATAGCACCAAGCCTATTAAAATAGTGGCCGACCAAGTACCACATACAACTTCTAGTTGTTATTTAGGATTGACAAAACCAGTAGCACTGCATCCAGAAAACATCTTCTCTGGAATAAAATGATAATCCAACTGATGTAGGAAAAAAAGTCTAGATAGGATTCTACCAAGAACTAGAAAAGGTTTCATAGAAGAAAGAGTAAAACACAGACAATGGGTGTATCAAACCAAGAAATAATAAAGTTCTTAATAATTCAGGATTTTAAGATTCAAGGAAAAGGTCTGCCAGACAAAGGCTGATGTTTAGCTTTCAAAGTGCAAGTTAAGACCTTTCAGATTACATGAGCTTCAAGCCTACATCTCTGAGGAATTCTAAATTACAATTCTTAAACTGAAACTTCTTAGGCACAAACAATTTATGAGAAAGCAAGTTACAAGAAAACAAGTCCCCAACTGTAATCCTAGACACTTACTATTAACCCAAGCCCATTAGGAATCCTCGGGCCTTACAAATAAGACACTAGAAGTCTAGAACACTTAATTAACATAAATCCAATCTAAAATACTACCCATAACCAGAACCTGTGAAAACTAACCAAAATATCTTGAAATTATAAAAATAACCCTGCTACTAACTATTTTCTTTTCTACTGCACCTGCATTACCCCCTCTATCGTTTGCAGTATGTGATTCAAAAAGAAGAGTGCATTGTAGGCTGGAGAGAGGCATGGCCAAGAGAAGAGAGAAACATGCTAATGTAGGAAGCAGCAAAATGAAATCTCTGCTGGTGAGTCACAGGCTCCCGGCAGGAAGTTAGGGTTTCCTAACCTTAATGAATGATACCATATAAAACTAGAGAGAGAAAGGATCACAAGAGAAAACCCAATTACTGTTAATTGGAGTCACGCAAGTGTCTAGCACCTCATATCTCTGAATTAATTATATAAAAGAGGTAATGTACAACCTGCAATTTAAGTAGTAGTGTAGTACAACTATATACAGTAACTAAAATAGTGAACAATAACTACAGTTACAGTCTACAATGACTATGACAGATACTATTTCATCAATTACAAAGAACAACTCACTAATCCAAATACATAGGGTTGAAATGCCATAAATATAGGATACAGACATTGATATAAGCTCAAGTACACTCGAGAGGACACTAGCTTACCACTCATCCCACAAGTTTACAGCCCGCTCTTCACCAGTTTGTTCATTTAGTAAACGAAGCACCTGCAAAGCAGTGTATCAACAAAAATATTTTCCAGATTCTTAGAAGCGATAAGTAGTTGCAGCAATGAGCCTTGCTAGACCTTGTATTGGCATTGAGCAGAAGATGAATCAGCAAGCCTACGTTTTTCAGACACCTAAAGTAGAAAGTAAACAGTGGTAAGCCTATGAAAATTTATTATCTTTTTTCAACCAAATAACCAGCAAAACAGAGCATGATAACAAAAACATACCTCCAAAACCAAATAATTAGAAGTGGAGAACACACCAACGACCTCTTTAGGTATTTGTGATTTTGTCCCTTCTACTGCATGGTTGGCTCTGACAGGGAGCTTATTAGCAATTCCATCTAGAGATTTAAAAGAGTAAGTGCTTTTATTACAAACAGTAGCATCGTCAACAGCAATGGCATCTTCAACTTGATCTAACAGTTCAAGCAATGCCTACAGAAATAAATAATCAAATTAATATGTGGCTTCCTCTTATGTTGAAACTGCTGAATTTTAATCATGTTATAGAATGATGATAAGGTCACAAGTCTCCTTTATGGGAATAAAAACAGTGTCGGAATGGTTCAGCAGGATCCTTTCCTTGAAAACTATAAGGAAAGCATATTCCATGAAACTGGTTTTTATATAGTGCTGATATAAACAGTAGTTTTCTGTACAACTATAGCCACAAAAGATTGACAAGTTAAAACTTACATATCATAAGCGCACAAACAATTGCTGAAGTGACGGATAATAGATGTTGATTAATGTGTTACTAAATAGTTTTAGATTCCAATTTTTCCTCTCTATGCATGGTTTGGATTATGCCTTATGGTTTGGGATGCCATCCATTTGACTTATGTTCTACTCATGTTATATCATTTCTATTCCGAAGTTATGTCATTTTCATCTACTGCCCAATCCAACTGTTTCTTTTATATCTACTTTATCAAAAAGGATGACAGGAAATCTTAAGTCCGTGTGCCTTGAAGGTGTAGCAAATTACGAATTAGCAATTAGATGTGTTACTGATTAAAATGGACCTCTCAGTAGTTCAGCTGGATCGGAAGGAATCGCTATCACAGAAATAAAACAGAAGACCAAACCTTTTTGTGCTGTCTTAAATAAAGCTGGTCAGATGGTCCACTGTGTTCAATATCCTTGACAAGCTGCACCTGCAATGCAACATAAAACATAGAAGATACTCAAACTCATCATTTGATATATAAGAAGGAGAAAACAAATTTCAAAGAGTTGGAGAAAATTAGGAAACCAACTCAACCAAGAAAAATGAACAGTTAAGTTTCCCATTTTTTTACAAAACAAATAGTGGTAATCCAATGGAAGATTTAGCAGGAAGTAAGGACCAATAAAACTAAAAAAGATAAATCACCTTATCAGAGCAATAAGACAAAGATGGTGGAGTTCTGAAGGGACTCTGTCCACCGGCTACTCCAGAGCTACTCAGAGTAGCTGCATTGACATTAGAATCCACGTCACGATCTGGGTTTATCCTTTTCAACCCTAATTTACTCATTGACACCAGAGCTTTTGCAGAAGCCTTGGGAGTTGGGGAAGTAAGCAACTTTTCAACCTTTCCATCTTTACTGATAGAAGCCTGCACCATGCATTGTTATACCACAATCTCATTCACTGATAAGTATAAAATTAAATGGAAATGCTCCTCATAAACTTGCCTTATCTTCTGAGCAGCTCCGAATTGGCAACAAGTTGATTCTTGAAGAGTCAGCCAATGCTTTAATTATCGCAGGCATGTGTTTCGAAACTGCTTGGAGTCTTTCATTCACCGGAGATATCTTCCATGTAACCTCATCAGCCCCATCATCCTGGCTTTGCTTTATAAACTATGCTCAAAGGTAATTTTGGAAAGATGTGAGGGAAGAAAAAACAAATAATACAAATGCATAAGACTAACATTGGGAATTTCGGGCCAAATACAAAACAAAAATTAAAAACCATTACAAAAGTTTGATTAAAAATATTCCTACCAGCATGATTTTAAACAAGTAGTTTAAGCACAAAAATGGGAAAATTAAACTAGTTCCATTTATACCAGAAAACTCCTAAATGCCCCAAATGTGTGCACTGACTAGGGACTATTCATCCTAATTGACAGGGGCTGTGCCTTATGATAGCATGTAGTAGCTATGGCTACCAACAATTTTAGAAAGTCAAATTTTTAACCTGTAATCTTTTTTACAAAAATATAAATTCTCTAACTGTACCCATAAATAAAATATTCCTTCACAATAAAAACCTTCCGGTTAATTTCAGATTAAAAAAAGATAGTGATTTTTATATAAGATATTGTAGTGATTATCTTTTAGAGATTTTTAAGTAAAACAAAAGTTAAGTTGGGTTTGTTTATAATCATAAAAATCCACTTTTTTCAGCTTTTTATGATAGTTTCTAATTATAAACAGATTTCAGAATTTTTCTAGATTACGATTATTTTCAAAAAACTGAAAATAAATCATTCCTAAAAGTGATTATTTATAATAAAAAAATTGATTTTTTTCACAAAATAATCTAAACCAAACAAAGGAGCCCATAATTAGTGCAGGTGAAAAATTGAAGGAAAAAAAGTGCTTACCATTCCAGGTGAAAATTTGAAGCGTTTAAGCGACACAGACTTTGAAATTTCCGGAGACACCTCAGCGAGACTCTCTGCCACTGCATTATTAATCCCCGGCAACACCAAATTCTCCGGCGGAGTAACATTGTCGTTGTTGTTGTTGTTGTCATTATTATCATTACTACCAGCTCCGTCTTTAGGTTTTCGCAACGCGGAGTGTGAAATCTGCGGCGGCGGCGCATCATCATCTTTTCCAGCTAATAGAGGAACGGTCCGAACGGAATCTGATTCTTTTGGAGAACCAACAGGAAGGTCCCGCGAAGTTGGAACCCTAAAATTTGGGACAGATTTGGAATCGGAAGAGTTGGGGTTTGCATTGTTGGTTTGTTGTAGCTTCTGAGAAGCGGTGTGGCGATCGAAGAAGTGTTGTATGCCGAACTTTGAAGGTTGGGGATTAGGTTTCTTTGATGATGAAGAAGAAGAAGAAACGTTGGACTTTTTCCTTGGAGGCATTTCGAATTGTTCTAGGATTTCACTGCATCGATCTTCACCTGCTTCTTCAAGTATTGGTTTTTTGCACCACAAGAGTGATGAACGGTGAGAAAGAGAGAGAAAAGCATTTACAAGGTTTTTGCTAGTAGGTTGATTTTCCCGCGCAAACTACATTGGGCTTTATGGGCCAAAAAGAAACGTTTGGTATTCTTGGGCCCGATTCGGAATGGCAAGGGCCAGCTAGGGCGGGCAGTGCTTTTCCCGATTCTGCCCTCATCTTTGTGATGAGTAAGTACTCTCGATACTTGTTTATAAGTTTTACAGAGAGAGGTGAATATTTATGGATAGTATTTAGTAGATATACAAGAAAGAATAGGACATCGTAGAATAGAATATAGGGCACGACCAACAAGACCCAACACATTTGGTAGATAGTTGAGTTCCTTAAGTATGTGGTCAGTGATTCGATTTTTATCATGTGTATGAAAAAGACTTTATTGGGAGAGGCAAAACTCAATTTGGTGATCTCTACGCCGCAAAAGGGATTAGCCTCCTACTATCGGTTAAAAATATCCTTCCTATCACACGAGCTAATTGTTAATTTTATTGTTTATTTAATTTTAATACTATGAAAACTTGAATATATTTTAATATTTATTTGTGTCAATTTGATATAAAATTCTGGTGTGAATAAAGATATGTAAAAATGAAGATGAAGAATAATTATTATAAATGAATAATTATAATATTTTCATTTTGAAAACATTGGGCTTCATGGTCCAAAAAGAAACATTGGTCTTCTCTGGCCCAATTAGGAATGGCATGGGTGAGCTGGGGTGGGCAGCGCCTTTCCCGATTCTACCCTCATCTTTGTGGGTTTCGTCTACTTTACACCTTGCATTCCAATTTGGCAACGCCACCAGGGTTCCATCTCCGGTTAACACCTTGGACCACCAAGTCGGAAAATCCAAGTCCAGAGGTTCTCGTCGGGCCACCGCCAGGAACCACGCCAGACCAACAACGGATCTGCCGAAGGAATGATTGAGTCGCGGTTCTGGTCTCACCCACTATGCACAACCCCAACACGTCGCTAAGAACATATCTGAACTTTTACAGATCCAGTGTCGACCATCTTCAACCCAAAAACAACCACCGCAACAAACACAAAAACCTTCAACCCACATGCGACGGCGAAGTGGTTTTCATAGTGGTTGGGTGGTGGGTGCTTGGTTGTAGATCATGGTAAGGAAGGCAGGAACATGAAAAAGGTTGTACGCGGTGGTTGGCGACGAGGGGTGCTGGAGAAGATGGCTGTCAGAGGTGACGAGTTATGGAGGAACGATAATTCTTAACGACAATAAACCGACAAGGTGTGGTGGTCGCTAATAGTTTGTGGATATACTATTGCAGTTTGCAGAGGAACTCCCATTGGAATTTCGCGATGGTTCTTGGAAGCACGACATTGTGGTGGTGAAGTCGGAGATGAGGAGGATGAAGGCCCAAATGGGATGTTGAACAACTATGTTGCAAGGGAGTTCTACATCCGATGGTAGCAAAGGATGACGTCTTTGTATGATCTTTGGTGGCAAAGGATGACGTCTTTGGTGGCAAAGGAACAATTGGAATTAGCCCAAGTGGTTGTGGTTGAACCAAGATAACGTCTTTGTATGATCTTATTAACCCTTATATCTTTGTTTACAAGTTCTTTGATATTCTTATAGTCTAAAAAGGGGTTAACTGTTCAAACTAAATTAAGCTTATGTTTATGCTTTGTGTTTTATCAACCTAAGTGATGGACCACTCGTCTAATGGATTAGACGAGCCTTTCAAACATCAGATGGGACATCGGTCTGTTTTCTTTCAACCATCTATTCACTTCTCTTTGTGAAAAGGTTTTTGTTTTCAAAATGTTTAGTAAACACAATTCAACCCCCTTCTCATGTTTACCCGTGTTCATTTCAAAAGGAAGATTAAGGTCAAGAAAAAATTCATCCTTATCTTCCTTGTATGAGTTCTCCCCTTGAAGTTAAGGATGAGAAAAATAACCTCCATTTTCAACAAAGGTCACATCCATAAAGACCAAGAGTTTTTTGTGGGAGGATGATAACACTTGTACCCACTTTGAATAGGAGAGTAACCATCAAAGAGACATTTTTGAGCTTGGAGGTCAAGTTTCCTGTGATGAGGAGAATGGACATGAACAAAGGACACATACCCAAAGATCCTTGAAACAAGATTGTTGGATGTTTTGAAGTCTGGATAGAAAAGGATAGGAATTGAAAAAGGCTATTGTTGTGAATAGTAGGTGAGGGTAGGGGGTTAATTAGATGGAATGTAGTTAGGAGAGCTTCCCCCAATACTATTTGGAACATTTGTATGAAACAATCAAGCTCGAGAATAGCTCGATGTCCGATTTTTCGTCGAGCCACCCCGTTTTGCTATAGGGTTTGAACGCAAGAAGATACATGGTTAATGGCATGTTTACTAGGAAAAAAAATAGACAAAATATGATTGAAATAGTGTTTGGCATTATCTAATTGAATTCTTTGATTGTCGTTCCAAATTGTGTCTATGCCATTTTGAAAAAATGTTGAAAGATTTTACTTACATCATATTTCTCATTTAGGAGAAAAACCCAAGAAACCCGAGTATAATCGTCAATCAAAATAACAAACCAAGGAGCCCCTGAAACATTGGGAATAGAAGAAAGTCCCCAAACACCACTATGTAATAAGGTTAAAGGAACATGAATTCTTTTAGGTTTAAATGCACTTTTAATCCCCTATTTTTTTATTTTCGCAAAAATCGTCCCCCCGTTTTTTTTTGCGCAATTTTGGTCCTCACACTTTTCCAACTTAACAACGTTAGTCCCTCTATCAGTGTATAGTCTAAAAACTAACGGGATGTACCTACTTGGCAAACGATTTGTCATCGGGCACCACGTGGCATAAATAAAATAAAATAATTTTTTTTGTTATCTTCAACCTTAGGTCGTCTTCTTCAACGACCACCATCTCACCAGCAATGTAGCCGCCGCTGTCCATGCCTCTGTCTTCTCTACGCAGATCGCGCACCACCGTACCAGAGTCACGCCCCACTGCATTCTCCATCCACAAGCGTCGTCGTTGGAGAACTGCTCCACCCTCTAGCGTTGCCCAGATCCCCATTGGCACCACTTCCATACACAGATCGACCACTTCAAGCTAGGAACATGCACTCCAACAATTTCCAAAGCATCACCAAAAGCTTTTAGAGCCTATACTATTGCTTTTAGGCTATGGGTTTCTATGAAGATGTGATTGGGTTTCTAGTTTTCCTAAAATAAAAATGAACTTCAATATGAGAATTAGAAATATTGGGATTCAGATCAAGAATTGGGTTTCCATGACATTGACATTCCTAACACCACCTCCTTCCCATTCTCTCATAACCTCCCTCCGCCAAACCCCTTCGCTTCTTCATCCCCAATTCCGAAACCTCTTCTCATATACCACACAATTGGATCGTTGAAGAAGATGGCCTTACAAAGATGAGGGGATATTTTATTATTTTAATATTATAATTATTTTATTTATTATTATTTATTATTTTCTCATCCAGATGGACGTGCCATGTGGTGTCAGGTAGCAAACCGTTTGCCATGTAGGCACCTTCCGTTAGTTTTTGAACAGTACATTGATTGAGGGATTAACGTTGATAAGTTAGAAAATTGTAAAGATCAAAATCGCACAAAAAAAAATGGGGGTACAATTTTCGCGAAAGTGAAAAAGTAGGGGGACCAAAAGTGCATTTATGTCATTCTTTTATCTACTATCTATAGTATCTATATTATCTATATTATATCTATATATATATATATATATATATATATATATATATATTCATATATATAATATGAATGCTTTAGGCTGGTGAATAACCAAATTTGCCCTTCCTGAGACGTTGCCACCTGTCCCTTTTGAGGGTAAAACAGAGAATTTCTCCTAAAATATCACGTGTCATCTTCTCAGCAAATCCTTTTTTTCCCACTTAAGCAAAGAAGCTTCTCGAATAACTCATCTCTCTCCCATTCAAACAAAAGCTCACCTCCATTTGTAATCTCAAGCTTCCTTTTCATTTGCAAAAAAAGCTTCTCTTTGATGAGCTTCTTCACCATTTGAGCTTATTTTCCTAAAAACACGTCTTCTCCCTCATAGCAAAAAAGCTAAATCTTCTTTTGAAGATTAAAAGCAAAAAAATCTGCTTCTTGCCATTGTTGGTTCGGTTTGAGCTTCATCCAGTGGAGGGAGAAGACGTTGCTTCATCCGATTTGAGCCCCATTCTGCAAGGAGAAGACGCTGCTTCGTCCGGCGCGGTTCGGTTTGAGCTTCTTTGCTTCAAGCTTCCTTACCTAGGTGAGCTTTCCCCCTTTCTTTCTACCTCTACCCTATTTAACAACAAATGGGTTTAAAATTTCAAGCTTTTCCTCTGTTAATAGCGGTGAAAGCTTTTCCATTTTTGATACCCTTTGCTAATAGCGGTTCTACCTCCCATTTTTTGCAAACCCCTAATTTTGTCAGACGGAGACCTTTCACTCTAAGTTGTTGAGCTAAAACATTCCCTGCAAATGTTTATTTTACAAGGCCGGGGAAATAAATATGATATTTGAACACTATTTTTTTCTTATATTTGTTCATTTCCTTTCTAATTTTTAAATTTATAGATGCACCTATCAATTCATTTTAAACATGAATTTTACTCACCACCTCATGTAAAAGATACCTGTATATTAATGACAAACTTGACATAAAGAACAAGGAGATTGGGATCGGTACCCTGTACCCCCCACTTGCGAAGTATTGCAAATGCAATATTAATGAGAAAGAAAAAAATGTGAGTCCCTATTCAAGTCGATAACCATTAATTAGCCAGCAAAGCAATTATTGAAGAACTTATTCATATAACTAAAATTCATTGCCACTTCTTCACTTTTTAAAGTTTTTTTTCCTACTACTTTATTTATTGGTGTAGGGGATCATGTAACACCTACCAAATTGGATGCTTTTGTATCTGGAAGTGTGATTGCGGCAGAAGTTGGAACACTTACTATTATGGTATGATTACTTGCTTAGTGTCTTAAAATACCCATAAATTACTATACGCTTTTGGTAATAATGTTAGTTTCAAAGGCTGTGTATTCGATCCTAAAAACTAGAAGAACACGATGTAACTGATTTTTAGAATAAACTCCCAAATTGTCCTCAAAGGTTTTTGGAACATTAGACTGATCATTGAAAGGTTAGTGACATCAAATTGGTCCTCAAATGATAATTTTGGTAATTGAATGACATCAATGTGGCCCTAGGTAACCGTCAATGTTGGACTATTTTGATAAAAGTTATAATTCAAGGGCCAAATTGAGGTAATAATTTTGAACCAAATTGATGTTTAAAAAATATTGCAACAGCCAAAATAGGGCTTTACTCCAATTTTTAGTATATTGGTAATCAATTTGATAATAGATTTTGATAATAATCATTCTCTGATTTTATTTATAATGCATGAAAAGTATGATGAGTGAATTAATTAAAGTAATGTAGTTGGCTTAGGAGTGAACAAAGTTGTGCTTGGATTTAGGCTCTATTTGACAAAAATAGTTGATAAGTTAGCTTATGCCTGATAAGCTAACTTTTAGCTGAAAGCTTATAGCTTATAGCTAATAGCTGAAAAGCTAACTGATTGAATTTGAAGTGTTTGGTAAAATTAGCTGTTGAGCTTGCTTATAAATGTAAAATGACATAAAAGGACATATTTATGACAAACATAATAAATTGAGAATTTCATTAAATGAGTGAGGGTAAAAATGAGAGAAAAGTCAATAAGCTATAAGCCAAATTAGCTTATGAAGAAAATTTATAAGCTCATGAGATAAACTTGTTTACCAAACACCTCTACTTTGATCAAACTAGCTTATAAGCTAGTCAAATAAACTATAAATTAGCTTATTGGACATGCCAAACAAAACCTTAATCAGAAGATTGGTCCACCACAAGGAGTACAAAGATTAGATGCCCGGGTAGTAGCTTCTATAGGACTTCTTGATCCCACACCGCTTCTCTTTCTTACGATCTCTTCACTTCACAAAGTCACTGTTGGGAATTTTTTCTAAGCACCATTTATTAGTTGCATTATATATTGGCTGACTATAAATTGTCCTTCATTTATTATTAACTAAAATGAAATTTATCATAAAATATGTATATTTGTTTTGATTTAGGAAAATAGTCTAAAAGAGATAGAACTTGAACGTGACGATATACTATTATTATTATATGATAGTACTTCTAGATGAGCCATATTTTTGTGTTACTTCTTTGGAAAAAACACACGCTTTTGAATTAACCGTGTTTTGTTCTCATTTCTTCTGTCTTTCTCATTTATCAAATGTTTAGGGTTTGACTGTTGTTCATCTTCTCCCACGACAGGAAGCATCAAATCGGGGAGAGTTTCGCATTTCTTGAATTATGTAATCTCCCTAGCCTTAAGCATGCATGGGATGGTGGTGTTAGATATATGTGGAAGGAGATGATTGAAACCACTGCCATGCTCCAACACAAGATGTTAAGGTAATTGTTTTAGTTATTTTATCTTTTCCAAAATATTTCCTTTGTGCATTTGATGTTATCATTTTTTGTTTTGCTTATCGGCATGCTAGGAAGATAAATGATTAGGCATGTTGTTATCTCAATAGATATTAATATTGAGAGTAGGTTGAATCTAGCGAAGAGCTTAGACAATGTATGTTTCGAGGGTTGAAAGATTTGGTCTCTTGAAAATGACACTGTTTTGCTTATGCACTGAAATCAATAGTTCAAGTTCTCAAACCCGAGCTGGAATCTGTATTTGGGCTGTGATACTCAGCTATTGCCACATGTCGCTGCTCTCTATCAACGCTGCTTCTATCATCATCATCATCTCTTCTTGCTACAGCTATTGCTTCTTTTCCCTCTCTACACGGCAAGCTGGGTTACAAGCATTACACTTTTCAATCTCTAAGCGGTTTCTTCTTCTCTTGAGGATGGGTCGTTCAGCCTTAACACATTTCTTGGCCAAGATGGGAGCATCAAGAGACTCACTTTGCCTTTATCTCAACGTGCCGCCGTCGGAGATGAAGGATGTGCTTCGCGCGGATGCTACGGGAACAAGCTTCAGGAGAAGGGTCTCGAACTTGCATTTAAGTTAGGTTACTTCACTTTTGTTTTGTCTTTTTGTTTGCTGATGAACAAATTATAAAAAAAAAAAACAAGTTCAGTTCTGTTATGGAAAGGTAGCTTGATGGCGACATTCGTGACAGTGATGCAAGCTCAGCGATGGCATGCATGTCTCTCACATCAGGAGCTGCACTTCTCTTTTTTTGGCTTGATCTACCTAGCGGATGGCCACAAAGGTATGTAACTTTGGACAATCAATTGGGGTTAAAGCGAAAAGGATTTAGGATTTGATTGTTGAGAAATTTCTGCATGATCTTTTTGTGTTTTTTCTTTATAACAATAGATGTTGTTTCTTGCAGATACAATGATGAAGTTTGCTTCATATAAGAACATTGTTGAGATGATCTATAACCATGTCATACTCACACCAAAGGATGATTGTATCAAAACTCTGCAACTCAGAATTAGTATAGATTATTATTATTTTTGCTTTGTATAAGATCTCATATGTTTTCTTTATTTGGCTTGCATCTCGCTGAGTTTTTACTTTTTCTTTGTTTTAACTGTTGGCAGGGCAAGACCTGGATACATTCTTTGTTTTGCATATTGATGAAAGATGATTTATATTTTGAGTATAGCTAACTGATTATTTGAGTTGTAGTAATTTTTTAATTGCAATTTATAATTGTGAATTTATTAGTTTGGATGTGGTTTCAATTAACATGTTGTGTTCGATGGGTAGTTCATTTTTTTCTTTAAATGGTCACCTACCCTGTTGTTGATACTTTCCCTATATCTTTTAATTTCTTGAATAGTAAACACTTTTCGGATCACTTTGTTGGACCACATGGTGTCTCATTTCAATAATATATGTTCATAGGATGTAACAATGAATCAGTTATGTATTGCAATTATGCCATTTGAGCCATAAATTATTATCTTTAGGTTCTTCTCCATAAATTACTATCTGTAGGTTGTTTTCAAGACAATTTTGTCTGGTAAAATTATCATATGTTCATGAATTCATCTTTTCTAATATTCTGCTAGAGTATGGAGAATTTGCGACGCTGAATGAGGCTGCTGAATGTGAAGGATGATTAGGTTAACTATAGAAAATTTAATGGTAAGTTTTGGTGAAATCTCTCCAGCATGAAAGGATACCATCAACCAATTACATGGATAGGTTGCACCAAGATTGTACAAGTTCTTTCAACAAGTTTGATTCAAAAACAAAGGCTCCAGTTGCTTGGTGTTACTTGCATGCTTATTGCATCGTAAGTAATATTTCTACGTCTCTTAGGTGAGCTCAGTTTCATATTTGTTACTCTTTGTTTGCTTTAAGTGTAATAGAACTTTTTTCAATACGCTGCCGAGAGAAAAAAAAAACATTGTGAGTTTGCCTTGAATTTTTATGGGTCTAATGTGTTTTTTGATTTTATGGCAGTGCAAAAAATGGCTTCTGATCTAGAAGTTCACATTTTCAAAAGAGGTGGCAAAGTACATTCAAACCAGAAATTGCTAGCTTATCATTTCTAGGAAGGTTAACTTTTGTTTGTTTTTTTTTTTTTTGAAGAATTTATATATTTCCAAAAATGATATCATTGAATCTCTGAACTGATTGAGTCATTGACACAGAGAGAAATGAATACACATTAAAAATAAAATAAAATTATGGCCTTTAGCATATGCTTTTTGTTTTAAGGTTAAAGTAATATTTTGGTCCCTATAGGTGGCACCGATTCTTCATTTAGTCCCTATACGTAAAAAGTTTCCCTATACGTGGCACAAATTCTTCATTTAATCCTTATACGTAGTAGTTAACGGATCATTAGAGACGACATCATAACTGGAGGGACCAAATGGATAACGATTGCACGTATGAGGACCTTTTTAATAACTTTTTACGTATAGGGACTAAATGAAGAATCGGTGTCACCTATAGGGACCAAAATATTACTTTAACCTTGTTTTAATGAAGGCCCTGTATATTTGGTCTTGATGTTTTAATGCTCTTTTAAGCATTCAGGCAATGCCTCTTTTGGAAAACAAGGAGTGAAATGATTAACAAAAGAAATACATGATATCATTCCAATTTGATGCATATTTGTAATGTTTCTCGCATATGCTGTGTTCATTCCATTTGCAGGGAGGATGCAATAAAAAGGTCATTTCATGTTTTCATATATCTTCCATTACTACGATTCAAATTGACTTTTTAAATGCCTAGGATTGGTTAGGTACTCTAGAATAGCATGACTTAGGTTTTTCTTTTCCTTTTTTTATAATATAAATCTCATAGTACTTATTTGGATAATTTTTTATTTTTGACTCTTACTTCTATATTCAGCTTCAGCATGAGGTTGCTTTGATACTTAAGTGCATGGAAAAAGTGTAGAGAACTAGAGATGGTGAATTTGAGGAAGTTTTTATGACTAAGATTGACTATTCTGTCAAATGACTATTGTATGAGATCATACTGTTTCATTTTATGTTTGTTTGCTATCAATAATTAGTTTCAGAGCTGCCTTATCAATAGTAATATAGGAATGTTTCTCTTCAAATTCTGACTTGAAATTTTAGCTTCGTTTACCTTATCATCGTTAGCACCCTATGCTTTTCTAAGTATGATATAGCAAAAACTTTTTTTTCTTAGAGTAATAGTTTATAAATTTTATACTGCTTTCGTACAATATTGTAAATTTCAATTGGATTAATATATTACTGAAGGTATATAAAGTGTTCCCTCCCCCCTCATATAAGCACATTTTATTATTATTTGTGTTCGGGTTCATAAATGGTGGAGGTAGCTACAAGAGTTATATTTGGGGCTCTTCTTTGTACATAGATGACTTCAAGTATACAAGTTGTAAGGATTTGGAAAAGTTGTACGACAACATGATAAGTTTTCTTGAACAGAGAGGATTCTCATATGTAGTTCATATGTGATAAATTTTTAAGTTTTATATATTTCTATCCGTTTTAAATTCTATAGTTCATGACTCACATTGTTTGCTGCACTCTTTGCTCTGCGAGTGAGAGGGGTTCAATTTCAGAACAAAGTCTCAAAGACTAGGAAAGAAAGCACAAAGGAAGAGAGAGTGGTGGGCAGGCGGTTTGTTTTGTAATAAACCAACATTGGTCTTCCCTCATTGTCTATATATTAGATGAGCACCACTTATCAACTTCATCTCTTTGTTCCTCTTTAAACACAACAGACATTTAGTGCTCAAGTTGTTTGGTATATTGCAATTAGTTGGTGAGAGTTTATGTACAAATATGTTTCTGGGTGCTATTTGGTCGTTCTTTCTCTTGTCTTTGTATCTTTCAGTAATGTTTGTTGGCTAATATTCCCTTAATAAAAGAATACCAAGAGTTCAAGAAATTCATGAGCACACAAAAGCTGTAACATCTCTGTGTTCTTCGGCTGATAAATTATATTGGAGAGGGTTATTAACTCTATTTCTCAGTTTGTAGCACTTATTTATCTTTTTGGCAAAGACACTATTTTCTTATTTATCTTTTTGGCAATGACACTATTTACTAAGATTTGCTAATTAAACCTATCCTTTTGTTCTGAATGCTTATTCGTAGTGAATATCCTCAGTGAATCATATTAGTTGAAGATGGAAATATGATATGGGACATGATCAACGATTTTTTGGGGTAACATATTTACACTAGCATTTCATAATTTTCAGGCATGTATCTCCGGTTCAAATTTTGGCAGTTTTTTTTTTTTTGTTTTTTTAATAGAATACTCTCTTTATACACTTAATGAGTAAATAGTTAATTTGGTCCTTGAAAGTATAAGGCAGTATCAACCTAATCCCTGAATTTAATGAAATAGCAAAAACGTTCCTGAAGTTATAAAACGTTAATCAACTTGGTCCCTCAGTCAATCCCAGTTAGCTGACGCCGTTAACGGCGCTGATGTGGCACGTTAAGTGTCCTGTTGGCACCGTTGTCACTGGTTAGGTGGTGTCCACGTGGTCAGAGATCAATTTGAAACTCTGAACCAAGGACTAAATTGATACTTGAATAGAATTTTTTTTTTTCAAATTCATTTTTTTACATTACTTTTCACCCTTTAAGTTTCTCCCTCATTTGTCACTGTTACCCCTTTCCCCTTCTTCCCGCTGTTCTCTTCTTCCCTCTTCCATACTTCATCGTCCTCTTCAATTGGAAATGGTGGCTCAGCAACGAGTGGATCTCCCTGGAGCTCGTCGTCTGAGGTTTGTTTCTCTAGGCGCATGGTATTTTGTTTTCATGTCAGTTGGTTCGTCATCTTCACTTCCATTTGCATGCTTTAGGGGGATTTTTTTTTCATATCCATTTTTGTTCGTCTTCTTCCCTTTGTTGATAACCCCCATTCCCTGAGTTTTGTTTCACACCTTATTTTGCATTCACTTAGTTACTGACAAAGGTGAAAGGCCAGAAGACCACTGTCATGGCTGGCTGTCAATAGGATCTTACAATGTATCTTATGAATATTTTATTCAGTCCACTCAATCTGAGCAATATTGGACACCTATTGAGTATGATAAGTCAGTGCCTCCTAAAATAAAAAGAATTGCAGGGAGGCCAATAAAACAAAGAAGGAAAGATGGTAATGAGGAACCAACTAGTGGTCACAAACTGAAGAGGTCATACCCTGTTATTACTTGCTCAAGATGTGGGGTATTGAGGGTCATAATAGCAAAGGTTGCATGAATCAAGGGGTATCTCAAAGGCCTAAAACTAAGAATTCATCTCATGAGGAATCAGTGTCTCAGATACCCCTATCACAATCTGCCCCTGTTGATGAAACTATAAGAGTAAGATCATTGAATGTTGTATTTGCATTTCTTTACATAATGTTTGCTGATTGTGCTGCTATCTTGATTTAATTTCGATGGTCATGCTGTTTTTGATTAGCAATCACAATCACAATCAAGCCAAGGGAACACACCAGCACAAGTGCAGGCTCCAGCACAAGTGCAGGTTCCAGCACAGAGGGTATGAAGTTTTAAATTTATGGGACTATTTTGATATTAAGTTTTAAACTTAAGGGACTATCTTGATTTTAAGTTGCTAATCTCAAGGATTGTTTTAGTACTAATATTATGATTTCCAACTTTTGCAAGGAAGAAGATATGGCATAAGAGGTCCTCTGATACCAAAGGTAATGCCAGTCAGACCCCCAGCAACTGAACCAGTTCCAAGCCAACCACCTCCACAGCATACCATCAACCCAAGTCCACCAGCTCCACGGCCTATCTTGGTTCAAATTCCAGCCCCACCAGATTCTACAGGATCCAGGGGAGGTGAACCACAGTTCATGTCTTTCATTCTAACTCCACGGCTTCCACAGAATTGTCCAAGGCAACTTTGAGGATGTGACCAATTTTAGGAGGCTGTAAATGATGTAAATGCACATTTTAGGTGCTTGTTTTTTGGTTGTAAATGATGTATATGCACTATGGTTTTATGTGTGCTTCTTTTGTGGATGTAATTGCACATTAAGTTACATGTGCTTCTTTTGTATA
The DNA here is from genome assembly GCA_039655645.1 of Ammopiptanthus mongolicus. Taxonomy (NCBI): domain Eukaryota; kingdom Viridiplantae; phylum Streptophyta; class Magnoliopsida; order Fabales; family Fabaceae; genus Ammopiptanthus; species Ammopiptanthus mongolicus. The sequence goes on along the minus strand of CM077346.1, from coordinate 84,136,236 downwards.
AGACATGCTTTGACACCTTTTTGGTGCTTAATTTAAGTTTAATTTTCTCTTAGTTACATATACTTAATTTAAGTTCAGTTTTCACTTAAGTTCATCACAACAAATAGTGAAGGGAGAGTGAAGGAACTCGTCTATAATCACTCGTCTATAGTGAAGGAACTCGTCTATAACCACTCATCTATAACCACCCGTCACCTATCTATAATCACCCGTCTATAGTGAAGGAACTCGTCTATAATCACCCGTCTATAGTGAAGGAACTCACCTATAACCATCCGTCTATAATCACCCGTCTTTAACCCATATAGTTAGTTTTCTGTTATAGTTGGTTGTAGTTAGTTATTTCTGGTATATCAGTATCCATAACAAAATCTTAAACGCTTGCCTATATTTAGATATTAGGCAGCTCTTTGTAAAGAGACAATATACATTCTTATTGATTAATGTGAAAATTCTGATGAGAAGTATTTCAACTATTGTGAGTCTAGTTATTTTACACAAATTAAGTCAATATTGATGACCCAAACAGTGGGCAAAAAACTGAAACTTCTCATTTAATTACTTCAATGATATCACATTACATTACATTAACTTAAATCATATTTTCACAACCACAACAGAACAAACAGGGACCAACTAAGACCTATGCACTCTGCCTACCAATCCACAATACAAATCAAAAACTTAGCAATACACACATTACTGCACCCCCAAATTTTCGCATTCTAACATCTGTCACCAAAGTATCAACCTTGCCCATTAGCTCCATCAGCTCTGCTTTCAATATTTGTTCACTATCATTGACATTAGTTGCACATATTTCAGGAAGCTCATCAACCTAGAATAAATAGCCACAATTTCCCTCATCCTGCAATAGTAATTTGACAAACATAGTAAGGGGCAAAATGTTGAATGTCCCTGTAAATGAAATAAAAAATGCAAAGAGAATGACATTTGGGATTTAGTGGTACCTTTGGCAAAAGACATCCATAGAAGGCCCTACCTGGGTTCCTAAGAGTCCTAGAAACTCGTAACACAGCTCTCCTCTCACAATTACAAACCAAAGCAAACGGGTTGTTGATTTCTGCTCCATTAACCCTAGAGCTACCAGTCACGTTTTTTGGAAGAATGAAAGTTAGGGTTGGAGAGAGAGAGAGCGCGAGACAGAGGAAGCAGAGAGAGAGAGAGCAGAGAGGGAAAGGGAAAATATAAAGAAGAAGAAGAAGAAGAAGAAGAAGAAGAAGAAGAAGAAGAAGAAGAAGAAGAAGAAGAAGACCGTTGGGAGTTTATTCTATTCGAGTATCAATTTAGTCATCGGTTCAGAGTTTCAAATTGGTCCTTGTTCACGTGGACACCACCTAACCAGTGACAACGGTGCCAACAGGGCACTTAACGTGCCACATCAGCACCGTTAACGGCGTCAGCTAACTGGGGTTGATGGAGGGACCAAGTTGATTAACGTTTTACAACTTCAGGGACGTTTTTGCTATTTCATTAAATTCAGGGACTAAGTTGATACCACCTTACACTTTCAGGGACCAAATTGACTATTTACTCTACACTTAATAATGCAAACTTTATTTCTCCTATTTTTTTTTTGCACTTTGTGAATTTCATAGAAATAATGTCGAAGATAATACATGCTCCGAAAAGGAAACTCAGTTTCTACCTGCTTTATTGATGGAAATACTGTCGATATAACAGAAGACTAGAACTTGATATATCATGTTACTGATATTAAAGTTCTTTATTATTAGACTTTGTTGTATTACATGCAACATCTATTTTTCAGAAACATACAAGCATAATAGTTTCTTTACTCCAACCCATTTGAAGTCCAATTCGGTGAATTTTGTTAACATCTTCTGTTAAAGAACATTCTCAGTTCGATACTTTACTTAATATCAATGTAAATATCAGTAAATACTATGTGTACACACTATTCTAAGTTTGCAGATATGTCTACTTATGTCTACTTTGTGAATGATATAATTCAGAATTGTCTATACATTTCTATCTTTCATATGATTTGTATCATTGTCTATGGTTTATAACTGTCTCAATATTGATATATAATTTACTTTATTCACTTATTTTTTAGGTAAAAAAATTGATTAATTTTCAATTTTACTTTTAGAAAAATTGTAGTAAGCAACGCAGCGCGACCCGTGCGAATGCACGGGTATACAGCTAGTTATTAATGGGAAAAGTAGTACATTTATGTTGTGAAAACTCACAAGTGTCACAATGAAACATTCCTCTGCTTAGACCTCGAAAGAAGTTAGTAAACATTGTTTTGAGGGTATCGAAGGATGGATGTCCTAAGCCAAAGTGATACAATCAAATTTTCTTTTATAGCTGGACATGGACAATTCTGACATCAAAGACAATGAAATTGGGCTCTTAGTGCTTTTTGTTTGCTTGGTCTCCTCGAAAAGGTAGAGCTCATTGCCCTCCCTAGAAAGGGGGTAATTTTCGCGAAAGTGAAAAAGTAGGGGATCAGAAATGCATCTAAGCCATTCATTTATTATTTATTATTTATTATTAATAGGAAAAGTAGTACATTTATGTTGTGAAAACTCACAAGTGTCGCAATAAAACATTCCTCTGTTTAGAGTTTAGACCTCGAAACAAGTTAGGAAACATTGTTTTGAGGGTATAGAAGGATGGATGTCCTAAGCCAAAGTGATACAATCAAATTTTCGTATAGCTCCTCGAAAAGGTAGAGCTCATTGTCCTCCCTAGAAAGTCCAATCATCTTCCCAGTTTTCTGACCCTGAAATGTACAAACTGTAGGGGAGAATGTTACCAAACGTTGGAAGTCTTTGGTAAGTTTGTGAATAGAAATCAAGTTGGCAGACAACTTGCACACATGCAAAACATCATTAAGTGATGGCAGTGTTTTTTTGCCCAACACTTGAACATCTTCCTTAGTAGAGCATCATCTTCACTACACTTGGTTTTCAAGTGTTCGTAGTGGTCTAATTCTTACCACAGATTTTGCAAAGTGTGAGCATATTCTGCCGAACGATCCCCTTATTTGGTAGCCGAAATCTTCATCTTAATTTCATAAATTTGGACAGCATTTCCCACCTTGGAAAAACTCCGTTTGCAACTGTCCCTGATTTCTTTAGCAGCTTTCAGAAACATACACGAGTCATTAATCTCGGGCACAATAGAATTCCATAGTCATGACATTACTACAACATCTTCCTCATCCCAAGCAACGAATTTTGGATCCTTAGACTCTGGGCCTTTTTCAACTTGAGGTTTTGACATATTGAGACCATTTAAGGTAATTCTTCTCATTCAAATGCAAGCTTGACAGAACAGGTTGTAGTTCAACAACTTCAGTATGTTCAGTTAGGGACATGGTTCCAGAGGCACTGGTGGAGGTGGTACTGTCAGACATATTAAGGTTCAAGTGTTTTGGTTTGGTAAGGGAAAGAAAGAAAAAATCAGTAATACAGGCTGAAAAAGAACAAAACGTGCAATGCAAACCACAGAAGCAGCGGAAAAAGTAACGATTGGGGCCACTGTATTACACGAACACAGGCTCCCACGGGTGCAGGAGCCCTGATACCACGTCATTAGACTGTATTTTCATGTGTATTATTGACAAGAGCAATTGATCTTAAACAGCGTACAAGAGAGATAGATAGGGACACTCCTAAACTTCCTGCGTAAATATTCAATTTGGTCCCTCCAATTGTAGGATCGTATTAACTTAGTCCCCCATATTATCAATATTCCAAAATGATCCTTGGAATTACAAAATATAATAAATGCATCCCTGATATTATTCAGTTAGTTTCAAATGCATCCCTACCTAACACTATCAATTTAATGTCATTATAATCCATGCAAAAACCAACGGAAGGACGAATCTGATTAACTTTGCAATTTCAGGGATCATTTTGGAATATTAATAATGTGAGGGACTAAGTTAATACGACCCTACAATTTCAGAGATCAAATTAAGTATTTACTCTAAACTTCTGCTATTATTGTTCCTACCTTTAATATCTAATAATTAAACTCAATAGCTACAACTATTGATTGCGGAATACGCACGGTTAATCATCTCTTAAATAAAGGAATTTGTTTCCTTCTAAATAAGGAAGTAGTCCGATCTAAATAAAGAAAGAACACATTATTGAACCCAAAAAAAAAAAAAAAGAAAGAACACATTACAGCTATACATTAATTCTGACATCTTTAAAGCGCGAAATGGTTGAAAAATCAATTTGGATTTGCAAGTATTTCCATCACGGGTCTGAGTAGCTCAGGGCAGCTCTTAGATAGACTCAATTAAAACTTAAGAAGAAATTAAGCACTTCGAAAAATATTGTGGATTTGAAATGAATGATGATCAGTTGAATTAAGGAATTTAGACGAGTTGTTGAATAGAAACCTCACAACAAGATCATAAAACCCCAGCCCATAAAAAGATTGGAAAGCATGTTTAAATAAAACAAATGTAACTTTGGCTAAAAAATCAGTAGTTAAAACACTACTTGCCAACTCAAACATTGATTCTTTTACTCAAACCGATATGCAGTATATTAATTGCTTCACAAACAAGGCCAGGCAGATGCAATCAACTTAAGTACACCTGCCTGAAATACAATACTGCAAGCTGCATTTTCCTGTAATGGACGTCAAGGAAATATATAGGCAAACCACAATTCATTACAATCTAATCTTTTGGTACTAAGCAAACCTACATTCAGACTTCCCTGGCAGCTTGTCTGCCAACAATATCATCCTCCAACTAGATTAAAAGCTTAACTGCTGCCTCTAGATCCTTGATGACACCACACTTAGGTTCTCCTCGATCGGTCTTAACTCAAACCTTAAAAGGTTAAATGCTGAATTGGCATGAATGGAAATTATAAGAGGATCATTACATCAAGTTCAACAAGCTTCTAGCTAAAACTAGTAGACTGACAGACTCTAGCCATTGATATCTATCTTGAGAGAAGTTTGTATGAGGGTACATCTTCTAGCCGTGTTATGTCTTCAAGCAGAAGCTCTTTCTCCAGCTGACGCCTTGTAGATTTCATCACTGTCTGTTATACCAAGAAGTAATAGGTAGAGATATAAGCAAAGACAGTCACTAGCAATCTTAAGAAAGCACTCAGGAAAGAATACATACATTAAAATCCATGTATGATGCACGCATAGCAAGCCATTCATGATCCATCAGCTTGAATGTTATACAGTAGATAAGATCAAAAGCTGATTCATTTTCTGTCATACACACAAAAGAATTTAGTTACTTAAAACATAAGCTAACATACAACGAGGACTGACAATATCTAGTAAAAGATATTTTATTATTGTGAAGTTCCAATCTCCCTGCTTCCCTTCCAAATTGAAGGAAACAACAAGTAAAATTAATAGATTAGTGGGGGAACAATTTGGGCTACCTGCAAGAAATTTTAGAAAAGTTGCTCCCACCAGTGTCCGTGGTTTGACTGTAAAGGCAAAGAACATTAACAGATAACATCATAATAAAATTCAAATCATTACTTGGGAAAAACAACTTCTATGCAACAACTTGCACTAAAAGTCATGCATTCTCATCATATCTCACATCATAAAATATAATTGAAAATATTATAACCCTGGTAACATGCCACTTTTGGGATAACAGTAGTGGACCAGCATTGCATGATTTGGGATAACAAAATTTATTCAAAACAGGGCGCCGGCAAATTTATCTCTTTTTTAAAGTGTTAATAACAAGTTTTGTAACATGCAAAAATTAGCATAAAAATGCTTAAAAGTAGGAAGTGGATATAAGAGGTCAGCCTTTGTCACTGGATTATCGAATGACCAAATTCTTCTACCTTTTCAGATAAAGCAAAGACAATAACATCAGGGATTTGGGAAAAAGAAAATAGGATAACAAGAAACGAAATCCTCTTTCTATAGTAGTATAGATGCCCAAGGCCATAACTGATATGGACCGTATTTACCACGATGTGGAATTCTCCCTTAGGCACATCTAATCCGTTAGAATTACAATATGGCACCAAGGATCACCAGATAATGATCAATGATAACTGTTTTCATACTGAAGTATGCAAAAGTAAATGGTAAAATAACAATAAGCATATTTATGTCAACATATAACATTCAAAGGGCCCCTTAAATTCAAAGTAATTTCAACTTTGTAAGTTCTTAATGCTCTATGAAATTGACATATCACTATCTAGAAGGCAGAAACAAAAGTGCCCATACATATACGCTTTCCACATCCATCCTTTTAGACATGATATATGCTTAGACTAAAACATTATATTAACAAGAGAACTAACAAACCTGCTTCAAGATCCAGCATCTGAATAAGCATGAATGTGATGTTAACACCAGCAACAGCAAATGGGTATTCCCAAACTGATCGTTCTCCTACCTGCTTCCGTAAAAGATCCTGAAAGGATTTCTACAAAATAAAAAGTCAGTATTATGACAATGACTCAGAGACACATCAATAGGAAAGATGACTGATTAGATTTAAGGTTCACTAGACAGTCAAGGGATTGAACCAATACTATATTAAAAAAGAAAAACCCAGGAAGAACAAGGGTCTCATAGATATGCAAAAATGTGTCTAGTAAAACCCGAAAGATCACAGCCATGCCTAATAAAACATAAAAGAAACAAACCGACAACCATATGACAAATGAAACATGCAGTCTACACTTAGCACCAACAGAGTGAAAATATGCAAGGAAGCTAGGGATATGAGCATGCAAAAGAGGACACACCATATAGAAAATTATCAGTTGATAACTATCAGCAGTTAAGGCGCATTATTACAATTCAAAAAAAACTAGTAAGTCCATATTGCTTAGACAGGCCCAGATTTTGAATCCCTACCAATGGTGAATAATGAAGAAATTTTACCAGTAAGTTGCATGACTTTATGTTTTACATGACACTGATTGAGCTGGTTTAATTTGACAGACAGGCCATTGGGAAAAGAAAAACAAGATCCATTAATTTAAATATCATTCTCATTTCTCATTTCTCATTGATAATTCAAAACTTAAAATGCTAGATTCTCTCAAAGATAAAGTAACAGAACAAATTAAAATGGCCAAAATTCTTCTATCAAGGAGGAAATCCAAACTCCAAACAAAAGAAATTTCTTCAGATCTGGATGGACTTTCACTAAATTGTTGGCCATTAGCTTTTTTCCTACATCAACCATCTAATAAAGCATGCAAGAAACAAGAAGTGCCTTTAGGAATGACAATCCCAGTTCTAAATAGATAGCATAAAGAAAGAGGAAGACCTCATTCTTCAAAAAAATAAATACCCAACAACACAATCTCTATCTACAAAAGTCCCAGTTAAGATTAGAAACAAAAATGGCCTTTTCTTTTAGATGAAATGCTAATATGATTTCTTTGTTAATCTCTCCAGGCGTTCAGATGAGCTTTATTCATAACATTTTAAATCAAAATGTTCATTTTGGTCTTCACGAGTCAAAACCAAGGCTCCAAAATATTTATTACAACATCAGAAAGAGTGAAGAAAAAAAAAGAAACAGATCATACTGGGAAATTCCTAGCAAAAAACAGCAAATTCTCCAATGATATGAAACCACCACCCCTACAAAATTTATGCAAAAACATATCATTAGCAACAAGCAGTTAGAATGAAGATAAGATATGGCATTGAGAGGCAAACAACCAGAATGATACCTACCTAAAATCTGTTGATGGATCCTTCCCTTGCCAGCCCATTTCCTTCCACTGCTCAGAAATCAAGCCATGGAGTTCTTCTTCAGGAAATGCAGCATTCCATAAAGCCCTTAGGGCATCCTAAAATAATGGATCAAAACAAATCTAAATTACATTCTTAAGAGATAGAGGATTGCACATAAAGTAATAAGCCATAGGCAGCAGATGAAGTTATGGGTTCATAGGTTGAAGTCTTTAATAGAAAGGATACCTGGTGCTCAGGGATAGAACTATCGTATGGAACATCTATACGACTCTGTAACCTCTGCAAGCATTCCTCCTGCGAATAAAAAAATCAGCATTGAGAATTTTTTGTGCTATAATTATAAACAATATTTAATAGAAAGAATAAGTAAAGTGCAACATTATTTTGATCCAACAAGGTATACAACATGACCAAACAACCAAAATTTCATGCAAAACCAAAAAAAAACCAGCCATGTGAAACATAGGTGTCAGGGCAGCTATTACAAATTCAGAGCAAGTGATAAATCAAACGCAACTGCACAAAGTTCCCAAAACATGTGAAAAGTAAACTTTGACTAAAAAACGGGTGACATTGGCAGCCTCCTTAAATCCAAATTCTTTGTTCTTCAATTATTAAAAAATAAAAAAGCCTAGTTAAGAGAGAGCTTTTGAACACACAAGGATGAGACAAAGACAAGAGACAGAAAGGACAAAAGCAAATGATGGACATTCAATAAATTTTCTCCAATGACCAGACTTTTCGGCTATCTCAAACCAGATAGAAATTATGTAGGATAAACAAGAAAAAGAGCATAAAGCCAGGAACACAATTGAACACTTTAATTATTTGTTAAGGTAGATCTTTCAATACAAGGGTAAAGTGAAATATGGAGCCTCCGTACTACACATGTCACATACTGTAGAATAAAATTTATGTTCTGCAGGGAGATTCAAGAGAAAAATTAACAGAATTACTAAATTTAAGTAACAAATTACTGCTTCAGTAACTAAATCACTATTATTACCTGTACTGGAGTTAAATCAAAAGAAGGACGGGCATCACTCTCTCTTCTCTGAGCACAGACACAAGAAAGACCTCTGCCGAGCCATGCTGTAGATCCTGCCACAATCTCAGCTGTAACAAAATGAAACTGCCCATAAATGAAGATAGAGATTCCCATTTTTGTGCGACAAAATTTATAATAAGTCGATGGACAGTCATGTGTTACAATTATTAATTAATTATCCCCAGTACGCCATAGCTTTAGTTCAGCTCACTTTCCAGCCATAAAATAAGAACCATTCAGTTTATTTGGACCACAACAACACATGTCTGTCTCTCCACTGTTCCCTTTTTTATTTACTTTCTAAATGATGTATCACTTGAAAAACATTTTGATTTCATGAATTATTCATTTTCTTGCCGAATCTGACGCAAAGCAAAAAGGACATAGCCGGTGCCAGCCAACCCTAAACCAAATATAACCGCAGGGAAAAGTGGGCTTCATTTTGATCAGAAGGCTAGCCACTGGCTCTGTTTCAATCATAAAGCCAACTATTGGCTTTACCAAATCATCATGAACCACACTGGCTTGCTTTGTTTACAATTTTCCACCCTATTTCTGCATTTCATCACTAGATCTCAGCTTCACACCAAAATAAAAATTGATAACAGTATGTTCATTTTCCAATATATATAAATAGAGGAGCTGGTGCATTTCATAAATGCTAGATCTACGATATAGCAGTGTAGTGAACCATATAATACAAATTAAGCATCTTCCATAGTAAACCGCTTTTAACACTAAAAGTAACTTTGTGAATTCACCCACCAACGCAATTTTGAATATCCACAAACATGACGCAAGTAAAAACCTGGGCTCAATCTCGATTCAAAGATTCATTAACTATTGGGGAAGTGAGGGGAAAAAAACAACAGCAACAAAAAAAAAACGGAATAAAAAAAACGTTACGAAGAGAAATTCACGAAAAATCACGAGAAAATTTAACGAGAAAACTAAAAGAATTTACCAGAAGTTGAATTGCATGGACCCTGCGAAATCCTCCTAACAGCAACGAACGAACCACCTCTATCATCCATTGTTGTTGTTTTTTTTCCTCACCTCTACTACAATAACAACCACATCATTACCAAGCCAAAATCCGTCACTTTCCCGGAAAATCCCGCGCTCGACAATCCAAACAAACTGGAAATGGCAATCAACTGAAATGCGGAGCAAGAGACAGTTGGAAAGCACGAGAAAGGCACGGGAATCGAAGGAACGGAGTGAGATTGGATATTTTGATTATTTTCCCGGGAAACAAACGGAAAATGAAAGAAAGAAAGAGGAAAATGAAGGTGAGAAAGAGTGAGAGAGAATATTAAGTTGGGAAAGAAAAAGAAAAAGAATCTTGGAAGAGCAATGGGTAGGGTTTTTGCAAGATCCAATAGAAGAAGAAGAAGAAGAAAACAGTTAGTAGAGAGAGAGAGAGAGTCGTCGTTATTTGTTTCTCTCTCTAAAACGCATAACCCACCGCTGTCTCTCTCTGTGTACGCTCCATGAAGGCGTTTGTTGGTGTTGTGTTTAGGCACAGACTGGGCTGTGCTGCACTCTTTTTTAGATATAACAGATCCTTCCATTCGATTTGCTTATTAGTATGCGGAGCTTTACACCTATCATAAAAATTAAATATTTTAATAATACGATGATTTATGATTGATTGATTATGTAAAGAAAATTTACGTTTAAGCAAAATAATTTAACAAAAATGTCACTTGAGATGCCGAGGACATCAATATATTGCTCGGAGTCACCACGAGATAGAAGGGCTATCAACTGATCACATATCAGTCTTTCTAACCCTGATACCTCCAAGACTATTTAAAATATCAGCATAAGATTCTCACCAGCATCAAGGTGTAAGCTCAATTCCTAGGCTCAAGGCCTTATAAACTTATGCAACATAATGTCAATGCTTATACAAAACGGATGCTATAAAATATCTATCCACTAGATAAACTTCAAGAACTACAAAGGTTTTCTTCCTTAGGAATTTCACACCTTTTAAGTATTTTCACTTTTATCCATTAGATAAATCTCGTGATCCCTCTGGGATCGAGTCATTACAAGACGGTACAATTAGACGATGTTCTCGGCCCGTCATCAAACTACTACTGTTCCAGAATCAAAACATTTCATGTTTTTGTTTGTGTCTTATGATATATTTCTCAAGTCTTAAATATCTTATGAAAAAGGATTTGAATCCTCTAGTTAAGTCTTAAATCCTTTCTAAGTTAGAGGTTACTTGTTTTCAAGTAATGAAATACATGTTGATTCACTTAACTCTTATGAATCGATTGATGAACGAATCATTAATAGTGTAACATATGGTTTTGTTCCTCCACACATCACACTTTCTTATCTCTTTCTTTCATACTAAGTCAATTGTTTATCTTAGGGTTTTAACTTAGGAAAATCTTTAGTTTTGAGTTCTAGACTCTTGTCTTTTATTTAACAAATCTCAAATCTATTTAAATTAAAAACATCTTTTAAATTTATAAAATCACATCATATATATATCAAACACTTATGATGACTTAATTAAAAGTTTTTCTTTTTCAAATAGCTCGCTTTTTTCAAATATTGATCTCTCACCCAGAGAGACATTCCTAATCCCTCGGGCTAGAATTTCCCTTGTTATCTTCTTGATGCCTAAAAAGAATCCTTCGATTTTGTGAAAGCACCATTGTTGTTATTAATATCATCACTTCCTTCGATTTTGAATTATAACTTGTAGAACACGTTTGAAGCCTTTGACCTCCCCATCAACCACATTCTCCGAAATTTATTTTTTACAACTTTTTCCAACATAAATAACAATTAAGTGAAAAACGTTATCAAATTTTGATTACCGAGAATCAGTTTTCAAAATTAAAGTGCTAAAACTTTGTGAGCATTAGACAGCATCATGTGTCTTTGTAAGCTAGGGTCGACCATAATGCTCTCCAAGATTTTGAAAACACGAGTCAGTTCACATGGGATGTTGCCAAACATGACCCAAAGCCATGATGGACGGAGAGTGGAGCTCATTTGAAAAAGTGTGTTCAGAGAGCTTGATTCAGCGTCACCAACATTATCAATATCAATGTTACATTTAGGTTCTGTTTAATAAATTCAATAAACTAACTTATAACTTATTTGATTAACTTATAAGCTTATTTATCTGAAATAAAGATTTTTGGTAAACAAACTTATCTCATTAACTTATAGTTTTTTTCATAAGCTATTTTATTTAGCTTATGACTTATAGTTTATTGACTTTTCTCTCATTTTTATCCTTATTCATTTAATGAAATTCTCACTTTACTATGTTTGTCATAAATATATCCTTTTACATTTATAAGCTAGTTTAACAACTAATTTTATCAAACACTTCAAATTCAATTGGCTAACTTTTCTGCTATCAGTTATAAGCTGGTTTATCAGTCATTTTTGCCATATAGAGCCTTATAATTCAACTTCTGTCTTTTTTTTTTGGTACAACTTCTGTATTTTTTATTTTATTGTTTTCATCACATAATTTTTGCTTTAAAAAGTAAGAAGTTATAGTTATTTTAATCTTTGCTAAATAAAAATAAAAGACAATGATAGATAGTTATATTGATATACTCAATACTAGTTGATAGCTAGGAATAGAAGTTCTTAGATGAGTTTACCTGCAACCTCAGGGTTCCAAAACTTATCGAAATCACTATTTATATAGATATTTTTAATTTTTAAAATAAGAAACAAGTCACCTGTATTTCTTTATTATGATTCTTTATTATCACTCAATCTCCAAATTAGTGATTTACTAGTATGTTAACCATACGATCCACGGTATATATGATAATATTTATATATATAAAAAATACGTAAATTAAGTACTTAAATACAACAATGCATTATATTTAAAAAAACATTCCTGAAATAAATTAAGTAGATAAATACACTGAGTTGCAAATATATCTCTTTTACAAACTGGACATAAATGGTTGACTTAATTCGACTTGACTTTTAGATATTGTACTTAAAACACTTCTTATCAAATCTGAATGCAGCAATATGTGTCTATCAACTAGCTGAGATTCTATCGTAATATTATCTAACAAAAATTGCATAACAATAAACAAGTTATTTACTAACTAACTAACTAACTAACTAACTATATATATATATATATATATATATATATATATATATATATATATATATATATATAACATGAATGGATTAGTAAATTAGAAAAGCATGATCCACTGGTCCACACGCATGCATCTTCCAAGACTCCAACAAATTAAAGTTGCAGCCACTTTACGTGTGGCTGAATTTCTCATGCAAGTACTCCCTTTTTTCTGGGTGCCTCGCTTTTCCAAGACTAACCAGCATGCTTGCTCTATCAAATCTTGTTATGGTTTCGTTTGTCTTTATAATTTTTTATTAAACTGTTATACAGAGTGCAAAAGTGAATTGAAAATTCGTTCATTTGAATATTTCTTACTTTTTATTTTCTAAAGATGTGATTATAAAACACTTATTATTAAACAATAATAATATTTCTTGTACATCAATTCTGGGAAACCAAATGATGTTTCTTTGAATTTTTTTAATGTATTTTTAAAATATGTGTATAAAAAATGAAAATGAAAGGTAACTCAAATTTAGATTTTTAAATAACAGGCCTCATTAAACAAAACCCCTTATGGGAGAAATGAAAACTTAACTCTCCTCTTTGAAACCTACCCACTTTAAATTAAGATTAATATATTTGTATTAAAAAAATTGTCATTCAAACACACTTTTTTTTTTTTAACATTCAAACACACTCCAATTTTTCATTTTGACAAAGAAAAAGAATAGAAGATAAAAACGAGGGAATTGGAAAAGTTTTCAATTTAGGAGAAAAAGGAAAGAGTTGTGGATTATAAGAGAATAAGAAGAGCACGTTTGTGAATTCATAAAAAATATAAGTATGTGAAATAGTGGTCAATGAGTATTTAATATAAATTATTGAGAAGAGACATGAAAAGACACCCAAGGAAAAGCTAACAATCTTACAAATATGCTACGAAAAGAATAAAGGATAAATATGTTGACTAAGGGACTAAAAAAATTTAAAGAGATTAGTGTATCTTTGAATTTCGGTTGAGAAAATATCCCAACTTAAGTTTGATGGAAAGCTAATTAAAGTAACTTTTGACCAAACTTAAGATTGAGTGCTCCTAACCAAAATCCTAACACATACTAAAACGTCAACTTCCCAACTTACACTTTAGCTTTTATATAATATAATTTTGGTTGTACATCATGTGCAATGTTCTTTTTCAAAATAGTAAAATTTGTATACCGTATTCATTTCTCTTAACCAAAAGTAAAATAAGTTACTCAATTTTTTGTTGTGCTTTCACTCTACGTAAAGTTAAAGATAAAGTAAGTTAGTAAGATATATAATATATAAACCGTTTACGCCTTTCGATCGGCTGCACAAAAATGGCCCCTAGTAGTAAAAAGGAAATGATCAAGTAAAGATTATGGGACCATACCATCTTCCAAAAGCTCACAGCTCACTTGTCACAATTATAACAGATTGAAAGGTTAGCGTCCACGGAGAGCACTTTAAATTCAGATTTATTATCTTAATTAATATATATGATTAGCTTCTGAACTCGATCGTGCGGTGTAGAAGATCTTATTACTTTTCTTCTTACAATGAAAGCTAATGAGCACTTATATTTAATTATTATAGTAACATCCTATTTTGTTGAGTTGTAATTAAATAGACTTTGATCTCGAGATTATATTATGAATGATTATAATTCATGTTGTGATTGTATTTATTGAATATAGTAAACTATAATTTTTTTATGAAAAATGTTAGCAACACATTCTCTAACATTTTTTTTCTAAAACACTCTCTCTTATTGGTTAAAATTCATATAGGTCCTAAAAAAATTTAAGTGGGACCCACATGAATTAGTGGGACCCACACTAATTTCAACCAATGGCAGAGAGTGTGTTAGAAAGAAAGTGTGTTGCTAACACTCCTTATTTTTTATTATTGAGATAACATAAATATTTGAAAATGTTGGTATGTAAAATATAAAAGATAAATCTTCTTATTATACACTTTATTAATTATAGGTAGACTTTTTGCAAATGACATATATTGAAAATGTCATGCAAGTTGTTTTGAAGTAGATATAAAATGAAAGAAATGTAAGAGAGTTAAATAAAATGGACTACAAAAATAATTTGAAGAAACATGATTGTTCATATAAATATAATCATCAATGTCCAAAAGAAAAAAGAATATATAAACTTTAGAGCAAGAAAAAAAAGAACATGTAAACTACATTAACAAAAACAAAAACTAGTAAAAACTTCATATTGAAAAAAAAAATTGTTCATCAAAATTGTTGCTGAATTTCTGTCTTCATCTCAAAGGTATAATAATGTTTTATATCACTATATGATGAATGATTTTGTGATACTTATTATTTAGCATATATATAATATAAACATTGTTGTTTATCAATGATTGGGTAAGATTATTCAACCATGTGTTTTGTTTGATTTGAATTGATTCATTTTTTTTATTTTATTTTCGTTTCTTTTATAATTTTCTTTAATTCTTAACCAAAAACCTTCTATTTTTTTGTCGACTCCCAGAATTGTATCCTTTGAAATGTTGAGTCATGATTGAATAAGAAGTGTATCCTCTTCCATTGTAAATCTGACTCGGGATTTTTTTGACCTGAATATTCTCCTTCTTTATCAAGTGTAACGTTTTCTAATCCAACTTGGGTGGAAAACTGTGAAACTTGAGACTTAGAGACTAGCGTTTCAGGTTCTTGAACAACGGACTCCACACCATTAGAACCCATTGGAGGCCTATAAAACATGGCAGGGTTGGTTAATGGTGATGGAAACATGGGAAAAAATGGAAGATTTTGAGAATTTTCATTAGTAGAAGGTTGATAATTTTGCATAAAATTCAAGAAAGAATGAAAATTAAACTGATTGGGATCCATTTGAAAAAAACAGATGAAATTAAGAGCTGGAAGTTGAGTGCAAAATCTTGCAAATTTAAGCATAATTTATAGAATTCTTCCAACAATAAAAGACAAACGGAACAGTGGGCATTTATTTCTCTTCTCCAATTCTACTTTTCAATTATTTCTCCATTTTCCGCTTCGAACACCTCCATTGTCGCACACCTTCAAAAGCTTCCCAACAACTCCACCGTCGCGCATACCTCCACCGTCGCACACCAGAAGCTTCCTCCATGTTAATGTTCAGCAAGAATTTTTATTTTTTTTCTTTTAGAATTTACTCTTATTTTCTCTCTCTTCTTTTTATTAATTATCCTTATATAACGACCAGTTGCTTATAGAAACAACTGTCCTTACATGTGACGGCATCCACATCAAATTGCTCCAATGTTGCCTAAGACGTCCGTGAAAAATTTAAAACTTAAAATACATATAAAGAATACACACAACATACTGATAGAAATATATATATATTAGGTGCAATCATCCTTGAGTACATCAATTAGAGTACGCCACTAAGGCCATATACCTATACAACAACCGCCAACAGGAAAGATACATCATAAGCCACACCCAAAAGTAACTAATAAAATATGTTATTTCTCGTTCCAGCCCACCTCACCAAAATACATCAAAATGTAAACGCTCAAAACTTTCATGTCTACTGAGATGCACTGGCCAGACACTCATATCAATAAAAATGATATGGTGGCCTTGAGCTACCCTCTACACCAGGTCTCTCCACTACTAAAAATATGCGATTTTCCTGCGGATATTTTCCGCAGGTATTTCCTGCGGCATTTCCTACGGATTTGTATTTTTATGATAATTTTCTTGCGGATAAAAATTTCGTAGGAAAATTCGCAGGTAAGTTTGCCGCCAAATGGCGGGTAAATGCTTTCTGCGGATTTACTTGCGGATTTTCCTGCAGATTTTGTGCAACAAAATTCCGCCCCAAAATCAGCAAGTAATTAATTTTCAAATTGGTTATGAAAGTTAATGTGAGAAAATCGCAAGAAAAGCCGCAGGTAATTAGCTGCGAATGTTTTTGCGGATGGTTCTTGCAAATTTTCTTGTGGATTTATGTTTCTTGGGGATTTAGTTGGGGATTATTTTCCTGCCGATATTCATGCGGATTTATTTCCTGCCAATTTTCCTGCGGATTTGTATTCTTGCGGATTTTCCTGCGGATATTCTTTTCCTGCAGAATTTCTGGCGAATTTTTCACCTGCAGATTTTGTACCTGCGGATTTACTTACGGAGTTGGTCCTGCGGATTTTCCTGCGGATTTTAATAAAATATTAATATATTATCTAATTATTCCAAAATAAGTAACTCAATATGTTTTTTGCTTTTATATTTTAATTTTCTTTTCTAAATATTTGTCATTATTTTAGTTTTCTCATTTAATTCCACTACAACATTTTTTGTTTTAGGTAACGCTCGAATAAGCAACAGGTCAAAAATGTTGCCTAAAAGTACATTAGCCAACAATTTAGAACTGTTGTCATAGTATCTATGTCTTTAGCAACACTTCTTGTTTGATAACTGTTGCCTATTCCTATAGTACAGGCAACAATTATGCGAAAAGTGTGGTCAGAAGGTAAAAAGAAATGTTGCATTAGACAATAGGTAACGCTCGAATAGACAACGCTGAGAATTGTTGCTTGAAACATTAGGCAACATTTTTCTTTACTATGGCTACATTTTTTAACTGTTTCTATAAAGCAAAAATATTGTAGTGTTATTTATTTATTCAGTTTTGCCATTTAATTAGTTATAAATTTGTTGCTTATACCTTATTTAATTAATGGAACTTGTAAATAGAGACTAACTAATTCAAAAGTATTTTGAAATTAATACTTTAAGATTCAATACAACATTTTTCATATATATTTTCATATACAAACCCTACCGTAGCTAACCCTACAAACACTAATCTTACCTACTTTCTTGCAGATTTAATATTACATCGAGCTTCTACAGTGAACATATTCAAGCTTCCAACACAGATTCGAGTTTCCATCAAACTTCGATTGCTCATTTGTGCTCATGTTTGGTGATCTTTTGTAGTTTTGTTGGTGTTTTCTCTTGTTGAATCCAAATTCTTGAAACCATAACTAGTTTATAACTTCATCTCCCAATAATATTTCTTCCATTTTGACAAGTCGATTAGTAAATCAATTTCCCCTTC
Organism: Ammopiptanthus mongolicus; assembly: GCA_039655645.1. NCBI lineage: Eukaryota > Viridiplantae > Streptophyta > Magnoliopsida > Fabales > Fabaceae > Ammopiptanthus > Ammopiptanthus mongolicus. The sequence continues at coordinate 84,118,226 of CM077346.1, read as the reverse complement.
AAGGTCAAATCCCTTGTTTGGACTGTTGTGCTTAATAAAAGTGCTAATTTTCAGGTAGGGGTGAGCATAACCCGATCCGGCCCGTCAACCCGTCCCAACTTGAAGGCGTCGGGCCGGGTCAGCGTTGACCCTCAGGTCACCCGGCCTATCCCAAATACTATTACGTACTACTCCGAACCTATCTATAAGCAAAAAAAAAAAAAAACTAACTTCACAAGTATTAAGAAAATTAGTTATATTAGTTTAATTGTCTTGATTTGTGCAAAAAATAAGTTATAGTTACTAAATTATCCTTTTTTGGGCATAGTACTCTTGGAAGTTGTGTCTTAAGAGTGCACAATGCTATTGAAAAAATAAAAAAAATAATTAAGCAAAGGGTACTTTTGAAATACTAACATTAAATAAGGTTGATTTGATTCACTTTTACTTATACTACTTTTTCCCTTGTAGTCCTACTGTGACATCAAGCCCATCCCAATACACATTTTTCACACTCAACTCTCAGCAAGCTCTCATTTCACCCTCAGCGACGCAACATCTCAGGGCATTTGGGGTTCTCACTTCTCAGCATCTCAGAGCCGCCACCGCCCAATCCTTTGGCAACTCTGTTCTCTTCTGGAGTCACCGCTTCGACTGGTGCGTTCTTCGCCCTCAGATCAGAGTCCCTCTCTTCGCCCTGTTACTCTGCTCTGGCATTACCCATCCTCTCCGCCGCGTTCTCCACCCCGTTACTCATTATTCTCATCTCACTTCACTTTCTCTCCGCCGCACGCACCATCCTCTCCATTGCATTCTCTAATTTCCCCAGGTAATCTTTATCTCCCTCCTTAATGTTAGGGTTTCAGCAATTTGAGATGAGAAAATTTGTGATCAAGGCGTTCTCATACTATGTGTATCTTAGATACAATGTAGCAATGACTTATGTATGCCTATTTCAATTTTCCCCCCAATTCTTTGTCTCCTTCCCTCTATCTTTGGTTTTTGGTTGCTGCAATGTGTGAATATGTGTGTGCAGTGTGTGAATGTTGCTGCAGTGTGTGAATGTTGTTGCAATGCGGGAAATTTCAACTGTAGCATGCTTGTTTGGGATCTGTTGCTTTTGTTCTCAATCACAGGGTGTGAGTTATGTGGAGTTGGATGTATGATTTGGACGCTACGCTCCACTAGCTCAGCTCCCTCGCCCCCAGCCTTATTGATACTGCATCATATGAGCCATACTCAACATATTAGAATGCTCCCTGCTACTATATTGTGCAGATTTTTAGTATTATAATTGATTTTCTGCTACCTTGTGCATTTGTATTGTATCTCCATTGATTTTCTTTCCGTTAACATTTGTCATTCTTCTTTTTTTTTTTTGCTTGCTGTTATGTCCTAAGTGTTAAGTTTAAGTATGAAGTTTTATTTGAAGTGTGCTAGGTTAATTGTACTAAGTGTTTGTCTTAATGTCTTGTTAGTTTAAATAGAAGTTTATTAGTTGCCTTCCTTGCACGAGCCAAAGCTGTGAGGTCAAACTAATACTTTTAGATCTGCACGTTCTTTGGTTTTTCAATACCTCTTCCTAACTTTCAAACCAAAGGTGTTGTAGACTTGCAGTATAGAGTAAACATAGCACACTACTATAGAACTTAGCCTTCATTACTGCTGTCAGAGCCGCTAAACATAGCACACTGCTTTGATGTTTAGATAATGACATTGATAAATTTGTCTTTACTAAATTATGATTGTTATAGTTTTGAATAACTACAACATTTAATAGGGTGTTTATGTTGTTTCAATAGGGTGTTTAGCTTCTCTGGCTAAACATTTGTTTGTTGTACTGTATAGGAAATTTAAAATTGTACGATGGAGCCTACAAATCAAACTATTGGCAATTTCTTTTGGTTGATGCCTTATAAGGTTGTAATGTGGATATATTGTAATGTGGATATATTGCAGTGAGTTTTGCTATTTCCATCATGCTGCAGTAAGATGGATGCTCACTTTATTTATTGCCAACTTGTGTCCATTTGCTTACTGTGATTTTTCTGTTTTGGCTTCATCGTCTCTAAGTCTCCAACAACATAACCTAAACTAATAGCAAAAGGGTCGCTGAGGGGCACACCCCATTTTTTTTTCTGGTTTGAAAGGTTGCAACATTCTAGCTGGTTACAGGTTCTTGCTTGAGGAGTTTAGGTGAATTGTGCATGATGTATATTTATTAGACTTGGAATGTATTATTTTGGTTATGCAATTGGAGTCCTTGTTTTTAAAAGTGTATGCTAGAACTAAACACATGGAGCTTGAGACAACTTCTGCAGGATTTCACTCCTTTTTCGTTTTTACAAAATTTTAGTCCATCTTTTGTTGAGTCAAACTAAACACATGATGATTTACTTTGCAGGCTGATAAATCAATAAGGGGTGGCGATTATCATACAATGCATGAGACCTATTGAATGCTATCTAGTAGTTTCTGTCTCTTGGGGATAAGGGGCTGCATGTACATCTTATAAAGTTATTGATGTTGCATTTCTTCTTCTCCAAGGGGATGCTTAGGTTTTTTATCACTTTTTTTGTATTATCGTATAATTATCTCAGGATTAGTGCATACGTTCCTGCTGAATGTCCTAATTACTGTGATTGCAGTAGCCTCTTAATTTATTATTGAGTTCGAGGCTCATGATATATGTAGTGAAAAAATTGATTCCAGCTACCGCAAGTAATGGATTAAAATATGTGTTTCTTTGTTTGATTTTACTGTAAGTCTAAAATATTTGATGTGAATTCTGTGTATAAACTATAAAGGTGGTATCTATTTATAAAGTATCAATTTTTTTCCACTCATAAAAATTAACATTTAATTTACAAAGTATTTATTCAACTTCGGATCAAACCGGTAGGATGTGTTTTACCATTTGATTATACATATATGTATTGTTTTTAAGGTGATCTATCAAGTTTTAGCCACTCATTATCACCAGGTGAAAGATAATAATATCCACAAAATGAATAGGTAGAAATAAAGGTGTGATGAGGTTTACATTGACTTTGAGTGTGGGTGAGATCTGTCCAATGTATTATTATTTTTTAAATTGTCTTTGTCTCAATGAGGAGGAAAGGGCCTCTTAATACTTAATAGTTGTTACATTAATTATTATAACTCTGTTATGTGCATTATATCATTGTTTCACCTAGAATGATGTCCCTATTTGAAGAAACTTGTCTTCTCTTGTTGATAATAATACACAGTGGTCAACTGTTATCCCTTTTTATTGTTTCATTTCATTGACTAAAATATATGGACCAATATATGAGACTTCTCTGCTATCCCCATTTATTTGGAGATGACAAATATATGTCCTTTACATTTTTTTGCTCTTGTTTATTTGCTTGCTTATCCATTAAAAGGCTAGAACTATTAATTATATTTCCTTGGCAATTTGTGTGATCCTGTGTTAAAAGTTTGCTTTCACATGCTATTTGTTTAAATATGATAAAATTTTTCAGCCAATAAGCTGATAGGTCACATGAACCTTAATTGATTTCATTTTCGACATGGTACGTCGTAACTTTGACAAAAGAGGTGCCGCTAAATTTAGTCAATTAATGCAAGATGCTCGAAAAGACTTAGATCGTAAACAATATTGGATAGGAGATTCCATATGGCCACAATTGAAGGAACATTGGGCATCAAATGAATTAAAAAAGAAATCGGATACAAATAAAATAAATCGAGCGTCAATGGCCGGTGCGCATCTCTTCACACCGGTGGATCAATACCTCATCGTCAACATTGGAATAAAATGGTATTGTTAATTAATAATTGTTTCATTAACTTAGTTTGCAAAATCATTTGACATATATACTAAGACATCATGTATCAATTACAGAGGGAAGAATTTGGGAGAGATCCAGAATTAGTAGATTTTTATTTTCGCACTCATAGGAAAAAGGACCAAAGTTGGGTGGGTCCTCACGCAGAATCTGCTTATGTAAGTATCATACTACTCTAACTTAAGTTGTTATGAAGAGTTTGAGCATTATGAACGTATACTTGACATATTGAGTGTTGTTCTGATTTATAAACATTGTGAAAAAGCATGCTATGGATTAAAGACAACCTTCTTGTAATTAGTAGGAGCTACTGTTTTATTTTCTTTATGTTTAACTTTTGAGATTCAAGAGTTTGCTCAAGCGTATAAATCCTGGAGCATTTGGCTTCTGATCGCTTGGACTATAACACTTTGAAGGGCCATACTAAAGTAGATAGGAATGCAGATTTGATACTAAAATCCCTGAATGACCAATGCAGGAACCAATCAGCTTTTAATTGAGTGTTCCTGAAGTATTTAGTTTTGCAATTTTGACTAAGCATGATTTTTTAATATATATATATATATATATATATATATATATATATATATATATAAACTTATATTTAATTGTCATTCACTATTATTCAAACTTGGTGTAGGAAAAGTTTGAACAAAGAAAGGCAGAATTATCTTCTCAGAGCTCATCATCTGCTTTGGGAGAGGAAATGGAGATGCTAGTCAGCAGCCAGCCGCAATGCCATCTGACATAAATATATGGGTAGATGCAGTTGGCAGAAAGAAGGGAAGAATTTTTGGACGTGGTTCCATAGGTAGGACTCTTATTCCATCTTCAAGCCAATCGACTACTACTACAGTGGATGTTGATGCTATCAGGAGTCAAGTTCGTGCCTTAAATGAGTCATTACAGCGGGAACAACAAGAGAAATTAGAGATGAGAAAGGAGCTAACCAAGACCCAACAACAATTAGTTGCACTAATGCAACACTTAGGGTTTCATGGCTCTTCTTCACAACAGCCACCGTCACCCCAACAAAGCAATAGAGATGAAGATGAAGATGATGATGAGGAGTAGGATTGCATTTAGTATGACTTTTAGTATTTTGATTTATGAGTATGATTTATTTCTAAATGTTGAATATATTGTGAGTTTATAGATTGACATTTTGATACTTTTGTATAACATTTGATACATTCAATGTTTTGCCTATGATTTTTTCTAGACAAAATTTGCAGGAAATATTCATATTTTCAATTTCTAAGAATTGTATTTGAATTTTATCTCTTATTGATTTAATTCCTTACGGATTTTTTTACTACTTTCGCGAATGTAATTAATTGTGAATTTTTCCTGCGGATAATATATCTGTGGATTTTCTTGCAAACTGTATTTCTGCGGACTTTCCCGTGAATTCATTTCCTGCAGATTTTCCCGTGAATTCATTTCCTGCGGATTTTCCCACGGATTCATTTCCTGCGGATTTTCCTTCCACCCATCCGTAGGAAATTTCGTCCCAAAAATCGTTGGTGTCGAAGGAATTACTTGCGGATTTTAACTTAATATTCGCAAGAAAATCCGCATCTAATTTCCTGCCGATTTTAGTATCCGCATGAAATAATTACCCACTAAGGTATTACCTGCGAATTTTTATCCCTAGGAATATCTGCAGGAAATGGTTTTCCTGCGGAAACTTTGTCAATATCGACAGCAAAATCCACAGGAAATGAGCAAATTTCTAGTAAGGCTCGCTACTGGCATCTGCGGCTGTCCTACCAGCATCAGGTTTATAGGGAATTCCATCTTCCTCAGGAATCGATTCCTCAATTGCAGTATCTCTTCTCCACGAACCAGAAGAGAAAACATACATAGAGAAAATACGGAGATAAGAATCTACAACAAACATCATGTATGGAAAGAAATCATAGGATAACATATATTAGCATCATACACATCACACAAGCATTTAGACAAACATCTCCATGGATCGTGCATGTCGGCCGATATCTCAAAACTCATTCTCGGTCTCAAAGAACCTTAGTTAGTTTGTCTAGGTAACATTTCCGCTCGCCATGACCAATAAGAGTGTTTTCCCACTCCAACTCTCGGGAGGGGTATCTTGGTCGCCGCAGAATGTCCACCTGCGACATGGAAAACTCAGGGTCCAGTCAGGATAACCAGGCTCCAGCGGGCATCACCACACAATAAGAGCAATCCCATCCATCACTTGTGATAAGTCCCGAGCACGATTACATCCCTAAGATCACGAAGATCGCCCCTTCCGTAATCCTGCCGCACTCAGGTACACTAACCTCGTGTGTCCCATACCACACGGCTCGCCACTTGGCACATGATTGTATATGCTATGCATGTCAACCAACTCTTGTGCCACCAATATCTCAATAAACATCTCATCTCAATTCTTATATTACTTTATTTACGATACTCCAGTACCCACCACTTTTCCTCACACATGCATTGTGGCACTTTCATTTACTATCAACATCATCATCATCATCATTCATAAAGTATGCATATATAATATTCAATATCTCAACATACCACTTTAAGCATATAAGATCATAAAATTCATACTATTAAGCATACCGTTCCAAACTTATAAACACATAAATCACATAGAGCACATATTCGCAATCACACCAAACATACCAATCATCCATCCAACAATAGTCGTCTAGCCTAGGGTATATTCTTAGCGGTGATAGCCCAAAAATACTTATACCTAGGGTTTAGGTACTTTGTCAGGGCTCAACCTTGTGAACACCCGATTTTGACCAGTTCCCTTTTGTTTTTCACTTAAATTTACCAAAAATCCAAAAAGACTGAAAAAGATCAAAATCACTAAAATATCAAAATTTTGGGAAGAAATAAGAAAGAGCTGAGTTTTGCACTCCATGTTTTTTTTTTTTTAGAAAAATTAGAAAAAGGACAAATCATAAAAATATTTTGCCTTGCCATCTTATTTGGATTCGTCAATAAAATTTATTTATTTTTTCAAAAAAAATCACGAAAATATTTTATCTCTTATTCATTTAGTTTGAAAGATTTGTTCTAGTTTTTATTAAATTAGAATCAGCCAAGCCTAGACCAGGAATCTTTACCCATTGCTAAACCAAGCCCATTATCCATTATTATGGCCCAAACCCGGATTCCCTTTCTTTCTCCCTCACCCATCTGAAACCCTAGCAGCCACACCTCATCCCCTTCACAAATCCCAGCCGCACAACCTCATCCACCTACCCCCAAATCCCTCTTTTCTTTCTCATTTTCGCACACATCGCGCACCCTAATGCGATTTTCTTTCCTTCTTTGCGGTAATCATCAAGGTGAGCATCGTTTCTTGCTTTTTTTGCCCTCAATCACGAATTAAATGCGTTTTTTTTCCCTGATATTGTCGCAGGATTAGCACGATAGTTGCGACAGCTTCGCGAGCTGGGTTCTATAAAGCAAGAAAAGCCGCACCAGAAGGGGAGGACAGGACCGAGAGAAGCAGAAATTCGAGACAGAACAGGGAGAGAAAGAAAGGCAGAAACGCAGCACCAAAAGGGAGGCAACACGGGCACCAGTTCGAACAGAAGCAAGAGGCAGAGATTGGTATGTGTCGATCGTCGTTTCTCATACCCAGATCCGCTTATCATCACAGAAACGCAGAGAGAAGGTGAAGGAGTAATTGTCAAGTGGTGGGTGTGACAGAGATTGGGCGAACAAAGTGCAGGAAGGGTCTTAATCTCCTTCAAGAAGCTTGAGATCGCACACCTATAGGTTTCAGTTCTTTGTTTCTTATTTAATTCGTGATTAGCTTATGTTGAATTTGAATGAATCATATTTGAGAACTCTGTGATAGGACGCTTTGTAACAAATTTCTAGTGAGATGTTGAATTTTTCTCTCTGAGTTCTACCTGTTTGATGAAATGCCCAAATCAGTTACTCTTTGTTTTTCCTTCTGTTTTGTGTTAATCTGTTCTGGCTCCTGATAATTATGCCTTTGTAAAGGCTGTCAATGCATGAATTGTTCTTGGCTATGAATTTGAGGATGACTGTACTGTTTTATGTTGTCCGATGTGAAGCCTGAATGGCTATAACATGAAGTTTGGTATTCTTTTAGGGGATAATCTGCTTATGATTCATGTGATCAAGTCAATAGAAAATTGAGTTATTCTCCTGATATGTTGCTTTAAGAGTATTCACTTTTTTGGATATTTTTGGTGATTCATGCGTTGCTTTTATCATTCTGCTGACATGCTTCATTTGTGAGTTGTGTATTGTTCCTTTGGTGATTGAACTCTCCAAGTAAATGATGTAACCTTTGGCTTCGTACATGACTGGTGCATTGGCTGAGTACAAATTAGAGGCATGGGCATAATAGATCAGGTGGTCTTGATTCTTTTTGTATATAAAACAGCTGTTGTTTGAGGATAAAAATTTTGTTTGATGCTAGGCATGGTTACTGGTGGAATATAGTACTTCCCTAGTCAATTGTTATAAATAAATAATAATTTAACTGATGTTACTTAGGGATGCTTTATGGATTAAAATGCCCTGTTCAATCCCCTAGATCCGAGGTTACCCTATGGTTATGTGCCATGTTTAACCTCATTTAGGATTTTCCAACCTTTAACAATTAGAAGTAAAATAAATTCAAAATAAATAAATTCAGAATAAAAAAGGTTACAAAAGAAAATCCAATTTCTTATTTTAGTTCTTGAGTCTTATTAATTAAAATATTTAAATCTGCTTTTTTGGGATTGCTCTATGAACAGTATTATGCTCAATCCCTTAAATTCGAGGTTGCTCTGTGGATTTATGTATCATGCTTAACCTCGTTATGAACCTGTCCATATAAATTTTAAAATACAAAATCAACAAAAAACTAAAATAGATAACGTAATGAAATAATTTCCTCCTCAACCCTTTATTTTATTTTTTATCTTTTTGTGAAGTTTGATTCATTTTTCATTTTATATTCTCGTAAAAAAAATTTTTTTTTTTGGGGGGGTAAAATACGTATGTTAAAGTTCGTTAATTATTTGCACAACTAATTTGGGTAACCGTTACGTCTAACGGGTGTATTAGGGATGTTATGGGGTTAATTTCTCATCCTTCCCTATGCGCAATCGGCTTACGAACTCAATTTGGTTTCAAAGACCATTCTTTAAAGGTTTTCCAATTTTTCCTAAATTAAAAAAAATTTGGTGGCGGCTCTACTTGTTTTTTCTAAAAATCTCTTTTTCTCGCCTTTCCCTCGCGATTCAGGTCGCGACAAACCTCTAGTAGGGTTTAGGGTTTCTCTACACATGTCAATATATATTATTCTACTCTTGCCTTCCCGACGAACAGGGACGATCTAAAAATATTGACTAGTAGGGGCAAAATCATATAATATAAATATTCTATAAAAAAATATAAATGCATAAGCGATAAAGTAATGACATCATTATCATTTAGTCAAAAATTTAGAGATTAGAAAAACTATATCATTACACACCCCAAAAATTGAAGACTTCTCAATTTCTACAAATTATAATTGCTCTCTACGTGTTTTCATATTTTGAAATTATTGTATGATTTTTGCATTTTCAACACTATCAAAATATCTCTCTCTATATATGTTGACCAAGCAATTGTAACATCCTGATTTTCTTAATCTTTTTATTTAACCAGTGTTTAAGTAAGTGTATTTTATTTGAGGGTCTAGAAAATTGAATAAATTATTCCGAGGCCATAGTCACGCTCTACGCTATCGTAGGAAGCTATGGTTAAGTTTTGGGTCGAAAACTCAGACGGAGCCCGATCTGCGTTTTTCCTTGACAGTAGTGTTTTAGTACTATCGAGACCTAATTTGGACCCGTGAACGAGACAGTAAGTCTTAGAATCACGTTTCCTATAATTTCGAAAAAGTTCGTCCTGACGTTCGAAAATGAAAATAATATATTTTATATTTGGGCAGAAAATCGATCGGGTAGACGATTCGAGTTGTCTTAGGGTTTTTCGAGAACCTTGAGCCAATGATTTTCATACCAGGGCTATGATAAATCATTTGGGGACTCCTACAAATGTCGTGAAGATTTTCAAATTTATCGGGACGTGAATTGACCAAATTGCCCTTGATTAGTTTTTACTAATTACCAACTATTACTTTTACCTTTCTTAAACCTTAAGTCACCAATTAACACACTATTCTTCACCTTTTTCCTCCTCATTCACATTAGTCGTTGGCCCAGCTGCTGCTTCTCCCTTCTTCTTTCTTCTTCCTTCTTCTTCCTCCATTTTCAACTTCATTTTTCTCAAGCTTCCTCAAGCTTTTTCAAGAAGGTTTGTGAAGCAAAGTTGCTCCTCTCATCCTTCTCTATCACCTAGAAGGTATAGATTTCATCCTTGAGCTCTCAATCTTTATTTTCTCCATTTATTTTCATGAATTTCAATTTCTAGATCTAAACTTCAAAAATCTCTAGAAAATTGTAGAAAAATCATTTTGAGACTAAACCAATTCCTATGAGCTAGTATCATCCCCTATTATCATAATCCAAGAGCTTGTAATGAAATAAAATCTCTAGCCTATTTTTCTAGGGAAGGCCGAATGGGTGCATTGTGGGGGAAATGGGGTTTTGTTGTTCATTGTTCTTGATTCCACATGTTTCATCCCTTAATCATGTAATCCAAGTGATTAGGAGGCCAAATCAAACTCTCACCTATTTTTCATGGTGATGGCCGAAACCCTACTTTGTTGGTTTAAGGGGTTTTGGTTCAAATCTTTGATAATTGATCATTGATTATGCATTAGGTATGCTTAAGGGTCATTGATCCAAGAGTCGGTAAAATTTCAATATCCCTAGCCTATTTAATTAATTAAGGGCAGTAGCCTAGAGATTAGGTAGTTTATGGTTTCATTATTTTAATTTCTGGTTGTATTTTATTGTATAGAATTTCATTATTTTAATTTCTGGTTGTGTTTTACTGTATAGAATCTGCAGGACACGAACGCTCGATCACGTACTCGATTGACTGTTGTGGAGCCACATTCAGAATCGCTCAGGAAAATCACTAAGGTGGGGGAAAGAACCGCAATATCGTCGGGGAAGCAAGCTTTAAATAATATATATTGATATGCGTAGGGCGACCCAAACCCTACTAGAGGTCGTTTGACCGTTAGGTTGATTTTACTGCATATTGAGGATGTATGCTCTGTAATTGGTAGTCAATGTGATATATGTGATATATGTTATGCTTACTATATGCTCTTGATTGATTAAACATGATTTATCTATAAGTTGATTTTAATGTTGTGTATATACTATTGTGACTGCCGATGTCTGAGTAGAACTAAGCAATGATTTCTGATAAATCGGGCGATGAATGTGTAGTGAGAAAGTCGAGGTTATATATATGTTGTAGTGCTCAACCGAGTGATATAGTTGATCTGTCGATGTCGTGATGTGAGTTGATACCCGGTTAAGCCGGATGAAAGTTGGTCATGGTTGCATATAAGTCGGGATTGAGGCACTAAGTGTTAATCCTGAGATGAGTCAGTGAGATTCATGTTGCATAGTTGTTATTCATCACTGTGTTGGCATACGGGCGATTTCGATCTTACCTGCGGGGAGATGGTCGTACCGATTAGTTTGGTGTAGGGGCGATTTCGATCTTACCTGCGGGGAGGTCGTCGTACCCGTTAGTCGAATTGTAGAAGGACGGGCGCATATCTCGACCTGGCCTACGGGCGGGGGATATGTAGCTACCGAAAGTTGAGTTGTTAACGAACGAGCGAATGCTCCGACCTAGCCTGCGGGCGGGGGAATATGTCGTATCCATGAGACGATTTGGGCCTGCGGGCTTTAGACCGAACCCTACCTTTATGGGGGTGGCATAGTGATGATTGGGACACCTTAATCCGTTGGGGATGTCGCATCGTGATCGTGTCCATATAGTCGTTAGTTGCATGAGTGTGAGGGACAGTAGTTAAGGGAAAAAATTATTCGGAAGTCGTTTGGTTGTAACTGTCGTGTTTGTGATTGTGCTATCTATATAGATTATTTATATCGCTGTTTTTCCCATGTATGGCATATTACTGTTTCTTATCCCCTGTATTTTCTATGTCATATTCTCTTTAATCTCGACTGTACGAGAAGATCCCGTTGAGGATTTGCCAGAGGAGATTGATGGTATACCCGTAGAACCAGATGGCGGGAGAGCCCTGGATCCCGGTGCTGGAGGACCGTAGACATCGGGGGTTGGTAGTTGTAGTTGTTATGGCCAGTACGGGAGACTGAGTCGTCTGTATCTTCATTTCCGCTGCTATGCTTTCAGTTTTTATTTACTGCTTACTCTGAAGTATTTATATTTGGTATCAGTGTTGTAGGCTCTACTGATGGAGTTAATACTATTATGTATGTATACTTTTATTATGGTATCAGTATATATTGTATGTTTTGATGTTTCCGCAAATTTTATACTACTACGCTACGCTATAACGCTAATAATTATAAGTGGGGTCACCAATGAGACCTCCTAAGAAGGGATTGTCTTAGCAATCATTCAACAATTCATCTACCATATAATTGCGCATTTGATTCTTCACAAAACTAATGGGAGATAAACTCCTTTAAACTAATTCTAAGTGGGGGCAACAAAAAAATTTGTTAAGATTTAAATAAAAAAAAAATTTTAGTTCGTGAGGCCAGTTGCCCCCAATTTGATACACCTGCATCTGTCCCTGCCGACGAATGTGTGATTCTTTCTTCCCATCTGGTAACGGATACATGCACGCTCCTGAACTAAGGACAACCTTGACTCTCGAACTCACGAACACTTATGCCCAAGTACGGCTTTTTGTTTGTGAGAATTGCTTCCTTCCTTTTTGATATTTATAGGTTGTAAGGTCGAAGATGGCTATAATTATCTTTGGCTAGGACTGAGAATTAAGTGAAGAAAAGGTTTTACAAATTTAGGCCGTGAGAAGGATGGTATTTGTTGGGGTCTTGCATGACCAAATTGGCTTTCTTAAGGTTAAGGAAAGTTAGGCATAAGGAAATACAACTAACAACTATGCAAAGCTAAAAAATGACTAAGCAAGGCTACACCCCTAGGCAGCTAGGCTGGATGAGTTGGCAAGATAATAGGACTTGTATAAGAACAACTTGGAATTACTCCTAGTTACTTTAGCTTAAATAAAAATATAACACCAGAACCTTGTAGATTACTGCTTGAAAAGTTTAACTAATTATTTTAACACCAATGAATATAGGTGGCGCAAGGTAACACTAGTTGTCTATTTCTAAATTTTATTCACATGTTGTCATCATTAGCTCCATCTAGCTACACATTAGTTTAGTTAATTTAGGCTTCATTTGGTTGGTTCCCAACTTTATCCTTGATTTCATTTAGTTAGCCCACTAATTAGCATTTTATGGAAATTTATGGAGTGTTCTAGGTCTTTTACGTGAAACCTATCTTTTTAACCATAATTTTGACTAACACCACCACAACTTAGACTCCATAGCCACCAATGACATGTTAATGTACGTACTTCCATCTTATCCCACCATTTGGCATCAAATTTGGATTTTTTTTCTTAATTACCATGTGTTTTTAATTCTTAGAACTTATATTTAGTGATGCTAACTAAGTTCTGGGCCTATCTTGCACGAAACCTTTTAGAAAAATAAGGTTTAGGTGACTAAATGTTAGGTATTGAGCTATAGTAGAGCAAAGTACAGGAAACAAAAAAGAAAAATTGTACTACTAAATTCTTCTGATGATCTCATTCATTCTTTTGATACGTAATATAAAAGGGGTGGGTGTCTAACAAATTGGACACCTCAACATAACAGAAAGATTCTAACAATTGCACCTAGAAACTTCTATACTTAGCATAGCAGGATATTCTATGGCAATTCATAATCCTTGAGGTATTTGGGCTTAACCCTGTTTCGCTTGGCCCTGACTCGAGGTATGAGGTCTTCCTCTTCTTCCACTATTGCTTGGGCTTCAGCTTCCATGATGTCTTGCTGGGCTGCTGATATTTGGGTCGTAAAATCCCCTCCATCTTCCAAAAACACCTTGTCCTCAAGGTGGATATTTGGGTAAGCATCTAAAATGTCTTGGAGAAATTCCCAAGTAGCATCTTCGGGTACAAGTCCAGCCTATTGAATGAGTACCTTGGTTTGAGATGGATCTGCGGTGTCTTCAGTGTCTAGGATGGCCAAGGGTTGGACCACGGGGTGATTGTTAAAAATAGCAGCAGGCAAATCCAAGGAAGTTGTGGAAGGATCATGGCAGGGCTTGAGTTTAGAAACATGAAAAACCGGGTGTATCTTACTGCTAGCCGATAAGTCAAGTTTGAAAGCTACATCCCCAATTTGCTGCAGTAATTTAAAAGGTCCACAGTACCTTTTAGATAGCTTGTGAGCTCTTGTTCCCGCCACATAAGTTTGACGATGTGGTCTTAGCTTAACAAAAACATAATCACCAACTTTGAAGGGATGAGGAATTCACCTTTTATCAGCAAAAGACTTCATGAGCTCTTGGGCCTTGATTAATTTCCTTTTGAGTGCGTGGAGAATTTGGTCCCTGGTAATCAGTTCCGAGTCCAAAGCTTCAAGCCTAGTCGAGCCAGCTATGTATTGAGGGAGGGAGGGAGGTGGTTTGCTAAAAACCACTTGAAAAGGCGACATACCAGTGGAGGAGTGTGTAGAAGTATTATAGTTCCATTCAGCCCAATGTAAATACTGCCCCCATTTCTGCGGTTGTGTATGAACAAAGCATCGCAGGTATTGTTGAAGTGTTTTGTTGACAATTTCCGTCTGACCGTCACTTTGGGGGTGATAAGCAGTAGACATGCGAAGCTTAGTACCACTTAGTTTGAAGAGCTCCTGCCAGAAATGGCTGAGAAAATTGGATCTCGATCAGACACAATGCTCTTAGGCATCCTATGGAGCCTACAAATCAACTTGGCAAACAAGTCTGCCACATTTGCAGCTATAAAGTTGGTGGGCAGCATGCCAAAATGTGCAACTTTGGAGAAGCTCGACCACAACAAAAATGACTGTGTGATTTTGGAAAGAAGGGAGCCCAGTGACAAAGTCGAGTGAAATATCTTCCCACACCCCATTTGGGACTGGTAGGGGTTGTAAGAGACCATAAGGAGGATGGTTACTTCTTTTGACTTGTTGACAGGTCACACGAGAATGAATGAAGTGCAGAACATCCTGTTTCATGCCTTTCCAAAACACATTTTCCTTGAGCCTACCGTACGTTTTGTGAATGCCCCCGTGGCCACTAAGAGGAGAATAGTGAAATTCCTCAAGTAGCATATGTTTCAACATGGAACTAGCAGGGATATAAAGTTTATCTTTATAAAAAAGTAAACCGTGCATTACCTTAAAAGGAGGATGCTCTGTTGGGTGTTGTTGAACCCGTAACATGAGGTCCTGAAATTCAGAGTTAGTGGCAAGTTCCTCCCTGAGCTTGTTGAGAAAATCCCAATGTGGAATGGTAATAGCCATCAATTGCTCCACAGGATCGTGGACTCGGGAAAGCGCATCGGCGACCTGATTTTGAGCTCCTGGCCTGTAGATTATCTCATAGGAATACCCAAGTAATTTAGAGAGATAGAACTGTTGCTCGGGTGTCTGTACCACCTGTGTCATCAATTCACGGAGGCTGCGCTGATCAGTGTGGATGGTGAATTTGCGCCCTAAGAGATAGGGGCGTCATTTCTTAATTGCAGATGTGATGACACATAATTCGCGGACATATGTAGAGGCATGCAACATCTTGGGGCAGAATTTCTTACTATAATAGTAAATAGGATGGCCCTGCTGCGTAAGAACAGCTCCTATACCTTGGCCAGAGGCGTCAGTTTCCAACGCAAAACCCTCATCAAAGTTTGGTAAGGGTAAAACTGGAGCTGCGGTCATGGCCTTCTTCAAATGCTCAAAGGCAGCTTGAGCTTTATCACCCCATAAGAAGGCATCCTTCTTGAGCAGATCAATAAGCAGTGTTGCAATAACCGCATAATGATGGACGAATTTTCTGTAAAAACCTGTCAGGCCCAAAAAACCATGGAGGTGGCGAGTGGATTGAGGGGTGGGCCAAGTGAGCATGGCCTGAATCTTCTCGGGGTTTGGGCCAACACCTTCCGAGGAGACAATATGGCCTAAATAAGCAATGAAAGACTACACGAAAATGCACTTGGAGCGTTTCAGAAAAAACTGATGCTGGCAGAGGCACTAAAAAACAAGCTCCAGATGCTGAAAATGGTCCTCCAAGGATTTGCTATAAACCAAAATGTCGTCAAAAAACACAATAACAAACTGAAGAAGATATGGTTGAAAAATAAAGTTCATTGTAGCTTGAAAAGTGGAAGGAGTGTTGCATAACCCAAACGGCATAACCAGGAATTCATAGTGGCCCTGGTGTGTGCGAAAAGTCGTCTTGTGAATTGTGAGTGTATTGTGAGAGGAGGGTATGGAGGTGGGTGGGTCAAACAGGTGAGTGTATTGTGAGAGGAGGGTATCTATGGTCGGGTCATTTTGGTTTGGGAGGGTTGGCCAGGGGAGGGCGGTAACAGTTGGAGCTCGAAGAGGGTGTCAATGGAGTGGGTGGCAGCGAGACGACGTAATTGGTGCAGGGAAGCCTCTTCCAACGGAGGTTTGGAGTCACCTGTAAGCTGAATCAATTGGTTGTCTTTGATGAATTTCATGGTGAGGTTATCATAGTCCGTTAAGATGGGGCCCAATGTTTTTAACCACTGAACACCGAGGACCTGCTCTGCTCCACTGAGAGGTAACACGTACAAGTCCACAGGGAAAAGATGTGGGCCGAATTTGAGTTGGACTTGGTGCACATGGCAGAGCAGTGCAGTTCATCCCCGTTCCCAACTAGAACTTGGAACGGCTGGGCCAGGGTGTAGGAAAGGCCCAAGTGTTTAACTGTGCGGTCTTGGATGAAGTTGTGGGTACTCCCACTATCAATGAGGATGGCGACGGGGCGGGTACCAATGTGGCCAAAAACATAGAGGGTTTGAGGGATAGTGTGGCCCATAAGGGCGTGGAGACTAATTTGGGCTGGGTTCAGGTCGTTGGGGGCGGCTGAGTCGTCGGGGTTGTTGGGGGTGAGGAGTAGATGGGCGAGTGTATCGGTGGGTGGGTCGTGTGGGTGAGGTTCACCAATGAGAAGAAAGAACTGGCGCTTCATTTGTGACCTTTGTTCCATCGGTCGTCACAATTGTAACACAGTCCTTTATCGCGTCGAGCTTGGAGTTCAGCGGGGCTGAGGTGTTTGATGGGTGGGAAGGGTTTGGGGTTATTGGGTCGGAAAGTCGTGGTAGGAGGAAGGAAGGAGTAGTGGTGACGGGGGTCTTAAAGGGTTGTGGTACAGGGGTGGTGTCGAGTAATTTCTCTTCCTGAAGCTTGGCGAGGTTAATGGCTTGACGAAGGGACATGGGTTGGAAGGCTTGGACTTCTCTCCGTATGGCTGGTTTGAGACCGGATACGAAACAACGGATTCGAACTGGGTTTAGTAATCTTTGACAGTGGAGGTTTGGCAGAGCTTGAATAACGCACCTTTTGGATACGCATAGTGGGAAGGAGCAAAACGCATCTCCAGGGCGTGGAGAAAAAGGGGCCAGGACAGCAACTGACCATTGGATTGCATCCACTGGAACCAGGTAAGTGCCTCTACATCCATGTAGAATGATGCAATACGAAGGCGTTGATCCTCAGGGGTGTTGTGAAACAGGTCGGGGTGGTATCGGGGGCAGCCTCAGAGGTTAGGCGGGTCTTAATGGTGGACAGCTCGGCGGTGAGTCTGGCTACAGCGGTCTGGAGGGCTTGGTGGCAATGAAGGAGTTGGGTAAGGATGGGGTTGTCATGGGTATCGATGGGGGTAGAGGAGGAAGGCATGGTCAATGAAAGCACCGAATGTTAGGTATTGAGCTATAGAAGAGCAAAGTACAGGAAACAAAAAAGAAAAATTGTACTATTGAATTCTTCTGATGATCTCATTCATTTTTTTGATACGTAATATAAAAGGGGTGGGTGTCTAACAAACTGGACACCTCAGCATAACATAAAGATTCTAACAAGTGCACCTACAAATTTCTATACTTAGCGTAGTCAGGATATTCTATGGCAGTTCATAATCCTTGAGGTATTTGGGCTTAACCCTGTTTCACTTGGCCCTGACTCAAGGTATGAGGTCTTCCTTTTCTTCCACTATTGCTTGGGCTTCAGCTTCCATGATGTCTTGCTGGGCTGCTGAGATTTGGGTCGTGACACTAATTCTAATCAATGATCAATTAAGCTTAAGTACCCATAATTAGCTAATTATTTAAGATTAATGTTAATCAATCATGATTAGTAAAGGTTTAGTAGATTGACCCAACTTAGTTAAATATGATTAATATCTACATCTATGGTTAATTATCTTGTTATTTGATTAATTATAAGTCACCTTAATTAATGTATAAAATAGAGGTGCTTCCCTTAAGGGGCTTTGAGGTGTTTGCTTGAGGTGCTTAGATTTAGCTCTAAAGTTTGTATATGTGTTTGGATTCTTAAATGGTTTTGATTTATCTGATCCTAATTTTGTTCTTAGTCATTTTCTATTGTTTCTACCATAAATTAGCTTAACTAACAAAATTCATCCAAACCTTATTAAGATATTAAATTTTCATTTACTAAAAACAGGATGTTACATTGCAACCCATGCAAAACTTGTTGGAATTGTATCAATCACTCTTACTCATAGAATAAAGAATATGTTGTACATTGAATAATTCTCTTTTATTATACTTCACACACTTACACTCTTACACATATGCACTTTCTATATATAATGCTAAGTATCACTAACAGTTAACAAACTATCTGCTCTTAACAAACTAACTGCATTTAACAAACACTAACTAACTCTTTATTACATATTCTGAATTACTCACTAACTAACACACCCTTTTAATTCAGAATCCCCAATTGATACAACACCTAGCAACCTTCTCATTTGATTGAATTTCTCAACCTTCAATGACTTGGTAAATACATCAGCAATCTGATCTTCAGATCTGCAAAACACCACTTGCAACTTCTTTTTGTTCACTTGATCACGAAGAAAATGAAACCTTGTTTCAATATGCTTGCTCCTACCATGTGAAACTGGATTCTTAGCCAAGTTAATTGTTGATTTGTTATCTATTAGCACCTGTATAGGCCGTTCAATATGAACTTGAATTTCTTGTAACAGAGAATCAAGCCATAATGCTTGATAGGCAGCATAAGATGCTGCTATATATTCAGCTTCATAGCTGGATAGGGCCACAATTGGTTGTTTCTTCGAGCATCAAGAGATTGGTGCACTTAGAAACTTAAACACATAACTGGTAGTGCTCTTCCTTTCAACCTTATCACCACACAAATCAAAATCTGAGTAACCCACCAACTCATCACAAGTCTGAAATAGACAGATGCAAACACTAGAAGGGGGGTAAGAATGGTGTTTGACAAATTTAAGTGGAATTAAGAAACTTTTTCGCAAGCACAGACGAGTGTATGGAATAAACGAGTAAACTAAGACAGGTCAATCAGATTAATAACTCGTCTGAAGGTTTTCAAAGAAAACACACGATTAAGCAAGATGAAAATAGTTTGATAAACACAATTATAACCTCTTTAGTTTAATGATAGTTAAGATAAATAATCAAACTAAAGAGTTAAAGGAAAGAGAGATCACACAGCAGGTTTTATCCTGGTTCGCCCCTTAACAAATGAGGTTACGTCCAGTCCTTGGCAGCACCAATTTTTCTCACTATAACTGAATCAGGTTATAGGACAGACAAGTATTATTTTTCACACCTAGCCTCTTCAGGCTCCAGACAAGTATCGTTTGCACACCTAGCCTCTCTAGGCTCAGACGAGTATTGTTTGCACACCTAGCCTCTCCAGGCTCAGATGGGTATTGTTTGAGAGAAGTTTGCAAATAAATTACACTTTGCAAGTCTTTCACAAGCACTCAGATGAGTATTAAATGTGAAGTTCTAAAAGACTGCGTAATAACTTCAAATGATTGAAGAATATACAATGAAAGAATGAAGATATAAATGCACAGAGTAAATGCTCTTGAATGTTGTGTTCGTTCTCTACTTGGATCTTCAAAATCTTCTTCTTAAATAGGCTTCAAGGCATTAAAGCCGTTAGAGACATATTTGAAATTTTGGCCTCTTACAGATCTTCATTAAATGCAAAAGAGTCGTTTTGATCAGCCATTAAAGCTTTGAGAACTTTGTTTGTTCTCTATCATAAGAATGATAAAGACTTTGTAACTTGCAGTTGTACTCAGGTAAAGTACTTTGTTGAAATTCCTTTTCATGAGACGAGACAACTTTCATCCATTAGCAAGGATGGAATCTATTGGGACTCTATGGTCTTGAAAGTATTTCTTCAGCGTTAGTCAACAGACAGTTGAGAACTTCTTTAGACAGGTTGACTTTTAGTAATACTCTAGACGAGTGGAAGTCATCAGACGAATGAAAGCTTAGACGGGTGAAAGCTTCATTAGACGAATGAAAGTTTAGACTGGTGAAAGCTTCATTAGACGGTTGGAGTGTTTGTGTAAACTTCAGATAGTTATATTTTCCTTAGTTCAGACGGGTGATCTTTTCTTAGTTCCAAACGTGTAAACTTTTCCTTAGTTCAGACGTGTGAGTTTTTCCTTAATTCAGACGTATCAACTTTTCTTAAGTTTCCAGACGGTTCATAGCACGCTAAAGCTCAGTTCATATAGACACTTAATGTTTATCATTTTAATCTGCACACTGAGTAGACGAGTTAACTACCACAGATGGGTTTAATTAAATCATTGAATAAATGTTTTACTCTCAGCAAAACTATGGTAAATGCACATCAGACATTTTGGAGACTCAACAAAGTCTGGCCTCTTCCATTTGGAAACGGAATGCCATAATGCATTATTCCCTTTGAGTATCTCATGATTCTTTTGGTTGCAACCAAGTCAGGCAACCTTGGATCATCCATAAACTGGCTAACCAACCCAACTCCAAATGCAATATCTGGCCTGCTATTGCATAAGTATAGTAGAGATCCCAAAATCTGTTTAAACAAGGTACTATCCATTGCCTTTTCTTCACAATGTTTCTGCAACTTCATATTGGACTTGACTGAGGTGCTTGCAGGGTTGCAGTTGAGCACATGAAACCTCTTTAAGATGTCTGCAGTATACTTCTTTTGATGCATTATTGTTCCCTCCTTAGTTGCCACAAACTCCATTCCTAAGAAGTATGTTAACATACCTAAGTCTGTCATCTCAAATTCAGATTGCATTACTGACTTGAATTTCTCAATTTCCTTGAGATCACTCCCTGTAACCAATAGGTCATCAACATATAGACATAGGAGAAGCACTGCAGTTTCAGATTTCACCTTAGCATAAACACCATGCTCCACTGCACATCTAGTGAAACCTTGCTGCAATAAAAAGGAATCTATCCTTTTATTCCAGGCTCTTGGTGCCTATTTCAGGCCATATAAAGCTTTCCTTAGTCTATATACTTTGTCTCTGTTGCCTTCATCCACAAAACCTGGTGGCTGCTCAACATATACTTCCTCTGATAATGGCTCATTGGGAAAGGCAGATTTGACATCAAGTTGAAATAAGGGCCAGCTCCTTTTACTGGCCAAAGCAATCACCAACCTTATAGTTTCCATTCTTGCAACCGGTGCAAACACATCAAAGTAATCCAGGCCAGTCCTTTGCAAGAATCCTTTTGCCACCAATCTTGCTTTATGTCTAGCAATGGATCCATCAGGTTTCAGTTTCTGCTTGTACACCCACTTTACTGCAATTGGATGCTTGTTAGGAGACAATTTAACAAGCTCCCAAGTACGATTCTTCTCTATAGCTTTGAGCTCATCTTTCATAGCTTCCCTCCATACTTCCTTCTGCATAGCATCTGCAAATTCAATTGGCTCAACATCAGCCAACAGAGCAAAATGAACTAGATCCTCCTCTGCTGCTACTGCACTGTGATTGAGCAGTTTAAAGTCAGCAAACCTTGCTGGCATTTGTCTTACTCTTTGTGGCCTTTGACACTGAGGCTGGGTCTGTGGTGCAATAGGAATCGTACTTACATCTTCCTCACGGGCTTGTTCTTCCTCAAGCAGCTTTGTCATTGTTGCTCTAGATGTGTTGCACTGATTTTTTCAGTCTCCGCATCTTGATTCATTAATGATTACATCCCTACTATAGGCAAATTTCTGTGTCATAGGGTTGAACAACCTGTAAGCACCTGTAGGATGATATCCTACCAAAATTACCATCTCACTTTTGTCTTGCAACTTTTTTCTCTTCTCATCTGGAACATGTTTAAAGCATAAGGACCCGAAAATTATGATATGCTTTACTGATGGCTTCTTTTTGGTCTAGATCTCTTCTAGTACTTGGGACTCCAGACTCTGGGTAGGGCACTTATTGAGAACATAGGCGGCAGTGGATATAGCTTCACACCATAGTGACTGTGGCAACTCTTTCTCCGTCAACATACTTCTACCCATATTGAGGATGGTTCTAGTTCTCCTCTCAGCTAGTCCATTATGTTGTGGTGTGTATGGTGCAGTAAGTTAATATTGAATTCCATGCTTAAGACAAAAGGTTTCCAAATCCTTAGATGTAAATTCACCACATCCATCAGTTCTAAGAATTTTGATAGATCTTCCACTTTGTTTTTCAGTCAAGACTTTGAAATTCTGAAACACCTCAAACGTTTCTCCTTTTGTTTTGATTAGATATAGCCACAACATTCTACTAAATTCATCTACAAATGAAACAAAATATTTGTTACATCCAAATGAAGATGTTTCAAAAGGTCTACATACATTTGAATGGACAACATCAAGTAGATCAGTGGCTCTCATTGGCAAATGAGAGGTGAAAGAATTTCTGGGCTGCTTGCTGACTATGCACCTGTCACACACCATTTCTGGCACTTTGATCTTTGGCAGACCTGTCACCATGTGTTTTACTGCTAGTTGCCTAAGAGCTTCGAAGTTCAAGTGGCCAAGCCTTGAATGCCATAACCAACACTCATCATCTATGTCTGTTGCAGCTAAACATTGAACCTCGGCAGCCTTTATATTTTCTTGAAAAGTTTGATTCTTTGATAGAGGAGCTCTAAGAATTTTCCTTTCATTTGAATCAAACATTTCCAAGCAGTCTTGGTACAAGATCACTTTGAAACCATTTTCAATAAGTTCGCCCAAACTCAGCAAGTTGCACTACATCTCTAGCACATATAAGACATTCTCAATGATTGTTGTTTTCCCATCAGTTCTAAGAATTGCAACATTCCCAATTCCTTTAGCCACCATTGTTCTGTTATCAGCAAACCTTATTGTGATTCTTTTCTTGTCATCAAATTCAGTCAGCCATTCTTTGTGACAAGTCATATGGTTAGAACAACCGGTATTAAGGTACCAAGATTCCAAAGAAGCAGAGTCATTACCCGTGGTTGCCATCAGCAAGACTGGTTCTGTATCAGAGTCATCTTGTGCTAGATGAGCTTCATCTTCAGTGCCTCTTGTGCATTATCTTCTTGCCTCGGCACTCTTCAGCAAAGTGAACCCAGCTTTGACAATTGAAGCATTGAATCTTCTTCTTGTCAAACCTTTTCTTGCCTCTTTTGCCTCCTTTAGATGAACTCTTAGGCTGATCAGAATCAGAATGAGCATTGTCATTGCTGTAAGATCCCCTACTGCCTCCACCTTTACTGCTCTCCCATTTACCCTTGCCTTTTCAGCCTTTACCTTTGTCGTCACCCCTTTGATGTAGCATTTGTGCCTGAAGTGCTTGATCACTTGTTTTTTCTGGACTCCTTCATTCATTCTTTGCTCATGTGCCTCTAAAGAACCTTGGAGATCCTCAACTTTCATGGTCTCCAATTCCTTGGATTCCTCAATGGATGCAACCACATAATCAAATCTTGGTGAAAAAGTATGCATTACCTTGGCTACGACCATTTGATCTGTGACCTTTTCTCCACACCACTTCATCAAGTTGATGAGAGAAAAGATCTTGGTGAAATAATCAGCTATTGTGTCAAGGTTCTCCATCTGCAATAGTTCATATTGCCTCCTGAGTGTCTGTAGTTTCACCTTCTTGAGTTTATCACCTCCAGTATGACTCTTTTCCAAAATTTCCCACGCTACCTTTGCACTCGCGGCTGAGGCAATTTTTTCAAAGTGAGTCGCATCAACAAATTGATGCAACAGGAACATAGCCTTGCAGTCTTTCTTCTTGGCTTCCTTGTATGCGTTTCTTTGAGCATTCGTGGGGTTTGCACTCAACTCCTGATACCCATCTTTCACTATATTGGATCTTGGAAGCCAAAAATTGCCTGTATCTGCACACACCACTTATCCCAGTTCACAATTTGTTGGAATTGTATCAATCACTCTTACTCACAGAATAAAGAATATGTTGTACACTGAATAATACTCTTTTATTATACTTCACACACTTACACTTTTACACATAAGCACTCTCTATATATAGTGCTAAGTATCACTAACAGTTAACAAACTAACTGCACTTAACAAACACTAACTAACTCTTTATTACATATTCTGAATTACTCACTAACTAACAAAACTTATCCTTAACTTTAAGAACTTGTTAAGCAACCTCCATTGGAGTTGCTTTAAGATTGATATTAAAAGCTTGCGAATAGCGCTTGTGTGTATAATCTACATATTTTATTTAATTAATCCTGTATAAATAATAAAAATTCAATAAAAATATTTAGATAAAAAATGTTTAGATATTATTACTTATTAAATTGTAATTTTATCTAGAGAAAGTTGCACTTGAAGAATTGATTTTTTTGTTAACCATGTTATAGGTATTAAGTATCCACTACCGTTAACAGTTACTAATCTCTATCTGGGAACCTGTTGGACACATAAGGTGGATTCTCCCCTCCCAATCAGGTTTTCTCCATACTTCAAGAATAGATTTGATAATAACAATTAAAATAATCAAGTCATAATAAATGAGATAAACATATTGAGTTCAAATTTTAGATTTATTAACAAATCAAGCCCAAAATTAAAATTTGATTCATTTGAATTAATGAGTCAAACTAGAGTATTTCTTTTATAAGTTAAACCTCAGTTTCAAATGCTCAACTTATGAATATAATCAGGTTGAGTTGGGTTAGTTGATGAGAGAAAAACATCTAAACCAATCAAAATTGTTTGGTTCGGGTTGGATAACTCTAAGGTGTCAAAACCAAGGGCTGGTCGTCAATCTGCTCAATGATTTTATTTATATTTTTT
Source organism: Ammopiptanthus mongolicus (assembly GCA_039655645.1). Taxonomy (NCBI): domain Eukaryota; kingdom Viridiplantae; phylum Streptophyta; class Magnoliopsida; order Fabales; family Fabaceae; genus Ammopiptanthus; species Ammopiptanthus mongolicus. The sequence goes on along the minus strand of CM077346.1, from coordinate 84,093,052 downwards.
TCTTTAAGATGCAGCAGCTTAAAACTTTTATCACTGTCATAGACAAGTTCCATCAAACTAAAAATAAATAAATAATTACATAATTGATAAAAGGTAATACCTAAAGAGTACGACTACAAATTTGAAGTATAGACTAAACAAATATCATACTTGAGTTGACATATAAGTAAGATGAACCTTAATATTTAAGTTAATACATAACACAAGAATACCTTTGGGAGCTTGGATGATCAATCCAAGCTGCCTCAAACATGGTGCAGCAAAGGTGAACAAGAGGAATGACATTCGTTGGAAGTACCACTCTATTTATGATAGTTTTTGGGTGTATTTTGATCTGATGCATACAAATCCAAAGAACTATTTTAATGATTAAAGATTCGTATTCTATACTTCCCCTATTTTAGTTTCAATTCAAACTTTGAATCAATGTCAATTCTATTTCTATTCTTAATTTTCGTTTTTGAAAATTATTTCTGTTTTCTATTTCCATCTTTTAGAAACACATGTTTGATTTATTATTTTTGTTTTAATTTATACCCAATCCTCAATTGGTGTTCTTCAAAATTTTCTTGTCCTCCACCATCACCCACAGCATATAGTAGTAGCCACTAACCATTCACTATTGCCAACTTTCCTTAGCTGGTCGCAGGAGCCTCTTCATGACAAAGCAGCAACATTGGGTTCGTGGGGGTCAAGGATGATAATTCTTAAAATTTGGGTTTAGAACTAGTTCAACCCAAAAGCTAGCTCATAGGATAAGGGTTGCCCCCCACTTATAAACACTATTCAGGTCATATCACTATCCAATGTAGGACTCCAACACACCTCCCTCACGCCCAGAACTAGACATCTGGAGCGTGAAGTTTGCAGGATTGGACATCTGCAGGTGGCCCAACGGATCTCGGATAGGCTCTGATACCATCTTAGAATTTGGGTTTGGGCCTAACTTAACCCCAAAAGCTATCTTATAGGGTGAGGGTTCCCCCCACTTATAAACGCTATTCAGGCCATATCACTATCCAATATGAGACTCCAACAGTCTTAGAATTTGGGTAGGGGTCTAACTCAATCCCAAAAACTAGCTCATAGGGTGAGGGTTGCCCCCCACTTATAAGCACTATTCAGGTCATATCTTTATCCAATGTGGGATTCCAACACACCCCCTCACGCCCAGGACTGGACATCTGGAGCGTGAAGTTTGCAGGACTAGACATCTGTGGGTGGCCCAACGGATCTAGGATAAGCTTTGATACCATCTTAGAATTTGGGTTTGGGCCTAACTCAACCCCAAAAGCTAGCTCATAGGGTGAGGGTTGCTCCCACTTATAAGCAATATTCAGGCCATATCATTATCCAATTGGTTGGTGCGACTCCCTTGATGGTGTTGGTTGTGGGTGGTTTCACAGTGTCAGAGTTGGGTTCTATGGCGGCACACTGAGTGGCAGTCAGCTGGGTTGTTGGCTAATCGCTCTGGTTAGGGATCATTAAGGTTCATGGCACGGACTCATTCGGAAGTCTATTAAACGAGGGAAGAAAATGATTAATAATAAATATTGAGTAATATAATTTTTTTGAAAATAATTTATCTCATTCATTATGTTATTTTTTACATTTATTTCTTTTTTTTCTTTCCTTTTAAAATTTAAAAGGCTTAGTTGCACTTTTGGTCCCCAGGTATTACGATTGTGCAATTTTAGTTCCTCAGGTTTTAATTGGGCCAATTGGGTCCTTCAAGTATCACGATTGTGTGCTTTTGGTCCCCCAGGTTTCAATTGCGCTAATTCGGTCCCTCAGGTATCACGATTGTGCAATTTTGGTCCCCCAAGTATCACGTTAGTGCAATTTTTAACGCTAGTAGCCTATGTGGCTGACGTGGGATTGACTTGACACTTAGTGAGATGAACTTGGCAGCTTATGAGACATTTTTATATGACATCATTGACATCTCACACACTTTAATCGTTAAATGCACATTAGTAAGTGTCATATAGGAGTGACACGTAAGCTGTCAAACTGGCCTCACTAAGTATCAAATCAATCCCACATATGTTTCGTAGGCTACTAATGTTAAAAATTGAACAATCGTGATACTTGAAGGAACAAAATTACATAATCATGATACCCATGGGACTCAATTGGCATAATTGAAACATGAGGGACCAAAATTGCACAATCATGATACTTGGGATAACCAATTGACGCAATTAGAGCATGAGAGACTAAAATTTCACAATCGTATTATTTGAGGGATCAAAAGTATAATTAAACCAATTTAAAATTAAATTAACAAATATTTGATATATTATATAGATAAATGCTTAAAAATTAAACGTTAATGTTATATGTATCAATCAATTATCAATTATTAACAAAAAAAAGCATAAGAGAGGGAGGATCTAGAGCCCCTAGATGCGCCCCTCCTTGAATCCGTCTCGGATTCTTGGGTGGTGAAACAATGACTAAAGGTTGAGATGTTGGTTCTATTTGTTGTGGAAGAGTGGTTATCCTTTTGCTCACAAGGGTGTGCATAGAGAGGGTGGGTATGGTAAATTTTGTGGGAGTAAAATTTCTTGAATTTTTTTACGTTTAGTAAGTCAAATTCGATGGATGAAGATCAAATAACTCACATCTCAAATTTATTTTTAAAATTTGATTTATCATACTTAAAATGTGAATTATATAATTTTCATCCAACAGTTCTAACCTAGATGCATGAAATTTTGATAGCTGCCAATCCTAACACTTATTAACGTTGCAACTTACACCCGTAACATTGCAACCTTCACAAATTGACAAAGGAAAACATGGCGAAATGAAATAAGATATCAGAGGGCAGCTTTGGTTAAAGATACAAAAATGTAACAAATTATTTTCAAATTTTTCAAAAAATTAGAACTTCATCTGGAAAAATTAGAAATGGAATGACCGACCAAACCTATTTTCTTTCATATCTTTTTTATTTTTCGTGAAAATAAAAACACAAAACAGTGAAACTAAAGATCCCCTTAATATTTGAAAACTTTGGAATTAATAGTTTTATATATATATATATAAAGTTAAGTATAAATTTCAAAATAAATAACATCATGTAAAGACAATGACAGCGTTTTTTTAACTATTTCAAAAAAATAGTGGTCAATAACAGTTCCTTAAATGTATAATTAATTTTAATTAATTAGTTATTACTTTTCCATTCTCTTCGAATTGTTTGATTGACTTTTTTTTTTCTGAAATTATTTGATTGACTTCGTTCTTCAAAAAATATATCCAATAATCCAATATTATAGATGTTCTATTTTTTAATTATATAGTCTAATCGCCACTTTTTTTTTCTGATAAAAAAAAAGGTGTGGATTATAAGAAGATACCTACTTGTACCAAACAGTAATATATTTTACCATATGTCACTATCACAAATTGTTGGAACTGATTGTAATTAGTGAAAAACGTGATTTTTAAACGTAATTTTATCTTTACAGAATTTAAAAAAATCAGATTTATAATAGATTTTATATTAACAGACGTGAAACCTATATATTGTAGCTTTCATATGGCATTTGGATCGGCGTGGAAATAAACACAACAATAATCGTGTATACCAAGAGGGAGTCTTTAGCCGAATACATGTAAATTAGAGTAAATCACGAAATTGGTCTTCCAAAGATATCTTGTTCATCATATTAATGTGCATTTGGATTACATTCGAAAAATTAATTATTTTAATAATTGATTATATGTGGAATGAGTTATTATAATCGATTATAATAAAATCAGTTTTATGTTTGAGTGTGTATTTGAATTAGTTGCTAAAAATTGATTATTTCAATAATTGATTATATGCAAAATCAATTATAACAATAATCGATTATATACAGAATCAATTATAACAATAATCGATTATAATATCATTAGTTTTATGTTTGAATGTGTTTATCGAAAAGTCATTTTAAGATAATATATTGTTTGAGTTGTGTAAGAAAATCACTTTTATATAATAAATTACAGAAAAATGTATGAATGTATTTTTATAATATAATAATATTTGTTTGGTAATTAGTTTTGCAGGATGAAAAGGAAATACTGTTATTGGTATCAAAATAATCTAATACATTTTTAAATAAGTTTCAAACTGCTAGCTTCTCTAAAATTATGTTTTTTCTCATAAAAATAACTTTTTTGCAATTTAATCAGTTTATCCAAACATATCAATGTTTAAAAAAAATCAACTTTTACCATGAAAATAGTTGTTACATCTTCCCCAAACACCCTCAAATTAATGTGTTTGTAAAAAACAATTTTAATATAATTTATTTCGTTTTTGCTGTATAAAAAAATCAATTTTATATACTACGTTACGAAAAAAAGTATATAATTATTTGTATAATTTAATAATATTTATTTAATAGTTAGTTTTGTAGCGGTGAAATGAGAATAATATTATTGATTTTAAATAATCTAACAACTTTTTGACGCTCTAAAAACAATTTTTTAATCATAAAAATTGTTGTTTTTCAATTCAATCACCCTTTATGATTAAGAGTTTAATTGTTATGCACTGTCAGTGTAAAATTTTTTACACTGTCAACCAATCAGAAATCATGATATGAATGACTTTTAAGTTAATTAGGATATGAGTCAAGTATTTTCGCTTATGTGACAATTTCTGATTGGTTGATAATATAAAAAATCTTTATACTAATAGTATATACCAATTAAATCCCATCATTAATCTTTGAAAAATTAACAAATACAAGTGTGTGGCTGTCATGTGAAACAGATTCACTGAACATAAATTATTAACTTTTGTAAACAGAGAGAATAAACTGAAATTCATCAACTATATTGAACGTGGTTCAAGAAATACAAAAGGGGCTCCTATCTATTTATACACAGAGCAGAATAAAGAAGAAGCTAAAGGAGCCTAATGAAACTCAACAAGAAACAAGATAAACTGGAACAAACTTGCCTAACTAACTTAACTAAATTTGCTAAGATAAGGATCATGATAATGATCAATAACAAACTATTAAAAGTCAATCGGGATCACGAGGCCGATGTTCAATAACGGGTAATATAAATCTCAAATATTTAAGGTGAATTTTTCCGTATCCAAAGGATAATTTTACCCTGCCTAGATAACTTAATCAGTTGGGCAGTATAACTTTTATCCCAAATTATTGGGGGTACCAAAGAATGCATCAATATTTAATATGAAACAAAGCAATGGAATAGTGATTAACATTAAAATAGTTTATTGTAATAGTGCCTTCTCCGGCACCTCCAATAATTTTAGAATAAAAGTTATCCTGTCCAACCAAAATGTGTCATCTCGATTAAATAGATCATGTTAATGAATTAAGTCAAATGATTCTCACCATTTGATTGGACCACCTAAGCAGGATAAAGTTACCCTTGGATCAATCATAGAGTGGGGCATAATAGAATCCTCTCCTTTCATAAAAGTCTCTTTTAGAGTCAAATTTAGCACGAATATTAGGCAAAGAAAATGACGTTCCATTAAAAAAGATTTGGTTTAGTTCGACAATAATACGAAACAGATATGTGCTATGAATTATGAACAACTTTGTCATGTTGGGTGTGCTACCTGAATTGATGGACGTAGGGTATGTGTATAAAAGGTTTATGTTTTTTTTTTTTGGTGGATAAGAAAGTTGTTCTAAAGTGGTTAAGTATAAGCACTTCAGAAGTTTAAGAAAGGTGTACTTTTCTCCTTTTACAAAAGAGAGCAGAGATGCCTTTTCCAAGGATTGTTTTGACGTTAGGAAAGCCAAAATAATCTTCTAAAATATAATTGTTGCAAATTGCAGTAGGCAAATACTAATAAATAATCCATAAAAAATTACCGAATGCTTAAATAGGTATTTATAAATAACTTCGTCAACTTAGTTTGTAAAATTCACCTTGATTTTGCTCCATATCTAAGCATAAAAAAAGTCAATTAAACAATGATGTATTTACTATTGGTTAGATAAAATATATAAATATCTCAATCCTCTAAATGATTTAAAAATAAATATATTTTTATTTTCTCATTTTAAATCAAATTCCCTTAAAATGAGTCAAATCCAATTTAACTGCAGCAATTATGCCGATCATTCTCATTTTATCTTGATATATATGTCTGTCTTTTTTTGGGTAGTAATATATCTCTGTCCTGTCATTAATTATTTATTTAGAGCGATTGATTGCTAAAATGAGTGTCATTAATTGAGGTGGCATGAGTCTTTCGATATTTGCTGAAATGGGCGGTCCTTTCACCATCGGCAATTCACATTTCAAATCATTAAATTAGAGTATTTGATAAAATTAATTGTTGATGGATATTATATCGATTTTTATTATAAGTAAAATTTAAATGAAACATATATATTAAAAAAGTTAATTATTTTTATTTAATATTGTTAAAAAATTAAATGTATTATCTAAAGTAACCTTCATAGAAAACTTCAATTTTTATTAAATATATCCCATATTGAGTTCTTGGAAACACAAAATTGGTATTAAATGAAGGATATTTTAGGAACAATGTCATTAAATAGGATGAAAGTAGTTCAAATTTGTTTATATATTTGACCAAAAAAATTGAGGCTTTTTTGCTTATAATAGGGACCAGAGGGAATAGTTTATCTTAGATAATAAATGAGGTAACTGATAGTAGAAAATTGATAAGCTAGTTTATTTTGTGTGGAAGTGTTTGATAAAATTAGCGGTTGAATTAGATGAAAAATATAAAATAACATAAAAGAACATCTTCATAAATGATTTTATATAAAAAAGAGAGAAAATGATAAATGTAGAATTAAATTAAGCTAATAAGGATAAAAGAGGAAAAACAAATGAAACGTTATAAATTCAAATTCTACTTCAAGTAAAGTTTGAAAAAAATGCTACAAGCTCGTAAAAAAACATTATAAGTTCGTGATAGATGCGCTTGTCAAATGGGATTACTTTTCCATCTATTATAAGCTGATAAAACGAAGGTTCCAAACAGACTCTCACAGTTTTAGGATCCATTTATAAGCTAATTTTAACTTGAAAGATTATACTTAATAACTGAAAAATTAGTTAATTAAATATAAAATTAATTATTGAATTAACTTATAAATATAAAATAATATAAAAGATGATGTTTATATGATGTGTATATAAATGGAAATATATTAGTGTTGACTTTCTTCTTCAAATTTCCTTGGTTGTTAACCTCATGTCCGTTGAACCCAATTTTTTTTTTTCGGTTTTCATACTTTCGTTGGCGGTTCGTACAAATGCTATCCGTACTCAATAACATTGATGCAGCGATAAATTCTTTAAAAAATTTAAATTAAATTAGAATATTAAATTTTATTTTATTAATATTTTAATTAAATAATATAAATAAAATCACATATTTATATACTGTTTTATATAAATTTTATTTTATTAGGTAGGGATAGGATAAATTATGAAATTCATTAAAATAATAAAGATAAAAATGAAAGAAAAGTTAATAAATTATAAGTTATAGGCTATTGAGATAAACTTGTTTATCAAACACTTCTACATTGATCAAACAAACTTATAAGCTAGTCAAATAAGCTATAAGCTAGACTATTGAACTTGTCAAACAGAGTCCTAATATGACGTTTGGTTCAGAAAATGTTTTATTCCTAGGTAAACTACATTCTCAGGAATCTTACCTCAAGAATATTTCTTTCTCATCCTCATACATGAGAATAGAATTTTCAGATTTTGTTCACTAAATTTATTCCTGGAAATCTTTTATATCTGTGAATGATTTTTTATTTCTTGTATCAAATATGAAAAAAATTTATTCTCATCTCACATTCCCCGTTTGTAAAAATATACCTGATATACCCAACGGCAGCTAAAGGAGTGATATAACTATTGTTAACAATTAAAGGACTTAATTGCAAAAGTTACTTTTTGAAAAACTAAATTGATCCAGACCTTATATATAAATGTTGGGGAGGAATGAACCTCAGTATCATTACACTTAAGCCTTAAAATTTTAGGCTGGTTCCAGCTGATTTATAAGCTCATTTTCAATTATGACCCACACTTTTTAGGAAATTAAAAAAAAAATAGTTTCTATGAGAAAATTAAATATATCATATTTCAAGATAATAAATGCATCATTTCCGGATAAAACTTTATTATTTTTTGGATTTCTAAATGAAAAAATGTAACTTTATTACTAGAGATTATATATTACTCGTGCCGTCTCATTTTATTTATCCCATTTGGAATATTGCATTGTCTCAAATTACTTGTCCCTTTAGAAAATCAAAAAGTATTAATTACTTTTTTTTTTCCAAAATTACCCATTGTATTTCAACCAATCTATATTAATGAGTTTTTTTTTTTTTATCAAGGAGTGTAGTGGTTGATGAGTAATTATAACCATCCAACTGTACAACTTAAATAAGAGTGTTTTAGTCAAAGAGTATAATTTTATTATAAAAATTAGTAAACTTAATCATTTTCTTAAGAGATGTGCATAATCAAATGAAACAAATAAAATGAGACGGAAGGATTAATACATTGTTTGTTTTAGTTCAAGGCCAGTTCAAGACTAGAATATTTCGGGGGTTCTGATGTGGGTTTAGTATTTGTTTCTTGGGTTTTGCTTTTTATACCACATATTTTTTTTAATACACCACAAAAAATTTAATATCTCCAAAATAACCTTATTGTCTCTTCCCTCTCCTTTATACTTCATTTCCAATTTCCCATTTCTTTCATCTTCCGCCCTTTCATCTTATATTACTATAAAGTGGCTACCGGAAATGTATTTTCGGTATTGTAGACTAAAGCTAGCGGAAGTTTATTTCCGGTAGGCAATTAAAACTTTTTTTGAAACATCTGCACACTCACTCCATCAGAATATATGAACAATGTCACATGCAAATGTCCAGAAAAGCATGAACGACATCAGACGACCTAGAAAGGCATTAAGCAGCACTCGATTCGAGGAGCCGAAGTTTGTGTGGATTGAAAATTTTGCTTTGACTTTCATGGTCTCTTCCCTCTTCTTCGTTTAATGGGTGAGGATGAGGAGGGAGAAGAGGGAAAGAAGAAGAGGGGAAACAAGTAATGTATTTATGAATATAGGTTATGGGGTGTATTAAGATAGTTGGAAATATTTTAGGGATATTAAAATATTTTTAAAAAATTTGTGATGTATTTAAAAAAATTGTGGTATAAAAAATAACACCCTTATTTCATTAGAGGAATACCCAGTACTTTTGGCCCATAGTTTCTTTCTGGCCTCAAGTATTGGCTTGCTAGTGTAGATTTAGTGTCCAAATCAATAATTTAAAAATCAATCCAACTTAGGGTTGATAATGGATAGGGTCTGGGTAGGGTATTATAGTACCTATCATCATACCCACGCTTTAAAAAAATACCTGTGTCCGGACCCATATCCGTGTAGATAGTAACTTTAATACCCGTACCCTCATCCGCTGGGTACCTAAGTATCCATACCCGCACTTATTACTCGCACTTTAATTAAATATGAAAAATCAATAAATAAATAAAACATTAATTAAAAATACAACTATAACTCAATTGAAAAACTATTCAAAGAAAATTCAAACCTAATCATAAGACATAAAACATTATAAATAAAACTATTTAACTAAATTTAAATATGTGCACCTGGCCTTTTTTTACAGGGTAATAAGAATTTAACTTCTTTTACTCGGGTTAAATAATTTTTTTTTATATAAAAGTTATAAGAGAAAAAGATTAACGTAAGTAAAGTTGAGGGGAAAATAATTATATTTGAATAATCCAAGATCAACTATTAAAGTTTAAGTTTATTTATTTATTTTTTTAAAAAAAGAAAGTATCAATTGTTAATTTTAGACTTGTAAGTGGGAATTAAAAGGAAGGGGGCTTCTCCCTTCATGGGAGGTAACCTATGGAAAGGGGAAAAATAAAAGAGGAAGACAAATAGAGAGAAGGAGATGAAGAAAGGAATACAAAAAAGGTGAAGACTTTTTGAAGATGGAGCTTCCTTCTTATCTTGGCCATGAAGGAAAGATTGGTGAGCATCTTCCAGGCTTCCCGAAGACCCCACCATCTTCTCATCTTCATCAACCTTCTTCAACATTCTTTATTCTCCATGGTTGGGTAAGAACCCAAAGGTGACGGAGTTTGATGTTTTCTTGAATTTCTCTTCTTCATCTTGTTTAATATGTTTTGAATTAATGTTTATGTTTATAAAATTGAAAGGAAAACAAAGGTTATGACTGTTTGGTTGAACCCTAGAAATTGGGGGTGAGGAAACTCCACTGTTGTAGCTTGAGGTTTGATGTTTTTTTTCTGGTTGAGATTATGACAGATCGAAAATCAAAATTTTGTAACTGGAGTTGTAGATTTTGGATTGAGTTGAAATTGGTCCCATTTGAAATCTAACACACAGAGATATATAGTGCATAAATTTGGCTAATTTAGGATACCTGAGGTGTTCTCAGTTGATTTTTTAAAACAAGGCATTGGCTGACCTGAATGCATCCTGACAGCTTGCACTTAAAACTTTATACGTTGAGTTGTAAAATTCGGAATGAGATGAAAATTTTTGAATTTGAAAACTGAAATGTATACTTCTATTGTTGTAAAATTTCGTGATTTAATGAGACCTGAGGAGGTTCCAGTTTAATTTGGAAGGTTGAGTATTGTCTGTCTCGGATGTACTTGGACAGTTCTTACTCCAAAATTTATATCTGGAGTTGTAGACCTCCTTTTTATGTGAAACTAGTGTCATTGTAAAACAGACATATAAGCCTTATTGTGGTTAAAATTTCAGAATTCATGGATTTCTGTATTGTTCCCATTTTTTGTTTGAATTTGGTATAGACTTGCTGAAAACCTCCTCTGGCAGTCAGTTTTGGTAAGGTTGCATCTTGGGCCACAACATTCGAATTTAGGTACTACTAGTTGAATTACAAAGTTGTTAAAAAGGACATAGAACTATTTAAATGTTAGGAAGTATACTCATAAAGTGTATTCATAGAGTTGATTAAAGATCAGCAAAGTGTGACAGCAATATGTAAATCTTAACTGGAACATGTGTTGTCCATAAGCAACAATTATGAATAATGAGGTGAATTTAAGTTGTGTGGCCAAGGAGGCTCTATGTGATTGGACTAATAATATGAATGCTTTAGTAGTGGCTAAATGTTCTACATTTTGAATTACTATGTGTACAATGTGTTATAAGGATAATGAATGTGCAAGAATTGTTTGTGTGCAATGTACTATTATGAGTTTTGTTGATTTGACTATAATGTAGGTTATGAGAATGAAAGTATAAGAAAATGGCATTATTGATATTTACGATTATGGATGGTACCATTGTGTCTTGGTGGTTGATAATTGATAAATTTGTGTGCGTTGAGGTTATCCATTATGGAAGGGTAGAATATATATACACACTAGTGACTAGTTTGCTATGCTGCTTATGTACATGTTTGATGGTGATGAAATATTGAGATGAGTACCCTGGTACATGAGTGATGAAGTGTGATAAGTCTTTGGCTTCGTGAAATGACTAAGAGTAAATGGTTGATTTGCCACTATGGTTATGAGATCATGATGGAGTAAATATCCAATTTGGTCCCTAAAATTGTAGGGTCGTATCAACTCAGTCCCCCACATTATCAACATTTCAAAATGATCCATGGAATTGCATAAAGTTAATCAGATTCTTCCCTCTGTTGGTATTTGCATGGACTATAATGACATTAAGTTGGTAATGTCAGGGTTGCATTTGAAACTAAGTGAATAATGTCAGGGATGAATTTGCTACCGAATCCAAATGGAGGGACGAACCTGATTAACATTTTGCAGATCCAAGGATCATTTTGGACTATTGATAATGTGAGGGACTAAGTTGATATGACCCTACAATTTTGGGGACCAGATTGAGTATTTACTCGATCATGATGCATGGATAAGCTTGAGTATGGTTATTGTGTAGTATGGCTAAACATTGCTTGATACATGTTATATGGTTTATAAGCTGTTAAAAGGCGAAAACCTTAAGGGATGAGATTATGGAAAACACACATTTGTTATAAATGGTACGATCTCTCAAATGAGAGTAACTAAATATACAAAAGACTTCTTTATAAGCTTAGGATATGTTTCAGTGTAAGCATTGGATTATCATTATTGAGTTGTGAAAATATCATGTGATATGATATTGGAATTTACATGAGGTATGAAAGTGATGCCAACTATTAAGTTTCAATATGTGTATTTGATGTGAATTATGGAATATACTTGATGCTTGAATTGACCATTGAAAAGTTGTACAGGGGACGGCGAGACATAACGCCCAGCTGCGTGAGTTTTTGGTTATGAAAATTCACGGGGGACGGCGAGACGTAACGCCCAGTTGCATAGTGGTATGGATAGCCTACTGGGAACGGCAAGACGTAACACCCAATAGAGCTTGGATGTGATGATATGACCATATATTGGGGACGCCCAATAATTGTGAGATAGCACTGGGGACGGCGAGACGTAACGCCCAGTGACGGATGGATTGTATGTCTATTGAGGATGGCAAGACGTAACACTCGATAGTGCGGATGAAATATGTTATATTCAATTTTTGGGGCAAATCAAGCATCATGATAGAAAATCCACAATGAGAGTATGAAATGTTAAGTATGTGAGATTAAAGGTTTTGATGAGTTGGACATTGTTGTATTTTCTGTTTGCATTATTTTCACATGCATTATTTTCACATGTTTTTACTTGTGAGGCCCTTACTGAGTTTATTTAACTCACTCCCTCATAATGTTGAGATGCAGGTGTGGAAACCGCTGGATCATCGTGAGCTGTCTGAAGTTAATGTGTTTTCATTGTAAAACCTTTAAAACTAAATTGTATCTTTTGTTTTACAAAAAGTTTAGTATTCAGAGTTGTTACTAGGAGTTCCTTGCATCCCATTTATAAAACTTATCATATGAAGTTTTTCTTTAAACCATAGGTTCGTCTTTTCCTTAAAAGAAGAAAGGTTCAATGTTTAAACATTTTTTTTGGTTATTTACTTATCTTGAAATAAGAATGAGAGAGTATTAACCTGGGCAAGGCTTCGGACTTGGGGTTGGCAAGGATTGGATTAGAATTTGCAAATTTTTTGTATGCAACTCAAACTGAAACAATCGGATTAAAATCGGATTGGTTTGGATCAGTTTAAGGGTTCCCTATTTTTTGAAATTAATTTTATTTTAATTTTCGATAATTAGTAAAAAAATCTAAAAGATTATAAAAATAAAAAAAGACAAAAAATATATAGGAAAATTAAGGTTTTAGGGAGTGGGAGAGGATTTTAGGGATTAAGGTTCTTCTCCTATCACGAAAACGGCAGATTCGAAGTAGAATAAGTGATTTGTTTAAAAAAATTAAAATAATAATAAATAATATATTAATTTAATAATAATCGGTTCGGTTGAAGTTGCACAGGTTTAAAATTCTTGAAGCCGAGACTCAAACCGATGGTGTTTGGATTCAACAATTTAAATCCAAATCAAATCGAAGGACCGATTCAAACCGCCAAAAGCGGTTTGGTTCGTTTTGGATCCACCGGATTCACGAATTTGCTTAAACCCTATGGTTGTTAAAGAAGATTAAAAGAGACTTAGGTGTTACAGTATAAGCAGTGAGTGAGTTCATGCAAAATCATGGAGAACCTCCATGCAGTATAGTGGCTCTTATAATATTAGAAGGCAGATGAGGAAAAGTGATTCCTTTTAGAAAAGGCACAAGTATGAAATGGAAGCACTCACAATGCTGATTATGTTGGTTTTGTTACTAAAAGAAGATGAACATATGGGTATTATACCTTTCTTGGTTGAAATATGGAGAATTTGTCATTGTTACCACCACCACCATCATTGATGTCATTGCCGAGACCCAATCTCATTAAAGTAATAAAGGAAACCATGGCTACGAATCTGTGCAGATCTTGGAATCTTTCACGTGATAATACTAAACGCAACATGAGTAACGACACACCAACGGCCTACAAAAATGGAGAGGACAGAGCAACAAAGTGGCTGGTACAAAACAGAATAACTTGGACGTAGATAGAGAGACCGTTGTGGCAAACTATGGTTGGCGATTGTATGGTGTTGGAGAAGTAGCCTCAGAGCATGTTTGGGAAAGATTAATTTTTTCCATTTCAGCTATTTTTTTGACTAAAAAGCTGTTTCATATACAATCTATCATATTTGGCGATTAGCTTAAATTTATAAAAAAGTTTTTTTGTGGGAAAAAAAATTGTTTTATGTCATTTAATTTGTTTTACCTTAAGATTGTTGCTATTTGATTATTTTTCATTCTCAAAACTCTTTTCCCTATTTACCCTACAAAGTAACTTCAAAACAAATATTATTGAATTATACAAATAACTTCATATCCTTTTTCGTAATTTATTATGTAAAAGTGATTTTTTTGGACCATTTAAACGAATGGATTATCTTAAAATCGTTTTTCAGCAAACATACCCAAACAAAAATAGATTATAATCGATTATCAGCATAATTTATTTTTTTCATTTTTCCCAAACACACTCTTATACTATGGAGATGGAGGTAGCCTTGAAAAATGTAGAGAGGCACATGAGAGAGCAGCAAGTGATTGTCGGACGGAAACATGTTAAGATTTGATTAAGGAAAAGCTATAGCAATACAATGCTAAGAAACCCTAGTAGAGAATCGTGGGAGGCATAATGAGAAGTGAACTTCCCTACTATACACATTATTATTTTTATTTATATATTTGAGTGGAGATCCATTGACTCCAATAGTATGTTGTAACTCTTGTCCATCTCAAACGACTGGCATATTGAGATGGAGAGGATGACGACCTAAGAAGGAATGTCAGAAGACTCAGCTTGATCCGTCAAATGGGCTGTACCAAAACTGCTTGCATTTAAACGGGTCAAATGCTCTCTTATGCTTCGAGTTTCATTCATACTAGTTAGTATGCTCATGAAATTTCGTGCATTTGTGGATGCAAAATGACTGGAATAATTATTTATGGCATTTAAACTAGGTGCACCCATTTACACAATCTAAACTTAAAATGAAACACGAAATAGTTTTATATCAGAATTGGGTCATGCAATTCAAAAAACAGCCAAGGCAGATATAATGACTTGTATTGCCTAAAGCTTTTGTTTCTAACTTCTTCAAAGTCTTGCACAAATTCCTTGAGCTAAATGGAAGCTATTGAAAGATTATTTATGAAATCCACTTTCAACACAGAATTACAAGATCAAAATGTTCATTTAGCGACTTTGATTACAAAACAAATCAATGACACGCACTGAGGCAATAGGTGAGAATAAACGACTGAAAGGGAAAGGTCAACAAAAGTATTCAGCCTAACAGAGCTGAGTTTAGAGCACTATGGACATCAACCCCGATCTGTGCTTCAGCTTTCTCTAAATCAGTTGAGGCTGAGCTCAGCTTCTGAGAGAAATCTTGAAGACCCTTTTGGACTAAGCTTGCATCAATTTGATCAAGTGGCACAGCATCAACAGCTATTATATCAGCAACAGAGTTTGCATGGATGAAAGCAAAGCCGCTACTGACAAAATACTTGGTCACATCATTTCCCTCATGTACAGATAGGACCCCAGGTTTCAACTCTGCAATTGTTGCTACATGTCCAGGAAGAACGCCCATCTGACCAGTTGTTGCAGGTACCATGACCATGTCAACCTTTTAACAAAAATTATGTCATTTTTCAAGGAAGAAGTAAGAATTAAGGATTTTGCTTTTCGAGGAGAAATCATTTGCTAACCCCTAAAGACCAAAAGGGTGAGTTTGAGACCACAGGAGGAGAAGCACAAGAAAAGAAACACTCAAATGTATCAATCTTCATAACTAAATTGTCACAAATTTCAGAAAATTTTAGAAGTTACCTACTAAAAAACCATCAAGATTCTTCTAGCAATGTAATATGTTTTTCTTAAATGTCTCCATTACCAAAAGAATTTAAACACACAAAAATAAAGACAGAGTTTGCGCATGGTTGGGTAAGGTATAGTTGTGTTGTCCTGTCTTAACCACCCTAAATCTTAACAGAGATTGTGAAGCATTCTTCTTTAAAATCTCTAGCATCCCTTTCCAAATCCACCCTCTTTGAGGGTGTGGATAAAGGTTCTACCCAACCAAATGCAGCACAGCTTACTGTCGACAGGACTAATCTGCTACTTTATGATGACAGTGAAGACGAAAATTAGAAGTTAGATCCTGGCACATGACATTCACCCATAACATGTCTACAGTCTACTTGGTGGAGAGAAATTGGATACTAGCATATAATATTCACCAATAATTCTGACTTTTCTTTTTATCTTCCAACATTCTTTTCCTGAGCCATCACCTCTACCGTCAAGTACTTTCATGCCCTAGTACTATAGTAATTGCATTCAACTGTGCAAGGCTGGCAATATTAACAAGAACTGCTGCATATAAATGAACAAGCTTGACAGAAATAATGGGCATCCATTAATTTTATTATGTTAGGGTTCAATCTCGTTGTGACCTATCTAAACTATTAAAGGACCATAAGTTCAAAATCAAGCCTCGTTAATTGAAACATATGGACTAAATGTAACATAAGAGAAATGGAGTCCAAATGAAATATAAGAAATGGCAAGAAAGTATGTGTACCAAGTGACCATTACTACACAAAATGGACTACATGATCATAAATGCCAGGAAGCAAACATGGGTACGGGGATACAACAAATTTTATAAAGTATAAGAGCATCTCCACTGATGCAACTCATTGAAGTTGCTTAACTCCTCTTTTTATGAGTCCTACCATGTCACCTCATTATTTTTTACTTTGTACTAAAAAATTTATCAAATGGATCTCATAAGTTACCCATATCTTTAGTCACATTTGTTGTTATTTCATTTTTCGGAGGAAGGTGGCTAATGCAATTCTCTATTTTTTTCTCTCCCCTTTTTTTATTGGGGGTTCTTATATAAGAACCGGTTGCTTATAGAAACAACCGTCCTTACATGTGACATTCACACCAGCTTGCTCCAATGGTGCAACTCAACGACAACTTATCCTTAATTTCAAGAATCTCTTAAGCGACTCCCATTAGAGCAATGAGAGTTGCTCTAAGACACGATACGACTAAAAAGGGCGGTCCAATGCATGAGGCTCCCACTTGGTGAGGCTTGGGGAGCGTAGATGTATGTAGTCCTACCCTCGCACAAGGCTGCCACCTGGCAAAGCCTCACCCTCTATAAGACACGATTCGGCTATTAGAATAAAATTAACATAAAAACACAAATTTAAATTTCGAAGAGAAAAATAATGGTTTAAAAATGGATTTGTATCGCCTTTTTTCCCTTCTCATGTTATGAGAGAGAAAGAGACAAGCAAAGTTGTTTTTCGCTGTGGGGTGGATTCAGATTTGTTTTTGTGTGGATCCCAATCCTTTAAAACTAGCACGAGTAATGATAAACATAATAAAATGGTAAAGCATTTCCATTCATAACGGTACAAAAAATCAAAAATTATAAAATCCAAAAGCGTTCCTAAAATATCTGATAATGAGATGACAACTAATATGAAGTGTCCCCTACTTCGCACCATAAATGAAGAGGCATATAAGGATTTGTTATCCCATTTTGGTGTACCATATCCTATCCTCACCAATAATATCTTCTCACGTATTCTACCTTTTTTAAATTACAAGAAATTTCAACTTACGTGACAAGATATTATTATTGGTTGGACATAGGGTGTGGTACATCAAAATGGGACTAGTGACGGCAGATCTTCATCCCAGCCAGCATTAGCTGACCCTAAATAAAATGTAACATCAATTAATATGGTGAATGGGATCTTAAATTCATTATTCAAATCAATCATCGGATAAAACATAGATAAAATTCAATTTTTTTTCCTGCAGAAAATGACCATCCGATTTAATCAATTTTTATCATTTAGCCCTATTCCACGATATCAACCCAGATTATCACAGGAAATGGAAACCAAGAATAAAACAAAACCCATTTCGCCATTATTTCACATCAAACACTCAAATGCAAATCGAAAATCCCAAACAAAACATACCTCTTTCGCGGATAACTCGGAGGCGTAAGGGAGAACGAAGTTAACGGTGAGCTTGGAAGGGAGCGATGAAGGAATAGGCGGGCGAGGTTTCATGAAAGAGAGTGGGGTCTTGGGTGGGTCCATGTTGGGGCTCACCTTCTTCCACGCTTCCACGAAGGTGGAGTCGGCGGCGGTCGTCGCGGTGGAGACATCGGTGGAGAAGCACCGTGACTTGGCGGCGAGAAAGGGACGGCGGAGAAAACGGTACATGGCTGTGGAGGTTGGGATCGCTCGGCTCTTGCAAGGTCGGAGAGAGAAACAGAGAGCCTGTGTGTCACTATTTGTGTAAGATGCAAAGAGGGAACCATGTATTAGCAAGCACGATACTCTTTAATTTTCTGTCAGGTTATCCGTGTATATCCATAATAATTTGACACTTACACCCTATTTAGTAACACAAGTCAAATAGCTTCTAACGAATGGGAAAGTAATTGTTTGATAAGTATATTTGTCATGAGCTTATAAAGTTTTTTATAATCTTATAGTATTTTTTTCATACGCTACTTGAAGTAGCGTTTGAGCTTATAACTTATAGCATTTTATTTTTCTTTCCATTTTTATCCTTGTTATCTTCATTTAGTTCTACCTTTATTCTCTTCTCTCTCTTTTATGTAAAATCATTAATGAAGATGTCCTTTTATGTCATTTTATATTTTTCAGCTAGTTCAACCGCTAGTTTTATCAAACATTTTCATAGAAAATAAGCTAGATTATCCGCTAAGCGCTATCAGCTACCTCATCCGCTATCCGCTATCCGCTATCCGCTATAAGCTATCTGCTATCCGTTATCAGCTAGCTTATCCGCTAACAGCTAATTTTACCAAACAGACTCTTAAAGAAAATAAAAGCATAACTCATTAATATTTATGCTAATTCCCAACATTTGATTGATAGAGAACATCAAAACATTTTTTTTTGATACCATAAATTTTTATTCATACTTGTAGTTGCTTCTGGCTCCAATAAATGCTACAAGGAAATATATTTTTTTCTAATAATTGGATGAGACACCTCATCCCCTCATCCAAGTACCTCTATTTTATAATAAATAAAGGCAAATTAGATTCCTCAAGAAAAATAATGCAAGTTCGATTCCTGGATTCGTCAATTTGGGAGGCAGTTCAATTCCGTATGTAAAAAATCAGACGTCCGTCATTGCCGAATCGGGGATTAGTCCCATAGCCGGTCCTAAGGGCAAAAGCTGCGGGGACATCCCGATAGATCCACTGGGGACAGGGGTGTAAACGAGTCGAGCCGAGCTGAACACTTGAAGCTTGAGCTTGGCTTGTGAAAAAAATGGGAAGCTTGAGCTTGGCTCATTTATTTAAACGAGTCTAACCAAAAGTTTGAGCTTGGCTTGTTAACTAACGACCCGAGCCCGAATAGTTTATGAATAGTTTAGTTTATTTACATCCTATTTAGTTCATTTATAAATTAATTATTTTTGGCATTTATGAAAATTTTCCTTAAATTATTTCTTAATTTTATCAATTTTTACTAAAATATTATATATTTTTAGAAGCAAAAGGTACATTTATAAGAGTACAACTGTACAAGGATCCTCTAACTTATATCCAAGAGATAAAAAAAGAAAGATTAAAGGAACCTAGTAGATCTACAAAGCCAATTATAGAGGTTAAAACCAAAACAAAGTATGCATTAGCTTTACAGGATGAGAAGGCTCCCGATCCATTTCACATATGATTGGACTCTCATCTAGATAGAGTTCAATCTCAGATTTGGAAGTTGAAGTAGATTCCTTTTGCTTGACATAATTTATCAACCTAGACCAACCAGTTGAGGATGATAATCTTTGTGGTAAACGATAAGTAGAATCAGTAGATTCTGTAGGATACAAACTTAAACTTTTCCCCCATATAATTACTAGTTTGCCACCGCCTTTTCATTAGTTTTCTTTTAGTTACAAGCTTGCACCGCCTAGGATAATTACAAAAACTAGGATTATGAATTTAGGATATATATATATATATATAAACGAGCTATTCACAAGCCGTTAACTTCGAGCCTATAAGGCTTGAGTTTGACTCATTTAAATAATCGAGTCCAACTTCAAGCTTGGGTTTGTTTATTTAATTAAACGAACGAGCTTGATCGAGCATTTAACGAGCCGAGCTCGAATAGTTCACGAATAGCTCATCTCATTTACACCCCTAACTGGGGAGCTAAAGGCCCTAATAACGGTGGGTTCCGAACCAAAAAAGCAAATTAGATTGATCGATCTCATTCCTACACATTTTAGCTACTTATAGATGTGCCACGCATATTATGTACAATAATTAAAGTAAACCATGCTTTAAATCTTCACCAAGACTTAACAAAGGGGTTTACTTTGACTATTGTACATAATGTGCCTGGCACATCTATAAGTAGCTAAAATGTGTAGGATAACCCAACTCTACAAGCACCAATCAAGTTAAGCACTTTAATCATAAATTCACAATCCACAAATTCAACTAGCAAGTAACTTAATGTAACCAACCTTGTATCACATTGGATAATTAATGTAGAATTAGCATTGGTCAAGTTTACATGTAACCTTATATGTGATAATTACTCTAACATGAAACTCAAGAGTTCAACATAATCAACCACACATCAACACAATGTTAATGTAACTGTGGCATTCTATCAAACATCTTATATGCATCATTTTTTTAATTCAATGCTACCTTTGCATTCACTAATTGTGGTCCACTATCAATAACGAAGGCACATGGGAAATTTCTACAAGACAAACTTGACAACTGTTCTTAAAGTAATATGAATAACTGTCATGAGTTTAACTGTAGTGCCCTCATAACTTTGTTTTACGACAGATAATATGCTAAAAGAAACAATGAAGGCAGATGGCCCAAATTGTCATCACCAGTTCAATTTGCCTACATTTCATAAAAATTTCAAAACTAGAATCATGGGAAAACAAAGAGAAGTTATCACCCGCCCATTACCCCTTCGGAAATCACATGCATCTAGAGCTTTGGATGAAGCAAGGGCCTGAGAAATGGGAAGGAGAGAGAAAGGGAGAGAAAGGGGAAGGTGACAATGCTATTGCGGTGGACGACAGGGTGGTGGTGGGTAACCGGAGCGTGCGCAAGTTGGCAGCACCATTCTGGACTAAAAAGGATGGGTGAAAGGGAGCGCAGGGGAGGTCACATGACTTTTTAAGCCTCCGGTATAATCTGATCCCTTAATTTCTTTTAATTATGATCCAATGACTCCGATTGATAGTTCTTATTTCTCACAATAAGTATTAGTTCTCACATGATACACTCCTTTGTGTATATATATATATATATATATATATATATATATATATATATGCTGGCTCAAAGGGAAAAAAGCTTAAGTTTTTTAAACATTGTTATTGGATTCAATGTTTGAATTCATGTGTGTGAAAAAATATTGTTGGAAGGGATCCTTGCTTATGTGATGGACCATATCCAGAAGATTAATCTTTCACTTATCAGATGGGAGGATACTTTACATTTACAAACTAAAAAAAATACAAATGTGAATGTAACCTGATGGTTCATCTTAATTACACAAATGACGAGTTGATGTTGTTGAGTCTCCAAGGTCTGATAGATTTTTTACCCATAATTTTGATGAATCCAAACATTGATAATGATTAAATGAACCTAATGAATATTGTTAATACTTTCATTTAAGTATGTAGACTACTCTACGCATCTATAAAGATAGAAAAAGCCTTCAAATATGACTTAAAGATCAAGCATCTAAACCAAGAAGACAACAAAGTGTCTTGAAAGCAATCGTCTAATGAAGCAAAGAATCAAGTGTCTGAAGGCAAGCTTCTAATAAGTTGAAAGTTCAAGTGTTTAAAGCCAAATGTCTAATAAATTGGACAACAAAGCATCTAGAAGAAGTTTCAGAATTAAAGTCAAACTCCTTGAGTCCTTGACAATTGTCTTATACTAAAACATGTTCAAATACTTTTGAAGAATCTACAAGAAGACTTTCTCTCTACTGTGTATGTGAGTTATACCAGAGGAAGCAACTCTACACAAGAAGAAAAGCAATTATATTGCAACTTTGCTATCACTATTGCTTCACATAAAGTGAGAACTCTTTTGCTAGAATACAGTCGAACGTTCCTGAACATTAATGGATGACCAGAACAACTCTATTACATTAACAGGATTCGAAATATTTGAATTAAAGAACACAATATCTATAGAATGTCTCCAACATACAAGAAATTGAATGAAGGCTATTTAAAGAAGTCGTGAAGAACTGCTTGAAGTGACAAGAACTCATAACAACAAACGACATTTACTCAAACATTCAATTCATTCTTTCTTCTCAATCATTTTTTCATTCAATATTCTTTAGATAAGATATTATGCAATCTTTCCAATCTTCATATTTATTTCATTCTCTGAGTGTTGCTGAAAGGCTTGCAGTTTGTATTCAAAACACTACATCTTCATTTATTTCTTAGTGTTGAGCCCTAAGAGGTTAGGTGAGAAAAGAACACTTGTCCTGAGCTCGAAGAGGCTAGGTGACCCTATGTACATATTCAAACACAAAAGAGTGGAACTTGCTTCTTGTTACTAGCTTATTTTGGATGACAACAAGACATTAGTGAAAGTTTGTCGCTTTTGTCTTTTTAGATCTTTTTTTTGTTTCAGTAATGCATAATAGTACTTTCAACATGGAGGATTGTTTTAATCTTTTGTTTGATAGAGATATAGTGGCTTTTCTTTAATAGGCATTTGTGTCATTTCTTGATAGATGTTGAAGTCTCAACTTCAGGATGTTGGTGGCAGTTCTATCGATAGACTTTTGTTAGTGCAGAAAAGGATGCAAACTGGACATTGTCAAATTCTGGTATATTCATTAGAGTATATGTTTTTGTATTTGGATTATCATATATATTTTTAAGAACCAAAATTTGATTATGATCGATTTTGTTGATTGCATTAGGGATATGATTGGTGTTGATTGTTGAATACTATTTTTTGACTGTTGAATGTTGTTTTCTGATTGTGGAATGTTGTTTTTTTTTTTTTATGTTGAATGTTGAAAGCTGTTTTGAATGCTGAATGCTATTTTTTAATTGTTGAATGTTGTATTTTAATTGTTGAATGTTGTTTTTGATAGGTGAATGCAGGGAAATATGCAGAAACCAACGAAAATAACAATTACAAAACAGTGGCTAATAAATGACGTTTGTTTTAGAAAACGTTATGGTAGTTCAAACTAAGATAACTCTTGAATGAAATCACGCTATCGTTTTTGGGTGACTAAAATAGCGTATTTTTAAGTCAGCATTGTCTTTATTAAGAACTCATGTTAGCATCGTTTACTGGATGTGTATTTTAGTGTGAACTACTAAAACATTTGGTTGGACGAACTCAATTGTAGTTAAATCTGCGACAACACTTCAGAAGCGCTATCGTTGTTTACAACTTTCAATAGCGCCAAGCTAGATAGCAATCAAAAGTGCTATCAAATGCAAAACATATGTGATATTAAATCCCGAATTTTTTGTAATGTAAGCTTCTTCATGGTTAGGCCACGGCCGTGGAGGGTTAACTTCCTATAATCGATCCTAGAAATCTTGAAGCTTGTAGTTTGCTCTTGGAACTTGTTCTTTATGAATTTGAATTTCAATTAAATTTCTCTCTTCTCCTAATTCCTCCGCTTGATTACATGAATGATTATTTCCGTTATTTGAGATTGAGGAATGTGATAAACTGTGATTGATTAGGATATGGTTTTGTCACTTGAGAATAGAGAATGACTTTTGCAGTAAAGTTGTTTGATAACATTCCTAGGTTAATTGAGTTAATGGCTATAAACTACCATAAATCTAAACGTAAATTGTGTGACTGCAAATTTATGTGACAATTGTTGGTGATTGCCTAGTTGGAATTCGTGATCCATTGCAGAGATTTTAGATGGATCAAATTTAACCATTCAATTGAGATTTGAATCCTATCTATGTTCTGTGATATATCATACTCAAGCTCTAATGGAATTCTTGGATTGATTGTTTCTTAATTGAACTTCCTCTAGTTTGAATTTGTTATTTGCATTCTGAATCTTACAACCCCTTTGTTAACCTCTTGATAGTTAAATTACTTTAATTGATCCTTGTGAGATGATCATGATTAGACCCTTACTACAAGCTAAGGGTAGCTTTGAATTCTTGTATTTTGATAGAGCTCAACACTATATCAATTTTGTTGTCCTTTCAAGCATTGTCGACGCTTTTGTCGTTGGACCTCTTCGGTTTCTACCATTGGACAAACAACCTCATCCATTCTTGGAGGCGAACCTAAGGGTGATAAATGGAAGAATTGGATAAATTTTGGGTTGGATAATAATGAATGGATTAAAGAAAACCATTAATCCATTTATTATATGCTAAAAAAACATATTGAAAAAAAAATCAATCCTATCTTATAAATAATCATCCAACTCATCCATTAATCATTTTTTATGAATGAAGTAAAGTTTTTTTTTTGACAAAAGCAAACTTATGACATTTCATTCATATTGTGATCTATAATACATGTGGGAGAAGAATAATAAGAACATAGACTAGCACTAAAAAACAGAAGCCCTTGCTAAGATATGAGCAGCTAAATAGAAGCCCTGCAATCCTTTGAGGCTCGGCAAACAATAAAACAGTGCCAGGCATTTTCTAGGGCATTATTACAAGAGACATAGTGCTGGACAACCACTCCACGATGTTGGAGATTGACACGAGCGGGCAAGACATCCAAGGAGGCTCTCCATAAGAAAATTTTAACTTTTGAGGAACCTGTAACCTCGCATGTGCCAGTGTCCTTCAACGGAGAAATAAAGTTATTATGTCTTGGTTTAGTGCTTAAATGGATCTCAAGTCCTTGTTTTCTTTAGGATTTTGGCAATATTTGTGAGCTTGTTTGGATATCTTGAATTTCACGTACTTAATTGTTGAATAGGCTTGATTTAGAGTTGAATTGGTTTAATTATTTATCAATCATGATTGGTGTCTTCTGGCAGTATATTTTGATATTGGAATGTAGGTTGATGACCCAAAGGAACATCAACAATGAAAGGAATCAAGTCAAGCCAAGAAGATAAGGAAATCAAGTTTAGAGCCTTGCCAACCTAAGGAAATTAAGTTTTGAGTTTAGACCAATGTTTTAAAAATCGGTCGAACCGGAGGACCGGAAAGGAGAGTGATTCAAGGTTCAACCGATTTATCCGATGGTTGATATATATATATATATATATACACATACATTAATAAAAAGATCAATTAACAAGTCGAAGAAAAAATACAGCTTTTAAGATGCATGATAGTTCAGAACATTTAAGTTGGGAGTATGTTAATTATGTTAAGATAATATGTTATAATTGACAAAGATAGTTAACCAAAGATGCATATTGAGTGGATTCTAATTACTCCAGTCCTAGAGCCCCCAAACAAACTGGACCAAAGTTCAAAAGTATGTTACATTTTTTTGAAAAATAAAATAAAATAATGAACCGACCGGTCACTAAAATCGTTTTTACGTTGGTTTAACCTATTTTAGGTGGATTGAACCGGGTTTTGGTTGACTTTTATGGTCAGACCGCTTTTCCAATTCTCTAATCCAACCAGAACAGGAGAGGGCACCGGTCGAACCAATCCAGTTGGACCGATTTTTAAAACACTGGTTTAGACTAATATGAAATGGGTTTGAAGATGTAGACTTCCAACCAAAGCATGATTGGAGTCATTGTAAAGCTAAGAGATGTATCTACAACTTTCACTCTGACTACTTTCCTTAATTCCATTGGGCTGAGTATTTAAATTTTAATGGAGGTTTGGGCCAAGTTGGTTAGCTGCTGCAGTATTTTGATCATAATTAGAGTAATTGATCCTATTTTTGGATGATTCTGGTGGCATTGAAAAGCTAAAAGAAAGCCCAACATCGTTGATGAAGGGCTGAAGTCTAATTCCGAAGTTTGGAAGGTCAAGGAAGACATTACAGTCATGAATCGAAAGCCTACAGCAGGCAGGTAATGAAATCCACTGTTAGAAATACTTGGCTCCAAGGAAAACAGGCAGAGTGTTGTATTTGATATATTTGAAACAAACTACATAAGCCTATTCAGAAAAATTACCATTTCCAGCTTGAAAGTCATAATGCCCCCAACAGTATGATCCCAAAACAGTTTGCATGATTGCAGAAAGACATTGTCATGTAGTAACAAAACCATTCTGATTGCAGAAATAGTCTGAATGATCAAGATATCAGCGAAGTTGATATGCTGAATCACTTCAAGTTCCAACATTAACCATTCAAAGAAAGGCCAACTCATAGGAGTCACTAATATATTTATCAACCATGTTATTTGTACACAAAAATTTCGACAACATTAACCACAATTCCGATAACATTAACCAACTTACCAAATACATGACATTATTAATCACGATTTGTACATCCATTAACCATGTTGTCTGAAGTCTGCATGTACCAATATCATTTTTGTATATTTATACCTTCTATGCATATCAAAGAAAATAAGTCTCCACTCAACACATGAAGATTGTTGCCAATTTTTTCTGCTCACCATTCTATACACTTATATCCTGATCAGTATATCCATCATCATGGCCCAAGAATGGACCAGTTTACCTGAACTGAGACAAAATGCAGTTTTTCTAGGGATGAAACTATTAAGGAAATTTGGCACTCTGTAGGATCATCAATCTTCTTCTACTGGCACTGTCCACATGCTCACCAAGTTTTGCTAGATGGGCCATCCTCCTTTTCCATGATTCTGAAGGGGTTGATTGATTTGGCTTTTCTTCAGGCTCATGTGGATCATCTTCAGATATTTCAATAATGCTTTTCTCTGAAGATGTTTCATCATCAGAAGCTTGGATTATCTGCTTCAATCTCTCTACCACCTGACTCATTGTTGGCCGTTCTTTTGCACTCTTTCTCAAACAATTATCTGCGAGCTTGGCAAGTTTTTGTGCTCCATTAATGGAATACTGGCCTTCAAGTCTTGGATCCATCAACAAGACAAACCTTTTGCTTTCAGGAGGATATTGTTTCACCCACTCCAAAAGTTTCTGTTCTGTTTTGGGTCGGTTTCTCTCCATTGAACGCCTTCCAGTAAGTATTTCATATAGCACCACACCAAAACTCCACACATCGCTCTTGGTAGTGAGATGACCTGTCTCAATATAATCTGGAGCAGCATAACCATATGTCCCCATCACCTGATATTTTTTTAAGAAAAAAAATAAGCACTGCATAATCTTAATCATATGAAAATATTCTAAAATAATGTAAGGCATAAAGGTTATATGATAAAAAACAACAACCAAATCCTTTTCCCACCGATGGGATCGGCTATATAGATCAAACGACGTCATTGTATTCTAAAGGTAAGATGATAAACATCAAGTATAAATACTTTCAATTACAAAATATTGATAATTTTTTTATATTTGGAAAGATATATTTAAGGATTCATCATTTTCCAGGTATTTAATAGTGTACAACCAAGGAAAAGTTAAGCTAGAATTTGAGCAACAAAATACATATGCACTGTAAACTGGAAGCTTTATCACCAGCAATCATGGAAACATTGAAGAACAATGACTTATAATACTTCTATTAAAAACTCAAGACATTTTTCTCGTCTACATAGATTTGTTTCTGTTCAAAAAAATTTTAGATAAAAAACTTATTCCTTCTTCCTTCATTACCTCTATATTACATTCACAACTTTTAGTGGTCTCATCGATCCATGAATTGTGGGACACTAATAAAAAGTCTACGAAATTACATCCACACAAAGAATACTCCAACATGAAGTCTCCATCATTGAACATCGCGTGAGATCACCAAAACCATTACACTAATGCAATGAGCAAATGCTACTGAATAAAAAATAAGGCACACAACACTTACAGCAGTGGAAACATGAGTATGCCCTGCTTCTGGACCCTCCCTAGCTAGTCCAAAATCCGAAAGTTTTGGCCTAAAATTTTCATCCAATAATACATTTGAGCATTTAAAATCTCGATATATCACCTGCAGCATTAGCACAAAAAATGTTAAAAGCAGAAGAAGAAAAGTAAATCAGAGTAATGTTATATTGAAATGTAAAATGAGTAATAGAGAAAATTACTATGATATGCCTCCAACAACATAAAGAGGAGTGTTAGAGATATAATAAAGTCATTTACGTGGCTTCACTTAAGAGTTTAAACTTATAGAAGAGTTGGTTTGAGCTTTCTATGACCAAATGGTAGTGTTTAATTCAATTTCTCCCGCACCCAACTCCTATATAAAAAGTTGAATTTCAGCACACGATAAAGATAGGAATGTGCATTATCCACACTTCGAGCCCTAAGGGCTCTTCCATTAAGGGGCATTTAGAGATATAATAAAGTCATTCATGTGGCTTCACCAAACAGCTTGAGGTTTTGGGAGAGTTGGTTCATGACAACAAGAAGTAAACCCGATAATGGAAAGGCCAAAAAGGGCAGCAAGAAGATTTTGTCTGAGGATGATATTGATATGCCAAAGGTGGGGATGTTAGTGAGAAGGAAAAAGAGTGTAACAAACTGGACAGGTGGCAACTCAGCATTGGAGGAGGGGATTCTATAATCATGCAGGAGGTGAAGAATGCGGGTTGGGAAAAAGAGGGCGAGAAGGAAGGGAGAAAGACAGAATTGTGAAGGGCGGGGAGAATGATCTCTGGGCTCAGGTCATTCTTGAGAGGGTGCAGGGTTGTGCTTTGTCTATTTTCTTTTTGTTTTCAGTTTTATTTCCTTTTTGTAAGGAGTATACCACCATTTATTTTGTAATTATCTTTCAGTCTGTACAGTGAGGAGGATTACCTCCCTAGATTTCCATATCTGAATTCCAATTATCTATAAACTAGTATCAGAGCTCTCGATCCAGGGAGTCTTGAATGGTACATAACAGGATGGAAGGAAGATTGAATGAAATGGAGTGAAAGTTGGAAGGCATGAGCAAGGAGTCCAAGGCGAGATTTCAGAGAATAGAGGGAATGAAAAGGGCATCTTAGGAGAGGTTTTTGAAGGTGGAGATGCTGGAGGAGCTTCTGCACCAAAGAAGAAGCCCATAGATCACTCACCCCACTCTTCACAATGCTCTCTCTCTCTCTCTCTCTCTCTCTCTCTCTCTCTCTCTCTCTCTCTCTCTCTCTTCCTTCTTGCCCTCTATCCCCACGACCATTCATCACCTCCTGCATGGTTGCAGAATCCACTCCTCCACTGCTGGGCTGCCAACAGTCCAATTTGTTACTCTCCTTTTCCCTCTTACTAATGGCCCCCAGTTATGGCATATCATCCTCATCCAAAATCCCCTTGCTTCCCTTTTCGGCCTTTCCAATATTGGGCTTCCTTCTCTTATAGAATTGTGTTATTGGGGGCATATCAAACAATGAAAATCTATGAGTAGATATCGCCACTAAGTAATTATTCAGTGATAGTCATTATGCCATCATTGTCACCACGAATTAATGAACCAAAAGGATTTATCGAAATTGTCAAAGACATTTCACCACAAGTTGACATAGCTAAATTGTCAAATTACACAATACTTGCCCTCTTCTCTCAAGCAAAAGTAACCTGATTTATGATTCTTGTACCTACTATGTTCAATTACTTCCATCTAACATTGAACTCTCAAGGGATCGAATATTTCATCCATATCCAACATAAGTTTCCACCATTATTATACATTAAACTTTAAGAGTATTCTAATTCTTTTGTTTTCAACACAGCTTCATGCTGTCATCTAACTTCATATGAACATTCTCGAGTTATTTGGATGAAGTAAATTTCAGAATAAATAGATCCTACAATTGGTGTAAGTTCCTAATTCCAAAAGAAAAACCAGACTGTGCAGCCAGCAACAATTCATGCTATCCTTGCAATAATTCATTTTAGAGAAAGCAAAAGGATGGATCATCTCAATTATTGAAATGAGAATATCAAAAGTTATGGTCCTCATTCAGCGGCAAAGGACATTCTTAAGCTATCAATTCTCTTTCTACCTCCCTGCTTTCCAGCACATCTTCATATTATTAAGCAGTTCTCTGTTTCAAAGCAATGAAAAAATAAAATAGAAAGAAATTTGTTCCAAAGACAAAATTGTGACAACAGCTTCTGAATAGCAAAACACAGGCCAGTGACTGAATAATCATGAGATATAGAGGAAGGAGGGAAACCTTTCTTGTTCACATGATTATCATACAGTATGCTTCACTTCACCCTAGAGATTTTCTTAAGCAGTATAAAAATATGTATGGTAAGAATTTCCCAGTTATCTCGGTGTTAGGAGTTAAGGAGCTCAACCATCTAGTTTCTGCACTTGTATAAGCATTTCAATCAAAAGTCAGATGTAATTTGTTTTGTTTCTTTTTGCTTTTATCTGATTATTCTTATTAAGGACCTACCAAAAACTTAAAGCTATAAAGGGAAGGAAACATGAATTATTTTATGTCTATAACATGTCCTCTCACGCAAGCCTTTTGAATTTAAGCATGGATAAGAAGCTCATACTGACATACCCACTCTACCTTATGCTGAAATCATAATTTAATTTTCAAGAATGGAGGCGGAAACGATAAAACTCCTTATTTACATGTCATACAGGTTTTGATATTATGCCAAGGACCAACTCACCCAAAAGCTTATATATAAACTATCAAGTGAATGCACATGAATGATTTTTAATTTCTTTGTTTTGTTGTAGGAGAATAGTTTTTAATTTCTAACACCTCTTAGTGGGGGAAGCAAGGCTAATATAAGTAATAACATTTTAACTGGAACCTGAACTTCCAATTCTTCATGCAGATAAGCTAACCCTTGAGCGGCTCCAAGTGCTATCTCAAGTCTTGTTTTCCAAGGAAGAGGATCATATGCTTTATTGAAAAGGTGAGATTCTAAGCTTCTATTTGACATGTATTCATATACAAGTAGTCTCTGAATCCCTCTTTCACCATCCACAGCACAATATCCGAGGAGTTTGACAAGATTTGGGTGTTCCACAACACCAAGAAACTGAACTTCAGCCAACCATTGCTTATGACCCTACATGACAGAAGCATTAAAAAAGTAGTTAAAAGAATAGCTTATATGCCGTATTCAACAATATAAAAACAAAGCATAAGGAAAAAACATGAATGATAGGGGAAGAAAAAGTAAATCTCTGTCTGTTAAATTCAGAACCCGAAAACGTGAAAGCTTAATAGCTTTGAACAATTTTTTGAACAGTCAGACGATATGGGTCTCTGATAGTGTAAAGTTCTTTATGATGATAGTGGATAAAAAATAAATACTTTTTAATTAATTTATCCATATTTTTGTGGAGCTTATAAACTACAAGAACTAATAATAGTTTCATTTATTCTTATGGAATATGGATATGGACTATGAAATCTAAGACTATATCCATCTGTCAACAAGTTACAATAAAAGCTGCAAATAATCAAGTATCATTTGAAAGTTGGGTGATACTTACCCCGATGGCTAACATGAGCAAAAAAATAGAGGAAACAGTGTAATTTATTCAAACTAAATCAACAGAATCACTTGTTAACAAAAACTCTGAATACTCTTTTGAGCTTTAACAATATGTTTGCAACATTTACTAAAAAATTATTTCCCAGGAAATGTTCTGAGTCTCTTACCTGTAATCCATCCTGGTTAAGCCTTTTGATGGCAACTGAAATAGGATCCCCATTCCCATCAACAGGTTTGATTAAACCTTTATATACACTTCCAAATCCACCTTCTCCTATCTTAAAAAGCCTACTGAAATCATTTGTTGCATGCCTGAGCTCTGAAAATGAGAAGACCCTTAAATTATGAGCCTTCTCCTCATACAATTCTGGTATACCGCGAGGCGAGGTGGTCGAACCGGATGACTTGGCAACTCTTTCAACCCCTGAGTACAAAGATTTCTTTTGCTCATTCAGTTCAGGTGCTGATCTTTGCCTCCACTTTCTGGATTTGTGTTTGAAGTAGGAAAAACAACTCATAGCATATTATATGATTCAAATTCAACAAATCCTCACAATAATGAATGTCAAGAACAATTTACTAATAGTACCACCTAAAAGAAAAACAAAAGGAAAAAAAAAAATTAACTACCAATGATACCCAAATTCATATATAAGGCATGAATACAAAAGGCTGAAAATTTCTGCCACCCCAGATAACAGTGTAAAGAGAAAAACAGGAAGGGATTGAAGAACTAAGAAGTCAAAGATAAAAAAATATCACAACTAAAAAATAGCATATCTAACCAAAGGGAAACAAAAGTTGCTAAAAAACAAGTACTATTTTTTAAGGTCCTCATAATCAAACAAACAACAACTACACAATGATAAGGACATAAGTTAGAGAGGCTTTACCTTGTTGAATTGAAGGGTCACGCGTATTACTATATGGCACACGCTTCTTTTGTTTTGTTTATCTTTCTTCGCTTTGGTACGCAAACAAAGAAAGAAACGTTCTTCTTCTGTGTTTGATTAGTTGACCGAAGAAAATGATAGATGTCTCGGTTACCGTAGTTTTCAACGAATAGGACCCGAGTGAGGTTTTCTGCTTGTGATCTTTGAAATGGGAATCTATTCAACTGACAGCGAAACAAACGTCATTGACATCAATGTTTTTAAAAATCAGTCCATGCATCAGAAAAAAAATTGTTCAAACATTCAATGATTCAACTGGTTTAATCGATATACACATTAAATTAGGAATATATTAATTTTGTTGAGATAATATATCCTAATTGATTAAGATAGTTAAATAAATATGCATATTGAGTGATTCTAATCACTCAAGCACTGCAGGAGTCCCAAACAAACCGAACCAAAATCCAAAACTACGTTCCATTTTTTTAAAAGAATTTAAAACAATGAAGCGACCGATCTCTAAAACCCCTTTTACGTTGGTTTAACCAATTTTAGACTGATTGAATCTGGTTTCGGTTGACTTTGCATCGTCAGACTGCTTCCTCGCTTCTTTAGTCCGACGAGAACCGAAGAAGGCACCGATCGACGATCCGATTGAACCGATTTTTAAAACATTGATTCACATAATTATAAGATACACTTGGAAAAAATAAGGTGAGAGTAATTATAATAGTGAATAATTTTGATACAATGTCGGTATAAATTTTTTTACACTGTCAATCAATCACAAATCATTTTATGTATATTTTACTAGAATCACGTTTGATAGGGGACAAACGCAATTCGGGATGTTTCCGTCCTGAAACCAAACACATATTAAATAATTATAATAAAAATCAAATAATTTTATTGTTATGATAATTTTAAATCCATTATAATATGATATTAAGGATCAAGCATCTTTGACGTGAAGGCAATATGATGGCGGATTCATTGGCAAATTACGCTCAAAGTTTATCCATAGGATTTCATTTTATGGAGCAACTTGCATGACTTTGTTTGGGTTTCTATTCCTCGTAGGGTTCTAGTTTAGTTTTGATTTTTACCTGGTGTTGTATAAAAAAATGTAAGTATATGAAAGATTAATTGAAATGACTCATAGTATTATGACAAAAATTACATATACAATATGATGGGACAATAGTACCATATATTCCAAGACATGAAGTCACTTAGTCAAGCCTTTGAAAGGCATGCTTCCTTATATTTCTCGGTACTAAATTGATCTAGTTTTTTTTAATTTTATATAATTTAAAATCTTGAAATATAATATTCAAATAATACTTCACGTATATTCACATATGATATATTTATTCTAGTTTATTCTTTTGAGAATATGTGTATTTATTCCTGTTATTTTTCATAACATGTTTATGCTTTTGGATTATTTCTTTTTTTTTTTTTTTACATGAATGCTTTTGGATTATTTCTTTTTTTTTTTTTTTACATGAATGCTTTTGGATTATTTCTTTACTTAAATTTACATTAAAATTTATAAAATAAATTTGTACGTATTACTAATCCAAAATTTAGTATCGTTAGTTTAGCTATAAACTATTGTTATGTGTTATTTTTTAACTTTAAATTACTAAAAGCATTGTATTGAGCAAAAAAACATACATTTTGTATCAAACTTGAATTATAAATAGAAGTGCAACAGAATAATTATTTAGCCAAAAAAAATAATTGATTGATTGACTCCACCCTTATTTAGGGAATTTTACCAACTCGGTCTCAATTTGTCATGTTGGTCATAGAGCTCAGAAGATGGTGACAGTGCAAAACAATAAGGTCATTCTTTGTCTTGAACCATAATTACATATAGCAACATACATTGGAGGAATTGGATGATTCTAAATAAAGGCCCGCTCATGAGACTGCCAAAGAGGTATGAGAGATGGGCAAATTGATTGGTATGGTTAGCAACAGTAATGACTCTGAAATTTTGACTCGCCTGGAGGATATAGAAAAGAGGGATAAAAAGGCTTCAGGTAGAGAAGAAGAATTGGAGAGAGATAGGGGGCCAGAAAGGGGACAAACCATGTTCAAGGTAGGGAGTCAGGGGAAGTCTTGGTGATTTTAAGTGAGATGAAGTTAATTACTCATAATATTAGGGGGTTAGGGGGAAGGGTGAAGAAGAGTGAAATGGAGCAGATTATCAAAGCTCAAAAACTAGATATGCTATGTCTTCAAGAAACTATAATATGGAGTAAACAAAGCTTTGAATTAAAAGCCTATTTTGATGGTAGCAAGTTCTTGGGTGTTGAGGGGGTGGTGGGGACAACAACGGTTGGAGGGACTCTGCAGAATCTGTATGCTCCATGTGACCTGAGAGGTAAAAAGGAATTATGGAGGGAGATTCTTAATCTAACATCCGATCTTTCACACTTTCTAAGATCAATCAACTATATAAATAAGTTTATATTTTTATCTATGCTTTAGAAAATGATTTTGAGAAAACTAAAATCATATTCATGCTTCATATAATCGTAGGAGCCTACGGTTAAAGTTTGGGTCGAAAACTCAAACGGATCCCGATTTACGTTTTTTAGATGATAGTGTTTTTCTAATATCAATACCTCTTTTTGACTAACGATCAAGACCATTAGTCTTAGAATTCAATCCTCTACCTTTTTGCTAAAATATGTCCTGACGTCCAAAAATATAAATAATATTTTATATTTGTACCGATAATCAATCGGGGAGACGATTCGAGCTGTCTTAGGGTTTTTCGAGCACCTTGAGCCAATGATTTTCATACCAGGGCTATGTTAAATCATTCGGGGACTCCTATCAAAGTCGTGAGGATTTTCAAAATATCGGGACGTGAATTGACCAAATTGCCCTTGACTAAATTTTTACTAATTACCTTTTATTACCTTTTACCTATTTTTTTTTTTTTTATGTCTAAAGTTAAACTCTTTAAATACACTATTCTTTACTCTCCTTCCCCAATTCTTCGAGCAAGACCCACCAGCCCAACATCTCTCTTCTTTCTCTTATTTCTCTTTTTCTTCTCACCATCAAAGCTCACTTTGAAGCTTAAATCTTGAAGATTTTGTGAAGTAATCTTCACCAAATTTGAAGGAGATCATCATAGGAGGTAGCTAGCTCTCTCTATCTCTCTTTATTTTCCTCAAATTTTCATGATTAGAAATGTTAGGGTTTTTACCTCAAAATCTTCAAAATTCCATGAAAAATTGTAGAAAAATCATTTTAATACCAAACCAATTTCTATGGCCTAAGTTCATGAAATACTTGCATGATCCAAGATATTAGACTCAAGAAATCTCTCTAGCTATTTGTTTGAAGGAGGGGCCGAAACCCCCTATGTGTGTAGGGTAGGGTTTTGGTTGGTTTTTGATGTTTTGAGTTGATATCTAGGGTTATCACACTTAGTTAGGGTGTTATCCAAGAAATGAGAATTTTTGGAGCTCCTTAGCTATTTTTAGTTTAATAGGGCCGAATCTTAGGGGTGGTGCAATAGGAGAAATCTTTGTTTTTTTGAGTTTATGCCTTTATGGATTGTGTGTATGTAGTGACCGGCAGCTAGCTGAGCTAGTTGTCAGATTTATCGGGTGTCTAAAGCTTACCTTGGGACTACAAGAGGTAAGGGGACAAATTTGAGGAATTCCAATTCCGACAGCTATGTGCTGCATCGGTGTTTGTACACTAGTGCAAAATATGGATTCTACAACAGGTTTCTAGATCGGTTGAAAAGAAACCGATTTAAAAAAAGAGGTGGTGGCAATTTTGAAAATAAGTTCAAAATTATTTACATCGGTTCAGAAAGAACCCGATGTATAAAACATTTAACGTCGGTTACATAGTTCAACCGATGAAAAAAATTTAAATAAAAAACTATTTATTTATTCCCGCCACGTATTTACATCGGTTATTACACAACCGATCTCATTAGCAAACTTTCAAACTCGGTTATTTGACAACCGATCTCATTATTAAATTTTCAAAATCGGTTCTATTAACCAACCGATTTCAAATCTTCATTAAACCCATTTCACGTTCCAACGTTCTTTCATATCTTTCCCTCCTCACTGTTTGCCTCTCTCTCGTTTGCTCCTTCTCCTTCATCCTTCATCACCGTAACCTAGCACCATCCTTCATCCTTCTCCTTCTCCTCACAAATCGTTGCTGCTCCTTCATCGCTGATACACTGCCCAGTCGCGCACGGCTTCACCCTCTCCTCTGAACCTCTGTACCAAACTTTGCCCACGGCTTCACCCTCTCCTCGGTGGAGAAACTTTGCCCAGGTTCTCTTTCTTTCTCTCTACATTTTTGTTGTTGTCTGCTACCTGTTACTTTGGTTTTGCAATGTAACTTGTTTTAGTTTTACATTATGGCATGTAACTTGATTAGTTTTACAGTATGGCATGTAACTTGGCAGGAAATCCATACGTGACATTCTAATGAAGAAAAACACTTCTCCTTCTGATTAGATTTTCTTATGAAATTAAAGGGAGAAAGGAAGAGAAAAAGTATTAATGTATTAGAATTTACTATTTAGTTTGAAAATGTGGTTGATTCAACTTGAGTAAATATGCAAGGAAACATAAAACTATAAACTACAAAAATGTTTGACTAATTTAAAGAAAGGTGATGCGCTAATTTAGAGCTGGCAGTGATACTTAGGCAAGCATAGAGGAGACCATGGTCCAATCAAGCCCATTATAAGCTATTAAGTCAATTCTGGATGATAAAAGCAATTGTGCATATCCACTGACGCAATTTTTCACAGCATAATAAGATATGGTTGAAGAGTGAAACTATCATTCTGCCTCCAATGTAAAAGATTAGTTTGAGGAGTGAAAATATTTTTCAGCACCTAGTATTGGCTTTGCAAAAGGAAAAACAAAGTAGTTAATGTAATTTCGATATGCAAATTGTAAAATACTTAATAATCATACCAAGTTAAGAACATCTAACATTGAAGCTTATCACAAAAAGATCAAGCATTGTAATGTAACAACAATACTAATGACACAAATTAAATAGTACGGGACAAATTCATGTACACAAAACGGTCTTCTTTGGCACCCTTCATTGCTGATTGAAAAACATGTTAAGCTACAAACTCAAATCAAATTATTTAAGTGTATATTAAACCAAACCAGAGAAGCAGGACAGGTTATTAGTTTAACATGAATGGTTTTTAGTTTAACATGAATGGTTTTTAAATGTTAGGTTAAAAAACCTCTCATAGTTCTCTCAAACCCTCTCTTTGCTTTGTGTTTCTGATTTAGGGTGAAGGCAAGCCTCAACCCATCTCGAGCGCCCTCTCACTCATCACTCTCTATCTCCTCACTCTGAGCACAAGTAAGATATTTTATTCCAATGTTTTGTTTGCTGCTTTAACTTAGGGATTGGACTGTTGGATTATCTTTTAGTGTTAAAAAATTAGCAAAACCTTAGTTTCCCGTTTGAGATTCAATATTAATGAGCTAATGTGTACTTTATTAAGGTACTACTCATTGTATTGAATCTTGAATTGTCCAAGTTGAACAGTTTGGGGAAAAACTTATTCATCATTTGGTTAATACTTATTCCTTAATTCTCATATCTTATACTTGAAGAAATTTCGGTCTGCTGCATTTCCTTTTGTTCTCCGGGTGCACACTTTGTCGCGGTGGATGTTACCGCGTTCAAGTCGTGTACGTCGGAGACCGATGGGAAATGCTGCCGAAATTTCGTTAAGTATGGGCATGAAAGTTAAGGACTAATTGTTAACTGAGTGTTGAAGAAGTTTCTTCTCGAATGGGATAGGGCCATACCCTGTGATAAAAAGGAGTTGAAGATCTTGGACTAAGTGAAGTTGGTGTTGTTGTAGTTATGGATCGTAATTGAATCGATGCTAGACGCACAAGTCATGAGTATGAGAATGGAGTGGAAGAGTTTTTAGAATTTGCTAAAAGAAATGTTCCCGATAGTAATGGAAGGTTTTTTTGTCCTTGTGTTAATTGTTTGAATGAGAGACGACTGGAAGCTGAGAAAATACGAGAGCATCTTATTTGTGAAGGGATATGTAAGAGTTATACAAGATGGATATGGCATGGTGAATTGTTAGACAAACCAAGTGTGTCCCAAAGAGAGGAGGTTGATGACGTAGATATGGACGATCGACTAGAGGACATGATCCGCGATATTGGACAAGAGTCATTTCAACGAGCAAATGTGTATGATACTTTGTGCAGTGATGCAGATAAGCCTTTGTATCCTGGGTGCTCTAATTTCACACGGTTGTCAGCGGTGTTAAGAATGGTAGTTGTGAAGGCGAGAAATGGGTGGAGTGATAAAAGCTTCACCGAATTGCTTGAGTTATTGAAAGATATGCTTCCAGAAGGTAACACATTGCCGAACCGTAACTATCAGGCGAAGAAGATATTGTGTCCGATGGGTATGGAGTATAAGAAAATACATGCATGTCCTAATGATTGCATATTGTACAGGAATGACTTTGAAAAGATGCACGAGTGTCCAAGGTGTGGGGTATCACGCTACAAAGTGAACGATGGTGATTCAAATTGTGATGTGATAACAAAGGGTCCTCCTGCGAAGGTGTTATGGTATCTTCCAATAATTCCAAGGTTCAAGCGATTGTTCGCTAATGTAAATGACGCAAAAAACATTAGGTGGCATGCAGATGAGAGAAAATGTGATGGACAGCTTCGCCATCCGGCTGATTCTTTGCAATGGAAGAGAATTGATAGTTTATTTCCGGATTTCGCCGATGAGAAAAGAAACCTTAGGCTTAGACTTGCTATCGATGGCATGAATCCGTATGGCACCTTAAATAGTATTCATAGTTCATGGCCTGTTCTCCTGGTAATTTATAACCTACCTCCTTGGTTGTGCATGAAGCGCAAATACATTATGTTATCTATGATGATTTCGGGCCCAAAATAACCAGGAAATGACTTAGATGTTTATCTAAGTCCCTTGATTGAAGACTTAAGAAAGCTGTGGGTGGAAGGCGTTGATCTGTTTGACGGGTATTGCAATGAGACTTTCAAGATGCGTGCCATGTTATTTTGCACCATCAATGACTTTCCAGCATACGGGAACTTGTCCGGATATAGTGTTAAGGGGCATAAAGCATGCCCTGTATGTGAAGAAGGCACATGCTACCATCAACTACAACATGGAAGGAAGACAATTTACCTTGGGCATCGAAGATTTCTCACACCTGATCACCCGTATCGTAGATTGAGAAAAGCTTTTAATGGATGCCAGGAGAATGAAATTGCTACGACGGCCTTAACCGGAGATCAAGTTTATCAACGGGTTAAGGACATGGATATTATCTTTGGAAAGACCCATAAGAAGGCTACTGAGAAAAACATATGGAAGAAGAGGTCGATCTTCTTTGATCTTCCATACTGGTGCAAACATGATGTAAGACATTGTATTGATGTGATACATGTGGAGAAAAATGTGTGTGATAGTGTAGTCGGGACGCTTCTTAACATTCAAGGCAAGACAAAGGATGGTGTCAATGCTCGTTT
The DNA here is from genome assembly GCA_039655645.1 of Ammopiptanthus mongolicus. Lineage (NCBI taxonomy): Eukaryota > Viridiplantae > Streptophyta > Magnoliopsida > Fabales > Fabaceae > Ammopiptanthus > Ammopiptanthus mongolicus. The sequence goes on along the minus strand of CM077346.1, from coordinate 84,052,841 downwards.
AGATCAAGTTGCGATGGGCGTACGAGAGCAGTTAGCTCCACAATCAGTAGGGGTTAAGCGGACTTATTTGCCCCCAGCATGTCATACTTTATCGAAAAAAGAGAAAAAAAGTTTTTGTGAGTGTCTGCGGGGCGTGAAAGTGCCACAGGGTTACTCTTCAAATGTTAAGAGGCTTGTCTCAATGAAAGATCTCAAATTAGTTGGTTTAAAGTCTCATGATTGCCATGTCTTGATGCAACAACTACTACCAGTGGCTATTCGTGACATCTTGCCTAAAAAAGTGAGACATGCCATAACAAGGTTGTGCTTATTCTTCAATGCTATATGTAGCAAAGTCATTGACCTTCAAAAACTGGATGAGTTGGAAACTGAGGCTGCTATTATCTTGTGTCAATTGGAGATGTATTTTCCTCCTTCATTTTTTGACATCATGGTTCATTTAATTGTTCATCTAGTGAGGGAGATTAGATTGTGTGGCCCCGTTCATTTAAGGTGGATGTACCCAGTTGAGCGATACATGAAGATACTAAAAGGGTATGTGAAGAATCCACACCGTCCCGAAGCATCTATTGTTGAAAGGTATGTTGCAGAAGAAGCTATTGAGTTTTGTACAGACTACATGTCAGAAGCGGAACCTGTAGGGCTTCCTAAGTCTCGTCATGAGGGAAGATGTGATGGTAAGGGTACACGAGATATTACTGTTAAGAGCATGGGTCGAGAGGAAGTGCTTCAAGCACATTTGTATATATTGAATAACACCGATGAGGTTAATCCTTACTTATGTGATCACAAAACCATTGTCAAGCAAAATTACCCTCGAATGAACGAAAAATGGTTGTTGAACAAGCATAATAAGACTTTCTTAAACTGGTTTAAAGATCAAATTGCGGAGGATAATACTGCTTCTGATACATTAAAATGGTTAGCACACGGGCCTAACTTTGATGTCATATGTTGGAGTGGATACGATATCAATAAGTTTTCCTTCTATACAAAGTCCCAGGATGACAAGAGTACCGTGCAAAACAGTGGGGTCATGGTTGTAGCCGAGTCTATGCACTTCTCTAGTTCAAAAGATACAAACCCCGTTATGGCATCCATATCTTACTTTAGAGTCATTGAAGAGATTTGGGAGGTCGATTACACTAAATTTAGAGTACCTGTTTTTAAATGTAAGTGGGTTGACAGTAACAGTGGTGTACAAACCGATGAGTTAGGATTTACATTGGTAGACCTTGGCAAGGTAGGTCATACAGAAGAGCCTTTTATCATGGCTTTCCAAGCAAGACAAGTGTTTTATATCCATGATCCTTCTAACAAAAGGTGGTCGGTGGTTCTCCAAGGAAAAAACATGCATAATGGTAGTGAGGAAAATCAAGATTCAACTCTCGATATTTCCGATACTCCTTCTTTCTCAACACGGATGCCTACTTTCAATGAGGAAAATGAAGCGGACGATGTACATGCCATTCGTGATGATCATCATGAAGGGATATGGGAGAACATTACTACTTGACCATGGTGTAAGTTATGTTTAAAGTTATATTTATTAGTTAAGTTATGTTTATCTTGATAATTATAAGTTAAGTTTTTTTTGTTATTTAATTTGATATTTATATGTTAAGTTATAGTGTAAGTTATGTTTAAAGTGATATTTGTTATTTATCCATCTTTACTGACATAGTTTATTATTTTTTGTATAAACAGGCATACATGGCAGATCCCTCGGGCATCCCTCCTACACGCAGCGGGTCGGATACCCCATTGACAAGTAAAAAAGGTAGACGCGCCACACGATTAAAAAAATTGGCCATCAACCGTAGTGGTAATCAAAAGATGAGGGTTGAGTTTGATGGAGATTGCTTACCTATAGGGCCAATGGAAGATCAGTTTAAGAGTTTTGTGGCCGTCCTTGCCAAAAGCAAGGCTAGTATACTTATTGAGGATTGGGATCATGTACCGACGAACGTGAAGGATCAGATATGGGATAGTATCATGGTATTTTACTTTTACCCTCTTTGGTTGTATATATTTTATTTCACCATATTATTTTCATATACACTAATTTCTCCATTTTGTTTTGTAAATATAGCTCACCTTTGAAGTGCCGGATACCGAGCGTATGAAGAAAAAATGGATTTCGTATGCGGGTGAGCGTTGGAGAGCATTTAAAACACAACTAAGCGGGAAATACATACATGGGCGTGCAGACAAATCTCCACTTGAGATGTACCCGTTCCTTGATCAAGAGACATGGGATAGATTTGTTCAGATCCGATTGGATCCCGCTTTTCAGGTTAACTTGAGTTATATTGTTTAACTTTACCAACCAAATTGATTTTATTAATATACTGAATTCAGTTGATGTTATTTATAATAGGAGAAAAGGAAAAAGGCGCAGGAGATCCAGAGTAAGAATCTCTACCCCCATCATTTGTCTCGTGGGGGATATAAAAAGCTGAGGAGGAAGATGATTGAAGAGAAGAAGAAACAACTTTTGGAACAAGCATCCCAAGCTGATCCTACGGCTGATCCACCTCCAGAAGTTGTTGATCCACCTCCACCCCCACGCCACCATACATGGAAGAGAGCCCGACAAGGACCATCGGGACAACATACATCCGAGGAGGCACGTCTTGTTGCTGAAAAGATTGTAAGTATATATTCAATTCTAATTGTAATTGTAACATGCTTATCCATCATCTTACACAAATTAATGTGACAATTGTATGTTGTAGGATTCCTTGGACGAACAAAGCACACAAGGAACCTTTGTGTCTACTGGACGCAAAGATGTCTTGGCTGTTGCGATTGGGAAAAAGGACCACCCAGGTCGTGTCCTTGGTGTTGGATGGGGTGTTGGCATTACCCAATACCATGGACCATCTTCACATCATCGGAAGAGGGATGATATTGAGTCCATCAAGGCGCAGCTTCGAGAAGAAATAAAACGAGATCTTCTCTCAGAGTTGGCATCTATGGGTTTTTCCCAGCAAAACACAAGTGCCCAACCGTCTGTACCTGTGAGCACTATGGGTTCATGTGATCATTCACATCAGCCTGATAAGGAGGACGATCAATGTGAGTTGTATGTTGATGATCATCATGATCGCCGGGTAGTGGCATTTGGGAGGGTACACAACTTGGGAAATACCTTACACCACTAAACATTAGAGGATGATCATGTAAGGGTGGTGGTTGAAGATGTTCTAGATGTTGATGCTCTAGTCCCTGTGCCCACTGAGGAGGTTATTACAGTTGGCCAGGCCCCCGGTAATTTCATCCCTTGGCCGAGAAGACTTGTGAGGTTTTTTGTTTCAGCCAAGGTATTCATATAATTGTTCACTTACTTATGTTTTTCTATATTTACAATTGAAATAACTTAATTGTGTTTACTAATGCTTTACCTCTATTGTTTAGGATGATGGAAAAGATCATCGACCCAAAAGGCCTAGGTCGGATCCGAGAAAACTTGAGGCGTCTGGTTCATCGAAGGTATTCATATAATCATTCAATAAGTGAAGTGTTTTTTTATTTACAATTGAAATAACCTAACCGTGTTTACTAATGTTCTATATTTGTTGTTTAGGGTATTGACAAGGATGTTGAACTTGATGCTCTGGAACGTCTCGCATTAGTTGCCGTGAAACTTGGGAAGGAGTCCGCTTTTATAAATTTGGAACACGATGACAAGCCCGACACTTTCTATATCCCCCAGAGGGACATTATGGAGATATGCATTGATAGTGAAATGCTTTGCATGACAGTTGTCTAATTATGGTGCACGTAAGTTATGTTATTTCAACTAATTAATTTGTAAGTTAACTAATTAAGTTTTTAACTATTATAATTAATATTTATTTCAATATCTTAGGTATCTGCATCGCCTGTGTATTGATAGGGGTAACCTCCATCTTTATGGATTCCTTGACCCTCAACTAATTCAGGGTGAGACACTTAGGTTAGATGAGATTACTGCGTACATGCGACGTGTGCTTGATGAAGGCAAAAAACAGTTCTACTAGCACCTTACCTCCATCTGTAAGTACAAGTTTTACTAGTGATTTATAATTATCTGTGACTTGTCTCTAACTGTTTCCAAATGCAGTAAACATTGGCAATTATTGATCATCTGTCGTGGTATGAGTGTTGTGGTCTTCTTTTGTTCGTTGGGAAGGAAGCCGACGAAAGAAATCAAGCTTATTGTTGAAACGTAAGCTTTTAATTAATTTAATTTGTACTACATTTGCTTTATTAATTACTCTGAAATATATAACATACTTTAAATTCATATTTTCTTAATTATGATAGAGCTATGAACGCAAGTCATGTTTTGGATGGTGGTAGGCCCAAGCCTATTAGGTGGATTTACCCTAATGTAAGTAGTTTATTAATTAGTACCCGAGATTCAATTGCAGTATAAAATAGTTACTATTATGTTTTTACTCATTATATATTCAAATTGTGTATTCATTTGTAGTGTCATAGGCAACGTGGCGGCTGGGAGTGCGGATATTATGTCATGAAGTGGATGTTCAACATTGTCTCCGCGAATATTACAGATCGATGGAAGGAGGTAATTAACTAATAACATTTGTAAATAGTTATAGATTAATTATGTATAGTTATAGTTGATTAGTTATAATTAATGTGCAGATTTTCGACAATCCGGAAGCATTCTCTGCAGAGGACATTAAGGACATCAAGGAGCGTTGGGCAAACTTCTTTCTTGAGATGACTTCTGAACATTAATTTATGGATGACATTTTATTTCTTTAATTAGTTTAATTTGTATATTTCTTTGTTGTTTCTTTGTTATGCATTTAATTAATTAGTTTGAATTTATTACATTATATAATTAGTTGAGTTTGTTGAATCAAAAGCCGACTTTTGCATAATCAATAAAGTATAGTTTGGCTTACTTAGTATATAGTGATTTGGATTCTGTTATTGTTGGGATTCTATTTTGGCTGGGATTGTTCTGGTTGTACATATATGAAACAGGGTTAAAGATTGCCACTGGTTTAAAACAGAGTATTTAAAAAAAAAAATTGGACTATTAACATCGGTTACAATAGAGAACCGATGTTGAACTATCAATTTCAATCGGTTCTGAGTTACAACCGATGTGAAAATATACTTTCAACATCGGTTACAAGATCAAACCGATGTTGAATTATAACTTTCAACATCGGTTCTATATTATAGCCGATATGAAAAGATCTTTTTCAATAATTATTAATCTGTTGAATGAGCACTTTCAAAATCGGTTTGGTTTATAACCGATGTTGAAAGTTAACTTTCAACATCGGTTAAAAACCGATGTTAAAAGGTCTTACATTCTACATCATCTGTTTCTACATCGGTTCCATAACCGATTTAGAATGATATTTTTAACCGATTTTAAACATGTTTATTGCACCAGTGGTAGTATAATTAAATGTTTTGTATCTGATTATTGGGTGATTGTTTTATTTACTGTTGTTGATTTGACTATGCATCACATAACTGCTGACATATTTGGATACCTGCAATAATTGTTAAATAATTGTATAAATGTATCGTGTGCCCTGTTGTGGGATTTAAGGCTTTAGAGGACCTAATTTCGTTTAGGATCCGACATCGTGTAACTTAACTGCTTTAAAAGCTTGAAATGTGGAATTGATAAAATAAATATGTTTTATTGTTTCTCAATTTAATTTAAGAGAAAATAATTAATTATCTCTTTTGAAATAAAATAATTATGAACAGCTGCTTTTAAGGAAAATCAACTTAAAAAATAAAAGTTGTGAAAATGCGTTTTTAATAATAAAAACGACATTTTTAAGTTAAATAGGGCGTTAGAAACCTTTATTAGTTTTTAAATTAATAAAGTTAATCGTTTGAGCACAAGCGTTTTAAGAAACGTGATTTTCAAATTAATTGGTTTTATCCAAGGAAAAAGGTTTTTACAGGCTTTGTTTTAAGGTTTGTATTTTACCGAAAAACGACGAAAGGAAAAGAAATAGGCTTGGGACTATGTTTTGTTTTATGAAAAACCGATCCCGAGGACTTTGTGTAAGTGTCGGGGATTTGGGTTTTTGATTTTGGAGTTTTCAAGAAAAATGGTTATAAAGCTTAGAAACTAGAAACCGAGAGATCGGGATTCTAGGGTTCTGCAGAAAACACGTGGATCAAGGATCCGTGTTAGTTGTGGTCCTGTCGGCTTAGGGACGATCTTTGTGATCCTGTAAGCTTGAGGATGTTTTTATGATCTTGATCCAAAATTCTAAACTGGTGCATCGGTTAGGGATGTTTGGATTTGAGTTGTTTTGGACTAAATGTCCTATTTTGAGAAAATGTTTTTGAGGCTTAAAGAGTTCAAGACATTTTGGTGGTTGTTAGCATTGATGCTATAATGGGGAAATATTGGTACGGCAAAGATCAATTATCGGGAACTAAATAGTTTTTTCATGCATTTTTATGTGGGCAGACATGCCATGAAACGGGGGACCTTGATAGGCAAGGGGAACCTGAGATGACTCATACGTGCCAGGGAGAGCATATTGTGTCTAGTGAAGAGGACAATATAATATGACTTATACATCGTGAGTACCACTAACATGCGCGTCCATGTATTATTTCCTGGGAGGTTACATGCTCACATTTTGCCGAATTTTAATTCTGGCATTTGTCATTTTTGCCTGCGGAGCAATGTCGTTGAGTCTGATCAACTCGTTGTTTATGGTGATGGGGTTTCCGGAAATCTAGATTGAATATTAGTTGAGATATATGAAAGTGCCATGCATACATTTAGAGAATAACGTTGATTGTGGGGTACGAAGCTCTTGTGTATTTACAGCTGTTAGTACATGACTATATAGGCTGTACTATGTGATGCATGATATTATTTGGTGAGATATATTATATGAATCTGCTGTTTTGATTGGGCATGTAGTTGTCGTTTTTGGATTCATATATTGGTTTCTCACCTTTGCCTGTACATGTTGGACACCCTGTTGTGTTTTCAGCTGTTTGTCAACAATTCCCTGGGTCGCTTAGGGACTCAGTGGCTTGAATCTCTCGATGCTGAAGGCGAAGAAGTGTGGACGGTTGAAGATGAGACTCAATCTCCGGAATGCGGATTATGTTAGGTAGTGCATCTTTTGTTAGTGCTCGACCAGCTTAAGGTGTCTTTTGAGGTAGTGCCTTTTGGGCTAATCTGTGAATCGCTACTGATGGCCCGTGTTTGGAGATATGATTCTCAGACCCATCACTACCTAGTATTTGGACTTATAGCGTGTTTTGTTTCTGTCAATATAATTTGGAGAGAGATGTGTTGTCCAGAGTCTTATATGTGTTTTGTTAATCTAGTGATACAAGTATGTGTATATAAGTGACGCTAATATTTATCTTGAGTATGTATATTCTGCAGTCTAGTGCGAAGGAAAATTTCATCACGTTTTTACAGTAAGTAAGACCTAAGAAAATGAATCTGTTTTCCGAAAGTAAACCAGTAAAATTTTATTTTCATATTTTATGTGGTTTGGGGTTGCAAAAGTGACACCAGAGTAGGAGGGGTGTTACACTTAATCTTTTGGAAGTTAGAGGTGGGGAGAGGTGGTGTGTGGTTGGTGACTTTAATACTATTAAATCAAGCAATGGAAGGAAGGGTGTGGAGAACAATGATAGAGAAGATGAGATGCAAGCTTGTAATGAGTTTATAATAGAGGTTGGATTGTTAGATTTGCCACTGATCGGACGAAGATACACATGGTACAGGGCAGACGGTTCAACAATTAGAGGTGGGGCAGATTTTTGGTGTCAAAAGAGTGGATGAGTACATGGAGTAATTATCACAATGGGGTTTACGGCGAAGCATGTCAGATCATTATACAACAGTTCTCTAGGAGTTAGAAGTTGATTAGGGCTTGAAACCTTTTCAGTTCCTAAATTGTTGGAAGGAAGCAACGAGGTATGTGAAGTTTATGGAAGAACAATGGAGGAGCTTGAGTGATCTTGACCTGAAATTACTTGAAGCAAAAAAAATGAAATGTAGTGATCTTGACCTGAAATTACTTGAAGCAAAAAAATGGTTTAGAGGTATTAGACATTCAAGGGGAGAGAAAAATCCTAAATGAGTCCGAGGTGGTGAAGCGACATTAATGTGTGGCTCAAATTTATAAAGTTTTAGATATGAAATGCAGTTTGTTATGGCAGAAATCAAGGTTTCGATGGCTAAGAGAAGAAGATTCCAATTCAAATTTCTTTCATAGATGTGTCATTAAGAGGAGAAGAATGAATGAAATATTAGGTCTTGATTTCAATGGTATTTTGGTTTAGGGGGTGTCAATGCTGAAAAGTGAAATCAAGAACCACTTCCAAAACCATTTTAAAATCATGGATTGGGAGAGGCAAGAACTAGGAAATATGAGAATAGCTCAGGTTACTGAGTCAACAAACGTGGAGCTAATTGTACTTTTCTTAAAGGATGAAATAAAAGATGTAGTATGAGACTTTGAAAGTTCAAAAAGCCCAGGGCCAGAAGGTATAAATTTTACTTTTATCAAAGATTTTTGGGAGATTCTCAAATCTGATTTTGTTGCTTTTTTGGAGGAATTCCTTGAGAATAGCAGGTTGGTGCGAGGCTCAAACAATGCTTTCATTGTCTTGGTGCCGAAAAAAGATAACCCGATTAAAGTGGGTGATTTTAGACCAATATCTCTTATCGGTTGTATGTATAAGGTGCTGTCCAAAATCTTAGCAAACATATTAAGGAAGGTCATGTATATGGTGATTTCAGAGAATCAAACAACTTTTATTAAACTAGGACAAATTTTAGATGGGGTGCTTATTGCCAATGAGTTGGTGGATGATGAGAAAATGGGAAAAAGAAGATTGTAACATTTAAAGTTGATTTTGAAAAAGCCTATGACTCCGTGAGTTGGGACTTTTTGGAATTCATGTTGGAGCGGATGGGTTTTGGGGCGAAATGGAGGACATGGGTAACAGAATGCTTATCAACAACCAGAATATCGGTTTTAGTCAACGGAAGCCCGATAGAGGAATTCAGTGTGGGTAGAGGTTTGAGACAAGGAGATCGCTATCACCTTTCTTGTTTTTAATTGCTAGGGAAGGTCTTAGTGTCATGTTTAATGAGGTTGTGTTGGTGGGGATGTTTAGTGGTTACAAGTTTGAGAGTCATGAGCAATAAATTTCACATTTGCAATTTACGGATGACACATTGATAATTGGTGAGAAGAGTTGGGGTAACGTTTGGGCAATCAAATCGATTCTACAATGCTTAGTGTTGGCTTCGGGTTTGAAGGTGAATTTCCACAATAGTCAGTTGATGGGAGTGAATGTGAAAGATTGGTGGTTAAATGAGGCAACTTATATCCTGAATTGTCGTGTGGGTACTCTTCCTTTTTGCTATCTTGGCTTACCTATTGGTGTGGATCCAAGGAAAAGATCTACCTGGCCATCGATGGTAGACAAAGTGTGAAAGAGATTATATTCATGTGGTGTTACTAAATTTAGTCTTGTTTTCTCTCCCGATCTACTATCTTTACTTCTTCAAGACTCTTAAAGGTACTATTTCTTTACTTGAATCCATCTTTAACGGGTTTTTATGGGGTGGTGAGGAGGGTAAAAGCCAAATACATTGGGTAGCATGGAATAAAGTATGTAGGGAGAAGGGCGAGGGTGGCTTAGGGATTAAGAATCTTAAGTTTTTTAACTTAGCCTTATTAGGAAAGTGGTTATAGCATTTGAGAACGGAGAGGCAAGCAATGTGGTGTAAGGTGTTATTTTCTAAATATAGAGAGAAGGGTGGCAGTTTAGGTATGGGTTGGAGAAGAAGTTCAAAATGGTGGGCAGACATAAACTCTTTGGAGGCGGATTCCTTAGGCGTCCGGATAAACTGTTTAGAGATTCTTTCGTAAGAAAGGTGGGTGGAGGGAGGTCTACATCTTTTTGGCATGATCCTTGGGTGGAAGGGGTCTATTAAGCACAAAGTTTAATAAGTTGTATAAGTTGGTTGAAGATAAATCGGCTTTGGTAGTTGATTTAGGTACTTTGCAAGAGGGGTGTTGGTGTAGGGGGTGGAGATGGAAAAGGGCTTTTTTCCAATGGGAGGAGAAGTTGCTTAAAGAGTTGGAGTGGCAGTAGCGCAAATAGCATTAAAAGAGGGGGAAGAAGATGTGTGGGTGTTATGTGTGGCTTGAATAAGCATTGCTATTATTAGTAAATAGATAGTTAATTAAACCATTCATACGGATGGCTTAGGATATGAATCCTTCGTTACCTATAATTGTTTAGCTTGTCTTCTAGTATAAATAGATTGCAAAGTATTTGTAGAATTCATTCAAGACAAACATAAGGAATTTAATCCTTCTGAGAGCATAGTTTTGTGAGAAATAGGAGTTTTTAGAGAAATCTTCTTAGTAGTTTCATTCTTTTCTCATTAATAGAGATTCTTCTTTGTGTAATTTTTCTTCGTCAAAGACGGTTTTTCACAACAAGTTGGTATCAAAGCTATGTTGTCTACGAAGTTTGACGTTGAGAAATTTGCTGGCAAAAATAACTTCAACTTGTGGCGGGTGAAGATGGTCACTCTCCTCACGCAACAAGAATGTGAATTGGAGTTGGAAGGAGAAGCAAATTTGCCTGTCGATGTAACATCTGCACAGAAGAACGCGATAATGAAAAAGGCGCATAGTGCAATATTGTTATCGCTAGGTGATGAAGTTTTAGGAGAAGTCTCTGGAGAAAAGACTACCGACAAGCTTTGGGCAAAGCTTGAAAGTTGGTACATGACAACGTCTCAGTCGGTACATGACAAAGTCTCTCCATAATTGTCTTTGCTTGAAGAATCAATTATATACTATACAAATGCATAAAGGTGAGTCCATTCACAACCATGTTGATTATTTCAACCAAAATGTTCTTAGTTTAAAAAATATTGATGTTGTGGTTGATGACGAGGACTAATCTGTTCTTCTTCTTAGTTCTTTGTCGAGGGTTTATGACAATTTTGTAGACACGATAATTTTTGGTAGCCGCTCACTGTCCATGAAGGAGGTGAAAGCAACCTTACAGTCTTGGGAATTGAAAAGGCGAATCACCGATTCATATGGTGGTACTAACTCTTGTGAAAGTCTAATGGTAAGAGGAAGAATGAAGGAAAGGAAGAAAAGCTTCCAAAAAAGGTGGTCTGTAACACCCTGCTTTTCGTTAAGTACTTTATATAAGCTTGTTTGACTATTTAAGTTTGTTTGGACAAGTTATAATTGTTGGTTAAAGGCTAAGTGGGATTTTTGGCTTAAAAGTCCCTTTTTGGAACATAAGCACGGTCATGCTTGGCCGCGTGTCTTGTGACCAGTTGAGTCACAAGCATGATCGTGTTGTTAGTGAGCATAACCGTGCTCGAGTACGGACCGCGTCTCGCTGACGCTAAGTCCAGCACGACCGTGTCGAAGGAGTGCACGGCCGTGCCATGCGTGCAGCTTATATATGGGCACAGAAATCGAGGGTTGCATTTTTAACCCTCATTTGGTGGCTGCTACTACCTTAGTGCAGCCAAACCTGCCCCATTTCCTATCTCCGTCAAGCTCAGTGCATTATTGGGGTTTTGGAGACCTTTGGGAACTCTTGATAAGCTGTGTCGGTTGTGTAGGTAACATTTCTTTCCTTTCTTGGTTTCCTTTCATGTTATTTGATTGGAAACTGATTTGGTTAATATTTTAGTTGACATAGGCTTAGATTCAAACTGAGCCGCTTGAGAGGAGGTGACCGGTTTGTTGTCTGGGGCTATCGTTATTGGAACCTTCGAACCAGGTATGGGGAGAAGGATAGTATAACCACTAGGCAGTGGTGGTAGTGTAAGATGAAGGGTTCCCATGACTTCGAGGTTATTTGTATGTTGTATGTTTAACATGTCTGTTGCTATAAATGCTCGTTGCTTTTATAACATGTTTTTGGTTAAATTCAATATGCCAATATTATAATGCATTGCTTGTTATGTTGGTACTTGATGGTATGTTTATGTCATAATTGTTGGTTGAGATGTTGTTATATGATGTTAATGGTTAAATCGTTGTTGCTGTGATAAACCTGCTGATATAACCCTAAATTGGCTAATTAGGACTTTAATTGGTCAGATAATAAAGGGACTGTTCCCCAAAAATATTCATAAGACATGAAGTAGTTAAAGGTGAGGTTTTTATGCTGATGGTTTAGTTAAGAACCTTAGGAATGATTTTTGAGAGTGTTAGGGTCTAATTGGTTAAATAATTAGAATGTTAAACTCTGCCCAGAACAACACTGTTGCCCGATCAGCATAGCCGTGCTGAACAGAGAGCACGCCTGTGCTCCCAGTTTGAATTCTGGAAATGGCTGTGCTTTATTCACGGCCATACAGCAGAGGAGCACGCCCGTGCTGGGGTTAAGCACGCTCATGCCACCCCTCCAGATAGAATCTGAGGCTTAAAGCTTAATAGGGTTTTTTTAACCCCAATGCTTCTAATAATGATAGAATAATACACCAAACAAATGATGAAGGTAGATAACTTAACTATTTATTAATTAAGACGTTGAGGAATGATGAGTTTGTTAAGTCGGTGCCCATGGGTTACCGCACAATGATGGAATTAGATGCCTTTAGTGATCCAATATTATGATGATATAATTGGGTGCCTTTAGTGACCCAATGTTGAGGATGATATCCTTGGGTGCCTTCAGTGGCCCGATCAGAGGTAGCAGTTTGCCTTGTTTGTTGTTGTGTTTATGCATCACATTGGAAATGTTAGTTGGGGGAAGTTCAACATAGGAGAGGTCGTCCTAGAGGTACAGCGATCTGGCCATCCACGGTAGGTTCACCAAAGGTTTGGTGAACCATAGCCCCCCGTTATGAGGCATCCATAGTTTGATGCATCGTCTATCCAAGGGGTTCACCCATGGTTTAATGGACTGTCAGCGGTGGTGCCTTTAGTGGACAATGCCGATATGTAACTCCAAAGTTGTTCTTCTTGAGATAGCTCGATCCACATGCATTGATGGAATAGCGAAGTAGTGTTGCACTGCATCATATAGCATACCCGATTGATTTATGATGTTGAGATGATGTTTATATACGTATGTGTATGTGTATGCTTATGATTGTTATTATGCCATGATGTATGATCATCTTATTCCTATCTCCATGTCGTTGTGTTTACATGTTTCCTTACTTCCCGTTCTTTGTTTTCTTGTTTGATATGTATGGTTTATGCAGAGGATGGGGAGCAACCCGGAGAGGAGTGACTCTGAGGAGCCACCGCTCATAGTTAGGGCCTGCAGCTTGGTTGCTTTTATTTCTTTACTTTTCAGTTGTATTCCGAGGATGTTTCCGGAATGGTTGTACCAGCTCTGAATTGTGATATCGGGGTTGGATTTATTTTTATGTTGATGTTTTCCTTATTCTTTTAAATATTGATTTAATATTTTTCGCGTTTTGAGAACTAGTTCATATGATACCTTTCTACCCGTGAACCTTTTATGAAAGGTAACATGTTTTATTTTACATCTTTTTTTAATTGTTTTATTTTTCTTCTTTAATGCTTTTATAACATGCGGGGTAGTTGGGTGTCACACGGTCTAAGTCATGCCACAGGAATAAGAACAACAAATGTCATAATTGTCAAAAAGAAGGGCACTGGAGGAAAAATTGCCTAGAGCTCAGGAAAGACAACATGAGTACTTCAAAGTTTTGTGGAGCAGTTGTTGCCTCAAAAGAAATAGATGGTGGAAATGTTCTCCTTGTCTCATCTATTGTTAATGGAGATGACTGGTTTCTTGATTCAGCATGTACTTTTCACATGACGCCTAACAGAGATTGGTTTGCCACATTCCAAAATGTTGATGGTGGCAAAGTTCTGATGGGGAATGATGATGCTTGTAGTATAATCGGTAAAGGCACGGTGAAAATCAAGATGATTGATGGTTTTGTGAGAACATTAACCGATGTGAGGTATATGCCCGAACTCAAGAAAAACTTAATTTATTTGAGCACTTTAGACTCTCTTGGTCGTACATATTGAGCTGAAGGTGGAGTCTTAAGAGTTTCTACAGGTGCCTTGATGGTTATGATGGGAAAGTTGAAGGATGGACTATATTTCCTGCAAGGCAGCATAGTGGTAGGTGAAGCCTCAGTTTCTTCGGTTTCAGATCTTGACCAAACCTGTTTGTGGCATATGAGGTTAGGTCATATGAGTGAGCGTGGACTGAATGAGCTTAGCAAGAGAGGTTTGCTTGGTGGACATCGGATTGACAAGCTAGATTTCTGCGAGCATTGTGTTTATGGTAAACAAAGCAGAGTTAAATTCAGCACTGGAGTTCATAGAACGCAAGGGACTCTTAATTATATCCATGTAGACCTGTGGGGCCTGTCAAGTGTTCATTCTCATGATGGAGCTAGGTACATGTTAACTTTCATTGATGATTATTCATGAAAATTATGGATTTATGTCTTGAAACAGAAAAGCGATGTATTCCTCAAGTTCAAGCAATGGAAATCTCTGGTGGAGAAGTAGACGGAGAAAAAGGTAAAACGACTCAAGACAAATAATGGGTTGGAATTTTTCAACAATGAGTTCAATGAGTTCTGCACAAATGAAGGAATAAATCAGCATATAACTATGAGGCATACACCACAGCAAAACGGGGTGGCAGAACGAATGAATAGGACATTGCTTGAGAGAGCTTGATGCGTGCTTTCTAATGCAGATTTGCCCAAACAGTTTTGGGTAGAGGCAGATAATATTGCATGTTATTTGGTGAGCAGATCTCCTTCTACAACTATTGATTGCAAGACTCCAGAAGAAATATGGTCAAGCTCTATGGCAAATTATTCAACTCTGCATGTATTTGGGTGTCCAGCTTATGCTCATGTTAATGAGGGAAAGCTAGAGCCAAAGGCCAAGAAATGCATATCTTTGGGTTAACATGCTGGTGTCAAAGGGTGCAATACAGACTACAGGACCGTAAGAAATCAAAGCTCCTAATTAGTAAGGATGGGACGGGACCTTTGATGAAACATCCATACTTATCCCCAAACCATATGAGGACCATGATAATAAAATTGAAGTTCATGGAGCTAGCAAGAAGGTGGAGCTTGAAATTGAAGCTCTTAACTAGAAACCAGAGGAAACACATGACGATGTTGTATCAACAGAGTTTGAGCATATCTTGGCTAGAGATAGGCTAAGAAGACAAATTAAACCACCTCAAAGGTATGAGGATTTTCTTGCTGTTGTCCTCACTATGGCAGAAAGCATTGATGAACAGGAACCAATTTCATTGGATGAGGCAGTTACTCGTGATGAAGTGTCATAGTGGATTGGTGCCATGCAAGAAGAGCTTGAATCCCTCCACAAGAATCAGACTTGGAAGCTTGTTGAGAAACCAATCGATCAAAAGATTATGGGTTGCAAGTGGATATTTAAGAAGAAAGTTGGAATAAGGTTCAAAGCAAGGCTTGCAGCAAAAGGCTTTACACAAAGAAAAGGTATTGACTTTAATGAAGTTTTTTCCCTTGTTGTAAAGCATAGTTCCATTAGAGTGCTTCTTGCTTTGGTGTCTCTGCTTGTCTTGGAGTTAGAGCAACTAGACGTGAAGATATCCTTTCTCCACGGTGATTTGGAAGAAAAGATTTATATGCAACAACCAGAAGGGTTCGTTGTACCAGGAAACGAAGACCATGCGTGTCTACTGAAGAAGTCATTGTATGGGTTGAAGTAGTCACCCATGCAATGGTATAAGCGTTTCAACTCATTTATGATTGATATTGGGTACATGAGAAGTGAGTATGATAGTTGTGTTTATCATAAGAAATTGTCTGATGACTCATATATTTACTTGCTTCTTTATGTTGATGACATGCTAATTGCATGTAAGTATCCAACTGAGATCAGCAAGGTGAAGGCACAATTAAGTGGTGAATTTGAGATGAAGGATTTGGCTCCAGTAAAGAAAATTCTTGGCATGGAGATCATACGAAATAGAAAAGCTGGAAGGTTGTGCTTATCTCAAAAGAATTATATTGAGAAAAGTTCTAGAGAGACTTGAAATGAATGCAAAGACAGTTAGTATTTCTTTTGCAGCACATTTCAAGTTATTTAAAAAATTGTTAGAACAAAAAAAAAAAAAGGAAGAGGACTTAATGTTTCGAGTGCCTTACTCTAATGTAGTTGGAAGTTTGATGTACGTCATGGTTTGTACTAAACCAGATATTGCACATGCAATGAGTGTTATGAATCGGTATATGGCTAATCCACGGAAGTCTCACGGGCAAGCTGTGAAGTGGATTCTCAGATACTTGAGGGGTTCAATTGACATTGGTTTAGTGATTGGCAGAGAAACAAATGAAGTTATTGGCCATGTCACTGGATACTGTGACTCAGATTATGTTGGTGATATTGATCATAGGAGGTCCTTGACTGGTTATATTTTCGCGCTTGGTGGTAGTGCTATAAGTTGGCGTGCAAATTTACAGTCTATTGTTGCCTTGTCAACTACAAAGGCAGAGTATATGGCTGCTACAGAAGCAGTGAAAGAAGCTTTGTGGCTCAAAGGTCTAGTTGGTGATCTTGGTGTAAGTCAAAAAGACTTTACTGTGTTTTGTGATAGTCAGAGTGCAATTCACTTAACCAAGAACCAGATGTACCATAAAAGGATAAAGCGTATTTGTCATGAACCGAAATTCGTAGCCATGACCGGCCAAAAGGGGGAAAAAAACTCTTGTTTCCCCTTCGCAGCCTCACAAGCATACTATATCTGGCTCAATCCAAAGTAAAAGATTGCATTCATTAATTATACCACAAAAATGAATATAATACATCAGAGTACAAAAGAAACCAAACTACAAAGTTTTTAATACCACATACTAAAGAAACACAACCAGAGGGCTTCAACCCAACCTGGTGTCTTTGGTGTTTGGTGATGTCCATTTTTCTGGTTCATTGTAATGTTCTTTGACTTTGTCTTCTAATCTTTTTGGCACTCCTTGCGCTTTAAGATTAGTCCTCTTTTTTTAATAAAGGTCATTTCGCTGATTAAAAAAAACATATGATTGTCGCTATGAGATTTGCAGTGACTTATATGTGTCAACATAGATAACCATGTAATTGCTGCCAAAATGTTGTATCATTGGCTTTTGCATATGCTGTTATTATATTTCAAAGCCAGAAGGTCGTTGTCTCTTGTTTGCTAATGTGTTTATTGAGTGCCTTGCCAATTGAATATGTTAGAATTTTTATCAGTTGGTGCCTTCACAATGGCAGGTTTCCTTGGCTCTGGTTGTTCACATATACAGTCTATGTTAGCTTCTGTTTTAGACCTGTCATGGTTTGTGGACTCCTTTGGATAACTAATTCTTATTGTTCTTTTGGCTTGATGATTGAAAGTAATTATTGGTGATGAATTACTTGGAAGAAATTGCTTTACCTTGGTACATCCTTTGGTATTTGGGATCTCTAATGCTTCTCAAGAATTGCTCATTGCATTATCTTATTGGAGGATATGTTCAGTCAACAGGCTTATTGTATAGAATTGGCTATCAGATATCAAAGTCACAGAAGAAGTTTTTCCCTATGAAAGCAGTTTCAGGTATTTTGTTGAAGGAGAAAAGTAATATGGGCTTACACTCATTTTTAACCGAATTGTGGACTAATGCTCCTGGGCTATCCCTAGTTTTTGTATGGCCGAGTATCAATGTGCAAAAGGTTGGAAGGCTTCTCTTTATTAATGGACCCATTATACTGGTGCAAACAAGGAGTGATTTTGTTGTTGTTCTAGGGTCTAGGGGTAAAGGTCCAGTTTTTGGTTTGTTTTTCTTTAATGGTTGGAATCAATGTTTTAGGCATGTGTAATATGCATACTGATCTTTAGAAACCGTATTCTAATTACACTAAGTATGACTCTGTTTTTTTATTTTCTTGTATAAGGGTTAAATTAACCGTTGTACTCTCAAATAATATACTTTTTGCTTTTAAAAAAAAATCAAAGTAATGAGTTCATACATAAAATTACTTGCAACATAGCATATGGAATTAGTTACAGAAGACGAACATGTGCTACGTAGCACTATTTTTCACGATATAAACGATGAGGCACACCCAACAATTTATTTAGTAGTTGCCATGGTATATAACGACTTGCACATCAGATTTTAATTGGCGCAAGTTTCATCTTCCTTTGTTTGCTCACCATCATCTTCCACTAATCCACTCCGATTACTATAACCTATTTTAATTTGTCACCATTATCAGAACCGGGAGTAGAATAATTATCATCATCGGGAGGATCATCATAACCACCATCGGGAGTATAATCATAATCAAAATCACCATAATCGTTACCATCATAATTACCGTCACCACCATCATTATTACCCCAATCGCCATGATGACTATCATTATGATCAACTCTCAGATTAATACCATAATCACCATGATTACTATCATTTTCACCACCATGATCATCAACATCTATTTAATGAACAACAATAGAAAAATAATGTGTTATAGAACTATATACCTAAAATCTCCAAAAGATTAAAACAAAGTCAGATCAATCCAGAATAAAAAATAATGATGATGGCACGTGCAACAGCTATAACTTATTGCGTTCCTAATAGTAAACTGATTTAAAATCATAATAAAAAAAATGAATACAATTAAGTTATTGAAAATTTGATTAATATAATTTTGTTGTCTCACCGTTGTCTTCCAATCTTGGGTTCTTAGAACCAGGTTCTATACGATGCCTTCTACTGGCCATGGTAGAACCACGACTCGATTCTGTTTCCCAATCTTGTAAACTTAGATGATTCTTGTCGTCTATATGTGCATAATGAATAAAAATGGTTACTTAAAGAAAACGTTAAATCATTGGGAGCGAAATGACATTTTTGGTTATATGGGTGGAGCACTACACTGTGATGCTGAAGTTAGACGTATTTTAAAGAAATACTCTTATTTATCAGGAAAAAGGTTACAAGCACTAAGTGAGAACCAATAACAAACACCAAATTTTACATAAAATATAACGTTTATAGTTATAAAGTTAGGCCACACACAAAAAGGCATCTCTCTATGTGTGTTGATACAAGTTTGATTATAATAACGTGATTCGCATGGTTACATGCAAGTGTAAAACATTTTTACATTCACAGTACGTCAATATATATGACTTATAAATGAAGCAATTAATTAGGAAGTCGTATCACGATGTTGGGACTAGTTAGTGTAGATAGACTTCGAAAGCAACTCCAGCATTCCTGATACAAAATATAGTTAGCTATAAGGTAAGTATTGGTAAGTGAGTGTAGGGTATAAATAGGTAATTGAGACCAAGGTAACTCATTGGTGAATCATTTGGTGAATGTGAATTCAATTTGGAGTTTTTCTATCATTTGGTCCTTTGTTGTGAATTCAATAGGTAATTTAGCTTTTTATAAAATATAATGTTTTACATTTTATATTAGTCTACATATAATAATTCTAACATTAGGGACTTATAACCTGATTTCGTAAGATGCCTTATGCTCGTTATAGTAGAGCCTTATACTCTATATGGTTAAAAATTGCATAACAGTATTTACTTATGCAGAATGGAAAATTATACTGATCTTTCTTGAGATTTAATTTACTTACACTTGATACCTCTCTTATTTCAGGAATTCCCTCTTTTTGTGTCCTTCGGATGTTTGGGTTCCAAAGGGGTTGGTTTAGGTGCTATTGTATAAGGTTGGGCGTTGGGGTTTATCACAATGAGGTTTTCATTTATGATTTTTACAGTAAAGGGAATGGCATTGTTTGTATATACACAGGGGCAGTTGCTACATGTATACAGGGGCAGTTGTTTAGCTGTCCGGGGGTTTTTATTTTTTTGTTTGTATTGTTATTATACTTACTCACTTGAGGTTTATGTTGTCATTACACTTATTCCTTGAGGTTTATGTTAACATTGCACTTACACCTCTTACAACATATAATCCTTAAAGGAGGTAGATGTAATTTATGAAATAAGAGAATTGTCAGGTGTATAATTAAGTAAAAAAAGAGTACAATTATTGAGAGCAAAAAAAACATTAATATTATAAAAACACTAAGAAAGATCCACTAACAAAAACCTAAATTAGGTAAAATATAGTGTTTATAATATCAATCCATCCAATATATATATATATATATATATATATATATATATATATATATATATATATATATGTTGGCAGAGAAACCTTAGGGCCTGTTTGATTTGTATTTTTATTTCCTGTTTCAAATTTTGAAAAATTTGAAAACGTGTTTGTTTTGACTTCCTGTTTTCTATTTTCATTTCCTATTTTAAAAAATTTGGCAATGAAAACATTGAAAACAACTATTTTTTATTTTCAGATTTGGATCAAATTCAGGAAATATTTTCAGTGAAAACATTTTCACTAAACTTAACCAAACCATTTTCAAACTCATTTTTTATTTTCATTGAAAATGAAAACAAAAAATGATCAAATCAAACAGGTCCTTAGTTATTGTAAGGCAAGAAGGAAGCTAACAAAGAAAGTAACTCACTGAAATGATTAGCCTCGCGCTCTTCATCATGGGCCAATACTTGGGAGGATAGGCAAACAAAAACGAAAAGGCTGACGGAAAGAGATGCCTTTGAGTTTGCCATACTAGTACTCGTTGGCAAAGAAAATTAATGAACAAGGAGATAATGGTTAAAACACGTCGATGTAGTTCATTCTATTTATAGACTTGGACACTTGAACAATAACAAACAGGAAAAAAAAAACTATAATAATGAATCATAATTCGAAATATGTATATGGCCAGTCTAGGAAGCAAGAAGGCACCCAAGAAACAATTTTTTTTATGGGTAAAAAGTAAGAAAAGAAAAGAAAAATGAAGTAATTAAAATATATTCAAATAATAATTTAAAAATTAATTAAGCTCCTTTATTATTTATTTTCATCAATAGAATACACAAATTTAATTAGATGTATAGATTGTTTACTCATGTTTTCAAACATGTTGGTTATGTTATCCCAAATATTTATTCTCGTATTTTAAAAGTTACGATAGTTTTGAAATACTGAGAAGTTGCTTAAAGTAATACTTCACCTGCAATAGGTTATTAGCCATATTATATAATAATTATTTTTGTTTTATGTTGTCTTGATTTATTTTATGACTATTTTTATATTAATTTTTTTGTTGGTTTCCATTCAAATTAAAAACTAAAAAAATGAAGAAAAAGAAAGATACATTAGTGAGTAAAACTCTACGAACGTCAGAAAGGATAGGACAAAACCTTACTGACTCTACTAAATTTGACCTTCAAAGGAAGCTAATAGTCAAGGAATAATAATTGTGTTTGATAAGGTCAAACTCATAGTTTATAGGGGATGAATTTGTTGCTATGTTTGGTTGATGTTTTTTTATTGGCGTATAACGTTTTCTTACTAACTTATAGCGTTTTTTTCATATACTAGCGTTTGAGTTTATAGTTTATATCGTATTATTATTTTTTATTTTTTATACTTACTGTTTTAGTTAAATTTCTCTTTTATCCTTGTTAATTAAATAAAATAAATATCGTAAAAAATGGTTGAGCAGTGCCCTATTTATAATATCAGAAATATTTATTTTTTTCAAATTTAAGAAACTAGATAATGGTTGAGCGGCGCCCTATTTATTTTCCTTTTCAGAAATTTCAGCCAAAGAAACTTCGAAAGGGCATGCTTGCTTTTATGAATGCAATATACAATTTCTCAAAAGCTCTACGAGAACTTGTCATGATAACTACTAGTTCATCAATTTAAATTGTGCTACCCATGGAGTTGTAACGATAAAAAATAGTTGGAATATTTATTGGGGAAAATGGTTAAATTAACTTGTTATTGTCTGTTGTCTTCTATTGTTATGACCTTGGCATATCTTTTCTATGCATTCTCATGTTTATATTCTTATTTCCTTTTAAGTAGCTTCTGCTAGTCATACATAATTCTGCTTCCCAATAACAACAAAATATGTAGGAGAATTAATCAATGGCAGTAAATTAATCAATAGAAAGGAGAATTAATCATTCAGTACGCCAGATTCGACCTTTAGTAATGCACACTTAAAAGCGGTTTCAGAAGGAAGCGCTTTAAAAAAATGCTCAGATGTTTTAATAGCGGTTCCCTGATGAAACAATATTAAAATATATATCTTTAATAACATTTCCACGAATAAACGTTATCTTATCCCATGCGTTTTTTAAAAAATAATGTGCTCCACCTCTTACAGCACTTCGTTGCAGACGTGCTATTAAACGTTGTATCTTTAATAACGTTTTATCAAGCAAACACTGTTAAAGGAATAACTATAATAACACTTGCTTGGAAAAATGCTATCTTTCCTCCGATTCGAAACAAAACTCCCTGGGTGACCAACTCTCTACACGTTAGTTGAAATAGTCCATGAAGTTAATGAACAATAATGTCTCAGCACACAAAATGGGATATTCAATGCACGATTTTCTCAATTCCTCAATTTTGTTACTTTGTAACTTAGCACTATTGAAAATGTTAGTTTGAATTATTTGACCAAATTCTCCTATAAATAATTCTCCTTTGTACCCTTATGCTTTACACTCCAAATTTTACCAACTTGTTCTCAATCCATCATGTTCTTCATTGAGGAAGTTTAGGAATTTTACCAACTTGTTCTCAAATTTTGTGATAATAAGGGTAGAGCCAATCACTCAATTTTGTGATAATTTTGTGATAATACTCAATTTTATTTACATGGCGTAATGTCTTACGAGTATTGTATTTGGAACCTACAGAAGTCATTTTTCATTTGGTTAAGCTAACTATCACAAAACTTTTCTAGATTTTTTCTATGTCAAAAATATATTTTTGTATCTATGCTGACATTTATTTTTAATTTGGTTTTTATCCCAAAAAGTTTTAATTTAGTATGTACTAGTACTTGTATCCGTGCGAGGTGCGATGCACGAGATATTCATAAACTATGAATAATATTGGTTATAATTTACATTTCAAAATTCAAAATATATGCGTAATAAATAGAGTAACTATTTTTATTATGAGTTCTATTTGAAGTATGAAATATAGAATAAATTCAAGTTTTTTGACTAAAAATGGCAAGATTTGGCACATTGAAGGGTTGTTATGACTACTTTTTAAGTTATGACGCCAACAAATTCTTGATACTGGAAGTTTCTGGATAAAAATTAGTCTAATCATTTCTACTTTTGGTAAAGGTGATACACTCTGATTTTTGGCCAGATTGTTTGTCTTTTGATTCCCTAATCCGTTGGGAGATTCTTGTGAAAGAAGGGACTTTATTAGAGTCATGGTTGTAAACCTGTATTAGCTATGCATTTTTACACTCATGAAGCTACTGAAGAATCTTTTTACATACTAGATATTCATGTATTCTTTTCAGAGTGGTAAATTCTTCTATATACCTTTTTGTGAAAGTAAGACCAAGAAAATTTTTCCTTTGTTGAAAATTTATTTCCTTAGTCTTCAAGAACCGAGTGGAGACTGAGTTCAATTGACCACCTTCAACTCTAGTGGACGAGCAAGAAGAACGATTGGATCTTTGGAAGGTCAGTTGGGAGTAAGTGTAGTATTTACTGCGATAAGCGATAATAATTTAACAGGATAGACAAGAAGTGATAAGAGTTTTGTTGGGGTATAGTTATAACTGATAGAATGTGAACCTTTAAGATCAATCTCAGTAATAAGTCCAGTATGGATCGAGGCAGAATAGTAGTTGGGAGATTTAGAGTAATGACCAATACCTGCTAAGATTGATTGGATGAGTTTGGAGAATTATAGAAAAGAAGAATCCTTGAGAAAGACTAAGTTGTTAGAACAATTTAGGATTTATGATATTAGGAAATTCTACCCGATGTGATTCTTTTCGGTTGTAGTTACAGTAAGAGGTGCAATCATGTTCTTTGAGGTGGAGATGCACGATTATGATAATAAAATTGGAGAGTGGATTATGTTCTAGAGGAACTAAGACGAAGATTGGATATCTTGGATTAGAAATAGTGGGTGTGCTGTAAAAAGGATGTGTATTGTAGTTTAAATCTTGGTGTAAATAGCGAGAATTAAAAGTGTCGGAGGAAGATTTCCTAAATGAATTAGTCTCGAAAGAGAAGTGACTAAGATAAATTATACCTCTCAGGTGTGAGAGACTTAGGTAAGATATTAAGGAGGAGTATGGATTGAGGATAAGTGATTTGATTTTCGGTAAATCGAATGGAGAATAAGTATGGAGTTCGTTATTACATACGGAGGATACAACGTCGGACCTTGGAGATTAAGAAATCATGTCTAGTTTTGAGTCACAAATTTCGAGGACGAAAATTTTTTTAGTGGGGTAGTAATGTAAAACCCCGATTTTTGCAAGCTTTCTCATATTAATAAACAGTATTAATGAGTTTGTATTTTATTGGAGGGTCTAGAGAGTGCAATAAAATAATATGAGACCATAGTCATGCTTTACGCTATCGTAGGGAGTTACGGTTAAATTTTGGGTTGAAAACTTTGACGGGGCCCGGTCTACGATTTTCACTGATAGTAGTATTTTACTATTATTTAGACCTAATTTTGACTCATGGACAAGCCAGTTAGTCTTAGAATTCAATTCTCTACAATTTTGCTAAAATTGGTTCTTGACGTTAAAAGGTGAAAATAATATAAACTATTCGGGCGAAAACTCGAATCGGGGACGAACGGAGCTGCGTATGGATTTATCGGGACCCGCTAACAAATAAACTTGATGTCAGATATAAGTATGCTTACTTTGGTTGTCAATGGTCACTATACATATTATGTAAGAGTGTATGAGAAGTCATATCAAATTGACAAAATAGCTACCTTAGTTTTATTTTGGTACGAATATGGGATTGAAGCAAGTATGTTCACTTTGGTTGTCAACTACCTATGGATATTATTTTTCAAGTACTTGGATTTATTTGGGCATTAAATTGAATGTTGCTGATTTTGGTTACAAAATCGAACTTTTTAAGTATATCAAAATTACACATGTATAACTTGAATTAATGAGTATGGGTATGGTTTTGAACAATATTTTCGAGTAGAGATTTTGTTGTTTGTTTATAACCCACTCAAAATCATAATCTATGTAGCCTCCTTCCCATCCATCATTAGTACTATCCCAATGCACAAGTTCTTGTTTTGAAATATAATGGGAAATTATAATTAGTGTGTTGAGTTTTGATATGAAAGGAAGCCTACATAAGTCACAATACAATATAAATCAATCATCTTTTTACCTACAACAGGAACGATATTTTTTTTTATATTAATATCAACTTTTTATCCGTGGTTAGAAAATGTAGCTAAAAGTTAATGATTTTTAACTACAGTCACAATAGAGCTATAGTGATAGTCAAATGCAAAAACATGTGGACTGTAGGTAAATGTTATAGTGATAATCAAGATTATTAGTGACAGTCAAATGTAATTGTAGGTAAATGTCTGTGAACTGTAGGTAAAACCTATGGTGACACTTGAATGCCCGTTGCTATTCCTCATCCATAATGGACGGGTAATTCATCCGTTGGTCAATGTCATTTCACATATAGCTACGGATTTTAAACATATAGTGACAGATTTTGTCTGTCACTAAAAGAAAATTTTCTTGTAGTGAATTCAAATTTCCAACATAAAATACATAACAAAATCCATATTGAAACCCAATAATTTCATGACCATCTTCCTCCATGCCTGAAACCCCGAAGAAAATCCATGCCTCCTTGCCAAGCGAAACAGCCACGAGCTGGCTCATGGTGGCAAGGTAATGGAAATGGATTCTCTACCGTAATTGCGTGACGCAGTTACACTTTAATAAGATATATTATTTAAAGTTGATTTAGTGAAATTATAATCCGAGTTATCCAATCGCAAATCAATGATCGAAATTGTTGATTATCTATAATTGCGTGTTTTTATTACAGCAGGGAATCCGAATCTCAAGATAATGGGGTCATTGGGTGGGGCAAGGGTAATAAATATGGTGGGTCTTGAAGAATTAATAAGCCTCAACAAAAAAAAAGGGACCACAGGTGGCGAGCTTTTCCTCAACGAGAAGAAAGCCTTTTGTCAATGACCATGCCTGTGGTTGGTGGTTGCCATCCACTGTTGGCGGTTGCTGTTGTGTTATTTTTTTGGTCTAAACTTTGAGTTTTTAATAGAAAAATATAAAATAACATGTGTGCTCTTTTTTTTGGTTAATTTCAAAGGGCTAGGCCCAGAAAAAGAAAATAAAAAAAACGAAAAAATCACGCGGATAGACATCAGAGGAATCATCCCCCACAAGGTTGAGAGAAATAAAAGGAAAAATAATATAAGCACTCATTTATTCATCATATCAATTTAACAATTCATTAACATCATACATATATATAAACACTATCATTTTAAATTTTTTTTTGACAAAAAAATATATTCATTCATTCAAATTGGTAAAATATATTAAAACAATACAAATTCAACAACGTTAAAAACCGAAAAAGATGAATTTGAGAACAAACTCACAGCACCCAGATTAATAGTATAAAATGACAAAACACCTACAAATGTGACAAAATCAAAGTGATCGGAATACTCATGCCTCCGGATCTGTAATGTTGAGGCCCGAGTCTTAATTGAATATGTAATGGATTGAAGTTGATCTGTCAATTTGAACCAAACGGACACCGCAAGAAGACGGGAAACCAAACAACATCGCACCAAGACATCAAACAAAACAACGCTGCATTCAGACAACAAAATCACGGAAAAACACGAAAGAAAAACCACATTTATGTGAAAACAACTTATTTAGATAAAAGGAAAGAAAAACGATGTAAAAGAATGATTACAGACCAAAAAATGATTCAAAACCGTCCCTGATGTGGATGAGAAAGAAGGAAAATAGGAGTAACGACAGAAAGAGGCGGCTAGGTATGGGACTCGTGGTGTTGACTAAAAATTAAAACATCGTCATTATCAATTTAAATTTCTTTATTTACATATAGTCTATAGATATATAAAAAGTTGCAAGTATAAATGCCAACTCAAGTCAATATCAATATGTCTAGAACGTCAAAGTACCAATTCCAGTTGCTCGACTCAGGATGTCCAAAACGAAAGTGACTTAACAAACAAGGTCTTAACGTTGACAACCCAAACAATGCGACAAATGACCTCCCCCAAATGAGACCAATCTTTTTTTCTTGAATAAAGATCTAAATTGGTCTTTTTTTAAAAAATCATGATGACATTTTAGTTCCTGAGATAATAAAAACGTTTATAATAAAAAAAAAGTTTAAGTGAATAATAATTATAATATAATAAGATATTTAAGAGTTTGAGTATAATTTAATTTAAGAGTGAAACGTAGTTGTAGTTCTAGTTTTACTTTTTATATTAGATATAATGATCTATAATATAGTAAGAAGGTTAAGAAATTGGATACAACTGTAATTTCAAAATCTTTATATGTTTATTTTTAAATGAGTCATAATATATATAATTTTATGATAATATTTTTTGGTGGACAATTTTATAATAATTTAGATAACTCGAGTAATTATTTTTCGGTGACCTCCTGGGAAGTTTTCCTAAGAAGCGTGTCAGTGATGACAAAGCAGGCTGAAGAGATCTGTATTGATTTGGGCGGACATTCGTCAATTCAATAAGTAATCTGGAACGCCACAAACATCTTTTGGAAGATGACATAAAAGTATGGACCAAGTTCATGATGTTGCAATTATCTGATTAAACATATAACAAAAATAAAGTGAGAAAGAAGCTAAACAAACAACTTAATGATCCTATGGAATTGGTGGATGAACATGTTATAATCGATTATTGAAATTATCAAATTTTCACAGTTAATCCAAACACTTGTTTCTCCACTTTGGCCGAGGAGCAAAGGTTGATTTGTGATCAAGTTATGGAATATGGGGATGGTGGATTTTATCATGTTTATGGTCATGGTGGGATTGGAAAGACATTTGTTTGGAAAACATTATCCAGTAGATTATGTTCTGAGGGTAAAGTTGCGCTTAAACGATGCTTCTAGCATAGGCCTCGTGGCCGATGCTACATTGTGAAATTAGAGTTGTGGCCGACGCTAATTTTCGCAGCTATGTCATTTTCTTGTAGTGTCTAGTGCTATTACTTCTCTTCTCCTCCCTAGTGGTAGGACTGCACACTCTATATTTTCTATCTCATTGGCATTAAATGAAGATTCAAACAGGCATGGTAGTTTCAAAGTAGAATTGCTTCAACATATATAGCATTATATTATTTGGGATAAATCACCGATGATTAATAAATGGGCTTTTGTAACTTAAGATCGAACTATAAGGGACATTAATTATGAGGTTCTCATCTATGTACTATTTGGTGGTAAAGTTGTTTTAGGTGGAGACTTTATATAAGTCTTGCCAGTTGTCTCCAAGTAAAGTAGAGCAAATATTGTTCTGGTGGCCATTAATTCTTCAAAACTCTTGGAATTGTTTTAAAGTCTTACAATTAACAAAGAATACGAAATTACAATCCGGTATTGCATATTCTTTTTTTTTTTATCAGACAGAAAAAAGAAGAGACAAGCTATATCTAAAACTAATTACATCCATAGCATCAGCTAGGAGAAGAGAATCCAGCTGAGACGGACAAGCATCCCAGGTAGTCAAGGCAATCTAAGAACAAACTCCCCATTTAGCAAGACAGTCAGAACAAATGTTCCCCTCCCTAAGTGTGTGTTGAAAGTGTACCTGCCAAGGATAAGTGATAAGATGTCTAATGGAATTATTCAAAGGAGCAAAAGGATGATATAAAAAATACCCACTAGAGATCAAAGAGAGAGCAACCTTGGAGTCAAATTCACAAACCAAATCTCTAGCCCCTGAATTCCAAGCTAATAATAATCGATGATAGATAGCTAAGAGCTCTGCATTCATGATTGCAGTAATCCCACAAAAGCCAGTGAATCCAAAGATCCATTCACCATGTGTGTTCCTAAGCAAACCACCAAAACTAGATTTCCCTGGGTTCCTAAAGCTACTGTTTTCATCTACATTAAGCTTGATAGATTGGCCAGAAGGAGTAAGTCAACAAACCTCTTTAGGCATCGTGGCTTTATCACTACCCCGGTAACACTTGAAGATAATTTGTTGTCAAGTATGCATTTGGCTAAGAGTAAACCACTCTTGCCAAATGTTATCATTGAAAATTGTCTCATTTCTTCCTTTCCAAATAAACCAACAGGTGATGACAAAAAGGACCTCCTTAGATCCAGAAACATTTTTCATAACCCAATCTTTAGTGCCTCCATCATAGAACCCCTGTACATTAGAAAACCCCAGCCAATCCCTTTTTTTTTTGCACAATTACAATCCTTCAAGGTGTGAATTATAGATTCTGGAGATGCACCATAAGGATGGCAAGTTGGATCCGTAGATAGATGGCAGGTCACGCGAAACAAGTTGGTGGGGAGGCTTTCATGCATAACAACCCACAAAAAATGCTTGATGTTCTCGGGTAAATTTAAATTCCATATCCAATTCCAATACTCATTATCTGGTGGTCTATGAACAAGCCATTGGTAGGCACAATGGACAGAATAAATACCAGTAGGTGAGCTACTCCAAATAAAGATATCTTTTGATAAACCATCAACAAAATGACTTTGCATATGTATTTTCACCTCCAAAGGAAGTAAGGTTGCGAGATTTTGAAAATGTCACTGACCATCATAATACGAATCACGCACCAGCAAGTTGGTATCCTAAATATCCACAAAGGGAACTAAAAGACAAATAAAATCAATCTCCAACCACTTATCATACCACACAGAAACATCGCCCTTCCCAATACGCCTTCTAAACCCCGGTTTTAAAATAGCAGCAGGACGAACAATGGATTTCCAAATGTATGAAACCCCATTATTTACCAAAGAGTTTAAGATATGAGTATTCTTCAAATACTTGTCAAACAATAATCTCACCCAAAGTTTATCTTCATTATGGAGCAGATCTCAAACGTGTTTACCCGATAAAGAAATGTTTGCCTCCCTAGCAGTGTGAATGTCAAGCCCACCCCTACTCCTAGGCTGAGTTACAACACTCCATTTCACCCAATTACAGCTTTTGCAACCCCAAATAAAATGTCTCACACTGGTGTCAATGGTATTACAAATCCCTTGGTTTTGCATAGTGTAAATAGGGATGGAAGAGACAAAAGACTTAGCCAAAGTCACTCTCCCAGCTCTATTCAACAAATTCCCTTTCCAACCAGCCAATCTACCATTAATTTTATCCACAATATAAGCAAAATCAGAGTTCCTCACTCTCCCCGTCAATAAGGAAAACCCAGGTATTTATCAATAGTATGAGTAAGTCTAATGTTACTAAAATGGAAGAATTTGGAAATTAGGTTTTGGATAAGAAAAAACTTAGTTGCAGTTATATATGTACTTTCGGTGTTGTTTTCCAATGAGAATATGACATGTGTAACAGCTATTACACATGATCTATTTTCATTGATGAGATGTTACATATAGCCTATTCCCATCGGAAAACAACATCTATAGTAGCTATGGAAGTGCACCTAAGTTTGTCTTTTTGGATATTGGTAATGGAAAAGTAGGAGGTATGAATAATGGCGAGGGCGATGTTGAAATATATACCCGATGACCTTTTAATTTTAATTCGTGTCAGAAAACCACATTGCAGATAATGTTTCTTGCACTTTTCCTAACTTACTTGATAATATGACCAACTACAATTTTTTCAAGATAGAGCGATACTAGCACGAATGCTTGAGGTTGTTTTTAAGGGTTAATGAATTTGTATTTTCTTTGATTCGTGGAGATGAAAAGGAGTATAAAAGTTTTAATTACACATGCAAGTCCGATGAAGATGTTGGTGTTGACATTGCATGGATTATCATTGAATTTTTGAATGATATTAACTTTTCAGTGTTACCGACACATAAACTAAAATTAAAAAGGGGTATTTCTATTATGTTAGTGACAAATATTGATTAGGCATGTGGTTTGTGCAATGGTACACAAGTTATTGTTGTCGAGTTGGGTAATAATGTTATTGATGCAAAAAATTGTAAATGCAAACGATGTTCAAGACAAAGTATACATCCCTCAAATGAATTTAATATCATCTGATACAGGAATTCCAATTAAGTTTCAGAAGAGGTAATTTTTTGTAACACTTTCCTTTGTTATGACTATTAATAAGAGTTAAGACCAGACATTACCTCATGTTGGATTATTTTTGCCTAGGCCAATATTTTTGCATGGTCAACTATATGTTGCTATCTCTAGGGTTAAGTGTAAAAGTGGCTTGAAAATATTAACTTCTGATGACAACGGTCAACTTTCACGTTGAACAAAGAATGTGGTTTATAAAGAGATTTTTTACAGTATATATACGGAATAAGTCGTGACTTCATTTTTCATACTGGTATGTTAGTTTGAATTTTTAAATGTTAATTTATTATTTTATCAACATAAAAATTAGTTGCTTGTGATGCTAAAAGTTTTGACTTGATGAAGTTTTGTTTATGTTATTGTTCAGGGCCACAATCTAGCATCTAAGGTCCAATAGGCCAACCACATGCTTCGGGCCGGGCAAAGGCCCATCACGGAAGGACATTGCTGGGCCGAGCAACGACCCAACACCAAATAGACCATTTGGCAACCCAACACAAAGTAGCACAAGCAGCCTAGTATGGGTGGCACCCTATCCTAATAGGGGGCCGCCCTACCTCTGCCAAAGTTGTGTTCCTTTGCCATAGGCTATTGTAGATTACGGTTGAAGTGATATATAGAGAGGATAGTTTAGCCCGCTACACGTAATTATGAACGGACAATGATTGATGTACAGCTATCAGTCATTCCCCCATGAGTCAGATCCACTAAGCCCACTAAGTGTGTATGTTTATAAATACCAGGAAGTATCTCTCCACACACTTCACTTCTCATTCATTCCCTGCATTTTTATATTTTCAGTACTTGCCCCCCTTAATTTGCTAACTTATGCGTTAGTGTGTCATTCAGGTACATCCCGTTGTGCACTAGTCGATCAGCCCATCAGCCCAACAAGCCGATGGTACCCCATACTAAGCAGTTATGGCTAAATTCATGTGTGTCATATTATTTTATATTTATGTCATTGTGTGTAGTATTTAAAATTATACTTAAATAAGTTAAATTATAAAATTGAATGATAGGTATGAATTTAATTTTAACATATGATAGGGTGATGCTTTTCAACTCTTCCTAGAAAGTAAGAAAAATTATCACTATGATGCTTTAGGTTATACCTTATTAATGAAATTTATTATATTTATCGAAGAAAAAAAAGGTACCAATTTAGTTACCGGTACATTGCACACATAGCAATACTAGTATAGAATACATTCTGAAAACTTCAAACCACAAGAATTTATTTATCGATATATTAATATGATCTTGAACCCATTAATAAGGATCAATGGGAATCTTCAACGGTTGGAAACCATGGCGAATACTTGCTTCCCATACTTTCTTGATACTAAGTATGGTGTAACCACACTCATGGACATTCCATCCTTCTAAGGCATGAAGAATACCAGCAATTCGCCAAGCACTTATCACTCTTCTTGGAAGCCAATTCTGTAACATATAAACGGAAATACATTAATTTGCTCAGAAATAAAGTGATGGGCATAAACGTATTAATTACTTATCACTCATCACTCATCACTCTCTTGTCGTCCCGAACCAAAGATTAGTCCCATAATTGGTCCAAAGGGTCGAAACTACGGGAACACTCTAGTGAACCCACTGGTAGGGATGGCAATGGGTAGGGTACTATAGTACCCATCCCCATACCCGCATTTTAAAAAAGTATCTGTCCCCTTCCCCATATCCACGTGGATAGCAACTTTGGTACCCATACCCTCACCTGCTGGGTCTCGAAGTACTCGTACCTGCACCCATTACCCACACTCTAGTATAAGAAATTTGTGGATTTTGAAAATAAGATAAGTAAATATGGTATACCCAAAGGTTTTCGAATGATATAATTTTCATATTATTCACTTTAAACAATAAAATGACTTATTTTTGTACTTACATAAAGTTACATTCCACATAGTAAATGTCCTGCATACCAAACTAAAAATGTAATCCTTAAATTTAATAATCAATTTGACGATGAAGCTAGCTAAGTGGAACTGACGATGAAACTTTGGAACTGACAATGAAACTCTAGTTTTTTTTTAATTTTTTTAATGTAATATATTATAATTATGTATATAGAAAATAAATATATAAAAAAATAAATAATAAATATATATATAGTGCGGGTATGGGACGCCGTGGGTACTAGAGTACCCGTACCTGCACACATCCCTATTAATTTTTGCGAGTAATTACCCGCACTCGAACTCATACCCATTAAGCGGTTAATTATCCTACCCATCATAGGTAATTTTTGCGGGTACCCATTGGGTCCGGTACCCATTGTCATCCCTACCCACTAGGGAGCCAAAGACCCTAATTACGGTGGGTTCCGAACAAAAAAAAATGGATTGCCCTAAGGTTAATTTTGTAACTTCCTGTTGGACCAATTTTGTAATTACAGCTATAGGGTTTGGGTAAATCTATAACTTTGCATTGGATTGTCTTAAGGTTAATTTTGTAACTTCCTCTTGGACCAATTTTGTAATTACAACTATAGGGTTAAATTTGTAACTTTCGGCTGGACCAATAAAGTTATGAGCATAGAAATTAGTTAATTTTGACTAATATATCATTTGAAACTTACAAATTTCATTATTCTTGGTTATGAGCATACTAATCGCATTATTTCTGTTGGGTAAAAACTTTGATAACTTTGCAACTCTTCACCAACATGGTATTGGGAGAGTTGATAACATAACTCTCCCCCAAGGAAAAGGACGCAAGTTCAATTCCTAGAGTCGTCCATTTGAGAGGCAGCCCAATCACATGTATAAAAAATTGGACGTCTATCTCTGTCGAACCGGGGATTAGTCTCATAGCCGGTCCAAAGGGTCGAAGCTGTGGAGACATCCCGGTGGACCCACTGGGAAGGCAAAGGCCCTAATTAGAGTGGGTTCCGAACCAAAAAAAAAAATAAAAGGGTATTTTTTCTTAGAAAATATTGGAATGGTATATGAGATAAAAAATATAAATTTTTTAATACTAAAAGTAATTAATATTTTAATTTAGTATTTCTATTTGTTCTTCATACTCATCATTTAGCTTTTTTTATAGATCAATTAATAAATTTTTTATGGTTTAATGTGTATAACATTGTATTTAAAATATATATAAATATTAATAATGTTCATGTTACTGTAGATTCATCTAAAGTAACATTATTTTTTGGTTAAAAATAATGTTACTTTACATGAATCTACTACTTTTTTTTTTGAGGCTATGAATCTACTATTATTTTTAATTTATAAATTATATTATAATATGTTTTAAAGACAAAAATGTATCTATACTTTTTTGACAAAAAAATGTATCTATACTTGATAATTAACATTCTTGTAATTATCTAGTTTTTATAAAATTTAATAGAGTTTTTTTTATAAACAAAAATTTATTGAAAAGAGTACAAGAGATACTCTAACCCAATAATATTGATACACTGACTGTCAATCTATTATAGATCATCCTTTATGTGAAATTTAAGGTAGTTAAGTTAAGAGTCAAATATATTTAATAATGTGTCAGCTTATGATTGGTTGATAATATAAAAACTTTTTACATTATATGCCAATTATTATTAGATTTTGGGTCAAACTCAACCCCAAAAATTAGCTCAAAAGGTAAGGATTGTCCAAACTTTATAAGCTCTTATAAGGCTTTATCTCTAATCAATGTGGGACTTGGGTTTTTGCTGGTAATTATTGTGAAGTGTTCTAATATATATGCATATCACTGTCACGGGGATCTTCACCAATTTTTTTTATAAACCAGAATACAAGGGGTGCAAGGGTCTTCACCAATTCTAACATAAAATATGCACAGTTTAACAAAAAAAAAAAAATTAATATGCTGAAGATTAGTAGAAAACTGCGCTACTACGAACCTCGCAGGAGTGCAAATTAATGAACTTAGCAGGAGTAGTCATTGCTGGTGTGTAGTGGTAGAAGCAATCTTTCCGCATTTTCTTTGGAGGAAAGTGAGAAAAAGGGATGAACAATGATCCTTCTGGTGCATTAATTTGTTCATCTTCATCCCATCCATCTCCAACTAACCATATCTGCTAAATTCATAATTCACATAATAAAATAGTAAGTTTTTATTCATCAAAAAAAAAAAAAAATAGTAAGTTTTTACTTCATTGATTCATTATGTATAATGCTACACAGGTGGGAAAAATTGACAGGGTTCACCTAAATTTTGTCAAAACTCAGTCAAAATTCAAAGGTGATGGTTAGATATATGTTAGGTAAGAACTAATTCAGTAGGAATGGAAACTTTATTCTGGCAAAAAATGTTATGATAAAAGGACCCTAGCTATCTAATATTCCCCATTCGTTATTTGAAGCTTATTATATTCTGGATAAATTTCTTTAAATTATGTTGTGTATAATTCAAATAATAGGAAAAAATGCAAAAAGAAAAAAGAAAGAAACTTCATACTAGTAAAAGCTCAAATGAACTAGCATTTTGGGTACGGTAGTACTAGATCATCTGTGATCTTGAACCAAAACATCTGCTGTAGTTTTTCACAGCTTTCAAGTATATCAAGCACATAGTATTGTGTAGCTCTTTTGGGCTTCTGATCCAATTTTGAATATGGCAGGATGCTGATCCAATTTTGATGGTAATAAACAAGTTTTCTGTTAACTCAGTTGGGCTTCTGATGTGGTATTTTGTTGAGTTGTAATCTTTTAGCTGTTTTAGATGTTATTGGACGAGTTATCTAATGTCCTCTTTTGGGCTTTTGATGTCCTCTTTTAACATGTTATTAGACGAGTTCTGCTGGTTCTAATTATGAAGTTATAAATAGTGTCATGCAATGGATTACAGTACCCTTATAATAATATATGTGTTTGTCTATGAAAAAAAATTGTGTAGCTCTTTTCAGTTGGGAACAATGTAGAGGTATCTGAGATATTCATTTCTGAAAAATATCCTGTCGAAATTTTTTATTCAATATAATTAGACGCAGAACGTAATATGTAAGAAATAATTGGAATTAGTCAAATAAATTTTTGTTGATTATATTAGAAAATTGATTAACCTTTGGAGTTTTGATTGGTGAAAGAGCCAAGCTTCCTTCGGACTTTTTGACTTTTTGTTGAAGCTTCTCCAGCTCTTCCTTGTATAATATAGTTACCTGCGAGGCATTCTATCCATCATTAGAATCAACTTTAAAATTAAAATAACTAATACATTAACGGAAAAGTAAGTGCTATTCCAATTTGACTACCAAAAAACAAAAGAGGTGTTTTGCTATTTACGATCACCAAATTTGGTTATTAAATATGGAAGTCGTTAAACCATTTAACGACCGATTTAAAGACTACCAAACGTGATAGCAGATTGTTAGTCGCTAAATTATTTAGTGACCGAATTTTCATGTTTAACGACCGATTTAGTGTGATCGTTAAATTCGGTCGCTAAAATACATTTTTTTTATAGTGTTTGAAGTTAATGGCTCACTTTAGGAATAAAAAAAGTTCTTTTGAGTCAATTTGAAAGTTGATTAGAGTAAAAAATAATCATATTCCAATTGATGATAATGAAAAAATAATTTGAAGTTAATTCATAAGATGCATGATATTTGCACTAAATTAAAGAAGTTTAACAAACTATAACCACTACCTAAAATGTAAATATTTTAATTAATAATATATCATTGCATCATTAAATTATTTATATTATAAGTTTATATATCACAATACATCAAGTTAAAACTGTAAATGATATATACCTGAACATTTATGTCGCACAAAGCATTGGCTATAGCGAAAGAAACCTTGTTGAAGTTGCCTCGAAGAAGCACTTGATTTGTCCCTTTGGGAATGCTGTTCAGTACTACAGCTGCAGCTAAGCTACTACCGTCTACAAGTTTTATTTTCAGTTGCGGGAACCTTCGGATATAAAGTTCACCACATGCATTAAGCTCTTCTCTCTGCATGCAAGAAAGAATATTCAAGTCAAAATATTATTTATACTTTGTCAAAGTTATTGCAGATATTCTGTAAGGGCATTTTTTGAAAACTAAAATGTTTCTCCTATGGTTTATAAAAAAAAAAATGTTTCTTCTATGAGCATTTTGGTATTTAATTAAAAAAAAAATTGTGAACCGGCCTCAGCGTTTCTCAAATATAAATATTTGAAATTTGAAAACCAGATGCAACCAATGATAAAAGTAGAAAATTGTAAATAAAAAAGCAGATGTTTGCTGTCAAAATCAACACTCTTAACATGTTTTTGAAAAATAAGGTTAAATTAAACAATTAGATTATTGTTTCACTAATGTAGATTACTTTTGGTTTTTATAATTTTACTAATTAATTTGGAGCTTTGAGCACATAATATGTTGGTTAATTTTCAACCCTTCCTAAAAGGTGGGGAGCATATTCCATTTAATGCTTAAGCTGAATTTTATAAATAAATTTCATAATTATCGAGAATTTCTTTACTAATTTGGGTTTTGTCTCTCAAAAGTCAAAAATCAATACTTTAATAATTTAAAATTTTGAAGAGCCAATTATTTATGAAAAATAAAAATTAATATTTGAATAAATAAAAACTACCCAGAAAAAAATATATTGACTTAATAAAACCTATATGATTGGAAAAGAAGGAGATGGGTACCATATAGTTGCAGAGATCACGTGTAGTGAAATTTGAACTCATTTCAACTAATCAATAATAAATACACCGTTATGTGTTCACTTTAGAGATTTGCCGAAGCTTTTCCATTCCATGATAAATAATCAGGTTAATAAATTAACTAACGAGATATGCGAGGAATGAACTTACCTGATTTAGAAGCCCCAGACTTACCACCTTTGCACCACATAGCTCAGCTTCCTTTATTGCCTCTTCAATTAATTTGTTCAATTTTATACTCTCCCATTTTAAGAAATACTGCAAAACAAAATCAAACGGGTTCCACATTGATATATGTACTAGATCATTGTTTTCCTCAGGATGAGAATCTAAAGTCCAATTTTGTCATGAATGGAAATTAAAACAATCTTAATTACTTGTATTTTAAATCTTGGTATAACCCATGACTGCAATTTGAGTTCTTTGAAGGTGTTGCTTTCTAAAACGAAGGCACGGGCATGGATCCACGTCATAAGCATTGAACAAATTGTGAAGGGCCACATCAAACGGAGGTACCATTGATCAGATGTTTGAGGCTTGGAGGCCAAGGAAGCAAACCCTAAGCGCGTATGATAGATGGAATCAAACGTGGTTAGGTGTGTTAAGTGCACCACATCTGCTGACTCCTTTCTTCTCTTCAAAGATGTTTCATAAGTAGCATCTGAGGATGTATCCACAGTACCATAAATGTAGTCATATATAGGCATGAAAAGTGAGTAATTTGTCCTGAATTTGGTGTGATGCAGTGAGTGAAACCTGTAGAAGGCAATTTTGAATAAATCACTTCTTAACTTCAATAATAAAAAAAATTACTGGATAATTGTCCAATGAGAAAATCTAAAATTATTAATATTATATACACACATTATACACAAGTAGTGCCAGAACTTATAACTAAATTTTTGAAGGGGCGAAAATGCTAATTAAATTACTTCTATCATACTTATTAAGTAAATAAGGAAAAATATTATACCTTTATAAACATATGCTCTGTTTCTTTTGTTAGTGGGTTTTAGTGATTAACAGAAGGTACCAATTCAAAATAAAAAAATTGCAGTAAATATGCAAGAAATTTAGATTGAATTGCTCTCGTATTGACAAAAAATAAAGAGCAAAGATTGTATTTATGCTGGATACATTAGGCAGATGAATGATATATAACGCTTTGGAAATAGAGATTAATTAATTTTGATACATTTTTAGTGCAAAGTTTTTTATACCGTTAATTAATCACAAATCGTTATATGTATGACTTGTAAGGTAGTTAGGATAAGAGTTAATTTTTTTAATGATATGACAATTTATGATGTTGTCATATCATTAAAAATGTTTGACTCTTAAATTATACTAACAATTATCTTAAAGTAAGTTAAAATCAAACTAATAAAAATACAAACCAAAATATTCCTTATGAACATTTTTATTATAAAGTACTCCCTCCGGATCGATTTATAAGAAAAAAAAGTACTTAAATTTTTTAGACTCCAATATAAGCAAAAGTCAACCAAATCAATTCTAATTAATGTCAGCTTTCAAAAATATCTTTTGGTTAATTATTTTTTTATTTTTTTAAAAGCATTATACACTCCCGATAAACAATTCCAAGAACATTATATAATTCCAAGAAATAGTAGTTTAGTAACTATAATTAATTTTTTACACAAATCAAAATAATTAAACTAATATAACTAACTTTTTTAATGCGTGTGAAGTTAATTTTTTTTTTTGTTTATATATAAATCCGGAGAAAATATAATTAAGCTGCAAAAATTTAGTATGAAGCAATAATGTAGACTTACGTTGGCGTGTATGTGAGATACTTCAATGGAGGAAAAAGGGAGAAGAGTGTCTTTGGAAAGAACTCAAAGTTGCAATGACCCATGTTGTTCATGAAATCGATGTAAACGATGTAACCATAAAGTGCAACTATGGAGGCAGTTCTTGTGAACAGTGTTGTGAACATTGGTATTGCAAATAGCGTGAAATATGCTAAGTGCTCCGCAAATGGATGGATAACAGCTGCCAGAAAGAGGAAAAGAAAAAGTAAGTTCCAACATTACTACCCAATTACCAATAGCTTGCCTTTACTTGACCAAACTATTCTTTTTTTGCCCTATTAATTAATGCTTGCATAAAAATGGTTTAGGAGAGTGCTAGCCAGATTAGTAAAGAAATTAAAAAAAGAAATTTTTCATGAAAAAAAAATGATATATTTAATATTTTAAAAAGTTATATGTTTAGATTTTCAATAAAAATTTGTATTTAAAAAATTCATTAACAAGTGTCTGGGCACTCGTTAGTGGTATTTTATACCAGCATTCTTTCCCGCACAACCTATGTAGAATTCATATTAATACATAAAGGATTGTGTTGAATTGCTTAGTTGGTAACACTACCAATTAGCAAATTACTAATTTCACCACGAGAGCCGAAAGTGTTTCCATATAACTAGGTATATGGAACACTCTCAATTGAGATAGATGTATATAAACAACTATTGTTATGCTCTGGATGCATAGCCTACAAAACTAAAGAAAGGACCATACAGGTGATAGGCTCAGTGACTATGGAAGAATGATGGTGAGAATGGTAGCGAGAGTAGAGAAAATGGTGATGGAGTGATCTGTGTAACCAGTAGTAAATAAACTCCACTGGCCCGGCATGCAAGAGAGCCGTGAGAACCACACCGTCTGTTCTCCACCAAGGCAAGTGAGAAGCCATAGGAATTATCATGTACCCTATATAATATAGGAGTGCAGTGAACAAAATCTGGTCATCCCTGCAAGTATCATACACTCACAATCTTAATTAGATCAAATCTTTAAAATAAGGATTCGAAGTCAAACTTTTTTTAATAACCTAACAAATGATGGATTTTTATGAAGACTGATGGAAGCCTTGATGATCACTTAAATTTTTTAGAAAACTCCATTGATGATGTACTATAGAAAATTACTTACACTTCTCTCCAAATATTATCAAAACATTATATATATATATATATATATATAAAAGCATCCAAAAAATTCGGCTCAAGCACAGCTTGTATAATAATATATAATTAGATGATAATATAAAATTTTTTAAAGAAAGTTACATCAATCTCGTCTGAAATTTGGCTAAATTACACCGGCACTCCTTGATTGAAAAGTTATAACCACGTCCTTTTTTGGGAATGTAAGTATAATTTCAATATCACCCTTTAAGGAAGGTAAATATAATAATAGTATAAACCTCAAAGGAGGTTAATGTAATTTTGAAAACAAGAGAGGTATACCATGTAACAATTAAGTTAAATTTCAAAGGAGCTTAGTGTAATTTTCGAGAAAAATTAATGTGAGTAATGGATCAAAATTAATTAAACACAACAAAATATGAACCCCTTATGGAGCTCGGATTGTGTATACACATATGCAGTCCTCATTGCATGATGGGTCTTACCACTAAACCCACGTAGTGGCATAGCTTGGCTGCATATATTTGGATTAAGGTAAAGTGCATGTCTTCCATAATTAAAATAATTCACGAAAAAGACATAAAGTTCAAATTAATAACCAGTTGGTTTCTCTGTCAACTTGATCGAATTCAAGGCCTCTATCAACGATCCTGCTTTTGCCTTTTGCAGTAAGGTAGCGAGAGACAGAAATCCAAATCTGGTTATGCAGCATTCTCACCAATATGAATGGGAATATAAGATAGTGTAGTGGGTCCCGTTCATTTGATGTGAGAGAATATATGCTATGGGCAACCCAAGGGGTTAAAATCACGAACTTAATTAATGTCCATAATAATTCCATGGTCATACATCACATGCAAAGAGAGGCAAATGTCAACATCAACACGTGATCATGAATAAACGCGTCATAATATACATTGCAAAACTATGACAAAGTTAGTAGTCACTTTTAAACCAAGAGGTATATAAGGTAAGAGTAAAGAAAAAACAGTACTCACGTTCTATATTCGTTTTTAAATTTGAAGTAAGAGGGAGGGACAATGAATGGAGATAAAGATATACCAATGTAGTAGATGAGATTGTAGTTCCATT
This sequence comes from Ammopiptanthus mongolicus, assembly GCA_039655645.1. NCBI lineage: Eukaryota > Viridiplantae > Streptophyta > Magnoliopsida > Fabales > Fabaceae > Ammopiptanthus > Ammopiptanthus mongolicus. The sequence continues at coordinate 84,010,847 of CM077346.1, read as the reverse complement.
AGCACATGTCTCAGTTTTTAAATGTAAGATGTACATTGGAGGTTCTTCACCACCTTAGCTATGCCTCCACCACCTTACTTTGATATTAATTTGCACATGTAATGTACTAAAAAGATAATGATGTACCATGTACGTGTGTTGTAGATTTTCCTTGCCTCCATTTATTTTACTCCACATTTTAATACATTATTAAACTAAAAAAAGTAGAGCACAACTCCTTTCATCCTTTTATATACATCTTTTAAGATTTTGTCACTAGAATTAAAATTATGATTGTTAATAGTTGCGAATATAAAAATATAATTTACTATGATTAACTTAGATTTTTTTTTTTTACTACATAACTATTTACTCTCTCCCAATGAATACCACTAATACGTGTAGTTATTTGGTTTAGTTGAAATAATAAATGATAAGGTAAAGTACTTAATTAATATTTTCAAATGATATATAATTTGAGACAAAACAATTTTTTTTAAAAAGACAGATATAAAAAGATGGGTAGAGAATCAAATGAAATATATATATGTTGTCCCATCCATCATTTAATAAATTAAATTAAACATACCTTACATGAGATATTAAACTCATTAAATAATATGACAAACATTATTGGATGACAAGTTAAAACCGCATCAAAATGAAACTTCAAGAAAACTGTATAAGGAAAATGCAAGATATGAGTTACTTCCAAAACTGTAATGTATAGGAGGCCAGAGTAGTAATGAGACTAAAGTAAACCTTGAAGCTCCCAAGAGGCTTCCAAGGCCAATTTGTAAGAATCCCTGGTTTGGAAGCCATATTGTGAAGATATCTGCTGGTCTAATGCATATCATGCATGAATGCAGAAGGCTACTTTATATAGTCTTAGAATGAATCAATGTTCAACTGTAAACCATATTTCATTTAATGCAGTAATGTACAATTTGGGAAACAGATAACTGGTACCATTCACATGATTGATCAGTAGAAGTTAATTGGTTTAATTTTAGATTTGAATGAGGTGAATTTTCAGATACAACTCCCTCCGGCCCTTAATATAGGAACCTTTTAACCGATTCACGCCCCTTAAGAATTTATATATAATTTTCCCAAATTGTCCTTAAATTTATTACACACATAATTCCACTTTTTTCACTTAATTAATCACTCAATCATTAACATAACTCATCATCTCAAAAGGGCAATTTAGTAAAAAAATAATTAATGCAGCATAGTAACTTGAAAAGGGTCTTATAAATTGGGAATAAGAAATCCACTAAAAGATTCCTATATTAAGGGATCGAGGGAGTATAAAAGAAGAAAAGATTGTCAAAAAAAAAAAGGAAGGAAAGAAAAATGATACTTGCCAAACTTTATCTTTACACACTTAGAACAAAACCTCATGCAATTTATTGGATATTTAGCTCTATTATAAATTTTTGCCAAATGCTAAGCAGTACCCTCTAAGGGCTATGGGACCGTAGTTAAGGAATCAACGATAGAAATTTTGTATTGGAAATCGATGTATTCTGTTGGATATTTTATTTTATTTTAAAAAATATATTTTTTTTTTTAAATTTAAAAGGTTTTAAATTTTCTTTATTACTCTAATTTATCATTATTTATTTACCATAATTTTTCTGTTAATGTTTATTGTGTTTGATTACTATTCAATGCTTTGATTATGATTTTATTACTATTTATTGCAATTGATTGCAAATGGTGCAAGTTGTTAGCAGAGTAGAGATGCCTATTCGGCTATTTAGTGCTTTCTTCTATATGGCCAAGGTGGTTTTTATACAAAAATGAAAAAGAGAAGTTATGGGTATTATAAAAGCTTAAGAAAACTTCTCTTTGTAGGTGTTGGAAAAAAAAGTTTTTATTTTGTTTATAAGGACTTCTGGGCTTTCCAAACCTCCTCTCTTTTTTTGAAGTGTGTGAAAGAGTTGATATTATTCTTGCTATTCTGAGTATCCAAAATAGTATTATTATTCTGGATGAGTCTGTTAAATCCTGATGGATGTTCGCATTTTTATTTCTATTGTGGCGAAATAATCCTTAAGGACAGTGTGATTCCACACGTCTCAGACTATAAACAATCTATCGGTGTTCTTCATCTTTTTCTATATTTATTTTATTTATCTTTTTATTCAATATTTTTCTAACATATTCAATATATTGAAAGTTCAAAAATTATACTTCCCAATACAAAATTTCCTTTTTTTTATAATTTTTTTTAAGTGAAACTGTATTTTGAATTATCAATCATTTATTATTAATTTGTTGATTATTTTGTGTTCCATTATATCTTTTAGAAGAATGCTAACTAGTACCCTAATATATAGAGGTGTCAAAATGGGTCAAGCACGATGGACGAACCCGATATAATTAAATCGTGGGCTGCGTTAACAAAATTTAAACCCGAATATTTTTAGTCCGGCATGGCCCGATTAGCCCGAAATAAAGCGTGGGCTGGGCGGACCCTCTGACTCGAACAATATAATGAAAATAAAACTTATTGTGATGAATCATGAAGTTGTGAATGTATTACCTATCAAATAGTTATATTTAATGTATTAATATAAAAGTATGACAATGTTATTATTGGAATAATATATGCTAGAAAAGTAATTAAAAGAGGAATATTTAATCAATTTTAGTATTCAACGCAGTTAAATCAAACATTTTATTTATATTATTAAGAAATGAATTTTTAAAAAATACAGGTTCATGGGTAAGCATGTTTAGCCTGTAGCACGTAGAAGGTTGGGTTAGGCTAGAAAAATATTGTCCCACAATTAATTGGGCTCGACTGGCTTGTAAATATGTTGATCCTTCGTGCGAATGAGTTGGGGTAACCCAAATTGATAGCTATACCACAAGGGCACAGGTTAAGGAATCAAATAAGAAAACTTTGTATGAAAAAATGGTATACACTTTTAATATTTAATATATTAAAAGTTTTACACTTATAATATTCCCAATGAAAAGTTACCTCTTATTAATTTCTTAGGAAGACCTATCATTTAAGGTTTTTACTTTATGATTATAGAGAAAATGAGAAATAGAATTTGACTAAATTACATTTTCTTATGAAACTGTAAACGTCATTTACTCCTGTATCTCAATTTATATGTCTTTTAAGGTTTTTGCATAATTAAATATACTTTTTTTAAGCATAATTAAATATACTATTAAACATAAAAAAATATAATTTAATATGACTAAATTAATTTTGTTAAAGAAATTGTAAAATTCAATTAACTGTGAATTGCTTGTAGTTATTAATTTAGTTGAGATAATAAATTCTGATAATAAAATTAGAAATAAATTATTAACACTCTTTTCATATTCTCAAAAGAGAGATAATATGGAAAAAAACAAAGTTTGTAAAAAGATATTACAATGGACAAAGCAACTATGACTTATGTGTAGTTAGTGGTTCAGTTAAGATAAAAATAAGAAGGGTAAGATTAAAAAATATAATTAACATTCTCTTAATATTCTGAAATGAAGATAATTTAGAAAAAAAATAATTTTTTTAAAGAAACAGTCATAATGAGACAGAATCTGTTTGGTAAAATTAGTTGTTAGCGGATAAGCTAGTAGATAGCGGATCGCTTATAGCGGATAAGGTAGCTGATAGCGGATAGCCGATAAGCTAGCTTATTTTCTGTGAAAATATTTGGTAAAACTAGCGGTTGAACTAGCTAAAAAATATAAAATGACATAAAAGGACATCTTCATTAATGATTTTACATAAAAGAGAGAGAAGAGAATAAAGGTAGAATTAAATGAAGATGATAAGGATAAAAGTGGAAAGAAAAATGAAATGCTATAAGCTCAAACGCTACTTCAAGTAACGTCTGAAAAAAACGCTATAAGCTCATGAAAAAACGTTATAAGCTCGTGACAGATGCGCTTATCAAACGATGCTACTTTCTCATCCGCTATAAGCTCATTGAAGTGCCTTACCAAATAGGCTCAAAGTAAGTATATTTAAATTTCATACACTTAAAAATAAAACACATAAAATTAATAACAAAAATTTTACACTTTCCATCGGAGAAGACACCCTTTATCTCTCTCGATTTGTTTTTAGGTTAAACTAATTATTTCGTCCCTATACGTGACACTGAATTTTAATTTAGTCCCTATACGTAAAACAATTTCAAATCAGTCCTTATATGTACAATTATTTTTAATTTGGTCTTTGCCTTTTATTAGTGTTATAATGCCTTTTGTTGGAATTAAAGTATAGGGATCAAATTGAAAATGTTTGTCACATGTAAGGACCGAATTCAACAAAAAAAATTGAATTTGGTCCTTACACATGACAATCATTTTCAATTTAGTCTCTACATGTGACAATTATTTTTAATTTGGTCTCTATCATGTGACGACGTTATAATACCAATAAATGATGAAGACTAAATTAAAAATAATTATATATATAGGGACTGATTTAAAAAAAATTTATACATAAAGATTAATTGAAAATCAACGTCACGTACAAAGAACAAAATATTAGTTTAACCTTGTTTATATTCTTTCCCTTTATTAAGTTTTTTAGATCAGCCATATAACACAATGTATTTCTATTTTTTTAGTTCATTAATTGTACCACATTCGCAAAGTTTACGCGTTAGAATTTGCTGATTTTGGTATAAGTTGGATGGTAAGTCGCCCTTTTCAATTGAATTTTGTTGGCTATTTTTCCATATCAATAAGTTGTCCTAGTCATAGATGACCTCCCAACTATATCTTAAAAAAGATTTTGACAAATACAGCAGGAGCTAAGTGCCGAAGATGACTTTCCAACTGGCTGAAAGAAGAAAAAAACACATGTAGTTGAGATTCTTGAGAAGTCGCCATAGACTAATAGTGTGGCGAATTCTAATTTGAGTTTTACAAATTGACGGAATTTGATCTTGGAGATGGGATAGAATTAATGAAATTCTTTTGTTTTGTTTTATTTGAAAAAGTAGCTATATATTCATATTCATTATTTAATAAATAAAGCCCATGATGTTACTTAAGGAAATTCATTAATACAACATGAAAGGAGTAGAGTTCTTTTATATATATTTTTTTTGACAAGAGAGTCCTTTTATATATAAAACTAGAGTTTTTGTTTTTTAACATGAAAAGATTAGAGTTTAATTATTATATATTATCAGTATAAAAAATTTTTATACTGTCAATCAATCAGAAATTATGATATATATGATTTTTAAAATAATTAAAAATTAAAATAAAAATCAAATATTTTAATTAATATTATAATTTATGATTGATTGATTGTAAAAAAAATTTACACTAATTATATATATTAATTAAATCCAAAATAATATCATATAATAAATCAACTTTTACGGTATTTTAAAGGGGCTCGTGATGTTCACTTTTCTTGGTAGCTCCGTCACATTAATATGTGGTCCACAACATGATATATATTTTCTTTTTGACAAAAACATGATATATACTGTATCATATTGAAACACGTCAATTCATAAAAAAATAAAAACAATATTGAAACACGTCATATATTTATCCTTCGATTAATTATTGCACTTGTAACCTCGGCAACCATCAACCGCACGCGCGTAGTCATTTGTGCATGTGATTGTGGTCTTACATGATGTAATTCGGCGTATGTTTGTGGTTTACACTTTCTATTTGAATATTAAATTTTGACATCGTATATTTCTTGTAATATCTCGATTTTTCATGTTTTTTAAGGATAATAAATTTGATTAATAAATTTATATTTTTATCTGAGTTTTAAAAATGATTTTGGAAAAACTAAAATCATATTCATGCTCCATGCGATCGTAGGAACCTACGATTAAATTTTGGGTCAAAAATTCAAACGGAGTCCGATCTACGTTTTCACGGATAATAGTGTTTTACTACTATAATGACCTAATTTTGACTAACGGTCAGAACCATTAGTCTTAGAATTTGATCACCTACGTATTTTCGAAAATCCGTGCTTACGTTCAAAAATGAAAATAATATATTATATTCGAACCTATAATCAAACTGAGAGACTATTGGAGTCGTAGAAGGATTTAACGGGACCCGTGAATGAATAATCTTGATGTCAAGTCACCTAGGAACTCGTACCAGTGTTATGATGATTTTTAAAATATCTGGATGCGAAATGACCAAAATGCCCCTGATCTTTTAGCAAAATTATCAAAATATGTAACATCCCGATTTTCTAGTTTTCTTAATTAATCAGTATTTATGTAATTGTATTTTATTGGAGGGTCTAGAAAGCGAAATAAAATAAACTAAGACCATAGTCAAGCTCTACGATATCGTAGGAGGCTATAGTTAAATTTTGGGTCGAAACTCAGACGGAGCTCGATCTGCGTTTTTCATTGACAATAGTGTTTTACTACTATCGAGACCTAATTTGGACTCGGGAACGAGACAGTTAGTCTTAGAATCACGTTTCCTACATTTTCAAAAAAATGTGTCCGAACTTTCAAAAATGAAAATAATATAAACTATTCGGGCGAAAACTCGAACCGGGAGCCAAACGGAGCCGAATAGGGATTTACTGGGACCATCTAACGGATAAACACGAGGTCACATCACCTCGGGAAGCGTGCCATGACTCGTCATTGTCATGATGACAAACAAAAATATCTGAACGCGTTCACACTGGAAAAAGACCGAAATGCCTATAGTCTTTTTCTTAAAGGACATTCATGTCCCTAAAATATCTAAAAAGCAACCTCACCCACTCACTCTCTCTCCTCATCTTCGCTGCCTCACTCTCTCTCTCTCTCACCTCCATCTTCTTCATTTCTTTCTCTCCATTTCCACCATTTCCTTCAAGCTTCACCTCCATTTTTCTCAACTTCCACAAGGATTTTCTAGAAGATTTGTGAAGCAAAGTTGATCATCTCATCCTCCTCTATCACCTAAGAGGTATATATTTCACTCTTGAGCTCTCAATCTTCATTTTCTCCATTAGAATTCATTAGTTTCAAGTTTTCAGATCCAAACTTCAAAAATCTCGAGAAAATTGTAGAAAATCCTTTTATTGCCAAACCAATTTCTATGATCTAGTATCATCCTCTACTATCATAATCTAAGAGCATGAAGTCAAATAAGCTCTCTAGCCTATTTTTCTTACAGAGGCCGAACTTATGTAATTTTTTTTGGGGGGGGGGGAATGGGTTTTGTTCAATTTGTGTGAAATGATTCTTGATTTCACCTATTTCATTCCTTAATCATGTAATCCAAGTGATTAGGTATATAAATCAAACTCTCACCTATTTTTAGAGGTGATGGCCGAAACCCTCAGTTTTTGGTTTAAGGGGTTAAGGTTCAAATCTATGATAATTGATCATGGATTATGTCTTAGGTATGCTTAAGGATCATTAATCTAAGAGTTGATAGAATTTCAACATCTCTAGCCAATTTAATTAAATAGGAGGGTTTTTGATTTAAATGTATTGATTTCTGGTTGTGGTTTGTTGTATAGAATCGGACAGGACTCGAACATTTCGACCGCGCACCTGACTGACAGTTGCGGAGTCGTAGCCGGAGCTGCACGTGAACATTTCTAAGGTGGGGGAAAGACCCACAATATCGTCTGGGAAGCAAGCTTTAAATAATATAAATTGATATGCGTAGGGCGACCCAAACCCTACTAGAGGTCGTTTAACCGATAGGATGATTTTACTATATATCGAGGTTGTTTGTGCTGTGATTGGATATTTAATGTATTATATGTGATATATATATATATATATATATATATATATATATATATATATATATATATATATATATATATATATATATATATGTTATGCCTACTATATGTTTATGATTAATTAAATATTGTTTATCTATAAGTTGATTTTACGATTGAATCTGCTTCTGGTTGTTATTTATGTGCTATTGTGACTGTTGATGTCTGAGTAGAGCTAGGCAGTGATTTCTGATAAGTTGAGAGATGAATGTGTGGTGAGAAAGTCGAGGATATATATATATATATGTCGTATTGCTCAACCTAGAGGTATAGTTGATCTGTTGATGTTGTGATATAAAGTCAATACTGGGTTAACCTGGAGGAAAGTTGGTCGTAGTTGTTTATAAGTCGTGGTTGAGGCACTAAGTGTTGATCCTGAGATGAGTCGGTGAGATTCATGTTGCATAGTTGTTTTTTATCACTGTGTTGGCAAACGGGCGATTCCGATCTTGCTTGCGGGGAGATGATCGTACCGATTAGTGTTAACAGAAGGGCGAATGTCCCAACCTGGCCTGCGGGCGGAGGATATGTCGTTACTGTAAGTTGCGTTGTTGACGGGCGAATATTCAGACTTGGCCTGCGGGAGAAGGAGTATGTCTTACCCATGAGACGAGTTGAACCTGCGAGCTGTTGGCCGAACCTTGCATTACGAGGGTGGCATAGAGATAAACGAGACATCTTGATCTGTTGGGGATGTCGCGTCGTGATCTCGTCCATATAGTTGTCAGTTGCATGAGTGTGAGAGATAGTAGTTAAGAGATAATTATCTGGGAGTTGTTTGGTTCTCACTGTCGTGCTGCTGAGTGTTGCTATCTATATAAATTATTTTATATAGCTATTTTCCCATATATGATGAATTGTTTTTTATTATCCCCTCTATTTTCTATGTCATATCTTTTATTCTCGACTGTACGAGAAGATCCTGTTGAGGAACTGCAGGATAAAATTGATGGCACACTTGTTGAGCCTGATGCTGGCGGGAGAACCTCGGATCCCAATGCTAGGGGACCTTGAGCTGCTCTATGCAGAAGACGACCGTCTTTGGGAGATTGACTACTCTCAGCGAAGAATAGTGTATACGGGCCCGACTACCGTATACTTTAAAGTCGTGATTGGGTAGACAGTCTTAGTTTTATTATGGCCAGTACATGGGTTGAGTGAAATGTATTTTTGGGGCCAGGAGAGGAAGTCTGATGTATCTTTATTTCTGTTGCTACGCTTTCAGTTATTATTATTTATTTGCGTGCTCTGAAGTCTTTATAGTTGGGATCAGTCATTATAGGCTCTACTGATGAAGCCAGTACTATTATGTCTGTATAAATTATTATGGTATCAGCGTGATGTTTGTTTTAAATATTTCCTCTATTTATACCGCTTCGCTACGCTGCAACACTAAGAATACGAGTTAGGGTTACTAATGGGACCTCTAAGTAAGGGGTTGTCTCAAAATACCCTTCTAGTAAATTACAAGTTTGCCATTGTAGAAAAAAAATATCTCTCACACTCTCACTCACCCAAGGCCATTCGGCCATCTCCTTTCTTCCCCCCATCCTCACTTTTCTTTCTTTTCTCTGTTTGTTCTTCAAATTTTCTCCATTTTAGAAGCTTGAAATCTTGAGAAAAGTGGGTGATTCAAGCTAGTTTTTTTTCAAGGAAGTTCATCTTGGAGGTAGTAACTCTCTCCTATCTCTCTTTTCATCCCTTGAAATCATAGTTTCATGGAGGTTAGGGTTTTTACCCACAAACTTCAAAAATCCATGAAAAATTGTAGAAAAATCCTTTTAATACCAAACCAATTTCTTTGGCCTAGGTTCATGACATCCTTTCATGATCTAAGAGCTTGGAGCCAAAAAATTCCTCTAACCCATAGGGGTAGTGAGGGGCCGAAACCTACACATAGTGGGTGAGTAGATTTTTGGTTGGATTTTGATGTTTTAAGTTTGTATCTAGGGTTATCTCACTTAGTTAGGGTAGTGTCCAAGAGATGAGAATTTTTGGAGCTCCCTAGCTATTTTTAGTGGCACAAGGCCGAACCCTAGAGGTGGGGATTAGGAAGAATTTTTGTGTTTTGTATTAATTCATTGATTGATTGTATGTGTGTAGTAATCAGAGGATAATCGGACAAGAGATCGCACAGCCCCGAAGGAGTGAAAGTATCGTGTGCAACGTTTGTACTGTTAGGAGATGCTGAGTACTGGTGGGAGGAAACCAGACAATTATTGGAGGCACATCAACAGGAAATCACTTGGGATCTGTTTAAGTTCCGATTCCTAGAGAAGTATTTTCCACAAAGTGCCAGAGATGAGAAAGAACGAGAATTTTTGAGGTTGCAATAGAGGGAGATGTCCATTGGAGAATATGTGACCAAGTTTGAATCACTGGCCAAGTATTTCCGATTCTTCCAGATCAACCTCGACGAGGACTGGAAGTGTGAATGTTTCGAGAGGGGTTTGAAGTAAGAAATCCAGGTATCAGTGTTGCCACAGGAAATTCGAAATTTCCAGGCATTAGTAGAGAAGAGCAGACAAGTGGAGCTAATAAAGTATGTAAGGGCTGACAGAGGGAACGTTGAAGGACCTTCCTGTCTCAAGAATCAGCACCACAATCAGGGAGGAGGATGGAGTCATAGGAAGCCTTATTCCTGACCCCCTGGGAATGATCAGAACCAACAACAGTAGCGTCCTGTTGCTTATGCATCAGGCAGTAGAGGCCAGAGGAATCAGAACCAAGGCCGAGAGAGGAGATGCTTTAAGGGTGGAGATCTATCACACATGTCCAACAACTGCTCTGAGCAGAGTCCTAGATGTTTTACTTGCAAACAAAGGGGACATATAGCAAGATACTGCAAGGCACAAGGATTTGTCTCAGCTGCCAATAACGATGCCAGAACTGAAAGGCCGACGACCCAAGGAAGAGTTTACACCATGAGTGGTGCTGAAGCTTCAATTTCCGACGATCTCATACGACGAAGTTGCGACCTAGACGGTAATCTCTTAACTATGTTTTTCGCTTCAAGTGCAATCATTCCTTTTGCGATGAATTGTGAGAAATGTTGAGAACTACCTGTTTCTTCTTTGCCATGTGAATTGTTTGCAATCCTCTGTGTACTAGACATTGAGGGATGGGTGTAATAAAATCCAATTAGTCTGGATACCTTCCTAGTGTTTCATTGAAGAGGCTGTTATGACTTGTTTCTTTTGGAATGCAACCAATTGGATTGGTTGGATCCAATGATTGAGATGTGTTAAGACTCTTAAGAGGAGAGTTATCAGGATTATTAAGAGACAACATCTAAGGTAAGCGTTGAGGCAAATCCTTAGTCAATTCAAACAAATAGGCTTGAATACGACCTTTACTTTATAAGTCAAGGATGTTAGACTCTTAGTTGCGAGTGAAGACTCATTGGTACGTGAAAGAAGTTTGAATGTTGGGAAAGTTTGCCACAGGAAACAAGCGTACCTTAGGCAGGTGGATGTATCTCAAAAAGTTTTTGGAGTAGATACATAGGTAGCTAGTGAGCGACCAAAGGAAATGGCAAGATAACGTTATGCACTCTAATAGAGTAGAGAGACTGGAACGAGAATCCCGGTAGAAAAGTAGAAGTGTAGTAATTTGTGGGGTTTCTTTTGATAGTGTTTTAAGAAATGATTGGAGCCTCCGCTGTTTATGGATTTAATAGAGAGGATGGTTGCCCCGTTAGAGTAAATTAAAGGCTACGCATTACGGGTGGACTTATGATCAATGCTGGGATGGTGAAGAATTCATGTAGTGCCTAAATATAACCTTTTGCAGATTGTAAATGATCAGAGACTGAGCAGACCAGGAGCAGACCAGAATTGAGGCATGAATGTTGGCTATAGGACGAGTGTCCTTGGGACTAGTATCAATAGGGAAGGAATCACAAGGAATCCCATATGGATGGGAGTATGGTCTTAGTGCATGTTTGGATTTACGTTGGAATGAGTTCAAACGTACGTTTGAGTGAAAGCATCAAATTCTTGCTTTCACATTTTGTGCCTCGTAAACTATGTTTATCCCTTAAACGATGTATCAAATGTAAATCCAAACACACCCTTAGTAGTAGAGCTTAAGATAGTGACCGGTAAAGACAAGTAAGATAGATGAGTTTAGACTCGTTACAACGACCACTACCCGAGGGTATGGCTAACTCATTGTTCCGATACTTTCGAATTTTGAGGACTTGGATTAAGTTCGATATTAAGTTTGGATTTTCACGTAGATATTATAACTCTTAAGTGAACTTATTGGGATTTAGAGTGCGTTAGAGTTATTGTTGAGAATGAGATGTGTAGTGACGGGATGAAAATTAGTTTAAGTGTTTGAATTAGGCCATAGGAGTTAACTTGAGTGCTTGATCACTAAAGTAATTCTTAGGAGCAAGAATGGAAGTAAGTCTTTCGTAAAGGATTGGTAGTAGAGAATGACGGACTCACAGGTCAGTGGAAGAGGGAATGACTTTTCCCGATAGTTGAAGGATGAGCAAAAGACTGAAGATAGTTTCAGCAACTAGTTTTATTTCTCCAAGAGAGTAAGACCTCGTTGGAATTGTTTCCTTGACGAGATAATGTGCGTTGACACACAAGGGTGTGCGTGTTGTTGAGTTCTAATCAGGGTGGGACCTGGTGAGAACTCATGGTTAGTGAGGGGTACTCATATTCCTACACAATCCTCAGTGTATTAGACATTTGAGTGGGTTGGATTAATAGTAACCTCTGGCTTAGATATTTTCATGTCATCCCATCGAAAGATTTGTTATGACTAATTCTTCAGTCGTAACACAGGGAAATTCTTGATACAGGAAGTTTCTTGATGAAACTTAATCTAATCACTTTTACTCTTGGTAACTGTGAACCAGTCTAATTTTTTTTTGCCAGACTGTCCATCGTTCGATTCCTTGTTTTGTTGGAAGGTTCTTATGAAAGGAGGGACTTTATTAGAGTCATGATTGTAAACCTGTATTAACTATGCATTTTTACACTCACGAACCTACTGAAGAATCTTTTTACATACTGAATATTCCTGTATTCCATTTTTGAGCCGTGAAATTCTTCCATGGAATTATTGTGAAGGTTAAGAAATCCTATCTAGTCTCGAGTCGCGAAATTTCGAGGACGAAATTATTTTTAGGGGGTAGTAATGTAACACCCCGATTTTTCGTGCTTTCTAAGGACAATAAACTCGATTAATGAGTTTATATTTTTATCTGTGTTTTAGAAAATGATTTTGGGAAAAATAAAATCATATTCATGCTCCATGCGATTGTAGGTACCTACGGTTAAATTTTGGGCCGAAAACTCAAACGGAGCCCGATCTACGTTTGCACGATTAGTTGTGTTTTACTACTATAAAGACCTAATTTTGACAAACAGTCAGAGCCATTAGTCTTAGAATTCAATCCTCTACTTATTTGCTAAAATCCGTCCTGACGTTCAAAAGTGAAAATAATATATTATATTCGGGCCTATAATCGAACTGGGAGACAATTGGAGCCATAAAAGGGTTTAACGGGACCCGCGAACGGATAATCTTGATGTCAAGTCAGTGTAAAGTCACCTAGGGACTCGTGCCAGAGTCAAGATGATTTTCAAAATATCTGGATACGAAATGACCAAAATGCCCCTGGATTTTTAGCAAAATTACCAAAATACCCTTCTAGTAAATTACAAGTTTGTCATTGTCGAAAAAAAAATATCTCTCGCACTCTCACTCAACCAAGGCCATTCGGCCATCTCCTTTCTTCCCCCATCCTCACTTTTCTTTCTTTTCTCTCTTTGTTCTTCAAGTTTTCTCCATTTTAGAAGCTTGAAATCTTGAGAAAAGTGGGTGATTCAAGCTAGTTTTCTTCAAGGAAGTTCATCTAGGAGGTAGTAACTCTCTCCTATCTCTCTCAATCTCTCCTTTCATCCCTTGAAATCATAATTTCATGGAGGTTAGGGTTTTTACCCACAAACTTCAAAAATCCATGAAAATTTTTAGAAAAATCCTTTTAATACCAAACCAATTTCTTTGGCCTAGGTTCATGTCATCCTTTCATGATCTAAGAGCTTGGAACCAAGAAATTCCTCCAACCCATATGGGTAGTGAGGGGCCGAAACCTACACATACTGGGTGAGTAGGTTTTTGGTTGGATTTTGATGTTTTAAGTTTGTATCTAGAGTTATCTCACTTAGTTAGGGTAGTGTCCAAGAAATGAGAATTTTTGGAGCTCCCTAGCTATTTTTAGTGGCACAAGGCCGAACCCTAGAGGTGGGGATTAGGAAGAATTTTTGTGTTTTGTGTTAATGCATTGATTGATTGTATGTGTTTAGTAATCCGCGGATAATTGGGCAAGAGATCGGGCGAACTTCTAAATCGATCGGGAGATTTTTATTGCTTTGGGAACTCCAAGAAGTAAGGGGACAAACCTGAGAAATTCCAATTCCGACAGCTATGTGCTGTGTTTGTATATTTGGGATGTAATTATTTAGCTGTGTTTGATTGTTTGTGGCGTGATTTATTTTACTGCTGATAATTTCCTATGCATAATATACCTGCTTATATGTGAATGTATGGTATGACATTGGAATGAATGGATGGATGTATCATGTGCCCTGTTGTGGGGATTATTGCTTTAGAGGATCTAGCACCGGTTAGCATCTGATAATATGTAATATAAAAGCTTTAAAAAGCTCGGGATGTGGAATAAAGGAAAATAATAATATTAAATTTGTTTTTCAATAAACTTTGCGAGAAAAATAAATAAATTGCCTTTTTGGAATAAAATAATAATAAATATTTGCTTTTAAGAGTAAGCTGACTTAAAGGGCAAAATGGAGAAGATTTGGCTCTAATGAAGAAAAATGAAGTTTTTATGATGAATAGTATTTTTGGGAACTTTATTGGTTTTTAAAATAATAAAGTTAACCTTTTTGAATAAAAGCGTTTTCTTGTGAAACGTGATTTCAAATTATTTGGTTTTATCAAAGAGAAAGAGTTTTGTCTTAAGAACCGTATTTCAAAACTTTTCATTTTACCGAAAAACGACGAAAGAGTAGAGAAGTGGGTTTTAACCACGAGTTTTGTTTTATGGAAAACCGATCACGAGGACTTTGGGTAAGTTCGGGAATTTAGGTTTTAGTTTTTGAGTTTTCGAGAAGATGTGGGTTTTGGTCTTGGAAACTAGAAACCGAGACGTCGGGGTTCTAGGGTTCTGTAACAACACGTGAATCAAGGATCGGTGTTAGTATGTTGGTCCTACCAGCTTGTGGACAATCTTTGTGGTCCTATAAGCTTGCGGGCGCTTTTATGCTTTTAAATCCAAAATTCTAGACTGGTGCATCGGTTAGGGATTTTTGGGTTCGAGCTGTTTTTGACTAAATGTTCTGTTTTGAGAAAAATATTGTAAAGACTTAAACAGTCTAAAACATTGTGGTGGTTGATAGCGTTGATGCTTCAACAAGGAAATATCGATATGACAAACATAAACTAACGAAAACAAAATGGTTTTCTCATGCATTCATGTTTTTGGCAGACGTGCCGTAAAATGAGGGGACCTTGATGGTAAAGGAAACCTGGGGGATGACTTATGTCATTATGTAACATTGTGCCTTGATGGACAATGATGTCATACGTGCCGTGTGCGTGCGTATTGTGCCCTAAGTTGGACAATATAGTATGACTGATACATCGTAAGTACCACTGACATGCGCGCCCATGTGCTATTTCTTGGGAAGTTCAGTGCTTACGTTTTGCCAATTTATTTTGGTGTTAGTCATTGTTGCCTGCAGGTTGATGATCTTAGAGCTTGATCAACTCGTTTATTTTGGTGTTAGTCATTAAAGCCTGCGGGTCAATTAGTTGTGAGATATGTGAAAGTGTTCGTGCATACGTTTTTTTGAAAATAACGTTGACCGTTGGGCACGAGGCGCTTGTGTTTTTACTGTTAGTACTCTGATATATTGTACTATGTTATGCATGATTATATTTTGTGAGACATGCTTATATGAATCTGCTGTATGTGATTGGGTATTTAGTTGTCGTTTTTGGATTCATATATTGGTTTCTCACCCTTGCATGTATATGTTTGGCACCCTGTTGTGTTTTTGGATACATGTACAAATGTTTTTCAACAGTCCTCTGGGTCGCTTAGGGACTCAACAGCTTGAATTGCTCAATGCTGACGACGAAGGAGTATGGATGGTTGAAGACGAGATTCAGTCTCAGGGATACGGTGTATGCTAGGTAGTGCGCCCTTTGTTCGTATTAGACCAGCTTAGGGTTTTCTTTTGAGGTAGTGCCTTTTGGCTAGTCTGTGAGTGGCTACTGATGGCCAGGGTTTTGGAGATATGATTCTCAAACCCATCATTACCTAGTTTTCGGACTTATCGTGTTTTACTCATGTCAATACATTTTGGAAACGGACGTGTTGTCTAGGGTCTCCTATGTGTGTTGTTAAACTGGTGATACATGTATGCGTATACGAGTGGTTCTAATCATTATCTTGAGTATATGTTCTTCAGTGTTGTGTGAAATAAAAAATTTATCACGTTTTACAGTAAGTAAGACCTTAATAAAGGAACCTGTTTTTCGAAAGTAAACCAGCAAAATCTTTTATACTTCATGTTGTTTAGGGGTTACGAAAGTGACACCCGAGAAGGAGGGGTGTTACAAGTACTTTTATCTCTCACTTATATTTTTAGGTTTAATTACTCTGTTGGTTCCCGAACTATTTGAGAAATTTTAAATAGGTCCCTAAATTAAAAAAATTTGTAATTGGATCCCTGAACTTCTAAATACTTTGTAGTTGGGTCCCTGTACTTTAAACGTTTGTAATTAGATCCCTGAGATAAGAGAAGAACTTTGTAATTAGAGCACCGTATAAATCTCTTTCGAGTTTTCTTATAGGTCTTGGAGGTTAATAGAACCATTGGATAACCACAATAGTAAATGTTTTAAAAATCCCCAATATCCCAAAGACTAATTACAAACTATTAACAAGTTCAGGGACCCGATTACAAACATTTAAAGCGCAGGGATCCAATGACAAAATATATTAAAGTTCAATGACCCAATTACAAATTTTTTTAGTTCAGGGACCTATTTAAAAATTCTTAAATAATTCGGGGACCTGCAGAGTAAA
This sequence comes from Ammopiptanthus mongolicus, assembly GCA_039655645.1. Classification (NCBI taxonomy): domain Eukaryota; kingdom Viridiplantae; phylum Streptophyta; class Magnoliopsida; order Fabales; family Fabaceae; genus Ammopiptanthus; species Ammopiptanthus mongolicus. Next base: position 83,993,949 of record CM077346.1, on the reverse strand, counting down.
TAAACCTATTTTTTATCATCTTTACATACGTATTTCAAAAATACGTCAAAAAAATAAAGGAATATAGTAATGTTTTCCCTATTTTGATGTTTAAGAATCATTTCTTTTGTGATTTTAAATGCTATAATTCATAAGATGAAACATTAAAGTGAATAAATTATGAAAGAGAGCCTCATATATTTATTTTTTTATTAGGCGTTAAAATAAAGGTGAGATCATAAAATTAATGATCTATATAAGGAGGTTGAATGAGTTAGGCTGAAGACCTAACGTAATAGTTTGTGTGATCTTATCCTTGAATTGACACTGTATAACTCGGCATATGTTTGTGGTTTTACATGCTATAATTCGGCATGCTGTTGTGAGATAACAAGCATGTAAATACATGCATGTTAATAAAAAAGTTGATAAAAATTCTGACTTTTTAACATTTTTTTAAAGAGAATAAATTGTAGAGATTATTATAAATGAGAAAAATTAAATATTTTATACGTAACCGTTATTAAATGATAGTTAATTAACTAATAAGAAAGAGATAACAAAATAAATAAATTTTTTTTTACTGGAACAAAATAAATAAATTAAGTGAGCAAGGATGGGCAAAAATATATTAGTATGTTAGAATTAATCACTTCAAAATATAATAACAACTGGAGTATGTGGCTGAGTTTTCTTGGTATCTTTGTAATTTGATGTAATGAGTTATAGTTCCCTTTATTTTATTTTTTTTGGTTTCTTAGGATATCTTTACGTATAATTATGGAGACTAATCTCTCAAAGGTACTATACGATATTTAAAGGTTAACATCTCCCAATTCGATTTTCTCCATATACTTATAAAAAAATCACTTGAAAAAAATTGTATTTGTAAAATATATAATTAATATAACACACAAAACCATGGCGCCTAAAATAAATAGTGGGCCTAAATCGTAATATGAAGCAAGGGCATCATCAGGCTAATCGGTAATAATTTAATTTTATATGTTTTTTTATAAAAAGAAATGAGCTCTGTTATACTGTTAGATAAATAATATTAGTAATTACCAACTTAAGTTGGTCTAAATGATAAGAATTTGGATCTCTTAAGCATGTAGTTAGGGGTTCGAATCCTGACTCTTACGAATGAAAAAAATCTGGTTGGGAGGAGACTACCCACCTTGTGTACCTTCAGATTTTTCGAAGGAGATTGATGTACTGTTACCCAAAAAAAGTTAATAATTTTTAAAATAATTGTGTTACCAAAAAAAAAATTGAACCTAATTCCACTCCAAATTCATATAGGAAGAATTATCCAAGTTATTATAAATAATTTTTTTACTCATATTTCTAACATATGTAAGATTTCTTTTCTTTTTTGATGCTCACTCAAATCCAATTACATTAACCCGGTTGTGACTTGCCTTTTAGTTTTTTAGTCTGGACGTGTATTTCAAGTTTTTGAGTCTCAAAAGTCACGTGTTGGTCTTCATTTTTTTTTGCCTTTTTTAATTTGACTTTATTTGGTACTTGGATCATTGATGAGTCCGGAGGTCATATATGTTAGAGATAAAAGTAACTCACACACATTTTATAGAAGAATTAGAGACAGTAGAGAATTGAAGAAGAGAAATATTGAAAATCTAAAATCCTTCCTCACGTTAGTAATCCATAACAAAATATTTAAAATAAAACATAATGAAATAAAATTTTTCTCAAAATAATATAATACTTAATATAATAATAATAATTCCAAAATATGCTTACATTATTAATTCCTTAAGTCTCAAATAACATCAATAAACCTAAACTCTTAAAACAAGGCATCAACTAAAATCCAAATGTGTAAAATGAAATAACTAAGGTCTTGCCACAAACGGCTCCAGTATGACATAATACTAACCAAAACTATAATAATGCTAATATGAAATCTCTAGTCTTCAAGCCTCCTCGGTCTCAGGAATATCGTCTCCGTGCTTTGAAAATAACACTACTAATGAAATGAGAATCCCAGTGAATAAAAATAGTTATAAAATATTTTCACAAACAGTGTTATTCTCAGCCGGCGCAGTAACCGGAAAAACAACCATTACACTGCTACTTTCAAAAATAATATAACTTTCTATAATATCAATAATATAAAATATTCAAACCAATGAACCATATAATTCAATGAACATCATTTAACATTTAATTTATGCACTTATTCTACCAATCATAAACACACAACAATGGCGTCTCATTGTCCACCTCTACTCGTGAGGAGTGTTTCGACCTCACCTGCTGTGGTGAAGTTACCAAATCAATACCCCTGCTGTGGTGGTATTTTTCGACATCCCTGCTGTGGTGATGTATCTCATTTCAATACCCCTACTATGGTGGTATTTTTCAGCATCCCTACTGTGGTGATGTTACTCATTTCAATACCTTTACTATGATGGTATTTTTCGATATCCCTGTTGTGGTGATGTTTCTCTTTTCGATACCCCTATCACGGGATATTTCTCCATCTCAATATCCCCACAATGATGGTATTGTCAACATCTCTACAATGGTGATGTTTTTCACAAGGTCAATACCCCTACGATGGTGGTATTTCCTTAACCCAATACCCTACAATGGTGGTATTGTCAACATCCGTACAATGGTGATGTTTTTCACAAGGTCAATACCCCTACAATGGTGGTATTTCCTCAACCCTTAATACCCCTACTGTGGTAGTATTAAGTGCATGCCAAACAAACAATAAATCATTCTTTTCATGGCAAGCATACATGACATATTAATCTCACTTAATAACACATATCATATATGTCATATAGCAACATACCAATTCAATCATCAACATATTAATTCAATCATCAGGGAATTCCAAGGTTTACATCGGATAAACAAATATTCATATCTTAAAATTCCCTAATTAAACATTAATTTCGTTTTCTATGAAAACCCCCAAATTTAAAAAGTAGGATTTGATCAAAACATGTATTTTTCTATTGAAATTTCACTATAAATCATTAGATAAATCAAACCCCTTTCCCCAAAATTGTTTGCACCATGGAAAGGTGGGAAAAAGTCGTTTTTACTCACCTCTTGAAGACCTCCAAGAATCTCCAAGCGTATCTCATGGCGAATCCTATATGTCGCCTTCCTCCACCACCTCCTCCTCCTCCTCCTCCTCCTCCTTCTTCTTCTCCTCCTCCTCCAAGCGTATCTAATGGTGAATCCTATATGTAGCCTTCTTCTTCTTTTTCTTCTTCTTCTTCTTCTTCTTTCGATCCGAACTCATTGTTTGTTGCAACCCATCTCCCAAGCATGAGGATGCTCCACAACCGTTACTAATGTGTTTTAGGGTGCACAGAGGGTTTGTAGCAGCACTAAGAGTATTAGGATTGCTTTATATAGGGTTACACATGCTTCCCTTTTTTTAAAAACATATTTTTAACGCGTCCTGACATAGAGCACGGGTGTGCTCGCGATTGGCACAACGGTTCCAATCAGCGTCAAAATTGTCCATTTTCTGACACGAACGTGGTAACGGTTTGCACGACGCGACTCAGACCCTGCTATTTCAGCCCGGGCCTGCCGAACATATTCAAAGACACAACTCCTAACATACCCCACATTTGATTGAACCTCTCAATCTTCAAAGCTTTAGTTAGAATATCAGCAACTTGAATCTCAGTTTTGTAAAACACCAACTCTAGCTTTCCTTTAGTCACTTGATCACGAAGGAAATGGAATCGGGTGTCAATCTGCTTGTTTCTACCATGAAATACTGGATTTTTAGCTAGATTAATGGCAAACTTATTGTCTATTAGGAATTGCATAGGTCTTTGCACTTCAACTTGAATTTCTGACAGCAAAGAATCGAGCCATAAGGCTTGACAGGCAGCATATGAGGTTGCTATATACTCAGCCTCACAAGATGATAGAGCCACCACTGGTTTGGTACTTTTCCTCCCAACCTTATCACCACACTAATCAGAGTCTGAGAAACCCACCAATGCATCATTGTTCTGATCATATGCCTTTGGAAACAATACACCATAATCCATTGTTGCCTTTAGATATCTCAGAGTTCTCTTTGCAGCTGCCATGTGAGACAACCTTGGATCCTCCATGAATCTCCAAATCAAGCCAACCCCAAAAGCAACGTCTGGCCTGCTATTACATAGAAACCTCAGGGATCTCACTATCTGTTTGAACATTGTGCGATCAACTGCCTCCTCATCACTATCTTTCTGTAACTGCACATTAGCTTCAATTGGAGTAACTCCTGAATTACAATTCAGCATGTTGAACCTCTTCAATATATCAGCAGCATATTTCCTTTGGTGTAGAATCAGTCCCTTCTCAGTCACAGTGAACTCAATTCCAAGGAAATATGTTAATATTCCCAAGTCAGTCATATCAAATTCATGAAATAGACAGGTACAAACATTAGAAGGGTGGTTGAATGGTGTTTGTTAAATTTAAGCGGAATTATAAAAATTTTTCGCAAGCACAGACAGGTAAGGCACAGACGAGTAAACTCTGACAGGTCAATCAGACTAATAACTCGTCTGAAGGTTTTCATAGAGAACACTCAATCATGCAAAATGAAAATAGGTTTGATAAACACAATTAAAAACCCCTTTAGTTAGATGATAGTTAAGATAAATAATCAAACTAAAGAGTTAAGGGAAAAAGAGAGATCACTCAGCAGGTTTTATCCTGGTTCACCCCTTAACAACGAGGCTACGTCCAGTCCTTGGCAGCACCAAGTTTTCTCACTATAACTGAATCAGTTTACATGACAGACAAGTATTATTTTCACACCTAACCTCTTCATGCTCCAGACGAGTATTGTTTGCACACCTAGCCTCTCCAGGCTCCAGACGAGTATTGTTTGCACACCTAGCCTCTCTAGGCTCCAGACAAGTATTGTTTACACACCTAGCCTCTTCAGGCTCAGACGAGTTTGTTTGAGAGAAGTTGTAAAACAAATTACAATTTGCAAGTCTTTCACAAGCACTCAGACGAGTGTATTAAATGTGAAGTTTTAAAAGACTGCGTAATAACTTCAAATGATTGAAGAATAAATAATGAAAGAATGAAGATATAAATGCGCAGAGTGATTGCTCTTTGATTGCTTTGTTCGTTCTCTTCTCTTGTCTCTTTGCTTCTCTTGCTTGAATCTTCAGAGTCTTCTTTATTAAATAGGTTTCAAGATTTTAAAGCCGTTAGATACAATGTTTGAAAGCTTGGCCTTTTGCAGATCTTCATTAAATGCAATAGAGTCGTTCTGGTCAGCCATTAAAGCATAGGGAACTTCGCTTGTTCTCTTTCATCAGAGTGATAAAGACTTCTGATACACCTTTGGTCTTAGCAGGTCTGTATACGTGCTTTTTGTTTGCAGAGGGAAGACTTTCCCTTTTAGTGTAAGATGCAGTTGTGTTCAGGTAAAGCACTTTGTCGAAGTTCCTTATCAGAGACGAGACATCTTTCATCCAATGTATTCTTTAACGTTTGTCACCAGATGGGTGAGTAACTCATTTAGACGGGTTGACTCTTTAACAAAGAGATGATGTCAGTTCCGTAGTCTTTCAGACAGGTGAGTCTTCCTTTGATCAGACGGTTGATTTCTTCATTAAACGAGTTGAAGGGATTTCTTCAATGCTGGTCAACAGACTGGTGAAGACTTCATTAGACGGGTGAACTTTTAATAGTTCAGACGAGTGAACTTCTACTTAGTTCAGACGAGTGAACCTTAGCTAGTTCAGATGAGTGAACTTTATCTTAGTTCAGACGAGTGAACCTTAGTTAGTTCAGACGTGTGAACTTATCCAAGTTCATACGAGTGAACAGTTCATATAGACATTTAATGTTTTAATGTGCACACTAAGTAGACGAGTTAAATACCACAGACGGGTTCAATTAATCATTGAATAACTGTTTTAATCTCATCAAAACTAAGGTAAATGCACATCAGACATTTTGGAGACTCAACAATTCAGACTTCATTGTGGCCTTGAATCCTTCAATCCTTTTGAGATCATTCCCAGTAATAAGAAGGTCATCCACATACAAACATATCAACAGCAACCGCACTTGGTTCTTCAATCTCACAGACACCATGTTCCACTATACATTTAGAAAAACCTTGCTGCAATAGAAAGGAATCTATCCTTTTGTTCCAGGCTTGTGGTGCCTGCTTCAAGCCATACAAGGCTTTCTTTAATCTATACACCATGTCTCTTTGCTCATCAATCACAAATCCAGGTGGCTGTGTCACATACACTTCCTCCTCCAATGGCCCATTCAGAAACGCAGATTTCACATCAAGCTGAAACATAGGCCAACTCTTCTTACTAGCCAAGGCAATTACTAACCGAATCGTTTCAATTCTAGCAACTGGTTCAAACACCTCAGAATAGTCTACACTAGCCTTTTGAAGAAAGCCTTTGGCCACCAACCTTGCCTTATGTTTAGCTATTGAACCGTCAGACTTCAACTTTAATTTGTACACCCATTTTACAGCTATCGGGTGCTTGTTGGAGGGCAATTTGACAAGTTCCCAAGTTTGGTTCTTCTCTATGGCTCTCAGTTCCTCCATCATGGCTTCCTTCCAAACTGCTTCTGAGATGACCCGCCGTCCCATCAGTAGAACCTAAGATATTAAATAATCTTAATCGCATAATAAACGTTAGCGCGCCTTATTAATACGAAGCGAAGCGAAAAATTTAGCGAGGAAGCAAAACGATAAACGGCGCGCCACGCTTCAGAGTACACAACTTTAAATATAAATAAATATAGCACATACATCGGTTGCCCCATCAGTAGGGCTACAGTAATAAAGTAATACATACGAGTATATTATTACAAACCAAAATAAAAGCACGAAAGGTAGGCCGAGAGATAGCTCTTCGACTAATCACGATCACTGCCCAACCTCTCGAGGCTTGGGTCCGTGGCCCGTCCTTCGGCGTCGGGCTCGTACGGAATGCCGCCCGGTTCCTCAGCAGTTGGTTCCTCTTCGGGATCTTCCCATTAAATAAAGTAACACATATAGAAAATAAAGGGAGATAAGAAACGTAATTCATCATTATGGGAGAGGGGCATCAGTACAGCATATATATATATCACACGACATAGATAACATATATAACACAACCTCATCCATCTCTTAAGTCACCCATCACAATCATCTCAAACATCATTCTCTCAAATAAGCCTATAAGAGGGATACTAGTCCCTATGTATATGCTGTCTTCCCTATATGCATGTCGGCCGTTACATCACGTCCCCAATTGGACATCCCCGTCGGGATTACATCACATCACATCCCGCCTCGGGATTTTAAGTAACGTCCCAATTGGACATCCCCCTTTAGGACCAAATGCTGTGGTATGAAATGATATGAAAATGCAACAAACATCCATCGCAGGTTGATATCGGAACCTCACACCTAAACACTCATCCACGACCACGACATATCGCATCACATCAACATCAACATCAACATCAACACCACATCATCATCAACATCAACATCACATCAGCATCAACATCAGCATCAACATCAGCATAATGACGCTTTGCGTCTACGAGCCACAGCTCCACGGTCGGGACCACAACGATATCAACCCGAATAACATCATCACTCACCATACTCTCATCAACACTCAACCACCAGTCAAATCACAATAACATTACAACAGTAATTCATTCCAGTATAAACATCATTATAAAGCCAGATAACAATAAAACACTCCAACACTTTAACACAACAAGTAAACAAATAATCAATTAAATAAATCAACACAGCAACCTCGATCAATCACATCATTTATAACATCAACTTAGTGGTGATAGCCCAAAAGTACCCACACCTAGGGTCCAGGCACTTTATCCAGGGCTCAACCTCTAGTAGGGTTTAAGAGTTTCCCTACACAGATATATATACTCTATACTAAGCTTACATTTCCGACGATATTAGTTCTTTCTCCCCACCTTAGTGATTTCCTCGTGCAGCTCCAGCTACGACTCCGCAGCTGTCAGTCGGGTGCGCTGTCGGATGTTCGAATCTTGTCCGATTCTATACAACAAAACACAACCAGAAATCAATACAGTTAAATCAAAAACTCCCTAATTCCTTAGGATTAGCTACTGCCCCTATTTAATTAATTAGGTTAGGGATGTCGAACAATTCCTAACTTTTGGATCAATGATCCTTAGGTATCCCTAAACATAATCAATGAAGGCATTAGATCAAAAAGTAAAGATTTCTTCTACTGCACTACCCTAGGGTTCGGCCCTATTGAATGAAAAATATGAAAAATAGCTAGGAAGCTCCAAAAATCCTCATTTCTTGGATAACACCCTAACTAAATGTGATAGCCCTAGATATCAAGTCAAAACATCAAAAACCAACCAAAAACCCTACCCTGCACAATTGGGGTTTAGGCCCCTCTATGGTTAAATACCCTAGAGAGATTTCTTGGCGCTGAGCTCTTGGACCATACAAGTATGTCATGAACCTAGGCCATAGAAACTGGTTTGGTATCAAAATGAGTTTCCTACAATTTATCATGGATTTTTGAATATTTTGGAATAAAAACCCTAACATTTCTAATCACGAAATTTAGAGGAGAAAAATGAGAGATTGAGAGAGATGGAGATGACAAGCTACCTCCTATGATGATCTCCTTCAAATTTGGTGAAGATTGCTTCACAAAATCTCAAGTTTTAAAGCTCCAAAAATGAGCTTCAATGGTGAGAAATTGAAGAAAAGAGAGAAAGAAGAGAAAAGAGTGAAGATAGGGTCCTGGGAGAGGGCTGGCCGAGAGATTGGGTGAGGCTAAGAGTGAAGAGAGATATCTTCTTACTTAAGTTTACTTAAGGAGTAAGAAAAGGTAAAAAGTGATTAGTAAAAAAACAAATTAACCAAGGGCAATTTGGTCAATTCACATCCCGACATTTTGAAAAACCTCACGACACTGATAGGAGTCCCCAAATAATTTAACATAGCCCTGGTATGAAAATTATTGGCTCAAGATTCCCGAAAGACCCTAAGACAACTCGAATCGTTTACCCGATCGATTTTCGGTCCGAATATAAAATATTATTTATATTTTTGGACGTCATGACACATTTTAGCAAAAAGGTAGATGATTAAATTTTAAGACTAATGGTTCTGACCGTTAGTCAAAATGAGGTCATGATAGTAGAAAAAGACTATCATCTGAAAAAACATAGATCGGGCTCCGTTTGAGTTTTTGGTCCAAAACTTAACCATAGTCTCTTACGATGGCGTAGAGTGTGACTATGGCCTCGAATAATTTATTAAAGTTTATAGACCCTCAAATAAAATACAATTACTTAATTACTAATTAATTACTGATTAATTAAAAGATTAAGAAAATCGGGGTGTTACAGCTTCTGTCATGGCATACTCAAAATCAATAGGTTCTGCATCAGCCAATAGAGCAAAGTGAGAGAATAGCTCAAAATCAGCATATCTTCTTGGCATCTACCTAGTTCTTTGTGGTCTTTGAGATTGAGTTTCTTGCTCTCCAGCTAGTTCACCATCTGCTTCACTAGATTGGCCCTAATCAAGAATTGCTAGAACTGTGGATCCAGCTTTGCTGCAATTATTTTTCCAATCCCACACACTTGCCTCATCAATAATCACATCCCTGTTGTATGCAATCTTCTCAGTTATTGGATTATACAGCCTATATGCTCCAATAGGATGATATCCTACCAATATCACAATTTCACTCTTGTCTTGCAGCTTCTTTCTCTTTTGATCAGTTACATGTTTGTAACACAAAGACCCGAATATTCTAAGGTGGCTCACAGAAGGTTTCTTGCTGGTCCATATTTCTTCAGGGACTTGTGACTGCAATCTCTTAGTTGGACACCTATTTAACACATAGGTGGCAGTAGAGACTGCTTCTCCCCATAGTAAGTGTGACAATTCCTTCTCTTTTAGCATGCTCCTTGCCATGTTTAACACAATTTTGTTCCTCTTCTCAACTAGGCCATTGTGTTGTGGTGTATTGAAAGTGAAACAGGGAAACAGAAGAAGGGAGGTTGAATTGTGTTTCTTAAACCTTTTCTAAAAAGCGTTTTAAGGAGGCAGGATGTTTAAACAAGTCAAACCGAAAACAAGTTTTTGACAGACGTTAAGAAACTTCGTTTTCAATCCGTAAGTTAGTAAATAAATAAACTTGACAAGATAGAAATAGAGAGATTCACATAAAGATACATTCTGGTTCACTCTTTTAAATCGAAGAGCTACGTCCAGTCCCTTCCTCCAGAAGGTTTTTCCACTAAAACACTTAGCACTTTTCACAAGTTGTTTCCTAGTCACTCCTGATTTTACAACTCCAAGTATTCTACATCTCTCTAGGCTCCAAGTATTCTTTTACAGACAAGCCTCTTCAGGCTCAACCAATCCTAAGATTTGAGAAGAGTTTTGAGCTTTTTACTAACGCACTAAGAGTGAGAATATTACAAGATATAGCTCTTTGAATCTGTTTGTAACTTTACAAAGAAACAATATGAAAGTTTATAGATCTTTTGACTAGAGAGTAGTGATTGCTTGAAGGTTTTTGTCGCATATGAATTCTCTCTTGAATGTGTATATTTGATATTGTTGTCTCTTCATTTCTTCAAATGATGGTCTTTTTATAGTCTTGACTATTTTCTGGATTTCAAATGGTAGAAAATTTGTCCGTTTAGACTCAGTGAAATATCCGTTAGACACATGTCCATTTGCTAGTTGTTTTCAGTTCATAGTTGTCTTTTCTTTCTGTAAGCAGGGAGGCAAGTTTGCTTTTGATAGAATAGCAGTGATAGCAGCTTGTAGCAGGTTTAATCAGAGCAGCCTATCCTTTACTTTTTGGTTGTCATGCTTTCTGCTTTACGTGGCTCGACTTGTACAACGTTGTATCTTGTTTTGTCTTTATAGAAAGCTATTTTTCTTTGGTGATCTTTTAAAGACTTTTGAAATATGTGCCACGTTATCTGTAAAATAAAGTTAGTGGACGCACAAGTAATATAAAAGATTGGACGCTCAATAAAACATGCTTGTGACTTCTGGACGCAAGATACTTATCTTTTAAAGAATAAAATTCAAGGACCAGTTGGACGATCCACATAATCTTCTTTGGGCGCAGACACCTTTGAGAGCTATATTATGTCGTTGGATGCAGAGAATGCTTTGATCTTATCGTCCAATATGAGCTAAATATAACTTTAGATGTTGAGACTTAGTGCTCTTTTGAGAAACTTATCTAAAGTTAGAGATATAGAAAAAAACTCTTTTGACCTTATGGATTAGTAGCAACTGCACTTCAATTATTTACACAAGCATATAATAATTTTATTAATCATTAAAACTTTAAGGGGTCATAAACCATTCCTGTTTTGCTTCTAACATGTATGTGGTGCTGTTATTTCATGTTGAATGCCATGTTTAACACACAATTCTTCAAAGTCATTGGATGTAAATTCACCCCACACCATCTGTTCTAAGGACTTTGATTGACTTCCCATTGTACGTTTCAGTCATAGCTTTGAACCTTTTAAACACTTCTAGCACATCTCCCTTAGTTTTAATAAGAAATAGCCACATCATTCTACTAAATTAATCAACAAAGGAAACAAAATACTTGTTACCTCCAAGGGAAAATGTTTCAAATGGGTCACATACATCTGAATGCACAACTCCCAACAGATCAGCAGCTCTCATTGGCAGTTGTGACTTGAAAGAATTTCTGGACTGCTTGCTCACTATGCACCTTTAACACACCTTTCCTGGAATGTCAATCTTGGGCAGACCTTGCACTATCTTCTTGACTGCTAGTTGCTTCATATCTTTGAAGTTTAGAGGCCCAAATCTTGAGTGCCACAACTAACACTCATCATCTGCTTCTGTTGAGCCAAGCATTGTCCTTCTACGGCCTTTATATTTGCCTGAAATGTTTGATTCTTTGAAAGATGAGCTTTCAAAATCTTTCTTTGCTTTGAGTCAAACATTTCAAGGCAATCTTAATGCATATCACTATAAAACCTTTCTCAACCACCTGCCCAAGACTCAGAAAATTGCACTTCATCTCTGGAACATACAACACACTTTCAATCAAAGCCTTCCTCCTATCAGTTCTCTTGATGACCACATTCCCTACTCCTTGTGCTACCACAGTTCTATTGTCAGCAAACCTGATCTTGCTGCTCTTATTATCATCAAAATTAGTCAACCATTCCCTGCGATAGGTCATATGGTTAGAGCAGCCTGTATCCAAATACCGGGATTCAAGATCAGCAGGATCACTACTAGTTGTAGCCATAAGCAAGATTGGATCAGAATTTGAGTCATCTTGGGCCAAACACGCCTCATTATCACTGCCTTTCTTCCTTCCCACTGTGTCACTTCTACATTCATCAGCAAAATGACCCCATTTTTGACAATTGAAACATTGGATCTTTCTCTTATCAAACCTTTTCTTACCCCCCTTATACCCGCGAGTGGAGGATTCAGCCTGATCATGATCATTGGAAGATCCCTTGTTGCCACCACCACCTTTATTCAATTTCCCTTTGTCTCTGCCTCTCTTCCATTTGCCCCGATCACCACCCCTTTGATGAGTTACTTGAGCTTGCAAAGCCTGATCTACGGGTTTCTCAGGATTCCTCTCATTCATCCTGAGTTCATAAGCTTCCAAATAACCTTGGAGATCCTCAACTTTCATGGTCGCCAAGTTCTTGGATTCTTCAATAGCAGCAACCACATAATCAAATCTTGGAGACAAGGTGCGTATCACCTTAGCAACAATCATTTGATCAGTGATTTTCTCCCCACACCATTTCATCAAGTTGGTAAAGGTTGCAATCTTGGTGAAATAATGTTGAATAGAGTCAAGATTGTCCATCTACAATAGCTCATATTGCCTCCTTAATGTCTGCAACTTCACATTCTTGAGCTTTTCCCCTCCAGTATGAGTCTTCTCTAATAGCTCCCATGCCACCTTTGCAGTCTCAGCCGCAACAATTTTTTCAAAATGAGCTGCATCAACACATTGATGCAACAGAAACATGGCCTTGCAATCTTTTTTCTTGGCTTCCTTGTATGCATTACGCTGAGCATCTATGGGGTTTTCACTCAACTCCTGGTACTCATTTTTCACGATTTCGAACACATCTTGGAAGCCAAAAATCGCCTTCATCTGCACACACCACTTATCCCAATTTATAGCACCAAGAATGGGCAAGTTTCTTACAAGATTCCCATTTGAGCTAGGCATCGTATTCATCACCTTGTGTACCAAATCACCACCACCACACAACACTCGACACTTACAAGATTATCAGGGCCAAGATCGTTTAAGCTCTGAATACCATTTTATTAGTGACAAAAGTAACTCACACACACTCACTGTACAGAAGAATTAGAGATAGAAGAGAATTGGAGAAGAGAAATATTGAAAGTACATCAAAGTGAATTTTATTTCACTTCACTGAGTATTTACACGAACACTAAACACACATAGATGCACTGCACTAACTGATAACTGTCATAGTAGAATACTCCAACTGAATTAACAAACTAACAAACACTTAAAATGCACATTCTGAATTACATTTAACAACATATTATATTAAAATACTTGGATATAACTCTACTCCAAAAGCTTGTTGATAGAGAGAATTATCTAAATTATTATAAATGATTCTTGGTTTTATATTTTCAATCCATATGAAACTTGTTTTTCTTTTCCAATAGTAATTGTGATATTATTATTTATTTTTGAAAATTTAATTATTAAATAATTATAGATTTGCACATGCTTTAAGTATGAATTTAATTTAAAGATAAATGTTCATAGGTACATCATAGTCCAAACATGAAGACAAAGTGCACGTGAAATTGGCACGATAACTGAGCTAAATGGCGAGGAAGTACTAAAAATTCAATGGACTAAGCTTATGAATGGGCTGTGCTACCGTGCTAGTGCAAGGAACATAACCTATTGGTGACGGGACGTGACGGACAGTGAGAGAAGTGATCGAAAAGCAATTGAAGAGGAGGACGGGACGTGACGGCCGCACAGTTAGAGACGTGATCGAAAAACAATCATGCCTTTCTCGGTCACAACTTTTGAGACACAACTTTTTATGTTTGAGAAAAAAAATTCACGCAATAATCTTCAACAATAATAAAAATGGAATATTTTGTTTTCTCCCTAACATATTATTAAAGTACTGATATATATTATTAGTATAACATAATAGATCATCAGAATAATTATGTATTGATTCAATAAAATTTTTAATTATTATTTAATTAACCTAATTTAGTTCTTATCAATTTCTATCGTGGGACATATTATTCTCTAAATATTATAAGTAACATACCATATACATCAGATGCACCAGATCAGATGTACCAACACAAATCATATGGATGAGCTTAATATATCTAGGCATACTAATAATATATATCAACACTTTAATACTATGTTTCAATTTTTTGAATCGATTTATGATTTTCTTTTCGATGAATTTAGATATGAATACCCTAATAAGTAGGACTATTAGGTTTATTGTACACATATTGATTAGATTATCAATACAAAAATTATAAACAGCTGGCCTTTGAATCCTAGTTCTCGGAAGAACTAGCTTTTGACTTCATATTTTTATTGTCTTTATTTATCTATTTTCTTTTCTATTTATAACATGTTATCAGTACATAATCTATCGTACGAGTGATGGTTTCACCATATTGGAGGTTCTATTGAAAGAATTCATGTTTTTCTTACGCTTTGATCGTGTTTTTATAGTTTTATTTTTATGTTAATTTTAGTATGAAATTATTATAATTTTTTATACATAGAAATTTTATTGTCAATTTTGTATGACTAAATCATATTTTTTTTTCTTTATTCCATCTGTCACTCTCCATATCATGCTTTTGGTCATGATTATACGAAGATTTGTGGTATATAGTTTCTGAACAAGTAGACCTTTAAATTTGAAAGATCTAATTGATCTTAGTAAATTTTGAAACAAAGAAAAGTGAGAAAAAAATCATCTGTTTTTATGTCTCACAAATATGCTCATGAAGTAGCAAAAATGAGGAAAAAAATTTAAAAATATGTTGAATTAAGTTTATGCATTATTGTGATTAAACACAATAGCCGTTATTGATGAAAAATCACAAAAAAATCCAATGGATTGAACTTCATTCACCAAAGTGAATGTTTCGTATTATAATTTTGGATACAAAAATCGTGATTATGATCATTAATGTGGTTAATAATACAGTTATTCTACTTAAATGTCGCGTCATAGGCAATTTGGACATCTATTTTTGTTAACCTTTTTTTTTTGGAGGAAAGTTTTGTTGAAAATAGTTGTTAGAGAAAATAAAAGGATGGTTGTGTCATAAACGAACCCCTGTCTTAAAAGCAAGATTCCGTAAACCCAACATGCAATCTGATAATCTGGTTTGCTCCCCAAGATTAACACATGAGGCTTTTGAACTTGTGCACTAAAGATAAAGAGCAATGGAGTTTACATAATACAATTGCCCAGAGTATGTGTTATGAATTTTTCTTTTCTTCTTCCATTATCGTGTATTTAGCACCAGATGCTAATATATAAATTTGTAATCACTCATTTTAATTTTTCGTTCGGATCTGGAATAGAAAAATACTCCACGATGGCATTTACCAAATGCCAATTGCCAACCATTTGGAACAATGGAAAGTTGGCATCAAGTGCCAATTTATGAATGCAAATAGAATGCTAATATTGGCAATTGTGTAGATTTCATATCAATGAATGCCATTTTAATGTTGCATTAGGTATATCAATCACAACGTGCAATAGTTTTTTTATTAGACAAATTGCATTTTAATTAAATATAAAAGGTTTTAAAATTAATGAAAATGTATTAATTTTAATTATTGTCATTATTTCATTAAGCTTTATTATTTGATCTATGATTTGAATAGTTGAATTATTTGCTTCAAATTCATATTTTTCTTTTTCATTGGTATATTTTATTGAAAACAAAATGCTCAACTTTCCGATGCATTGATTACATTATTTTTCAATAAAAACTTACCTATTTAATTCTTTCTCCTTATTAAAATATCCAAAATAAGTTTTAAATGAAAAAAATAAAGACTTTTTAATTTCTCGTGTATTAAAATTTAAATGCGCTTTTTATTTATTTTATTTTTTTGGATTCTTTAACGAAAAGGGCACTAATTAACATAATCCAATAAATTTAATAATTAAGTTTTCACACTATTTCTCAAAGCAAAATTATTTATGGAGAATGTATACAAATGGAGTTTTAAATATCAACAATGTGATTGGTCCGAGTGGTAAGAGACTCGTGCACTTTAAGTAAGTGATCAGGGATTCGAATCCTGACTCTAGTGTATGAAGAAAATCTGGTTGGAATAGGAGAACTCACCTTGTATGTCCTAGAGGTTCCGCAATGAAGATTAATCACTGCTAATGATAATGAATATTTCATACATATATCATAGTTATAAAAAAAATAGAGATTAGTCACTCCATTTGCTAGGGTGGGAGACCACCTACAAAAAAAAGTTATTATCTTAAAACTCCTACATTTTTCAAATTTAAATTTCCATTCAGTTTCTTTCTCACTCACTCTTCTCTCTCTCCTCCGCCCTCAAGCCCTCGGTTGTCCGGTTATTCGGAGCAGTACCGACTGGATAGGCTCGTCCTCATCCCATACAAGAAGCTGGGGACTTCATCGTATCTCAACAAAGGCATACACGGCAGGCGGCAACTGAACATCAATTTGGGGCTCAGATTCAGAGAAATAGTAACGATAGTAAGCAGAAAAGCAAGCACAAAATTGGACCCAAAGCATGGCGGAAGGGAGGCCAAGGGTCCGAGCCACATCGAAAACCCAAGGAATGAATGGGTTGTTGATGGTCGCAACTCCACCCGTCTAGGCTCCTCCTAATGAAGCCGTCGCCCACGGGGGCTACCTCCTCCAAGATGTTGCTGGCAAAACGTTACAAGCAAACCCATTGAAGCCAAGCGCTTGCCAAGCCCAGGGAAGGAAACAAGGAAGACACAGCCAAGCACATCTCGTGACCCGCCGCCCAGCCACAGTTTGGAATATGGGAAGGAGGATCGAGCATGACGGTGGCTGAATAGAGAGCGAGATCTGTCGACGAACGCTATGGGGAACCTCCTGGAGACGTGATGGCGTCGAAACTGTCGACGACAGTGGACCAGGAATCGATTGTGGGGGAATACAACTAACAAGACGGTGGGGATGGGGGTGGGTGGCGGAGGAGAGAGGGGAGAGTGAGAGAGAAAGGGAAGGGGTAAAAAATAAATTTTTTTTTGCTCATAAGGGCTTCCTAATGCCTCTCACCATGAGAGACTTGTCCAAGTAACCCACGGTAGAAGCAGCCAGTAAACAAGTATAATATTATGGTCGAACTCGCTCATTTAATGAAAGTAAGATGACAACTCACTTCAGGTCAAACGACAAACATTGATAATTTCACTTTGGACATAACCATATTTTTGTAACAACGGAATGGTCACATAATCACAATGGCGTGAGAGCTAAATAAATAAATCTTGTTTGAGCTAAAAAACTTAATTTTTCTTGGTTTTTACTAAGTTTAATTTTGATACATTATTAATAAAAAAATTAAATTATCAACCAATCACAAATTATTATATGTAAAACTTTTAAAATAATTCTTATAAAAATCAAACATTTTTAATTACATGAAAAACAATTTATGATTAACAGTAAAATTATTTTTATACTTACAATACATAATAATTAAATTTTTTAACCAAATTGTCTTAATCCCAGGTGAACACAGTTCGCAACCAGTTCAAATAGAAAAACTTCAACAACAAAGTCGCCAATTTGAAGGGGAAAAAACGAAAAACTTCAATAATTAAAATCATAAGATATTAAGCAAATAAACTGCCTTTATGAGATGATTGTGCAGTTTAGAGAGAATTAATTATCACATTTGAAAGTAGTAGTAAATAATTGAACATATTTGCATGTTTACGACAGGATCGCGTTTCAAGAAAATTGAATAAGGAACAAAGAAACAGCTCTTAATAGCAAGAGCCATTCCTTTCAAATACACACACACACACACACAAAGTAATATCACTACAAGCATGTTTTTTTCCCCATCAGACAAGTTTTATATACGCAACTGCTGCAATAAACAAAGTAATATGTTTAACTTATCCCGAATACAACAGAACAACTAATATAGGATTGACTACACAGATCATTCCACACCATTGAGTTTTATCAAAAATCAAATTTCCTACAAAATGATTTAGACAGTAATGTATTGTCAAACTTACTCTGAATAAAATGGAAGAATAAAGCATACTTATTTCTATTTCCTTTCCTCCTATATTTATTCAATCAAGGCAAGTATCATGAGTGCAGAACAATGGTGTTATAATTTGCCTACTCAATTCCAATCAAGCATTGACAATAGAGAAGTCATTTAGAGGACACCAATGTAAAATACCCAGAGTATAAGTAAGAATCCAGCTTATGGATGGTCATTATGAAGTAGAACTGATGTCATTGCTCAAAGGACTTGGCAGGAAATAGCTTATTGCAGTTTGACCAGTATGAGTAAGCACTTCAAATTCTCCTTCAGTAAATGACCGATCTTTCTTGAAAACAGGGCGTCTAAGTTCTACATAAGCACAGTAATCAACTTCGTATACTGTAGCACCATTTTTGAAGAAGAAAGAGCCACCCCAACTCCTTCCCCTGCAGAAGGAGCGATTCTATTAGAATTTAACATGCAAAAAAATTCTTGCATATTTCAAATAAGAGGCGCCTTCTCCACACATCTGACCAATAGGTTGGATCTCTTTCTTGCTGATTGTTCATGTAACCAAGGGGAAAAGATAGCATTCAGAAGTAAAAGATGTTTTTCTAGATGGAAAGACATCCTCCTACCTAAGAATCCAGCATTATAAAACAGAACTCTCTTACATTTATATGGACAAAAAATTGAATATTATACCATGCGTGACAAGCAGCAAGTTCTCAGCAGGATATTTATCTGCAAGGTCGTTAACTATTTGCTCATATCTAGCCCTTGTGCACATTTCATAACCCGTGAATGTGTGAATGTAAGGTTATTTGAATGCAGGAACCCAGATCCATTTTTTATGACAATCTTCAGTGATAAATACAGTATAATCTAAAAATCAAGTGGCCCAGATTTAGTTGACCCAGAACAGCCACCAGATGTGCCATACGAACTCCCACTTGAACCGTCAACCGGGGCTAGATTTAGACACTCTAAAACCAAAAACCTCCGTTTTTGCAATTTTATTGAGAATGTTTTAGCCTCTGGAATCATAAGAACCTGCAAGTTGGAAGTCAGACAATCTGTATAAGCTTGCTCTGATGGAACAAAATGAAAGAAAAAGAGTAGCTTCTAGAAATCCATTGTTCCTCTAATAGAAGTTGCAATCGGCTTGGTTTACAAAAATTGGAGGCAAAAGCTATCAAATGTTTGTCAAAATCAATATGAAATAAATTAATACAGACATAATGCACATAATGCTAAAAGCTATTTTTTTTTTTTTTTATGAGCAAAAAAGTACATTGATATAGAGCACTAGGGGTGCTCCAACCCAAATACATGGCAACACAAAAAAAGAACCTATGTAAAAAAGATCTAACCCCTTAAAAAACAGAAGACAGAATCTAATGTAAAAAAGTGCCAGAAGGAAACCCCAACAGCTAAAGAGAAAACATGATACCTTTAAAATGCTAAAAGCTATTGGTAAAACATGAGATATGTAAGGCATACAAGGCTGAAGGTGTTATGAATATGAATGTGTGTGTGTGTGTGTGTGTGTGAGACAGAGAGAGAGAGAGAGAAACACACACACAATAGAGGAGGGAAAATAGATACAAAAAAGGGTATAAATGGTGCAAACAGAATGTGCACAGAAGGAGTAAACCAAAAGTATAAAATCTTTTCCAGATAATCAAAATGAAGCATGACTGTAACCTGTGTATTTAACCGTGTGACTTTATGTACATTTAAAAGCCCAACCATGTCCTGGTAACCAGTGAGGAGTTTTGCTAGTTCCTTGTCCTCATCTGAAATGAATATAGTTTAGTTTAGTGGTGAAAATTGAGGTAATTGATAAACATGAGATATAAAAGTTGCCTACCAACCTGGAAAAGCCCTGACAGAAAGCAAGGTGTCTGCCATATGTTGCAATCTTTTTGAACAAGATGGAGAAAGAAATGAAAGTGGAAAGGTTACAACAACAACAGCATTTGAAGACCGGGTCATTCCTTTTAGAGACCTAATAAAGGAAAGCATATGCCACTCCTGCAATAGCCATATGTTAACACATCTTAAATTAAGAAAATATCAAACAATTTACAGAATGCAGAACAGTTAACAATAGTTGAAACTTGAAGTCCAACAAGGATCTCACAAGAAGGATCTGCGATCAAATAAATAATTTCCTACAAAGGATATATGAAAATCATAAAAATAGAACATACAGTTCAAGACAAAGGAGAAACTTAGTTCAGAACCATATGAAAAACAAAGGAGAAAAAAAAAAACTCACCATGTTTGAATACTTGCATTGTGGAGAGCAGAATGACTGAATTGCAATTCGACCAACAGAGGAAATGCAGCCTTCTTTTCTGTTAATATCATCCATAATGTTAGTGAGAATTGAATAGAAAAAAAGCTCTTGTTTAGATAGTTTTATAAGAAATCACCACAGTAGTCTTTAACAAAACCTCATTGATGCAAAACAAGAAATTCATAGGGAATTAGGAAAGGTTAGATAGGAAAAGTCTTTAATTACTTACAAGTTTTGATCATGTGCGCATGTATCTAATGCTAGAGAAGGGTCCAGAATCAGCAATGAATGTATTTAAAATCACCAATGATGCAATCCTAGCCATGTTCTTTTACCCCCAGCATTCAAAAGAATGAATGACATTGGAGAGAGTTTCCATTGGATCCCGGTGATTAAAAATTATTTTTGAAGGCCAATTATAAAAAATGGACGGATTTGCAAAACTTGCATGAAGTTACAGCCACCCAAATGTATAAATCCTATATGATGTTTGTGATTGCAAGGTGCCTATCAAACTCAAAGGAAAATTATACAGGAAAGCTAAAAGACCCTCAATACTCTGGTAGTGATGACAATGAAAAGCCAACAAGAGCCAAAGATAAGTGTTTAAACATAGAGCTCGATGGTGTCATTTATCCATATAGGTATAGCCAACCCCATATAGTGTGATAAGGATTGATATTGTTGTACAGTCTCATGCTCTTGCTAATAAAGTAAAATAAATAAAGATTCTTAAATTGTATATGCTAAAAACAATATCTACAAAAGATACAGTTAAATTTTGTTTAGGAAGATCTACTAAACGCCTATGATTCAAATCAATCTTATTTTATTTTATTCTGTTCAGAAAGCTTGACTGAGAACCCGACATGACAACATGAATAAATAGTTGAAGACTGTAACTAAGTCTACTAAAATCTTTAGCTATTAGGTGGAGGCCTAGGAATCATTTTATATCTCTAACAAATACATTTCTGAAATAGTGCTAGAGATCAGCACACCTTGAGAATTGAGCCAGAAATCCAGCACAACGATCTAGAAGAGCAGCAAGGTTTGGGGAATCTTGGATGCTAACACAATCTACATTCATGCCGGTTAAAAATTGCCTTTCCAAGGGCTTCCGCAAGTCAAAATCATTGCAGTAATCATGCTGACTACCTGTGCAATGAAAGTATGATTCAATTCAATATTTTACAGAACCTGATTTGGCATATCCGCCAACATGCAAATTGTTTAATTTCCATAGGACATTATAAAAATTGATCATAAATGGAATAATAACAATATGTAATTGTTTTTTCTTCAAAAAATGACAATGTGATTCTTGGAACCTATGAGGTTGATATAACAAGAATTCTTTCAGACATGAAGCTCCCTACAGATAGAATTGCATTCCAAAGCATTATGCCTTGAATACCTTAAAACATCTTAGAAGTGAGGTAAAATTGAGAATACATAAAAGCTTTTCGATGTATGCTTTAAAATGATAAAATCGTGCTTTTACCTCACAATTTTATGCTTCTGTGAATGAAACATGAATGAGAAATTTTTTTCCAGGTTTTGAGTATTTTTATTGATTGATGAATTTATAATTGAATTTAAAGAAGCCCAATAAATAATCAGCCCTATTGCTCTAAAAATAAATAGCAAAGTAGATAAAGGGCTTCAGGGTTTCAGTTTTCACTTCTCTAGATTGACTTGGGCATGTTTAGGACAGCAACTCTGCAGCGATAGAAAACTGAAGGAGGTGACAAAAGAGGAAACTAATTGTAACTGTCATTGTTGGCTTGTTTCTACTGTTGATCTTTTCGCTATTGTAAACTTCATAGAATGTGATATTTTTACGTAGTCTGAAATATTTTTATAAAATTTGTGAGTTTAATAGTTAAATTTGAGTTAGAAGTTAGAATATTTATTTATCAATGCCTATATGTGCATGTTTTATTTTTAAATGATATCTTATAGAGTATAACATTTCACTTTAGACACTCCAGTTTGAGTTTGAGTGAAAACTCGCTTTTCACAATTTAGTTAAAATAACTACAATACAAATTAATACCACAAATAAAGTAACAATAACACAATGATATTTAAAGAACGAACAATAACGAAAAAAATTGCAGACAACCTTACCTTTACTAGTGTTTATATTTAGTTGAGGCTCATCATCATACTTCTTGTAAGGCCAAGCAATTATCAGATCCTTCTCATGCAATTATTAGCATAACAAACAAATTATATTACCATAACAAAAGTTAAGATAATCATATCTACAAAGGATGTATTTGGAAGAGCTTATTTGGGCTTATCTTATGGCATAAGCTCTTCTACAAGTGTTTGAAAAATCTTATAAGGGTGCGTTTGGGTACACAGCTTAATTAAGCGTTTGTTCAATAAGCTCTTTTTCAAATAAGCTAAAAACAACTTATTTTCATAAGCTTCTTTGACATGCTTATGGAAATAAGCTAGAAAGAGCTTATAGAAAGACCATACACTATTTTCATAAATTATTTGCATAAGTTTACTTCTATAAGTTATTATCATAAGGTCTCTATAAGTTTTTCCAAACGTACCCTAAAAATAGCTTATATTATATCCATAAGCTGTTTTCAACTTATTTTCATAAATTCTTCATGATAGCTTATAGAAATAGCTTATATAGAGCTTATTCAGAGTTTAAGCCTGTAAGCTACTTGATTGTAGCATCGGCTTATACATATGCTCTTATATGATAAACACTTATCAAATAAGCTCTTAATTAAGCTCTGTATCCAAACGCACCAAGTGCAATGGACAAGCAAAAGTACCTGGCTAAGATTCCGAGATTTATCCTCTTTGGATGACCCTGGACTAGGCAAAGTACCGAGAAAGCCTTTAGGGTTTCTGGACGGACTAGCATATAAGAGTGGCTGTCTGTGTACAAGTCCTTGAGACATAAAATTTCTCAATAGAAGCATATGATGAGGTGCTTCTGCATCTTCCATAACCATGACAAGGCTACCAAGAGAAAAACCACCACCTAAAATTTCTGTTGAAAAAATAAAGACACTGCATATGATCAATCAAATAAAATTTTCTAACTAATTCATTTACATATATGGCTAATTTAAAGCAAGTAAAAGAGATAATTACTGTCTAGATCAGGAATCCCAGATGATATGAACGGTGTCCCATAAGGACCATGCTTAAGTGCAGGACTCTGTGAAGATGTTACAGTTGAGAAATTGCGAGAGAAGCTACTAACTCGAGTTTTGGTTGCAGCCATTATGGTTCGATACTGTATATGGCACTCTGAGGAAGCACAGAGTACAAGTTGTTGTATTAGGTTTTCAAATTCAATTTTGCATAAAACACCCCAATTAGGGCCTTAATTAAAAAGAAAACGGGTTATGAAATTACCGGCGTCAACGTGGTTCTCAGTCTTTGAGTCGAGTGTCTTCGATATGTCCCTCTCTCTTTGTCTCGGAGTGAAAAACCTTGTCTGCTCTGTGACGACACTGCAACTGTAACTGAGAGTGAATGCTATGCTGTTACGCTTTGCCGCAAGTATGTTGTTAAGTGTTTTATTTGGTGAGTCTGATGTATATTATTTTGTATTATTAATATTAATTGTCACGTCCATCCTGTACGGATACAACCTAAAGGCAAGAGGAATCGCCAACTCGCCATCAAGATTTGTTAAATAGAAAAACTTTAAAAGAAAAAATAATCTTTAAAAAATTGAGATTGAACTTAGAAGTCATTTATGAATAGAAAAGATGTTAACACCCTAAATCATTCATTCTATCCCAAAATTTTAAGTTTTAAATTATTTGCAAGAATATGACAGGACTATGAATAAATATTTACAATTAAAAATAAAAAGGATTTAATAAGAAAAATAGTTTTGTTTGGTGATATTTTGTAATTTTGTTGATTTTGTATTTTTAAAATTTAATATTAACAAGTTTTAAATAAGGTTGAACATGGTACATAAATCCATAGAGTAACCTTGAATCTAAGGGATTGAGCACAACACTTTTTCATAGAGCAATCCCATTTTTTTTTGGTTTCCCAGGGTATCCTCACACGCAATTGCGGAGACTAATCCCTCCCAAATAACACAAGTTGAATTAAAATAACAGAATGAAACTTTAAAAAGGTATTAACAGAATAAGACAATGTGGTGCTGCTTTGAACCGATCATCGTAAATTCCCTGAAAATGGTCCATTAAAAATTGTATACCATTTTTTGTTTTCTTCTTTGGCTTGTTGCTTAATTTCTTTTGGGATTGCTTCTTCGAGAAAGCCTTTTGTTTTCAGTTGTAACCGTAGGACCTTCAGATTTGCTTCAATCAGATCCAATTCTTTCAGCTTCTGATCTTTTAATGCTTCTAAAGTTCGAGTTGTTTCGTCAACATTTCTGTTGTGCCTCGTTTCATTCTCTTGATAAAATATCTGCAAGAACATTCTTTTTACCCTTAATATTTGATATTGAATAGTTATATTCGACTAATTTCATCTGTCATCTAATTAATTTTCCTTGCTTATATGTTCCTTTATTGTTGATGTTCTTGAAACCTGCAACAAAAGTAGAATATTTTCTAACAATAAATTCTTTATCAAGCACATAAATTCGATGTTTTTCTAGCATCCGAATTAGTGCTAATGTTTTTTCTTCATGAGTAGGATAATTAATTTCACTGTCTGAAAAAGTTTCAGACATATATCAGCATAGTAATTCTTTCTTTTGTCCAGGTGTTTTTGCCTTCATAACTCCTCCCCAGCATTCATTCGAGGCATCAGTATCGATAACAATTAAGTCATCGTCAGATGGATGATATAATTCTGGAAGATTCTGACATAAGTACTTTAATTTAGTGATAATTGCTTCATCTTCCTCTTTTCAAGACCAGAGAGCATCCTTCTTTAATTTTTGCTAAAGTATTTTTCTTTCTGCTACAAGATTCTTTATAAAACTTTCATTAGAAATATATGTCAGTAGACCAAGAAATCTTTGTAATTCCCTTTTATCCTTTAGTTTGATTGGAAAATTTTGAAGTTTTTCAATACATGTTTTTGCATTATTATTTTTCCTTTTTCAATTTCCAATCCTAAATAATTAATTTTATTTTGAGCTAAGACAGCCTTTTTCTTACTTAAGAGTACCCCATGTTCTAAACATCTATTAAGAACTAGGGCAACCTTATTAAAATGATCTTCTAAATCTTTATTAGTAAAGACTAATATATCATCAATGTAAATAAGGTAAAAATCTTTAAATTTTTTGAATATAGAATCAATTCTTCATTGAAAAATTCCTGGTGATTGTTTCATTCCCATTGGGAGAACATTCCATTCATATTGACCTCGGGGACAACTAAATGTTGTTTAATGCCTTAGATTCCTCAGATAGTCGTATTTGATAAAATCCTGATTTACAATCAAATGTACTAAACCAGTTCATATCTCTTACTCTTTCAATAATTAAATCTTTTTTTATAAGAAAATATGTGTCTCTTTCTATTGCACCATTCATCTGCTTATAATTAATTACCATTCTTCTCTTTCCTCTTTTTATTTCGTTTGAATTTCTACAGAAAATGCTGGTGCAGAATGCTTACTTTTTTATGGTCTTATTAGTCCCTTATCACACATTTGCTTAATATCTTCTGCAAATTTACCTCTATCTTGCTTTGTATAAATCAAAGGTTTGAATTTTACTTCTTTAGTCAGATCTTTTAATTTTAGCTCTACTAATTCTATATTTTTATTATTAATTTTCAGGTCTAAAAGATTCTTACAACATATTTTTTCTAGAAGTCCTTCTATATAAGCTGCAATTCTTCTTCCTAGTTCTAAATTAATTAATGCATGATGAATTTTCCTACATACTATCTTAACTAATTCACCATGGTTCAGCTTGCTGAACTCTGATTGTTTTTTAGAATAAAGACATTCAGAAAAATGGATAATTAGGATTTCAATTATTTCTTTTAATTGTTTCCCCCGAATATATGATGTCTTTAAAGAGATATATTCTAAGTATAAGCAAAAGGGAGAATATTGTCGCAGAAAATTATTTCCTATTATCATATCTAGACCAGTTTCTTGTTGATATATTGTAGGTACTATAAATAATTTATTTCAGATTTTTAAGGTTATTCTTTTTGCCACCTAATGTAAATGATGTATTGATCCATCTGCTATTTATATCTTTAATGGTTTTTATAATCTTTCCCACTTTTCAAATAATGTTTTTGTTAGAAGGCAGATACTTGCTCCTATATCTATATAGGCTTCAGTTTCTCTATTACTCTTTTCTATTATAATTTTAATATAAGTACTATTCAGATTCTGTTTCTTCCGAAGATAATTCATTTTCTGAATATTCATATATGCTTTCTTAAGTGTCACTTATTTCTTTTTCTAGTGGTTCTAAGTTATATATTTTATATACTCCTTTTATTATTTTTTATTTTTCCTTAAAATCTTTATTTTTCTTTTGAGGACTTTCATTTGCATAATGACCTTCTATATTGCATCTCCGACATACACATTTCTTTTTCCATTTTGGACAATATTTTATAGGTGTTTGTCTTCTTCTAAAGTATTTTTTCTTAGTATTTTTGTATGCTTTTTTCTTTGGATATATTTTTCTTAGTCTAGGTTTTTTCTTATAATAACTTTTAATTTTTGTTGGCTGATTACATCCATAATTTCTTGGTTGCTCAAGCTATGGTATATCACAACAAACTGCATTTCTACCTCTATTTAGTTATTATATTGTTTCTCTATTTAAACATTGCTTTCTTAGTTCATGGTATAAAACTTGAATAATTCCTCCAAGAATACCAGCAGTATCCATTGGTTTCATTTGCCAGATAGTTTTTACCTTGAAATTAAGTGGTTATGGTAATTTATCTATAAAAATATTCTTATATATCTCATTTGCTTTTGTATTTAGTTGGTAATAATATTTTTGATATTTACAAATAAAACTTTTCGCTTCACACATATTACATATGTGAAGTTTATTTAGGTGTGCTTTGGCCTTTTCATGTAAAAATCTATTTGTTTCTTCACTATGTTCAAGAATATTATATCCTATAAATTCTTGATAGATTAAGTTCATAACTATTCTATCAAATTCTTGATTATTTCTTACAGCTCTTGCATATTGTTGCCAATTCTCATCTTTTATTCCCTTTAAAATTTTTTGTATATTTCCTGCTGTTTTATAGATTAATTTTTTTTTAACATCCATTAGATTTAAACTACTTTCATCTGTCACAATTAATAATTTTATCTCATTAGTCCATTACATAAGTACTTAATCTTTATTCCTTGCGCAATCAATATTTAGTATATTTCCTGTTTTTATTTATTCATAATGGGGTTTGAATTCTTCTTGGATTTTGTCTATCCATTATTTTTTCTTGCATATCCTTTGTTACACATTGTTTCTTACTCATATTTATCCCCAGATTCTTCGGGAGTATTCTAATATTCTTCTCATTTTCTTTTGAGTTTTGAATTGCTTGTTTCTTCTTTTTCCATACAGATTTCATCATAGTTTGATTTAGATGATGAAGAAGAATTATAATTTAATACTACTTCTTCAATTTCTTTTCCTTAGTCATTTCAATTTTTTTATTTTTTATATTTGATTATTTTCTTCTTCAACTATTTTTAATTGTTCTAGATAATAATTGTTGAATTTCTTCTATATCATTTGATTTCTTTATTGTTTCAATATATTCATCTTTTATCTTCTCCATGAGGCTACCGGTGCTAATAGTTTTGAAGGTTCAAGGTTATGTTCTAGTTCTATTATTATTATTTTTTCCAATTCTCTTTTTGTTATATAATTATTATTTTCTTCATCATCTAAAAGTTTCTCTAATTGTTGAATAACTTTTTTAATTTTCTTAATATTTTCATTTGCATATATTTCTTTTCCTTTACTTATATTATTTAATGTCTCTTTTATATTAATTATTTCACTTTGACCTTTTTGTATCATGTTGTAAGTATAATTTACAACTTTATGAATATTTTCTATTAATAGGATTATATTTCTATTAATTTCTTCTGATAAGATTTCTAATTCTTTGTATTTTGTATCAATGTCATGTGTTATTCCTATTATTTTGTTGTTATTTTATTTTATAATTGGTTTATATTATTATTATTATTATTATTATTATTACAACTGCACGGTGCCTGTAGTGCTTCCCATTTCTCTATTGCTTATTTGCTCTATATCCCAAAAGAAAAAACAGTATGTGAAGCCCACACGTGGAAGACAAACAAGCCAATCATGAGATTATCCTTATTCTCCTACTCCCTATCACTTCACTTCTTCATCTCTATTATAAGTCACTTCCCGCTAAGAAGCTCAACCCAAAACAGAGAAATGCTCCATTCTCTGCTTCTCCCAACTCTCTCTTATTTCCCTCCCTCACTCTCTCGTTTTCACTCTCAATCTCACTCTCGTTATATCAAATTCCGAACAACCTACCATGAAAACCTCCGTTACCTTAAAACTCTCACCATAATCGACCCAAAAACCAAACCCAACGACCTCCCTCTCCCTGACGCCGTCAACCACATCCTCACCACCGTTAACTTCTTCAAATCAAAATCCTTCACCGACTCAGACATTCCTCGTCTCGCATCCCTTTCCCCTAACTTATTCTCAACCTTCGTTGACCCAACAGACATTTCCCCAATTTTCGATTTCCTTTACATTAATCTCCTCGCAACTCCCGACCAATCACGCGCCCTCATCCTCTTTTGTCCCCAACTCCTTCTATCCGACGTGGAACTCTGTCTCAAACCCACGCTTCATTTTCTCGACCAAGTTGGAATCGGAAACCTGAACAAGCCTACGAAACAAAACGCGCATTTGTTAAACACGCGCGTGGAGAAGCTGCGCGTGAAGATGAGGTTCTTACAGGAGATAGGGTTTTCGTACGAGGAAGCAACCAACGGTTGTAGGAGGTTGCCGGCTATATTTGGGTACGGTGTGGAGAGTAATTTGCGGCCTAAGTTTGAGTACTTGGTGAATGAGATGGAGAGGGAGGTGGAAGAGTTGAAGAGGTTTCCGCAGTATTTTGGGTTTAGTTTGGAGAAGAGAATCGTGCCCAGACATTTGCATTTGAAGGAGAAAGGTGTGAGGATCCCGTTGAATAGAATGTTGATGTGGGGTGATGATAAGTTCTATGCCAAATGGAAGTGAAAGCTTCAATCTTAATTGTATGTTTCAAAAATGAAGCAACCTCACCTTTTTCTTCTAAAATATTTGTAGATTGTTAGAGAATGTTAAAGATACTTGGTAGGTAGATGAGTTTCTTAAGTATAATATCATATGTTTGATTTCTGGTATGTGTATGAAAAAACTTTGTTGGAAGAGGTAAAACTCACTTCAGTGACCTACGTCTTCATAAAAAAAATACAGGTGAGCCTTGATGCCACGACAAGATTGCTACCCAGGTCACGAGTTCAAATTCTGGAGACACTCTTTCCGCTTGTGCATCTACCTTCCCCCATATCTCACTAGGTGGAAGCCTCGTGCACTGAATCACCATTGACATGTAACTTTTTGCTCGGAACTTGTAACTTATTTGTAATTTTTGTACCATACTCAATATATAGAATAAGTCTATCAAAATCGCAAAGTTGATTGGATTTGACATTTAATTGCTTACATCCTTAGTTTGATGGAGTTAAGTTTATATTTTAGATGCCATAGTATATTTAATGATGCACTTGATTTGGTTGTGTGCATGAGATGTTTATGACAAAGCAGGGTATTAAAGATGTAATTATGCCTGGTTTTTTGTCACATAGAGATTTATCATGTGCTAAAGGTGATTCTGATAATAGAGAGCAATGCTACACATCCTAGCTTAGGTATCTCAGATGGTAACTCGATTCAGGATCCTGCTAGATTGTACTGATTTTGTTTTATTTTTAAATTTAACACTTTTAAAAATAGGAATTAAAGAGGCATCAGATGGTTGTTTCTCTTCATTTTGACTAACACAAGACCGATAGAGATGTATGGTCTTTTTGCAATGGGAAACAACATGAAAGATTCCGACCGAGGGTGTGACCAGAACCAGAAATTTGTCCAGCTACTGCAGATGATATTCCATGTGATCAGAAGAGTGATAAAAGTCTTACTTTAGGAAAGGTCAAGGATGACATTCCCTTTATTCAAGTCTTTCTTGTCATCTCAAAGACAACGATTAAAAAAGAGATTAAAGAGTTAGTTAGAGTCTCTTAGCTTGTTAGGTTAGTTTCTGAACTTAGTTAGTCAGTTAGTGCTCTACACTCACTATAAATAAGAGCATCAATTGTATAATTCACATCTTTTATGAATCAATCAATATGAATCCATGATGAGTACCCTTATGAGTACCAATATGCTCTCTACCTCTCTTATCAATTTGATTTTCATCCCTTTCATCCATGGATTTGTCACAACGATAAATACTTAGATTATAGAAATGCTTCCTCTCTCCGAAAGCTTCACGATGATGATAACCTAAGGTGCAATATCGGGCCCTTGAGCTCTGTTCCTGTTGAACCTAAATGGGAGGAGGATGATATTTACATTAGCCATTGAAAGGATGCATTGAAGACGATGAGGTATGTATGTTGACTCATATTTTCTTCCTTTAGCCCACATGGTACTATTCGTTATTTCTTGCTTCTATGTGTTTGTTTTTGTGTGGTTATTTATTTGTCAGCATTTTTGTGTCATATATAATATATTGTACATGTTTTTTCTTTATATACTTCTATATGAGATGGATATGCTGAAACATATAGGGAGGGATGGAATCTATCTACAATGGAAAAATATTGATTAATCCTACAAGAGATATTTTCTTGCCAATCTGGATTCTGAGCTAAAACTATATATCCTAAATGTGCTGAAAATTTGAGATTACATTATATTCTGTTGCCCTTTCTTTCGCATGTGTTCTATGTTTTAGTCTTCTTCAGCGATACGATATGTAAAAGTGGTCAAGTTTTCTTCTCTGAAGAAACAATAGATTGTCCCTGTTGAGGTTGTCAACTTATATTACCATGGATTCTCTAAATCAATCTTACTTCTAATTTAACTGATAATGAAAAAAGTTATGTACTTTTATACCGATAATGTCATAGGTCTCTAGACTTCCAACAATATACTACTGTACAAAGATAAATAATTGTCTGAACTTTAATAAATGGCAATAATAAACCGCATTAAGCAATAAATATTCTCCCATAGTGACAATTTTTACTTTGTAGCGCTGAGTTGGAGTTGGAGTTTGTTAGGACAGAAGGGCAAAAGGGGTATGTTTGTAAGAATAAAGGGAAGTTAGGAATAGTTAGAGTTGTGGTTAGAAAAAAGTTAGGGCAGTTGGTCTAGTCAGAGGGGATCATTTAGATAAATAGAGGGAAAGAGGAAGAGGTAAGACATTCAGAGAATTGTAAGTTTTGGAAAGCAGAGCAAATGGAGGAGAGTCATTCTCCTTTTCCTGTTCAGTTTCAGTTTCAATCATTCAATAAAATTGGTTCTTTTTCAGTCTCAGTTTCTATAAATTTCTCAGTTTTCTTTCTTGGGGTTCCTAAGAGCATCTCCAACCCAGTATTCCTTTTTTTTTTCTTTACTTTTTACGCATCTTAAGTGGGTCCTATCATTACACATCTCTCATATTTATTTTTTACAACTTAAGCAACTCATCTATCCAACCTAGTAACTTTAAAAATTTTATCAAATAGGCCCCACAAAAATTTTACATAGTTATATATTTTTTTTAAAAAAAATTCTGACACTAGTCCACAAAAAGTGATAAGCAACCCGTGCTTAAATAAACCTGATGCTTTACAGGCATCAGGCTCCAATGGTGGGGTCTTATTAAGCACCGAAGCTTAATAAGAAAAAATGGCTCAAGCACCTCGGATGGAGATGCTCTAATAGAGTTGTAAAAATCTTGTGACAAAGCTTTTACAATTTCTGATTTTGTATGATAGAATTTTTTGTTTAGCATATTCATTTTGATATTCAGTCTGATTCAAAGGGCCTAACTGATTGATGATGGCCAATGATTAAACATGTTTGAATTTGCGTTTGGAGGGAGTGAACTGACATTTGGAGTGACAAAAGTGTAATATATTTTCATCCAATGTGAAAGCAGTATTTCTTCCCGTTTGCCATTTGCGTTCAGTTCAACGCAAATACAAACATGTACAAACTCTTTGCTCTTTTGCGTTTGTAGATGGACTTGATGGTAACTAACTAATTTATCATGACCCTCTTTGTTTGTTCTAGCCATAAGTGAATTGTTTTTTTTGGGTATATTTGGTTGGAGAACTTCGGAGAAGTTCATTACTGTCACGTATAGGGGTGGGCATGGGTACGGGTCGACCCGCGAACCCGGTATACCCAATCCAACCCAACCCACAAATAATGGGTTGGTTTGGGTCATTGGGTTGGGTTGGTTTCTAAATAAGGAGACCCACTCAACCCAACCCAACCCACATATTGAGAGGAATATTATAAGCCCAGCTATTGGAGCGTGGAGTGACTCTTCAATCTTGAATTTGATGACTCTTCTTTAATACTCAGCCGCCTAAATTGGAGTGACCATTTTTTGGTTACATGAGTATAAATAGTTTGAAGACATGCAGAAATAGCTTGAAGACATAATCAGTGAAATTGTTTAGGAATTGTTTGAAGACATTATTATTTTTTTTATTTCACTTGTTTGTTTAATTTTGATGGATATTGTGTTCGAAATTGAAGTTGTATGCTTCATTTTGTATTTAGAAGTTCAAATTAATGCATTGGTAGTATTTTTCTTCCCTATTTTTCCCCCATTATTTGCTTTTGATAAAAACAAAATAATTTACTACCAAATCCGGTCACCCGACCCAAACCAACCCATATGAGGTTGGGTTGGGTTGGTTTGGGTTACATGAAAATTTTCGAAGAAACCGATCCAACCCAACCCATATTTATTTGATTGGGTTGGGTCTTTAAATGCACCAAAACCTACCCAACCCGACCCATGCCCACCCCTAGTCACGTATAATATCTTGGGGAAAAAGCATTTGAAATGATTAATAATTTATTATTAAAATAATTAAATACATTTTTAATGTTACTTTTGAAGTTTTTAACATAATAATCAATGGTTCAACACAAATAAAAACATTTAAAGAGGAAGCAGGAATTTATCATTTCATATATTTTTATTTTTATTAAAGGCATAATAAATAAGCAGGACTTTATCTTGATTTGTCCCCTTTTTCTTTTCTTTTCCTTTTTACATCTTCATTTTGAAGATTGAACCAATCCCAAGTGGAAATCTGCCTCCTGGTTTTGATCCAAGTACATGCCGCAGTGAGTGTTTGTCTAGACAATTTTTTTCCCATTCACCTTTCTATTTTATATCTCATTTTTGTCTGCTTGTTCTATGATTGATATGCAAACATGGTTAGGCGCTGTTACTTTGTTTTTATCATGCTTAAAAAACAATTCTATAGTAACCTGTATGTCATTTCTTGCTTTTTTGACTAAAATTAACCACTTGTAGCCTAATTTCTTCTGTTTCTTCTCTTCACTTTTTTAAATTTAGCTTCTTTACCTTTGAGAAAATGTAGGTATGTGGCGAACATCTGTACTCCGGCAGAGGCGGACGCACATAGGCCTCGGTGCACACCCTCATTTTCTAAAAAAAATTATATCTTTTTTTGGCTCCAATAGTTGAAAAAATTGCATCTATGCCACTATCTATCACACCCCCCAAATCCCAATACTCACAAATAGGTTAGGTAATCGAATGAGAGATGTATTAATGAATGATTATCTAGTAATTTATATTGAGAGATGTGTTTAATAACATTGATAATGAGCTGATCATTCAACGATTTTAAAATATGAAATCACGTAAAGGACAATTATGGGTATGTAATTTATTTGATTAACTATATTAAAATTTTATGATTTTGACACTTATGTCTTTATCTTCATATGTACGTTAATAATGGTTATTGAATTTTTTGGAAATAAATTGCACGTACTGGCTCAATGTTCTAGATCCGTCACCGTCGAAAAAGTTATTTTTGATAGACAAATGTTAGTTTGTTAGTATTTGATATGTTTGTGGGAGGAGTTGAATCCACGACCTCTTATCACTCCAAATCTTATGTCCTCCCCCTCAACCATGCCACCTTATCATTCCATGCACCCGAACAAGTTGCTGCCCTTCACCCGAAGGAAAACCCATTGACTACGAAGGAGACAATGAGCCCATCCTAGTCCTCACTAGCAACATGTTTCGGACAGCAAGCTCACATCAATTACATGCCCCACTCACAATCTTCCCATCACCCCTTAATGAGTTTCTGTCCCTAACTACCTCACCCCCAAGGAGAGGTAACCTACAATGAAGGAGTGACTATCTACGACGAAGAACTCATCATCGACTTTGAGGTGCTTATAACTGATGTTTTTTGACCAAACTGACCTAATTTACCAATATAACTTTGTTTTGAAACTATTTATCAAACTAATTCACTTTTACATATTTTATTAATTTTTTTTCTGACAATGAAAAATGCTACTTCGATTAGCGTTTTTGGAAAACGTTACTGTCAATAGCGTTTTTACTAGATTGTGTCACGTGACTCGCTGTAAAAATTTTAAAAATTTCATGTTTGGCCGACGCTATACACCAGTTATAAATATTTCAATATTTCAGACGGGTTCTTCACTGATAGTCATCATATGGGTGAACATTTCCATTTGATGACTATCACAGTGAAGAAATGTTCACCCGTCTGATGACTACAAGTGTGATCATCTCCTCAAGAGGTGTCACCCGTCTGATGAGTCTGATGACAATCAGACGGGTGAAGAAATGATCACTCGTCTGATGATTATTAGGGAAGAAATGATCATCCGTCTGATGACTATCAGTGAAGAAATGTTCACCCATTTGATGACTATCAGTGAAGAAATGATCACCCGTCTGATGACTATGACAGTGAAGAAATGTTCACCCGTACGGGTGAACATTTCTTCATTGTGATGATGTGATAGTCATCAGATGAAAATGTTCACCTGTCTGATGACTATCAGTGAAGAACCCATATGAAATATTGAAATATTTATAACAGGTGTATAGCGTCGGCCTTTTTGGCTTTTAGGCCGACGCTAAACGTGAAATTTTAAAATTTTTACAGCGAGCCACGTGACACAATCTGGTAAAAACGCTACTGACAGTAGCGTTTTCCTGAAAGTAGCGTTTTTCAGTGTCAGAAAAAAAATTAATAAAATATGTAAAAGTTGGTTAGTTTGGTAAATAGTTTCAAAACAAAATTATATTGGTAAATAATTTTTAAAAGTAGATCAATTTGGTCAAAAAGCTTATAACTGATATTGATTCGTTCTTTTGATTTTTGTGATTTTTTCATTAACTGTTTTTACTCGTTTTTTTGTGCTTTTTTGGAATCACTTTTTTTAGATTGTTTCATTGTTTGATTGATTTTTGGCGTACATTTTACTTGGTTGAGACTCGTGTTGTTGACTTGCTATGCATTTTACTTGTTTCATTGTTTGTGTGCATTAATTTTGTTTAGTTTGCATGGTTTTAATAATTTAGTAATTCGAGACAATTGTATTGTGAACCTAAGCTTGTTTCTTTGTGTATCTGTGTTGTTGAAACCTAAAGCAACCCAACCAACCGAATTGAATCAACCTGCGATTGTTTGGTTTAGTTTGGTCAAGAAGAATTACAAAAACCAAACTAAACTAAAGCAAGACTATAACAGAAAAGACATTTAATAACGCTTAAAACCATTATCTATTCTCCTGTCATTAAAGGTGCTGAATTAATATAGCGCTTTGAAGCGTTATCATAGGTCACTTAAGACAACGCTTCCTTGAGGAAATGTTATCTTCGGTCCCATAAGACAACACTTCTTCAAGGAAGCGTTGTTTATTCCCATTTTTTTTTATCATTTAAAGGCGCTGAATTAATATAGCGCTTTGAAGCGCTACATAGGTCACTTAAGACAACGCCTCCTTGAGGAAATGTTATCTTAGGTCCCATAAGACAACACTTCTTCAAGGAAGTGTTGTCTATTCCCATTTTTTTTATCATTTAAATTGTTTTCTTCAAATTCCCGATGCAATCAGAAAAAACCAGTATACGCTAAAATAACCCAGCACATGAATAACATCCAGAAATTGATATATAGGATTCGTTTGATACACATGGAAGGATAGAACAGAAAAAATAGTATAGAACAAGTAGTTGTATAATGTTTGGTAGTCGATGCACAATACATGCAATTTTGTGTTGTATGTTATTTGGTATGCTTAAGTAATAGACAGAACGTCAAATTTACCAAAATATACTTTGTACTATATAATGGTTGCTTTGCATTACGAAAATACACGGAACAAAGACTTTTATATTTTTAATTATTTATTATTTATCATAAATTATTATCATGTTATACTCTTATTTATAATTTATTAATAATGTGTATATATTTTCAAGTATTATTTTATTTTTATCATTTTAAAAAAATCATTTTCATTTCATAGCAATGCTGATAAATTTTAATCTATATTTTATAATTACCATATTATAAATTAAAATAATTTATATAAATTATTGATAACCATTCTTTTCTATGCTGCTTGTAATCACATGTAGTGGAAAGGGAGTAGATTCTCTTATGTTGAAAAAAAAAAAACATGAGAATTTTATGTTTTTAATCGCCATCATTCAATCCTCTTATCCCCTTTCTCTCTCTTCTTCAATATATTAGATGAGGGATTAAGATTCAACATAAGAAAAAATAACATAAAAGGATCCATTCCCATTAATAGTGGAAGTTTTTCGATTATGCTGCTTGCAATAAATTATAATAAT
Source organism: Ammopiptanthus mongolicus (assembly GCA_039655645.1). Taxonomy (NCBI): domain Eukaryota; kingdom Viridiplantae; phylum Streptophyta; class Magnoliopsida; order Fabales; family Fabaceae; genus Ammopiptanthus; species Ammopiptanthus mongolicus. Next base: position 83,956,357 of record CM077346.1, on the reverse strand, counting down.
AGTCTCCCATGATTCACGTGGGAGTAGTGGGGAATGAGGACTGGGGTAAAAACGAAGGATATTTTTGACATTTCCTTTGTATTATACCTGGGACAAAGTTGTCCCTTGATTAAGTGAGTAACAAAATTTCACATTTTTGTTCTGTCCTTTAACTCCTTTTTGTACTGTCTCGCATCCATTTTTAAAATCAAACAGAAAACAATTTGCTTTGTATTGTGCCGTCCCTTAAAATATTACAAATCAAACGGATCCATATTGAACAATCTAAATGATACCAATAAAAAGTTTAACATTGTAAATGTTTATACAATCAACTAGTTTCGCTAACAAACTATCTACTAACTGTAAGTAGCTTATGGTCTACAATGAACACAAACAACAAAATAGAGAACTGCACCAAAACCAGCAAGCCAGCTTCATGAACCTGCAAATGACAAAGAGATTAATTAGCCCAAGAGGCCAGGAATCCAAGTATAATAGCAGCAGAACGAGAAATTAAACATGACCAAAATAATACAAGCCTATAACTCATAACTTAAGCAAATTAAACATGACATATATAGTACAACATCCAAAACAAGTTTAACATGTACCTTTAGTTTATATAATTCATAACAAAATAGTGACACCACTCTTGCTTAAGTTCAATTAGTTGATCAACAGAGTATTTGTCAGATTTACAGTTAGGAAAGTATTGCGAAATCAAAATTAAATCAAGTTAGAATTAAAGTAAATTCAAATTATATATAAGAGTAAATTATATAAAGTAGAACTGAAATTACACACCGTCGTTGGGATTTGTATTTGATTTTGTACGACGATATCCTTCATAAACTTCATGACATAATACCCACAGTCTATGTTGTTGGTTTGGCGTGGGCACTATAAAACAAAAATTAATAAGCAAATTGTTTTTTTAAATAATTGTTTTGGAAGTTTTGTAAATACCTCTATAAAGATCCATTTAGTCTTGTATTTTTTTGGGGACACATTAGCTCTGGTGTGGCCACGATAAATTTTCAAAGCCCTGATTACAAACAAAATCAAACAATTTAATTAAAGTACATATTTTGAATGATCACACACATATATGTTAAAAATAAGCATATACTTACGAATTGAACATATCCAACATCCTTCCGCGATTTAAATAACTATGTTGCAAGGGGTCTAGGTAGTACACAATGTCTTCGATGGGATTAATCACTAACAATACCCAATGTCCCCTATAAAAATGTTGAGTTAGCAAATCCTAAACAGGTAATCACATTTCATAAAATTTATTATTGTTAATTAAGTCCTATAGGATAAGTGACTCACCCTACATTGCAAGGTGCAAGAAAGAGGGTCTCATACTCTTTAGTTGCCATTGCCAAGCGATCAGCTATATATTGTGGTTGCCCACTTAATCCTTGTAAAGTAGCTCCATCTGGGCATAAGAACACGAACCTCCTTGTTCGTTCTTCTGGGATCAGCACTTCTCGATACAAGTACCTTCATTTAAAATATATATACAAATGGATTAACAATAACATCAATATGTAAGTGAAAGAATGAAAAATATTGTATACTTAAAGTTTGATGTAGTACCTCATATAAATGCTCAGAACATACTGACATAGTTGCTCATGATTAAGAACTTCATTGAGTTCCTCTACACCAAAAGGTATTGTGTGTCGATAACCCAAAATTTCTTCTTCCATGTCTATGTACATTTGGTCTTTTTCTTGCATCTTTATAGAGACATGAACTCTAAGATATGCTAAATAATCTTGTGAAGGATCCCGGGAGGGTTGAGATTTGCTCCCGTTCTTTATTCGGGATGCAATTGACCCCTTTGTGTGCCCCTTGCCAACTGTAGGAGGGGAGGGCTGGGATTTGCCAACCAGGGTTCTAATCGCCCCATTTGTGTGCTCCGACACCTTGCCATTGATCTTGCTTTTGGATTTTGCGAGTATCTAGATATTTTGCATTGAAATACATTAGTTAGTGACTACCTAATTTGATAAATATATGCATTATATGATAAGGGATCATATTTATTAACATACCATATCATTTACAACTATGAGGTTGATTGGCCAAGCCACATAGATACCTATTGCTTGTTCTATTGTCATCATATTTACCTCCTCAATAGGTACAGGCAATGGTGCATGCCCCTCAAGTGCAACCTCAATTCCAACTTTCACATGGTTGAAGGGTAATGGTTGGTTTTGCAGAGTTTCGCCCAATTCATTATACACTTTCCCAATACCGACCATGCGATGAGTTGGGCTTGATAAAAATAGTTTACATGACTTGATGCCCTAAACCAATGATAAAATAATAAAATATGAATTAATGTAAATTGTGGATGTAATAATAGTAAAGAAAGCAATATAATAATTACCTCGGGAAGGGAGATGGGTGACACAAGAGTGCTACTATCTTTGGCGCTGGGTGTGGTATGCAAATTAGGCTCATGCCTCTCCACCATTTCCTTTTCCTGCTTACTACTTTTCAACTTTGCCATTTCTTCCACATTTGATTGTTTTGGGCGTTTTTGAGGTGGGAAGACATCTTTTTGAGTGACAGGAAATCCCACACTCCTTAAACAACCACGGTACTCTGGAACATCTAAGGCTCTGGCAAGAACCTCATATGCATTTGTATTGGTATCATTTGATGCATATCTCCTACTATTCCTCATATCTTTAGACTCACCTCTTGGCTCACCATGCTTTGTCCAACATTTATAACTTTGATCAATTCCATAACACACTAAATGTCCTTCCAACTCAGCTACACTAACTCGTCTAGTATAACAACAATTTAAACAAGGGCATATGATTCTACTAGGGTTTTCTGCATGCGCAACCGCAAACCTAATGAAATCTTGCACTCCGTCCTTATATTCTTTAGACAAACGATTGGCAGACATCCACTTCCGATCCATATTTTCCCGATCTACCACAATATTTATTAATCACAATTACTTTGAGTTTAGAGAGGTTGAAGTCTACATTCAATGAGTACTACATGCTTGATGTCTACTTCATACTATAGGGTGAGATTCCTATCCTATCCAAGATTGTAAACTTCGCATTATATTATTGTATGACCTTTACTCTTGTTCGTAGAAAATTTTGGCAGCATTTCCCCTTAATTCTCCAAGTACACAACTTAATTCAGGTCTCATTATGACCCAAACTAGATATGTACCCAAAGAACAATGAGAAAATACAAACCAATGACATTCTTAGATCAAGAAGTTATTAAGACATACAATAATGTATTGAATGCGAATTTACAATCTCAGACTGTTCACTTTTGGACAATTCAAGAACAACTTGTAGATTGTGCCGAAAAAATTTACAAATCATTTTTTAACAGGAAATTAAGATAAATGCATGTATACAGATAAAAATAAACATGTTTATTCAAATCCAAAAATAAAACTTAAAAATGACAAGAATAATAAAAATGTAAACTTGGTATCTGTAAGAGAGGAGGCACGAAGACGAGGTAGCAATGGCAAAACGGAAAAAACCCTCAAAAGTCCAAAAGAGTTTTGCGTAATGCAACCAAAAAAGTCAATTTTTAGTTGAACAATTAACTTGTGGAAGATGCAAATTTTATGTTCTGCTTGAGCCCACATATGCAAGACAGTGATCAAAAGTGCATTTGGACCATGGCAACTTATGTGCATAAAAAAAACACTAAACTAAAGAGAAATCAATTAGATTAACATCTTAGAGTGTGAAAAGATGAAGAATAATTTAAGGGGCATCATATGAATAATCAACCAAATACGTAGTTTTTCCCAATTCCAGTTCAACAATGGCAGCAGAGAGAACAATACTACACTTTGCCACATAATTCCAGTTATGATGCATTTTATAATGCTATTATTTATTGTTAAGTGACAATTTTAGTACTGGTTTTCTACTGCCAGATGCACAATAATAATTTAGATATTTGCTTTTGCGTTCTAGAACTTTGAAGCAATTACATGTTCATGTATTTCGTTCTCGTTTTTCATTAAAATTGGCTTCCAAATATTTTGTGACACGTTCCTTTGTTTAACAGGTGTCCTCTCAGTATTTAAGTATCCAACATTATTATATCTTCAAATCTGAAGTGAGGAGATTGAACAAAAACTTTGTGCAACACATCACATACTGTCACAAACAACTTAATCAAGTTAACTGATGCAGAAAGTTTTACCTAAAGTTAAAACAGAGCCGGCTAAAAGGTGATGAAAACATCACTCAATCAAGCAGGTAAATGCAGCAATCAATCCTAGCAATGTGCTACATGTTGAAATTTGAAGAAAGGATGAAAGAAAGGCGGTAAATGAGTTTATTGATTAAACCAAGCTAAATATTTGCACGGCTCAGAAATTTTAGGGGAAAATAAGTAACAACAAAGCAAAATACAAAATTTTGCACTACGGCATTAATTTCACACTGAATAAAAACTAATGAAATGAGTAGGTTAGCACACTTTACTACTCCTTTTTACAGTATCTATATTATTTTTACAGGAATAAATTTTAAAATCATTGCGCAATTATATAAAGTATTTTGTAACAGGCCTCATAACTGAAACACTTACACACAAGATTTTTGTAACAGACCTCATAATAAAATCAGAAATCCAGAGAATACATACAAGTAACATACAAGTTACACACAAGATTTTCACACATCCAGAAGAAATAAATTACACACATCCAGAGATGGTAACATTTAAATTCAATGTTTGATCAGTTTGAAGGTTAACAAACAGAGAAGGAGAGAAATGTTACCTCTTGTTGAACGATGATCTCAGATGCTATGAATAAAATTTCTCCAATTGGAATGAGCAATTTGACTATGTTAGTATGGCTGGCACAGGCTCAGCTGACAGGTAGTAAGGGTAACTAGATAATGTCACACCAGTGCAGCAACCTAGGAGAAATTAATACCTATTTATTCTCACTCAAAATATAAATAAATAAAATAAATCAATACCTATTTGCCTTGATCGGAAGGTAATCAAATATTTTATTGCGATGGCCTCATTGTCACAAATAGTAGGAATGACTCTGATACATAATACACAGTTATACACCGAAAGCCAGTGCTACTGGCACAGGAAAGGCAAGTACTATTTTGATTATATGAGAGTATGCCCTAGCAAAAACAATGATAAGTCCTAGGGAAACTCACTAATAATTTCAGTAACTTTTTTGAAGCTAATAGTGTTTACTACTTTTTAGACTTGAAACAACATTTTCATAATGATTAGTCAGTTAATGCAAACTGATATAGTTCCCCTGCAAATGCAACATACTAAAAACCGGAAGAGATGGACGAGCGCCGCGTTGCAGAGAGCAATGAACTGAGTGAATGAAGGATGAAAACCCTGAAACGTGAAAGTGAAACGGCAGAGAGCAAAACGCAAAACGCAATCACCAAATATTTTGAGCCGAGGAGAAGAGATGAGAACTGTACCTGAAGGAGAACCACGTCACAAATGCAGCCGCGCGAGGCAGAGAGAGGGTTCCTACCACGGCAGCCGCGCGCGAGCGAGGCTCCGAGAGAGGTGGACGCGCGGGGGTGGCATAGGGAGACACGGAATGAGTGAGTGAGCCAGTGAGTGGGAGGGAATTCAGAACATAGGAAGCGCTATCAAAAGTGTCTATTTCACCATATTTGTAACAGATAGATTTTTCCCATTTCACCTATTTTTTAATGAAAAAGCTATTTCATATATAATCTATTATGTTTGATAATTGGCTTAAATTTATAAAAAAAGCTTTTTTGGGAGAAAAAAGCTGTTTTATGTCATCTAATTTGTTTTAGCTTAAGATTGTTATGATTTGATTATTTCTCATTTTCAAAACTCTCTTCCCTATTTACCCCTACAAAACTAATTTCGAAATAAATATTATTAAATTATACAAATAACTTCATATCCTTTTTCATAATTTACTATGTAAAAAGCGATATTTTTAGACCATCCAAACGAAAAAAATTATCTTGAAATCGCTTTTCAACAAACAGATCCAAACAAAAATAGATTCTGATTATAATCGATTATCATAATAATCGATTATTCATAAATCAATTATCAGCATAATCATTTTTTTTTTAGCTTTCCCAAACACATCCTTAATATCATTTTGGCGAAGAAACGATGTTAAGAGTAAGTCATATAATATCTAATATGGCAGAGTGTAATTGATTTTGATTGATTTAAAAAAAATTTACCTATAAAACGGAACTCGTTCATGCACGTGAATGAGTTTGTTTGATTTAGATTTTGAATTAATCAATTTTAAAATAATTGATTTTAAAAAAAATTGAAGTAAAAAAATTTGATTTATGTTAAATAAATTAATGATATTTTAAATATTAGTTTAGAAGAATTGATTTTATTTGAATGATAAAATAAAAGAAATGTAAATATAAAAAGTTCCGTGGATTCTCTCACATAAAATCAATTATATTTAATGAAAAAGTTAGAAATTCTTATTTATCTTAAAATCAATTATAACTGATCAGAATTAATCTTTTTTTCATCGGATTTTGCACATATTTGAAAAATTGGTGGGGAGGATCAAACAAGTGTCCAAGAAGCTAAAAATAGTTACTTCTATAGCCAGGGAAGCGCATTTGAAAATTGGCGACTGAATCCAAACATAGCAAAATTGTAAACAAACATCTTTTAATCCCTAAAATCAATTTTATTTCACCTACAATCAAGTTTGAATGACTCAAAATCTTAAACAAAGGAGCAGTCAGAAGTTCTCGGAAGTTCTCGGTTTCCACAGTCTGCCTGCATTTTTTAGTCAAAACAGTTTTATTATTTTGGTTACAACTAAAGAATTAGTCCCTATAATTGCATCTAATTCGAATTTTGGTCCTCTTAGTTCTTCCTTTTTGTTTTTGGATATCAGTTTTTGACCTTTTCACTTTTTTATATTTTGATCTCTACCGTAGTGGTATTAGACAATTAGTGTTCCGATGTTTCTCGTCATTCTTATTGAAAATTAATTCTTAGTTTCAAATTATTATGATATTAGTTTTTTTTTTTTTGAAGGAATGATATTAGTTCTTTGGAGACTAAAATTAAAATAAATAAATGACTAGAATCAAAATTCAAAAAAAAAAACAAATTTGAAAGGACCAAATCCATATTAAATGAAACTATCAGAACTAATCGATTAATTTAACCTATTTATCTTGACTCATCCATTGTCTTTGGTTTAACGTTTGTCAGAACGGAGTTTTGATAAATTGAATTTTATAAATTGAGTTTTGATTAAAAGTGATTGGTAGTAATTAATTTATGTTTGAATATTTTATTGTTAAAAATAATTTTGATAGAATGAATGTTGTTTGGATTGTATCATTCAAACTAACTTTTGAATGTTTAATTATCAAAATGTCTTTCAACTTTTAAATAAGTATGAAAAGTGATTAATTTTTATGGGTAGTATGATAAAAATAATAATTGAAAAACTCAAACTGAGTTTTGACAAACGCAAAATTAACAAATTCTTGCTTTCACTTAAATCCACGTTTGACCTAAAAATTAATTCTTCCAACTAGAAACCAAACATCATAAAAAAATTATAAAAATAAATTTGGAGTTACTAACCGATATTTGTCAAGTACATACTGTACTCCAAAAATACACTTCTCCTATTCTATAGACCACTATATAGACCACTATATTGAGTTTACTTCTAGGATCTGGGTCATAATTGTCTTTTGTCATTTACTATTATAGGTTTTCCGAAGCATGTCAAGAATAAAGATTGGTTAAAGTAATAATTTGATCTCTATATGTGATAAAGATTCTTTATTTAGTTTTCATAAGTAAAAAATTTGGAAATGAGTCTCTACATATGTAATCGTTAGCAAATTCGATCCCTACATATGCAAACATTAGCAAATTCATCTATGTCATTAGCAAATTAGTCCTTATATATGATACAAATTTTTGATTTGGTTCCTAAACCTGAAAAAAAAAATTTAAATTGGTCCCTATGTGTGCAATCGATAATAATTTTGTCCTTATCGTCTGTCAAGGAGCTCAGACCCGACTAAAGATTATTTTCGTATAGATTATTTTTTATGTATTATATCAATCTATTTCTTCTATTGAGAGTCAACTTTGATAATTTCATAATATAAAACCATTTACAAACCAAATGATACAATTTTTACTCTCAATAGAAGAAATAGATTGATATAATATATAGAAAATATTCAATACGAAAAGAATTTTTAGTTGGGTCTGAGCTCCTTGGTAGATGGCAGGGACAAAATTATTATCGATTGCACATATAAGGACCGATTTAATTTTTTTCAGGTTTAGGGACCAAATCAAAAAATTGTCACATATAAGGATCAATTTGCTGACGGCAGAGACAAATTTGCTTACCATTACACATATGGGAACCAAATTTGCTAACGTTTACATATGTAGGAACTCATTTCCAAATTTTTACCTATAGGGACTAAATGAAGAATCCATATCACGCATAAGGACCAAATTATTACTTTAACCATAAGGATTTATTTATCAATTGGTTTTGTTTAAAGTCTATGCATACTTTATTTCGGCTTACCTTTCTCGTAAAAAGACTCACCAAGGAGATTGAAATAAATTACGGTGCGTTTGGATGGGGTATTTTAAAATTTAAGGCAATTGAATTACTTCATTTGAATTACCTTCATTTTGAAAATATATTATTTGGATAGAGTAATTCGAATTCCTTGTATTTAAAATTCCTTGTTTGGATAAAGCAATTTAATTTTGTTGAATTTTAAAATTTCATTTCACAATATTTATTTTTAAATTTTGAATTTTACTATAAAATGTGATAAAAAAAATAAACATTAGTAATTTTAAATAACAAATTATTATAAATAGACATCAATGGTCTAGTGGTTGATCTCCACTCTTCCACCTTGGAGGTCTAGGGTTCAATTCTTATTAAAAGCTTCTGAATCAAAAAAAGTTTAAATTTAAATATTTTCATAATTAGCTAATTTTAGGAATAATTAAATGATTAATTATGTCATTATTTATAAAAAATGGCGGCAAGTGGTGGTGGTTGGCGGTGATTGGAGGTTTTGCAGTGGTTGAAGTTGGCGGTGGCGGTGACCGGAGCTCGATGGCGGAGGTGGCCGGAACTCAGCTGGTGGCGGTGATTTGAACTCGGGCGGTGGCGGTGGCCGGAGCTCGCCAATGGCAGTGGCTGTGGTCGACCGTCGGAGATGGTGCCCAAATGTGGAAGAAGTGAGAGGAATCCATTTATCTAGGTGAGAATTTGAAATTCCTTCATTTACACTATAACAAATACCCTATTAAATTCCAAGAATTTCAAATATTTTTTAAAAAAAATATCCAAACAACATATTTTGAAGTAAAGTAATTTAATTACCCTATAAAATTACTTTACCTTCTAACAATACTCCATCCAAACACACATTAAGAAAGTTTTTTTTTTTTTGATGAATTGCAATTTTTTTTTGATGAATATTACCTTAAGGGGGTTGAATATTCAAATTTGAACACTCACTAGATAGTTTGGCATTACGGTCAAGTAGGGCCAAGAAATTCCTGAAAGCAACATTTGTAACAACAAAGACGGTTCCTGTTGAACTTTTCTTTATGAAATTTCTTTGATATTTGCCGAGTCTTCCATGAGAAAGGGTCAACCACAAGCTGCTTTTAAAATATTAAACATAATAGGCTTAATTGCACTTTTGGTCCTCCAGATATCACGATTGTGCAATTTTGGTCCCCCGGGTTTTAATTGCGTCAATTGGGTCCTCCAAGTATCACGATTGTGCAATTTTGGTCCCCCAAGTTTCAATTGCGCCAATTGGGTCCCCCACGTATCATGATTGTGCAATTTTGGTCCCCCAATTATCACGATTGTGCAATTTTTAACGTCAGTAGCCTACATAGGACACGTGGGGCTAATTTGACACTTAGTGAAGTCAACTTGACAGTTTACAGGACATTCTTATAAGACAACATTGCCATATCACACAATTTAATGGTCAAATACACGTCATTAAATGTCACATAAGAATGACATGTAAGCTGTCAAACTAGTCACATTAATTGTCAAATCAATCGCACATGTGCTTCGTAGGCTGTTGATGTTAAAAGTTGCACAATCGTGATACTTGGAGGACCAAAATTGCACAATCGTGATACTTGGGGATCAAAATTGCACAATCATGATACGTGGGGGACCCAATTGGCACAATTGAAACTTAGGGGACCAAAATTGCACAATTATGATATTTAGAGGACCCAATTGGCGCAATTAAAACCCGGGGGATCAAAATTGCACAATCGTGATACCTGAGGGACCAAAAGTGCAATTAAGCCAACATAATATAAAGATAGTAGAATGTTAGAGAGGATATGTTTCTATATATATAATTTTTGGAATGCTAAGTTTTTTTCATTATCTTATAGATAGTTAAAGTAAATAATTTATTATATATGATTCAATACCAACATGTGATTGATTCAGGTGATAAGGGACTCGGACACCTTAAACAAATAGTCAAAGGTTCGAATCTTGATTCTTGTGTATGGAGAAAATTTGATTGGGAGAGGAGAATCTACCTTTTGTGTCTAACAGGTTTTCCGACAAAAATTAGTCACTATTAACAGTAGTGAATACTTCGTATCTATAACATAGTTATCAATATATATATATATATATGATTCAATGCTTAATATATTTTTTTTTGGTGAATATTCAATGCTTAATATAATAGAAAAAAAGTACACTTATTTATCCTTAGATTCCCTATTATTACACACGACCATCATCTCATTGATAACATGACACTAATTCCCTTAAATTTTCTGTTTATGTTGGGATTCTTTTCATTTCTTTTTTTATTTTTTATTATTATTATTATTATTATTATTATAATTTTAGATATATAAATATAATAATGTGATATTAGATGAATTCAAATATCTTTTATATATCCCAAAATCATAATAATAAAGATATCCATTTCTCATAAAAAATAAAAAAGATCTTTACACGTATATTGGTTCCGGCAATTAAAGATTTGGTAAAGAAATTAATGAATAATTTAACGCGTAAGTAATACATGACTAGTACTGACATATTTGTAAATTATGCATCCACATAATATAAAGAACAAGTCTTTACAAAAGCAATGAGAAAGAAGAAAAATACTGTGTTTTTTACAAGAAGGAAAGTACCTTCAAAAGTTAGGCACTTAAGATAGAGATTTTAGCATAAAAAGCGGAGTTTGGATCACTTTTGACCCATTTCAACTGATTCATCTTTCATGTTTAGTTAAAAGCGGACCACCCGTGTCAATACCTTTGTGACCTTTGTTGGATGGTTTTGAAAATTACTTTTTGGATTAACTTTTTAAGGAAATTAATGATGAAAATTTTATTTCTTGATGTTTTTTAAAAAATATATTTGGTTAATATTTATAACATTCTCGAAAATTATTTGTAAGAACGGATATAAAAATAATTATACAAATTTCATTCCCATCTTCATAAAAGCTTTTTTTTTTTCATCCTTTTTCTTAGGAATAAAAATATAGGAAAATAAATGTTATTTTATTCGTATGAATGTTTTATATTTGAGAATAAATTTTTTAAGTTTTTAACAAATATGAGAATTTATAATCCTAATCTCTACAAAGACACGATTAGAGTTAGAGACTCATAAAGATATTTTTTGCCCCTTCATCCAAGGAAATTGACACAGTCGAGAGAGAGAAAAAAATATAATAATCATGTATATGTAAAACAAATCCAATTTCCAGGTGTTAAAATAGAAAAATGTTTTTGTACAGGAGATTTGACATCTTGTGAGACACCTAAAATTTTTATGTGAACGAAATTGAATATTATCATGTACTATATATAAAGGTAGAATGAATGTAATGTACACAGACATGAGTGAAGTGTTTTCTGGATATTCATATAATAAAAATGTTAAAATAGTCCAAAAACAACATTAAGTTATAAAATACAATTTAACTTGGATGCTTCCTTTTTTTTTTTTGACAATGCTAATTACAATAGGAAATTACAATGATATCCTTGAAAAATAGAGAATTTGATATTTTATGTTTAATTAAAATGTATCACCTCAATTAAATGATCATATCAATATCATATTAAACTAAATTCTTATAATTTGATTGGACCATATAAACACGAATATGATACTTAAAGTTTACGATAGATTTTTCCGTTACAAAATTCAACACAAATTATTCTGTGGATGATACTTGACCAAGTCTTCGCATTCCAAGTCCTCAGTCTGGAGTCTTCAACCTGCTAGCTATTTTCATATAAATGTTCCCTCTTTCTTTTGATTATATATATGTATCAACTGGATCCACATTATATTCACTAAGAAAGTAAATACAAGTACCCTCATCTTACTGTGTCTTTATCCTTCTAGTTTGTTGGATATTTTGGAACAAATTTCTCTAATTCGTTGTTCAACTGGGGAAGTTTTTCAATTGAGCAATATATTCTTCAATCTTCCAAATTTCACTTCAATTGTTATGGCTAATTATGGAACTACACAGAGAATACCCACCACATCAAAACCTTCATCCACAGCTGAAACTTATGAACCAAATGGACCTAATGAGAAGCAGTACAGAGATTTCAGAATTTACTGCCCCTTCAACATTCCCTTGACAGCAGAAGCTGCAGCAGTTCGCATCATCAGAAACTTGGAGAATCTCGGGTTGTATTACACACTCTTTGTGTGGATTATACTCTTCATAACCCTTATCCCTCAGCGTAAGGTGTCCTTGATTCTTTTGGTTATCATGACCTATGTGACAACCCTTTACTGTTTACTACTAAGGGCATTCCCCAATTCTGTTGTGCTTCATAAAATCATAGATAAAAGGTTTGTATTATTTTTGCTAGCAATTGCAACTGCAGTGCAGCTGGTTGTGACTAGAGCAGGGATTCATCTTGCAGTGACTTTAGCTTGTACTGTGCCTATAGTGTTGGTTCATGCAGTTTTATGGGTTATTCATGATGCCTTTGAGGTTGAGGATGCTTCTGATACCGGAGAACGAGCTCCTCTTGTTGGTCACGGTGAAAGTGGAACTGATGGATCATGTGCTGTTTGATTTTGGGTGTTACTATAGAGCCTCTCTAGGTCTTCTTGCTTATATTCACATGGTGGATTTATCTTCAGTTTACATCCTTAACTTTCTTCAACTCTGCTTAAAATAATGCAAAAAAATATAGAATAAAACAATGCAAGGGCATACATATGTAGAGTTTGTAATGAACATGAATACATGTAAAGAGTATGTCTACACAATTATCTTAGAATAAAAGTCGAGAAAAAAAGAGGCAGTTCTCTTTTTTTTTCCACTTAATTAGTTTTAAAATTATTAAAATGTGTTTTAGTTTGTCTAATATTTTGATTAATCACATTTCTCTTTCAATTGCAACCGTATTTTTTTTAATAAGAAAGAGCTTAGTAATCAGAAAAATAGGGAACAAGTCTGATTACCTCGTGGTATTTCAATATTCAAAAACAAGAAATCAGAAAACAGAGAATTATTCAAATATCAATCCAGATATTAGAATATTAGTCTACAAATGTGAAGCCTTCCAAGGAGCATGCCGGTATTCGAATACCATCATAATATGGTCCTTAATTATTTACGATTGTAAAAAATCAAGTATTTAATTGATATGCATTATTAGTGTAAAGATTTTTTACTCTCTCAATCAATCATAAATTATCACATTATTAATAAGAGTTTGACCCTTAATTTTATCTAACTACCTTAAAAGTATGATTTGTAATTGATTGACATGGTACAAAATTTTACACTCATAGTATATCAAAATTAATCTCAAAAGTTAATAATCTTGCTCCCAAATTTATTTGAAACTTGCTGGAATATTGTGATACCCTCAATCCAGCATCACATTTGTAACCCAAAAACACACACTAAACGCCAAATAAAATTTGCTGGTTTTACATTCGAAAAAACATATTATTTAATTATGCCTTATTAAGTCCAGAAAATAGTGATAAATTTTTTTTCTTATTTAAAAATTATAAATAACCACACCTCAGAATAAGAACAGAATACTCTCATATATATATATATATATATATATATATGCATCACCAACTAGTCCTATACAAAAAACTATGGACAACATGTCCCTTTACAAAAGAAACTAGAAAAGAAAATGTTAAAACTCTAAAAACTAGATAGCGATAGTTTGGAACCATATCACTAAAACTCATGGCAATCAGTAGCCGCTAACAGACTACCCAAAAATCGTTACTTCAAAAGTGAGTCTACACCCTAAGCTGGTCACCGCCTAGTGAAACCCATTGGACAATCCCCCTAAGGAGGGTCCAACACTAGAGTCAGGAGAGGAACCTACATGCCCGTTCTTTTGGGGCTGGGGCTCAGGAGTATCCAAAGGATGATACTCCGGATCCTTCTGAGGATCCTCCTCAGGGTCCTCCTCCTCGTCATCCACTCCCTGCCCCTCCGCCACCAACACAAAAGGCGGGGGAGGAGTCTGCGGTGACTGCTGTTGTAGGGGCTGTGCAGCAGGGACAGGATGCTCAAGCAACCCCAGATGCACGAGAGCCTGCAGTAACGTCCAGATGGGCGGCAGAGGAATCTAGATCGTCTTTACAGTATAGGTCCTCTCCTGGGGTCCCAATTCTATCGTCCCTCTCAGTGTGTAGACCAGACCGGTATATGTTGCGCTGTATGCTCCGGGATGGATGACCCACGCAGCTGGGTCTTCCCGCTGATCAAACACCAGGGAGCGCACCCCTGAATGGGCTAACGGCTCCGGTATCGGCTCCATCTGTAATCAGGATATAATATATGCCAAGAAAGATAGCACAGTCCAGAAAAATAATGCAAGGGTGAGAAATTAATATATGAATCCAAAAACGACAACTATATACCCAAACACAAACAACAGATTCATATAATCATATCTCACAAAATATCATCATGCATCACATAGTACAATATATATATCAAGATATTGGCAGTAAAACACAAGGGCCTCGTACCTCACAATCAACGTTATTTTCAAAACCTACGCATGAACACTTCCACATATGTCCACTAATATTTAATTCTTAATTTTCGAAAATCTCATTACCATTCAAAAATAACGAGTTGATCAGACTCTAACATCATTGACCCGCAGGCAACAATGACTAACACCAAAATAAATTGGTAAAACGTAAGCACTTAACCTCCCAGGAAATAATACATGGGCGGGCATGTCAGTGGTACTTACGATGTATAAGTCATACTATATTGTCCTTTCACCGGGCACAATGCGCATACACATGGCTCGTATGACATCATTGTCCATAAAGGCAAAGTCATCCCCCAGGTTTCCTTTCCTATGAAGGTCCCCTCATTTCACGGCACGTCTATCAAAAACATGAATGCATGAGAAAATCATTTTGTTTTCGACAGTTTATATTTGCTATATCAATATTTCCTCGTTGAAGCATCAACGCTATCAACCACCACAATGTCTTAGACTCTTTAAGCCTTTACAATATCTTTCTCAAAACAGGACATCTAGTCCAAAAACAGCTCGAACCCCAAAAATCCCTAACCGATGCACCAGTCTAGGACTTTGGATTCAAGAGCATAAAAAGCATCCTGGAGCTTTACAGGACCACAAAGATTGTCCCTAAGCTGACAGGACCAACAAAATAACAAGGATCCTTGATCCACGTGTTTTTGCTGAACCCTAGAACCCCGACGTCTCAGTTTCTAGTTTCTAAGTTGAAATCCACATTTTTCTTGAAATCTCAAAAAACAAAACCCAAATCACCGACACTTACACAAAGTCCTCGGGATCGGTTTTCCATAAAACAAAACTTGATCGAAAGACTATTTCTTTTCTTTACGTCGTTTTTTGGTAAAACACAAACCTTGAACTGCAGTTTGTAAAAACCATTTTTCTTGGATAAAACCAAATAAATTTGAAATCATGTTTCTCGAAAACGCTATTACTCAAAGATTTCACTTTATTATTTTAAAGACCAATAAAGTTTTCCAAAACACTATTCATCCTAAAAACTTCATTTTTCTTTAATAAAATCAGATTTTCACTATTTTGCCTTTTAAGTTAACTTACCCTTATAAAGCAATAGTTTATTATTATTTTATTCCAAAAGCTAATTTATTTCTTTTTCTCTTAAAATTAATTGAAAAATAATAAAATATTATTATTTTCCTCCATTTCACATCCCAAGCTTTTTAAAGCTTTTAGGTTACATATTATCGGATCCTAATCGATATTAGGTCCTTTAACAGAGTACTCCCCACAACAGGGCACACGATACATCCATACATTTATTTCAAATGTTATACCATGCATTCACATATATAAGCAGATATATCAAGCATAGGCAATTTAACAATAGTGAATAAACCACTCCACAAACATTCAAATACAGATAAGTATTTACAATCCAGACACACAAATACAGCACATAGCTGTCGGAATTGGAATTCCTCAGGTTTGTCCCCTTACCTCTTGGAGTTCCAAAGCTGAGCAGCAATCGTCTGATTGATCCGAAACTTTGCTCGACTATCCGCCGATCACTACGCACATACAGTCAATCAAGGTATTAACACAAAATACAAAGATTTCTCCTATTTCTCTACCCCTAGGGTTCGGCCCTATGGTATTAAAAATAGCTAGGGAGCTCCAAAAATTCTCATCTCTTGGATACTATCCTAACTAAGTGAGATAACCCTAGATACCAACTTACAACACCAAAAACCAACCAAAAACCTCTTCCCCCATCAATGGAGGTCTCGGCCTCTCTTCACCAAAAAGGGCTAGAGAGATTTCTTGGCTCTAAACTCTTGGATCATGGAAGGATGTCATGAACCTAGGCCAAAGAAATTAGTTTGGTATTAAAAGGATTTTTCTACAATTTTTCATGGATTTTTGAAGTTTAGGGATAAAACCTAACTTTCATGAAAAATGAGATTTTAGAGGAGAGAAAGAAGAGATTGAGAGAGATAGAGAAGGATGGATACCTCCTAAGTGATTCTCCTTCAAAGATTCAAGCTTCAAACACTCAAAAACTCAAAGCTTTCAAGCTTTTTCAATGGAGTTTCCATGAAGAAAAAGAGAGAAAGAGAGAAAAGTGAGGATGAGGTTGATGAGGGAGAGTAGCCGAGTGTTTTGAGTGAGGATGAGTGAAAAATATTAGATATTTTCACTTAAGTAACTTAAGAGTTAAGAAAAGGGTAAAATGGTCATTTTGTAAAAAGATCAAGGACAATTCGGTTATTTCACGTTCAGATATTTTGAAAACCATCATGATACTGGCACGAGTCCCTAGATGACTTGACACTGACTTGACATGAAGATTATCCGTTCGTGGGTCTCGTAAAACCTTTATACGGCTCCAATCGACAGCCAGTTCGATTCTTAGCCCGAATATAATATATTATTTTTATTTTTAAACGTCAGGACGCATTTTAGCAAAAAGGTAGAGAATTGAATTCTAAGACTAATGGTTCTAACCGTTAGTCAAAAATAGGTCTTTATAGTAGTAAAACACTACCATCCGTGAAACATAGACCGGGCTCCGTTTGAGTTTTCAGTCCAAAATTTAACCGTAGGCTCCTACGATTATTTGGAGCATAAATATGATTTTAGTTTTCCCAAAATCATTTTCTAAAACACAAATAAAAATATAAACTCATTAATTGAGTTCTTAGAAAGCACGAAAAATCGGGGTGTTACAAATATATACCAAGGTTTCTTTAACCATACTAATGCAATATTCATCCAACCAACAACCTCAACCTACATTGCAATAACTTTTATTGTTTGCAATTGCAAACAAGATAATTTCTACAATAATATTATCACAATATCTTGTAACGATGATCACAACCACAATTTAAAACTATGTAAATGACTCAATGCAAGCTTCCAAAATTAAACATTCTCTTGATCCCCGGCTCCACCTCCGTTATGGCCAGCAAGAGGAGCCAGATCTTCAATACAGGAAGCATCCTCAGTCTCAAAGGCATAGTGACTAACCCATAAAACTGCATGAACCAAAACTAGAGGCACAGCACAAGCTATAGTCACTGCAAGATGAACCCCTGCTTCAGTCACAACT
Source organism: Ammopiptanthus mongolicus (assembly GCA_039655645.1). Lineage (NCBI taxonomy): Eukaryota > Viridiplantae > Streptophyta > Magnoliopsida > Fabales > Fabaceae > Ammopiptanthus > Ammopiptanthus mongolicus. The sequence continues at coordinate 83,938,140 of CM077346.1, read as the reverse complement.
AGCTGCACCACTGTTGCACATACTAGCAAAGCCAATACAAACCTTTTATCTATGATTCTATGAAGCACAACACAATTGGGGCATGCCCTTAGTAGTAAACAGTAAAGGGTTGTCACATAGGTCATGATAACCAAAAGAATCAAGGACAACTTACGCTTAGGGATGAGGGTTATAAAGAGTATAATCCACACAAAGAGTGTGTAATATAACCCAAGATTCCTCAAGTTTCTGATGATGCGAATTCCTGCAGCTTCTGAAGTCAATGGAATGTTGAAGGGGCAGTAAATTTTGAAATCATGGTACATTTTCAATTCCTTCAGCTTTTCTTGAGGTCCTTTTGGTTCATAAGTTTCAGCTGTGGATGGGAAAGAAGGTATTCTCTGGGTAGTAGTTCCCAAATTTTCCATGACACTTCAGTGAAATTTGGAAGATCAAAGAATGGCTCGATTGAGAAACTTCCCCTGCTCGGAAATTTACAATGTCCCATAAAAAACTAGAAAGAAGTTTAAAGGCGCTAAGAAGGGTACTTTCGATTTACCTTTTGAATTTAATTTTGATGGAGATAAAGTTTTCTATGCTCGATGAGTCATATATAGTTTTATGTGTCACATTTAAGATAATTAGTATAAGTCTAAAATATTTTTAATGACGTAAAAATAAATGATTGGTTGTTAGTATGTCATATTCTAATTAAATCCTTACTTTTATTTTTGTGAATTTGATCAATTTTACATATATAAAATCCATAATTTTTTTATTGTACATGGAAAAATACCTCTTGGTGCGGCTTTTTTTTTTAATATCACCTTTTTTTTTTTTATTTACTGAAGTAGCAATGTTTTAAAATTAAATATCAATCTACCATCTTTTTTTCTCTATGTTAAGAAGTCCTTTTTACCAACAACGACTTCTCTTCATGGTTTTATATTTTATTTTTAAATTAATTTTAATGATTGTTAATTATTTTAATTGATTTATTAATAATTAATTTAGGTAATTAAATTGTTTGAATAATTTGTTTATTAATTTAATTAACTTAATTATTAATTAATTTAGTTAATTAAATATAGTTAATGATGTAAATTAGTTGAATTGTTAATTAATTTTATTAATTAAGGAATTTAAGTGTTAATTACAAAATTTAATTATAAAAATAATAATCACCATAATAATTAAATTCTACATTGTAAAACAAACGATCGAGATTACACTGATGAAATCGAAGGTCGATATTAATTCATTGTGCGTGCGTCAGAGCGTCATAGTTGCGTTTGTCCGCTTGTGTTAGGCAAAACGAACAGCCGAAATTGCACTGATGAAATTGACGGACGATATTGCATCGGGAGAGTAAATGTCACTGTGCGCGGGTCAAAGCGTCATTATGATTTTTGTCTGTTGTGACGGGTAAAAGCAACGACCGACCAAGATTGCACCAACGAAATCGACGGTCGAGATTGCATCGAGATAGTAAATCTCACTGTACGCGAGTCAGATCGTCATAATGTGTTTTGTTCGTTGTGACGAGTAAAAGCAACGATGGAGATTGCACCGACGAAATCGATGTACGAGATTGCTTTGGGAGATTAAATGTCACTGTGTGCGGGTCAGAGCGTCATAATGATTTTTGTCCGTTGTGACAGGTAAAAGCAAAGGTCGATATTGCACCGACGAGATCGACGAATGAGATTGCATCGGAAGAGTAAATGCCACTGTGCGCAGGTCTGAGCGTCATAATGATTTTTGTCCGTTGTGACGGGTAAAAGCAACAGTCGAGATTGCACCGATGAAATCGATGGACGAGATTACCTAACACAAACGGACAACACACAATTATGACAACATTCGTACATAGATTACCTATCACGAGATTACCTAACCAAAGGGTCATCCACAGTAAGCCGCATTCGTACGAAGATGGATATCAGGGAAAGTGGTCCCCGTAAGAGATGTGGGCTGTGCCGAAATGAGGTTATAGTAGGAAAAATTATCCTAACCGTCCTACACCTTCCACGCAACCGTAGAAAATTTGTATCTTTAATCAATTTTAATATTTTCTATAAGATCTTTATTCATCATTCTGTGTTAACTAAATAAATTAATTTTATTAATTAATTATAATAATTAAATTAATTATTATAATTAATTAATTAAATTAATTAACTATTGAAATTAATGAAATCACTCATTTAAACAACATAATTAACTAATTTAATTAACAATTAAATTAATTAAACAATTAAAAGTAATTAAAAAAACAACTATGAGAAAAGCGACTTCTTAATATAGAGAAAAAAAGTGATAAATTGATACTTAATTTCAAAACAATATTATTTCAGTAAATAAAAACAAAAAAGGTGATATTCAAAAAAAAAAAAAAAAGCCTCTTGTTACAGAAGACTTGGCGAGTGTCAAAGAAATTTCATAGAAGAAACTCCAATATCAGGGAACCTTCTTTGATGTTTCTGATGTTGCTTTCAATCAATTTTTTGGCCCGCCAAACTGTTGTATTATGAATTTTGAATGTTCAATACCTCTTCTAGCTCAGTTGCATCATCAAGTAGTGAAAGTAATTATTTCAAGCTCATGTGTCTTTTCATGGATCTCGTTTCCTTTTTTAGAGTATGATTTGATGAATGAGAATAGGAAGAGTAAAGTTATTTGTAAACAAAATTTGGACACTTTGTATAGATATTATAAAACTTATGAGTATTTTACAAAATTTGGACACTTTGTATAGATATTATATTATAGATACCAATTTACTCACTTTAATAACTGATTTTTCGGTCTCTAAAATGGATTTTTCTTGAAAGTAATTAAGAGTGATGAAATACATGATGAGATAGAAAAAAATAATAAATAAATGGGAAAAAGTACTTTTATACGGTGTTGGACATTATTTTTATGTCCAAATATCATTACTCAAATAGGAAAAGGAGGAATAATGTTTAAAGTAAACTTTGTTCTTGTTTAAGAAATTTATAAAATAACGGAAAGAAAATGAGATCTTATCACGTGTTACTTTTTTTATCTATATTCTCACAGACAAACTGTGAGACTAACTCTCAGGTTCGGGATGGATGTTAGATAAAATCCTTCCTAAAATGACGACTCCAGGATTTAAACTCTTGACATTGTAGGTAAAGGACATATAGGATCGCATTTCACTTCCACGGTGACCAACCACTATTGGGTACTATCATGTGTTACTTCTTTCTTTTTTTTTTTGTAATCATAATATAGATACGAAGTATCTACCATCGTTAGTAGTGACTAATCTCCGTCGGGGAACCTCTTGGGAGACACAAGATGAGTTCTCTCCTCCCAATCAGGTTTTCTCCATACATAAGAATCAAGATTCGTCGAATCCCTGATCATTTACTTAAGGTGCCCGAATTCCTTACCATTCGGAGCAATCACGTGTTGTTATCATGAGTTACTTTGAAACTCTTTATTCATTTCTAAAACCATTTGAAACTTTTCCTAATTTTGTACCCAAAAATTTTTCCTTATCTCATGAGAGTTTATAGGATTTTGAACATTTAAAAAAGGAAAATGTTAATTTTAGGACACTGATTAAGAAATCAAGAAAAGTAAGTTATTATTAGAAAATGATGTATACCATATTTTAAAAAAATGTTATATTTAATTTTTAATAAAAACTTATTTTTTTTTAGATTCTTTAACCATAGGCTACAAGATCCTTTATTCAAAAGGAAAAATAAAAGGCCCTTCACAGTTCCCTATTTTATTTCCTATTTTTATTAATAATTGTAAAATTATCATTTTATTTTTATTTTATTTTTTATTTGTAAAGATTTGTATAAGAAACCACCCGTAGCAACCGTACCCATGATCAATATTCAATAGTACCCAAAATCGGTAGAAACGGAGTAACCATAACCCATTAGTAGGTTAAAATTGATAACCAAAATTCCCGAAAATTGGCTCTTAAAAATTTTCACATGCAAACACGTGTGAATGATTATATCAATCGAATAACATATTCAGTCAAAAAATAAAAAATAGAATAATATTTAAAAAATTGTTGAAAGGCATGGATGGTGCAATCAAGAAATTATATCAGGACACTATTACTAACACACCCTCTAATACTATTTTTTTAATATATTCTCTTTTATTGGTTAAAATTTAAATGGATCCTATTAATTCATGTGGGTTTCATTTGAATTCTGTAGGACCCACATGGATTTCAACAAATAAGAGAAAATGTGTTAAAAAAAGAGTGTTAAAGAATATGTTGTTAATATTTCTCATTATATAAAGGGTGTTGTGGCATGGGTAAAGGAATTAAAATATTGATTTTTTTATTGAAAAGTATAATTTTTAAATTTCTAGGTTATTAGTACTAATTTTTTTACTGGTTAATATTTATCTTATGCAAATTCAAATATTCAATTATACCTGTTATATATGGATTTATTTAATTATAGATTATTGGGCTATTAGTACTAAAATTATCTACATTAATGATAGATAAAATTGTCTATATAAATCAAACCATGGCTTTATATACTAGGGATTGACTCGTTTGGCCAACCTTCCCCTATGATAACATCACATTAAATCTAGGAGTCCCTCATGGATAGGAGATTTACACTCTCATAGTAAACTCTTGCCGAGATTGATAGTTTGACCTAACTTTGGGGGTAATATATAATCTCACAGGAAATCCTCAGATTGGTACTTTGACATGCCATTTTGGAATTAAGAAAGGCTAAACAATACTTTTGGTCATTTATCTTTAGTTTAGATTTCGATTTGATCCCTCATTTAATTTTTTTTTTTCCGATTTGGTCATTTAAATTTAAAATTGTTTCAACTTGGTCATTTCTGTCAACACCGTTACAACGCTACACTGTTGTAGTGTTAGATGTCTGACGTTAAGTCACCAGAATATGGGTATAACCACCGGAAACTATGTATACTTGCTGGAAAACTTCTCTCACTCTCTCCCCTTTTCTCTTTCCCTCTCTTCTTCCTTCTTTTCTTTCTTCCTCCTTCTTCCTTCCTCAACTAATCATCATTTAACACAAGTATAACTCTAATAAAATGCATCTATCACACTCAAGAAACCAAAAACAAAATAAATAGATAATTGAAAACGAAAAACGAAACCTGAGAAAGAGTACAGAAAACCCAGATGTGAGAGCAAAGAGAATCGAATCGGTTGAGATAAAGACAATGTGGCCTGGGTTGTGAAACCAAACCCTTTATTTCAGCTATAAAACTGTTCGTTGCAGTTAGAGTCAAGTATATGGGCTTGGGCTGTGGATGGTCCGTTTAACCCAAAATCCGTGCGGGTTAGGATCAGGCAAAACATATGACTGTTTAAATACAGATCTTCCATCCCGATGCGTTTACTCGCGGGTTAAACGGGTTGGGTCCGCGGGTTAACAGACTGGCCCACAGAAACTACTTTTTAAAAAAAAAAAAAAAAAAAGACAATTTTGACACACTTTGACCTGAACTTTGTTTGGGCCATTTCCATTTTTTCATCAACGGCCCATTTTTCTATCAGTACTATTTAGTATTTTTTTCCTAGTTTACATAAATCTCTTCCACGGTCATTTGGTGTATGCTGGAGTGTTATTTCATAATTGCTTATAGTTTTGTTTTATTGTAATTTGAATGTTAAAGGAGTATAGTCCATCAATATTTGTGCACAATCTGTCCAAATCGGTCTTACATGTGCACAATCTCACAATGCATGGATGTCCCGTTTATTAAAGTTCACCAATATTCTCAATTGTTACAATCTCAGCAAGCAAACATCACGGTAAAGGATTTTTTTCATTTTTTTTTATTAATGAACCCCGCGGGCAGCCCGTTTAACCTGCGAGTTAGGTGGACCGGATGCAGGCTAGTGAATATTAAGTTTGTTAGTTTCACAGGCCAACTGCCCCGATCCGTTTAATTGTGGGCCAATGTAGGTCGAGCCTAAACGGACCAAGTTGTCCCATATACCTAGCTCTAGTTGTAGTTGCAACTTTTTTATCACAACGATACAAAAATTGAAGGTGAAGGTCCAATTAACCTTTTGCTTCGAATCTTCTTCTTTGCTTAGTTATCACACATAAGAAGAGGCGAAGGTCCCTGAATTAGAAGATTCGATTGTCAATTTTCAATTGTCAAAATTAATTTGGGGGTTAGGGGTTTGTTAGGGTTAGGGTTTCGTCTGGAGATTTGGAGTTTAAAACTCTGATTTGAATCTCTTGTTTTGAATGCGTTGAAGTTAGATTTGGAGGGGAAGAAGGAGGAAGGAGGAAGAGAAGGAATAGGAGAGAGAGAGAGAGAGAGAAGATTTCAGGCGGGTATACCCAGATTCTGGTGACTTGACGTCGGAGATCTAACACAGTTATAACTGTGTTGACGGAAAGGATTAACTTGGAACAATTATAAAACTTAAAAGACTAAATCAAGATGAAAATTAAAAGAGGGACTAAATCGAAACCTAAAATAAAAATAAGGGACTAAAAGTATAGTTTGGCCAATTAAGAAATTACCTAAGTAGAAATCATCAAGGTTGTAAGAACCAAATCGGATCGACCGGTTAAACCGAAAGCGATTATGTCTATGGTTCGATTAAGTCCCAAAAATCGGAAGTCCGATTGAACCGGCAAAAAACCGTTGGAACCAGATGGAATCAAGTTGAACCGGCAGAACCGTGGAGCTGGGAACAATTTTTAAAAAAACCAGACGATCAGAAAAATGGGTTTCGCTTTTTATATTTTACTTTTTCTGTTTTTTTACTTTTCCACTTTTTTTGGTTTCACAAAAATGAAAACGTCAATGCTCCCACGCCGTACGCTAGCGCTTCCAGTCCCCATGCCATTGACGGTTATTGGCTTCAGTCATCAGCTCCCTCCGCGCTTGTCACCAGTTTGTTCTTACTCTCTGCGTCTCCAACTTAGATTCATTTTTTTTGTTTTTTTCATTTTGCGTTTTTGTTCACTCTCTGCCAGTGTTTTAACAAACTAGTGATACTAACATGCAGTAAGAAAGAAAAAAGTCACATAACTTAAAAGGTCAAGATGAGACACAAGTTTGTTCAGTTATAAGAGAAGATGTTGTATTTTTGTGCGTGTTGTTGTGTTTGTTGATGTTGTGTGGTTCGTGTTTTGCTTGTGTTGTGTTGTGCTACTGCTATAGAGACTTGTATTTATTTTTATGGATTTCACTTAAAAATTATGATATGCATGTATTATCTATAAAGTTTAGTACTTTATTTATTTATTTACTTATTAGTCATCTGGTTCAACCGTTGATTGAACCAACTGAACTGTGACCCAGAGATCTTATCGGTTTAATCTTCGGTTCGGTGCTTAAAATATTGGAAATCATAGTACAAGTTGGTTTAGTATATATAAGATATTAATTGAATAGATATTTATTCTACACAAATTATATATAATAAGCCAATCATACATTGACACATCAAAATTTTATATTAAATAATATTTCACCTTCCTTATATTACATTAGAGTTCCACTTTTTGACAATAACTTAATTGTATACTCTACTCTAGAAGAATAATTAACTTATCTTCTCTCGAATTTTAAGTTTATACTATTTTAAACTAATATCGTGCACATATCCTTTATAATTTAAAACATTTTTCTTCTTTTTATCTATAATTTTTTTAAATACTACCCGAATTTAGAAAAAAAAATCCGTGCAATACACCACTGAGCACTAACTACCAGCACATATTTATTGTGACAGAGGGGATCCTGGCTCCCTCAAAACTTTTCTAGCATTTTAGAGATAAATAAAACAAAAAAATTATATGCTCCCTCAAATATAAGTTATATAAAAAAAAAAATAGTGACATTTATCTACTATTTTCATAAATTTTATACTATAATCTTACTACTTATAATATAAGATTAATTGGTCACTAAAATAAAATGTCGGTGAATGAACACCATATAGGAAATAATTTTAGCAAAAGTAATGATTACCCAATTTTGTGAATTATTTTTTTTTTTTTAAGGGAGACTCATAGGAAGCCTTATATAGAGAGGGAGAGAGGGAAGGAGGAATGAGTATGAGAAAGTAGTAGAGCGTATTGTGGGGGTTTGAACCCGCACATTGACCAATCATATCCTACAGTTTAACCAACTGAGCTGACTCAACAAGATTTAATCACTTATCTTGTTTGAAGAAAGTTTAGGATTTTTTTTAGGGTAGAACAAAACTTAGGATTGTACCTTTAAGAGTAATGTTATTTGTACTCCTGGATTCTGGACACCTGGGTGATGTAACACCCTATCCTCGGGTGTCACTTCCGTAACCCCAAACACTATTAAGTAGGAAAAAGGATTTGCTGGTTTGCTTTCGGAAAAAGCTTTTCTTTACTTATATATTACTTACTATGAAAATCGTGATAGAATTTTTTTTCTTTTTATAATATTAAAGAACACATACTCACGATAACATTAGCATAACTCACAAATATACATATGTATACTCATATCTATATAGGTAAACATCATCCATTAAAATCCATCAGTCTACCCCACGGCCATCATGAGCTGATAACAGACTCATCCAAAAGTAATTACCGCAAAATAAACCTAAGCTGGTCTGACAAAAAAAACCTACAGATGACAAAGTGTACTACCCCGACACTAGTCGTACCAAAAGGACAGCATCTCATCATCACCATTCCACACCTCTTCGTCATCAATCTTCAGTACTTGAGCTATAACGATCCAGAGGACTGCTAACAAACATCTGTACGTGTATCCAAAAACACAACAGGATGTCCAACACGTACAGGCAAGGGTGAGACACCAATATATGAACTCAAAATACAACAACTGCATACTTAAAGCACAAACAGCAGATGCATATAGGTATATCAAACACAGTTATTAAACATGTTAAACATAGCACAGAACTTCATGACAATACAGATAAATCCAGGTCTCATACCCAACAGTCAGCGCCATTTTCAAAACATATGAATGACACTTCCAATATACCATCTAGCATTCAATTCTTAATTTCCGGAAATCCCATCACCAAATGAATGAGTTGATCAGACTCGATTGCCGATCAAGGCACACCATATTTACCATATAACACTGACCAACATAGGGTACAATGTTTCACATTATATGAATTTCATTACAATGGATTTCAATACCATATCACGCGATCCAACACAGGGCATAGCGTTTCACATTATATGGATTTATTTACCATGTCACGTTGTCCAATCCAGGCATAACACTTCACATTACATGGACTTCAATACCATATCACACTATCCACACACGGCATAGCGCTTCACTTTACATGGATTTCATTACCACACAGGGCATAGCGCTTCACTTTATATGGATTTCATTACCATATCACACTGTATAAATGCTTCACATTATATGGATTTTATTCATTGTCCATCAAGGTACAATGGCACACGATGACTTAAAATCATCACAGGGCTCAAGGTTCCCCATCCCATGGCACGTCTGCCAAAAACAAATGCATGAGAAAATATTTTGTTTTCGTATGTTTTTCTGTGTCGTATAATTATTTCCTTGTTGAAGCTCAAAGCTATCAACCACCACATCTTTTAGACTCTCAAGTCTTTTCAAAATTTTCTCAAAAGCTGGACACTCAGTCCAAAACTCAAAAAGGACACGTAGTCCCCACAGCTCAAATCCAAAAATCGCTAACCGATGCACCAGTTTCGGATTTTGGATTCCAAAGCATAAAAACAAGTCCACAAGCCCACATAACCACAAAGAATGTCCACCAGCTTATAGGACCATCACACTAAAACGGATCCTTGATCCTCGTGTTTTACAGAATCCTAGAATCCCGACGTCTCGGTTTCTAGTTTCCAAACCAAAACCACATTTCTCTTTTGAAAACTCATAACCAAAACCCGAATCTCCGAAGCTTATACACAAGGCCTTCGGGATCGGTTTTCCAAAACAAAACTTCATATGGTTAAAAACCATCTTTTTCCTTATCGAAGGATTTCGGTAGAACACAAAACCTTGAAATACAGTTCGTAAAACCCTTTTTCTTGAATAAAACAATTTATTGTGAAATGAGGTTTCCAAAAGCACTTTTCCTTGAAATGGTTCCCTTTATCACTTTAAAAAAACTACTCATGTCTCTAAATCACACTCTTCACCTCAAAACCTTCTTTTTCCCAATTAAAGTCACTCTCTCTCCATTTTACTCTTCAAGTTAACTTATCCCTAATAAAGTAAATCTTTTTATTCTCCTTTATTCTAAAGAGCCCTTTGTTTCCTTTTTATTTACAAAAACCCTCAAACTTAAATCTTTCATTTTCTTATCCAACTTTCCAAGCTTATTGAATTTTTTAGCTTTACATCATTACGAACTCTAACCGATGTTAGGTTCCTTAGCGTGCTACCAATCACTATTCAATCGCCATACCATGTTAAATATACATAGGCATAATCCAACATGCTTGAGCATAATAAAATGCAATCACATATACTTAAGCAAAAACAAGCATAAGCACATATAATTAAGCAATAAATAAACCATTCCACAAAACATTTACTATTACACACCAGTACACATATTTCCATCAAACACACATCACAGACAATATACAGCCGTCGGAAATTGAATTCCTCAGGTTATCACCCCTTACCTCTTGGAGTTCCCGAAAAGCAATAAATCGCCCAGTTGATCCAAAAGTCATTCGATCTCTCGACCGATCACCCGACAGCAACTACGAACACACAACCAATCCAACCATCAACAATTAACAACATAAATTTCTCTAATCCCTTAGGAGCTAGGTTCGGCCATAGGGTACCAAAAATAGCTAGGGATGTCTAAAATTTCCTATCTCTTGGAGTAAGGATCCTTAAGTACCCTTAACCCCAAATCAAGTCTCAATTTTGCAACTTGAATCAAAATTTCATGTTTTCCCCAAATTGGGGGTTCGGCCATATAGCTAAAAAACATGGCTAGAGAGCTTCAAAAATTCTCATTTCTTGGATTCAATACCTATTAGGTGTGATAAGACTAGATTCAAGCTTCTTACATCAAAACTTTAACTAAAATCCTACCTAATCACACATAGGGGTTTCGGCCACCCAAAACCCATATGAGCTAGAGAGCTCTTTTGGTTTTCAACTCTTGGATTAGGATAGATAACCATGAACTAGGTTCAAAGAAATTTGACGTCAAAATGATTTTTCTACAATTTTTTAGGAATTTTTAAAGTTTAAGCTTCAAAATTTAAACCACCATGAATCATGAACTTGAAGAGATGACAAGATAGACTGAGAGAGGTAGAGGAGAGTTTTTACCTCCTAGATGCTATTTCTTGAAGAAAACTAGCTTGAATCACTCAAAAACTCCAAGTTTCTAAGCTTTAACAATGGAGGAAAATGAAGAAAATAAGAGAGAAAGAAGAGAAAGTGAGAGTGGGGGGGGGGGGGAGGAAGAAGAATGGCCGAATGGCCTTAGGGGTGAGAGAGTGAGTGAGATATTTTTATACCAATGGAAAACTTGTAATTAGTTAGAAGGGTATTTTGGTAATTTTGTTAAAAGACCAAGGGTATTTTGGTAATTTCACGTCCAGATATTTTCTAAACGTCATCATTACAGCGATGAGTCATGGCATACCTTCCTAGGTGATGTGACTTCAACCTTATCCGTAGCGGCTCCCTGAAATCCCGTATTCAGCTCCGTTGTCACCCGATTTAGGTTTTACGCCTAAATAACGTATAACGACTTATTTATTTTGAAAATTTTCAAAATAATCAATATCGTTGGAAATAAAATATGAAACCTAACCGTTTCGTTCGCGAGTCAAAATTAGATCGTCTGAGCAGTAAAATCATACTATCAATGTAAAACGCAGACCGGGCTCCGTCTGAGTTTTTGACCAAAATTTAACCATAGCTTCCTACGATAGCGTAGAACATGACTATGGTCTCAGATTATTTTATTTCCCTCTCTAGACCCTCCAATAAAATACAAACGCTTAAATACTGAATAATTATAAAACTTAAAAATCGGGGCGTTACAGGTGACACCTGCTACACTTGGTTAATGCAGTTCAAATACGTGGTTAATTACGTTCAGTAGATGGTTAACAACGAATTATGATCTCTTGTACTATTAACCAAGTTCAAGACACAATTAACCATAGTTGCGAACACTATGAACCAATTTTGAAGGTGTACAAAAAAATAACATGCCCCCATGTAGGATGCATGGTTGGTTAATTACATGGTTAACACAGTTCAAATACGTGATTAATTACGTTCATTGGATGATTAATGGATGTAACAAGGGATCACAACTCATTAACCATCCACTAAACGTAATTAACCACGTATTTGAACTGCATTAACCACGATTTTCATGTTCAAATATGTGGTTAATTACGTTCACTAAACGCAATTCAACACCTGAAAATCGTGGTTAATGCAGTTCAAATACATGGTTAATTACATTTAGTGGATGATTAATGAGTTGTGAGCCCTTGTTATATCCATTAACCATCCATTGAATGTAATTAATCATGTAAAGTAGGTGTCATCCAGGTGTCCAGAATCCAGGTGTATAAATAATATTATTCACCTTATAATGATACTATTCTTAAACAACCCCTGCGCTACACGCTCATGAGGGGGGGAGCTCTCGCTCTCTTATTAGCCATCCTTAGGCTTTGGATTTGAACTTGGAGCTAGTCATTTTTGAAGTGGATTGCACGAAGGTTGCTAACAGCATTCAGTCCAGTCCTATAAGCATGATATCTCTGAGTTTGGATGTAACACCCGTGGATGACGAGGGCGGGGAGTGATTGTCGGTGCATGAGCAAGGACAAGGAGCGGCTCCTGGCAGGCTTCTAGGCGGAGGGACACATGAATGAACCGATTCACATTGGAATGAGAGGGATCCTAAGGCTGTGCAGGTATAAGACTGTACAATTGAAGGAAGGTTTATAAGAATTGATTTGTACTACCTATACAAACAAGATGCATCTTCTTTTCGGACGCTCAGAACATAAGAACTCCATAGTTAAGCGTGCTTGACTTGGAGTAATTGTGGGATGGGTGACCTTCTGGGAAGTTTCCCAGAAAGCGTGTGAGTGAGGACAAAGCACGTTGAGAAGACTCGTGTTGGTTTGTGGGGACAGTCGACAATTCTGAAAGCAATCCGAGCCATTACAAATGGTATCAGAGCGCACCTCTCCTAGTACGGTGTGGTTCGGGGACGAACCAAGCGGAAGCTGGTGGGCATGTAACACCCGGGGCTGACGAGGGCAGGGAGTGATCGTCGGTGCATGAGGCACAGACAAGGAACGGCTCCTGGCTGGCTTCTAGGCGGAGGGACACATGAATGAACCGGTTCACACCGGAATAAGAGGGATCCTGAAGCTGTGCAGGTATGAGACTGTACAGTTGAAGGAGGCTTATAAGAATTGATTTGTACTACCTATACCAACAAGATGCATCTTCTTTTCGGGAGCCCAGAACATAAGAACTCCATAGTTAAGCGTGCTTGACTTGGAGTAATTGTGGGATGGGTGACCTTCTGGGAAGTTTCCCAGAAAGCGTGTGAGTGAGGACAAAGGACGCTGAGAAGACTCGTGTTGGTTTGTGGGGACAGTCGACATTCTTGAAAACAGTTCGGGTCGTTACAAATGATATCAGAGCGGATCTCTTCTAGTACGGTGTGGTTCGGGGACGAACCAAGCGGAAACTAGTGGGCATGTAAAACCCGAGGCTGACGAGGGCGGGGAGTGATCGCCGGTGCATGAGGCACAGACAAGGAGCGGCTCCTGATAGGCTTCTAGGTGGAGGGACACATGAATGAACTGATTCACATCGGAATGAGAGGGATCCTGAGGCTGTGCAAGTATAAGATTGTACAGTTGAAGGAAGGTTTATAAGAATTGATTTGTACTACCTATACCAACAAGATGCATCTTCTTTTCGGGCGCTCAGAACATAAGAACTCCATAGTTAAGCGTGCTTGACTTGGAGTAATTGTGGGATGGGTGACCTTCTGGGAAGTTTCCCAGAAAGCGTGTGAGTGAGGACAAAGCACGTTGAGAAGACTCGTGTTGGTTTGTGGGGACAGTCGACAATTCTGAAAGCAATCCGAGCCATTACAAATGGTATCAGAGCGCACCTCTCCTAGTACGGTGTGGTTCGGGGACGAACCAAGCGGAAGCTGGTGGGCATGTAACACCCGGGGCTGACGAGGGCAGGGAGTGATCGTCGGTGCATGAGGCACAGACAAGGAACGGCTCCTGGCTGGCTTCTAGGCGGAGGGACACATGAATGAACCGGTTCACACCGGAATAAGAGGGATCCTGAAGCTGTGCAGGTATGAGACTGTACAGTTGAAGGAGGCTTATAAGAATTGATTTGTACTACCTATACCAACAAGATGCATCTTCTTTTCGGGAGCCCAGAACATAAGAACTCCATAGTTAAGCGTGCTTGACTTGGAGTAATTGTGGGATGGGTGACCTTCTGGGAAGTTTCCCAGAAAGCGTGTGAGTGAGGACAAAGCACGCTGAGAAGACTCGTATTGGTTTGTGGGGACAGTCGACATTCCTGAAAGCAGTTCGGGTCGTTACAAATGGTATTTGAGCGGATCTCTCCTAGTACGGTATGGTTCGGGGACGAACCAAGCGGAAACTAGTGGGCATGTAAAACCCGAGGCTGACGAGGGCGGGGAGTGATCGCCGGTGCATGAGGCACAGACAAGGAGCGGCTCCTGATAGGCTTCTAGGTGGAGGGACACATGAATGAACTGATTCACATCGGAATGAGAGGGATCCTGAGGCTGTGCAAGTATAAGATTGTACAGTTGAAGGAAGGTTTATAAGAATTGATTTGTACTACCTATACCAACAAGATGCATCTTCTTTTCGGGAGTTTAGAACATAGGAACTTCATAGTTAAGCGTGTATGATTTGGAGTAATTGTAGGATGGGTGACCTTCTGGGAAGTTTCCCAGAAAGCATCTGAGTGAGGACAAAGCACGCTGAGAAGACTCGTATTGGTTTGTGCGGACAGTCAACAATCCTGAAAGCAGTTTGTGCTATTATATTGGAGCCATCATCATGCATTGTAGGAATCTCTTAAATTTTAATCAAAACTTCTCAATTGAGTATGTGTTAGGAGACAATAAAATATGGTTGCTCATAAACTAGCTAGGACAGCTACTTCCTATCCTTCATGGTTAGTCTTCCATTTTATTCCAACATGTATTATTTAATTTGTTATTATTGAAATGAAATAAGTTGATTCCAGCCTATAACCCGAATCCAACGCCTATAGATAGCGTAGATATTCAACAACAAATTAAATGTGTTTATTTTTTTTTTTTTTTTAACACATGCAGCAGGTTGTCGGTTGTTTCTCAACAGGAGTCATGAAGATTGATGCCAATACAAGTTTTTTGCATTTAGCCAAACTGCACAACCGCAAAAGTGCAAAAAATTGAGGTTCTCACTATCACTCTCTAATGTGATAGATATTTTTCAGTATATATTTTTAAGGATTTAAATGTTATGTACTTACAATTTAAAGTTTTTTAATACTATTAACTAATCATCAATCATGATGTGGATGACCATTTGAATAGTTAGAATAAAATTCAAATTTTTTTACTGATGTAATAATTTATAATTGGATGTCTGTATAAAATTTTTTTAACACTATCCGTATATAACAATTAAACTCTATTTTTAAAATGCAAAATCGCAAAATGGTTTGCTAGGAAAAATTACAAAACGTTTTTCTATGAAAAAAAATATGTTTTTTACTTTTTAGTTTTAGCGCAAATTTTTGTGAAAATATTTGAAAAAACTAGGAAAAAAAACAGTTAACATAAAAATTTGCCGCGCACAAGTGCACAGCACCCTTGAAACGGTTGGTCCCTCACACTGGCGTAAGTGCACTCTTCTCCCATCTTTGCTTTTTGTCTTTCTTTTTCTCAGATTTGAATCATGCTTCAACCTCATATCTCCATTCTAACCACAATCATTTTCTGTCCTAATTTTCCTTCTTTCCATAGAAAACTTAACAGAAAGGGCATAGACACATTCCTCTGCGTCTTTTGTGGTCAATGAAAGTTTCACAATTGCTTGTGCTCGTTTTAGTATTGCTTTCGAAACTGACTTCTGTCTCTCCATATCATGGGTTAACTAAAGGTATCTCTCTTTGATTCCATACCTTGACATCAAGGTTTTAAATTGTTATCGCGGTTGGGGTGCGTTTATTGTAATTGCGGACAAATACGCAAAAATACGATTGATGCGGTCGTAATTATGATCGCAATGCGGTTTCAGAGACCTTCAAAACCAAAAAGTTCAGACCAAATTGCGGTCGTGGACCTTTATTTAAATCCGTGCTTGACATAGTTTTATAACTCCACAATTTTATTGTTTGATAAATGTTTATCAAAAAAACAATTTGTTTGATAAATGAGTGTTTGTTTCAGCCGAGAACGTGCCAAGAGGCCTTTCGCACAGACTTTCCAAACCTCTCGTTGGAGAAGATGGAAGGATTTATGCATGTTCTAATAATAACTTCTTTGCATTTGAAAACAATGGTACCATTGCCTGGACCATGCAGTTAGACTATAAATGCAACACTAGTGTGGCTCCAGTTGATGGGGGTCGCTGGAAGGTGCGACATTTTGATTTAAATTTAGTTTAATTGTTCTAATTGGTTATATTTGGATTTTGCATGCATTTTGCCTCTCTAAATGCATCAAAATGCAAAAAGTGATGAACCACGTACCCAAATGAACCGTGTATCCGAATTTATGATATATACCAAAATGCAATAGCATATGGCTCCCACAAAATAATTTATAATCTGTGCTCATATAAATTAACAATGTGTAATATTCAATGCTCAATGGATGTCATTCATATTATTTATGAATATGAACCATGGATTTTCTTGTCTTCTGCAGTAATGATGCGTTTCAATTATTTACCTTGAACTTTCAATTGTGTTGGCTATATGCTAATATGGTATTCAAGTTTGAGGATTCCGGAAAACTAAAATCTCCATATTTGGTGGAATTATGGAAAACTGTTCAACACACTAAAAAAATGTATTTTTTTATATTGTAGTAAGTTTACAGATCCTATAGGGTATGGATTATGGAATTTCTAAAATATATATTGAATTGGATGATGGGCGCCCCACATTCTTTTAACCAACTATGGTGCTAACATACTAATCATAGCCTTTCTTCATAGATTTCTGTGAAACATAGGAACCCTGTATATTTGTGTTGAAATACAAGACCATCTATTGCTAGCAAACAAAATGTCCAATGGTTATTCATTCCTATAAGGAACTTGCAGATATACTTGGTAGCTGATAGCAGAGTACTGATGATTAATTTTGAAAACACTAGAACTTCTCAGCCTGTGGCAGAAGTTTTCTTTGGTCCAGAACCAGGTCAACCGGCAGAGGTTGCAATTATTGGGGTCTCAGTAATCAGATTAAGTTCAACTGTATTAGTCAGTATCAAGAATAGGGGACTCTTTGCATATCGGTCAAATGGACGTTTACTTTGGAGTGTAGGACCTGTGCTTTACCAATTTGGCTACCGTCAAGGATGCAGGAAAAATATTACAGATTGTTACTTTGCATCAGTCCCCATGTTGGATCAATGCGAGGCTAGTATATATGTAAGGTTTTTTTTTACTCATCCTTGATTTACTGCAATATCTATTCAACACTCAATCTTTAGTACCAATATATGTATGTGTTAAAGGATGGTTTTTCCTAAAATTATGATGTTTATGGTTGAGACAAATTTTCATGTGTGATTTATCTTAAGCAGCAGCCACAGGCAGTGGGAAAAGGACTATATCTATATGCTACAGTTCAGTAAATTCACTGATGGTAACACCAACTTATTACTAATTAGATGACCATCAATACAAATGCCTAATTGCTTAACAAATAGTAATTGAAACTGTTCTTGACAATGCTGACTATGGCCTTAAATGATAGCAGGCAAAGTGTCATTTCTTTGCAGTATTTTAGTTACTAGCTTAATGTGTGATTTGTATTTTGTAGTTTCCTCACATAATAAACAGTCTCTTGGAAATTATAATTGTTCATTTGCTTGGATTAATATGACTTACAGAAAGTGTATATGTTTTTTCACTTGCAGATCTCAAATACAGAAGGAGAACTATATTGTTTTTCAATCCGTAGCCGTCGCATTAGATGGATACAGGATTTCAGTTCATTAGATAAAGTTTTCACCATCACCCCTGGAAACAATGGTCATCTGTATGTAACTGTTCCAGTGAGGGCTCTTGTGCTGGCCCTAGATGTCTTTTCAGGTAATATCCTGTGGCAGAGAAGCATTGGGCCATTGACCAAAGCAGATTGTGCTCCTGTAGTGGACTCTAATGGTTAGTCTTTCTCTCTTAGAAGTTTGAACTTTGATCATTTGTAAGCCTTACTCTTTGAAACTTCCGTTATGAATTCAATTTGCTATGTATGGATCTCTCAAGGAATGATCATCTTTTAATAAACATCTGCAGAAATTTTGTAAAGAGAAGATAAGATTTATTTGCTTGCATCAAATAGATTACTTATGGAACACTTTCTTCTTGCAATGTAATGTACTTCAGGAATTTATTTTCATTTCTTCTCAGTAAACCTTGGGTTTCCATGATCTCACTCTTAATGTGATTCCCTTTATCAAACCACTTACTGCAGATCTGTAGGACAGGATCTGTCTTTATATATCCGTTACATACATAAATTGATGTCTAAATTAGAATTTGTTCTATCATTCTATGAGAATGCATCATTGTTCTCTATCATTTAGTGCTCCCTAGTATTTTCTGCCCATCTGGAAAATATATGCATAGTTGTGGAGCAACCAATATTGCCTCATAGAGTTGCCCTCAGTATTTTTGACCTGTGTGTCACACATAACTTTTGCAGTAATCTAAAATCTCTCAACCAATGGTTTCTGGTATATAAACTTACTTTACTGGAGCATACTTGATGTAACAGGATGGGTGTCTATTGGTTCATTGGATGGATTCCTATACTCGTTTTCACCAAATGGTGTTCTTAAGAAATTCTCAAGTAGAAATACTGAGAACTCTGTGGTTCAAGTTGGTCCTTTCCTCGATTGCTCTGGCTTTGCGATTTATTATTCACAGATAGTGATGGAAGGAAAAGTTAGCCACACTGTTGATGACTACACTGTTGTTTCAGCAATTAGACCAAAAGCTGCATTTTTCACTATGCTGGTTCCTGCAACTGGATCAATCTATTGGTCTGAAATCTATCCTGGTATGCCGTATCACATTTCTTCATTCCTTTCCTCATTTCCCTTGCCTTTGAAAAAAAAACTGCATCTAATTTTCTGAGTGGTTGGTTGAATCAGGTCAATTTTCAACTTTATTATTCAAGAGTGATCTAAGTCAATTTGTAGTGGATGAGGAGATTATTCTTGCTTTCCTTGTTGCCTCAAGTAAGAGTTTACTCTCTTAACTAATCATATTATTATTTGGGAAATGCTAACCAGTGCCTTAAGGAATTAAAAAGGCAAGGTTTCATAGGAAATGATATAGTCAATGTATTGAAAAATGTGATTTTTCGTTTTCCAATAAAACTTCACTATTTTTTTATTCCTTAATCAGTGTCCTTACTGGTTTGCAAGACCCTTATTATTTACTTCTTTTGGGAACACTGAGGGTCTGTTTGGTAAAATTAGCTGTTAGCGAATAAGCTAGCTGATAGCGGATAGCTTATAGCGAATAGCGGATGAGGTAGCTGATAACGGATAGCGAATAAGCTAGCTTATTTTTTATGGAAGTGTTTGGTAAAACTAGCGGTTGAACTAGCTGAAAAATATAAAAAGACATAAAATGATATCTTCATTAATGATTTTACATAAAAGAGAGAGAAGAGAATAAAGGTAGAATTAAATATAGATAATAAGGATAAAAGTGGAAAGAAAAATGAAACGCTATAAGCTATAAGCTCAAACGCTACTTCAAGTAGCGTCTGGAAAAAACGCTATAAGCTCGTAAAAAAACGCTATAAGCTCGTGACAGAAGCGCTTACCAAATAGGACTACTTTCTCATCCGCTATAAGCTATCCGCTATAAGCTCGTAAAATTGTCTTGCCAAACAGGCTCTGAATGAGGGGTAATCAGCAATTGCTCACGGGGTGGGAATTTGGAGACATTGGCTCGTTGCAATTCAAAAATATTTTTTTAAGTTAAATTTATAATTTTGTAGTTTAATAGTTTGAATGCAATGACGACTTGCATTTGATATTCAATGTAGATACTGGCAACCCACTGCAATGCCGTGCTATAGGTATGCGTTTATTTTTCACTTGTCATTTGATAATCTGTTTCTTAACTAGTACTCCAACTAGAGTGAAATATACTGTTGCATCTTGTTATCCATCTTTGACCATTGATCAATGCCAGCTATTATTGACATGCATTTCCTTTATAGTTTGTACATTTCTTCAATGACTTTAATTATGCCTACTTTCTTTATTGATAGAAGCCTACTGGCCAAAGGTGTTAGGAATTTGTTTTTCTGATATCAGAAATGTTGGATGGTAAGAAAACTCATTTCGAATGAATGAATGTCTTTGTTTGGTTTATTTTCCTTCCATTCGCATGTGCATAATGTTGCAGCAAGAACACTCACACACACACACAGTGTAATTCTTCACTCTCACTGTATCACTCAGCACACACAGTACTTCACACACTCACAGAAACTGTTAGAGAATGTAGAGAAGAATTAGAGAAGAATTCACTCTGACTATGCATCACTTGATCACTTGTATTTGTTAAGAATAGTATCAATTAGGGATTCTAATTGATGCTGTAATTACTAGGATTGATTACGTTTCCTATTTTGTATATCTTTTGTATATCTCGTTGATTATAAATATACATCATGTGTGGTCACATCTGACACACAACATTACAAACCAACATGGTATCAGAGCTAGGTTTTCTTTCCGCCTCCTTCTTTTTCTGCCGCAGTGCCTCTTCTTCTTTTCTTTTTTTCCTGTTTTCTCTTCACGGTGAACAGTACCAGAAGTACTGCACGGCCATTTTTCTTTGCAACCGCAGGTCCGATCTCCGATCTAACACCATCGCACGAACCGCCTCGCCGAGTCGACTCGGCCACCGAAAGCGCGCCGCCAACCGCCGTCGCCCTCCTCACTACCCGGAGCCCTGTTCCTGCTACTTCTCACCTACAATCATCATGGGTGATGACTTCGACACTGACACCGTCACGTTCACCAAGGTTCCGCTTATCCCGTGTGAAAAACTTTCCGGGACAACCAGCTACAGCATCTAGGCCGCTGTTGTCAAGCTTTGGTTTCAAGGTCAAGGACGAGAAGACCACTTGACCAAACAAGCCAAGGATATTGCCACCGTTCACCACACCAAATGGAAGCAAGTTGACGCATCTTTATGCATTGTTCTCTGGTTTTCCATTGCGCCCAAACTCCAGCCGCAATACCAAGCATTCACTACTTGCTATGATGTTTGGGAAAAGGCTAAGAAGGTCTACTCCAACGACATCCACCGCCTCTACAGTGTCGTGCTCAGTATCACCTCTCTAAAGCTGGAGAATATGGATGTGCAGACTTAGGGGTGTTCAGATCCAAACCGGACCGCTAAAAAACCGCAAACCGATCCAAATTAACCGAAAACCGACAAAAACCGACTCAGTTTGGATTTTTTTGGATGACATTTGATGAGAACCGATTGATTCGGTTCGGTTTGCGGTTTGCGTTCCTAAAACCGAACCGAACCGCAACCGAACCGATTCATGTCATATAACTTTGCATTTTGCGTTTTATTACCCACGCACATGGCACACCACTGGTCACTCACTGTAGTTTGGAACTTTCTTTTTGGAGCATCTTTACTCTTTAGGCTTAAGTTAGTAACTTTTCATTTTCAAAAGAATCAAATATATAGAATTCAGTTTTTCCGGAATATTTATTGCTTGACATAGAACGTTTTTATAGATACAAATATTTGTCCAAGTAGTAAGATTATTATCTTCAACAAAAGACACACTATTTACTTGATTTGTGGTTTTGTGCCATAGTAATATGAAATAAATTAGAAGAGTGGAAAGAGAGCAAATCATATTTAATTGACCAGGTTTATTTTTACCAAACCGAACTAACCGAACAAACCGAACCGATCCAAACCGCATTTAATTGGATCGGATTGGTTCGGATTTTTTTAAAGAAGCAAACCGAACCGAACCGAACCGCATGATGTTTTACTCTTTGGATCGGATGATTTTTATGCTCAAAACCGAACCGAACCGATCCGCGAACACCCCTATGCAGACTTATCTTGGTAAGCTTGATCATTTATTGGCTGATTTTCAATCTCTAATGCCTTTTACCAGTGATGCAATAGCTCATGCCGAACAACGCAGCAAGTTTTTCATGATCATAACACTTGTCGGCCTACCCCCGGAGCTTGATTCCGTACGTAACCAGATACTATCGGGATCCACTGTCCCTTCCTATGATACTATTAGTGAACAATTGTTGCGTCTTGCCACACCTCATGCTTTTGGTCAAAACTCCACTCCTACTGACTCCTCTGCTCTTGCCTCCCACTACCCTAGTCGTGGTGGACGGAATGGAGGACGTGGTGGCCAACGCCGTGGTCCTCGATGTAACTATTGCAACCGTTATGGCCACATCGAAGCTGAATGTCACACCAAGGTCAGAGAACAACAGCAACACCCTAAGGTTGCCAATGTTGCTCATCCTACCACCGCCAGCGATGTTACTATCCCGACGGCCGAGTACAATGAGTTCCTTCCATTCAAAGCAGCTCATCAGCCATCACCGTCTGTCGCCATTGCTCAGTCTGGTAATCCTGTAGCCTTTGCCTCTACGTCCTCCCTTGGACCTTGGGTACTTGATTTTGGTGCCTCTGACCATATGACGGGCAATAAATCTCTTTTATCTAACTTGTCTTACTCTGATTCTTTGCCCTCTGTCACCGTGGCGGATGGCTCTAAAATCAAAGTGCAAGCCCTTGGTCAGGCACACCCACTTTCTGAATCTTTCTTTAAATTATGTGCTTTATGCTCCTGGTTGTCCTTTCAACTTAATATCCGTTAACAAACTCACTCGTACCCTTGATTACTCAGTCTTCTTTGTTGATAATTCTGTTTATGTCCAGGAACGACGTACAGGACGGACCATTGGAGCAGGACATGAGTCTGGAGGATTATATCATCTCTCACCGCCGGTGGCATGTGTCTCTGTTGCTTCTCAAACCCTTACACATCAACGTTTGGGCCACCCTAGCCTTGATAAAATGCGCCTTATGGCTCCTAGTTTTTCAAAGCTTTCGTCGTTTGAGTGTCAGTCGTGTCAGTTAGGGAAACATACTCGTCAGACCTATAGTCATCGAGTCAATAAAAGTGCTGCGTCACCATTTGCTCTAGTTCATTCAGATATTTGGGGTCCTAGTCGTGACAGTTCCACATTAGGTTATTATTACTTTGTGACTTTTATTGACGATTTTTCACGATGTACTTGGCTATTTTTAATGAAAAATCGTTCTGATGTTTTTCATATATTTCAAGAATTTTTTGTGGAAATTAAAAATCAATTTGGTGCTTCAATTAAAATTTTACGCACTGATAATGCTCGTGAATATTTGTCCTCCCAGTTTCAATATTTTTTGACCTCACAGGGGATTATTCACCAAACATCATGTGCCCATACACCACAGCAGAACGGTGTAGCTGAACGAAAGAACTGCCATTTGGTTGAAACCGCACGGACCCTTCTACTTCACCATAATGTTCCCCTTCGTTTTTGGGGCGATGCACTTCTCACGGCTTGTCATCTTATCAACCGCATGCCTTCGCCGGTTCTTCAAGATCAGATTCCATACTCTATCATGTATCCACAACAGGATCTTTATCCCCTCCCTCTCCGTGTCTTTGGTTGCACGTGTTTTGTTCATGACCTCACTCCAGGTAAAAACAAACTCTCATCTAAATCTCTCAAATGTATTTTTCTGGGCTACTCACGTGTACAAAAAGGGTATCGTTGTTTTTGCCCTCAACTTCAACGATACATTGTTTCTGCTGATGTCACGTTCTTTGAAACTTGCCCATTCTACTCCACTCCTATGACACTTGATGATAACCTCACTCCGGATGTTTGGGATCTCCCACCTCCTCTCCCGGCACCCATTATCGCCCCTACAACACCACCCTTGCGTGTCTACCAGCGACGAACACATCCTCCAGCGGCACCTCCTTCCATTGATCCTCCAGCATCATCTCCTGCTCCAACTGCCCCTCCAGCTGCGTCGCCTGCACCTGAACTTCCCATAGCATTACGAAAAGGTATTCGGTCTCGCACCCCTAATCCTAAATATGCTTGTACCTTAAACTATGACCGTTTGTCTCCTTCCTATGTTTCCTTTGTTTCTGCTTTGGATTCTGTGTCTATTCCTAAGTCTACAGGTGAAGCCATGAATGATCCCAATTGGCGTCAGGCGATGGTGGAAGAGATGGCTGCATTACATTCAAGTGATACTTGGGACATTGTCTCTTTACCTCCGGACAAATCTACGGTGGGCTGTCGCTGGGTTTATACAGTGAAAGTTGGGCCAGATGGTCAGATCGATCGTTTCAAAGCTCGTTTGGTTGCTAAGGGTTATACACAGATATTTGGTCTCGATTATGGTGACACCTTTTCCCCAGTGGCCAAAATTAGTTCTGTTCGTCTCTTTCTTGCCATGGCTGCCATACATCACTGGCCACTTCACCAGCTGGATATTAAAAATGCCTTTCTCCATGGAGAGTTACAGGAGGAAGTTTATATGGATCAACCTCCAGGTTTTACTGTTCCTGGTAATTCTCGACTTGTGTGCCGGCTTCGCCGTTCCCTCTATGGGTTGAAACAGTCCCCACGTGCCTGGTTTGGCCGCTTTAGCTCTGCCTTACTACACTTTGGTATGACTAGATGTGAAGCAGATCACTCTGTTTTCTTCCTTCACTCCCCCACTGGTCGGCGTATCTTTCTTGTTGTATACGTTGATGACATTGTCATTACTGGTGATGACTCAGAGGGCATCCAGCGACTCAAAGCCCATCTTCTCAAAAACTTTCAGACAAAAGACTTGGGTCCTCTCAAATATTTCTTGGGAATTGAAGTTGCCCAATCCTCGTCAGGCATTGCAATTAACCAACGCAAGTATGCTCTGGATATTCTAAGTGAAACTGGAATGCTTGATTGTCGCCCCATTGATACTCCTATGGATCCCAATGTCAAGCATCTTCCGGGTCAGGGGGAGTCCTTGAAAGACCTGGGAAGATATCGACGTCTTGTGGGCCGACTCAATTATCTCACAGTCACCAGGCCTGATATTACCTTTGCAGTAAGTATTGTAAGCCAATTTCTGAATGCTCCTTGTGATAGACATTGGGATGCAGTTGTTCGTATTCTTAGATATATAAAGAATGCACCCGGAAGAGGACTATTATATGAAGATAAGGGCAATGCCAAGATCACTTGTTATTCAGATGCCGACTGGGCCGGATCACCGTCAGATAGGAGATCCACTTCTGGATATTGTGTCCTTATTGGAGGGAATATGATTTCATGGAGAAGCAAGAAACAAAACACAGTTGCTCTATCTAGTGCGGAAGCTGAATACCGTGCTATGGCAGCAGCTTCAAAGGAGCTTGCATGGCTTAGGAATCTTCTCCTAGAGCTAAAATGGGGAGATCTTCAGGCCACAAAACTCATATGCGACAATCAAGCTGCTCTCCACATTGCATCCAATCCGGTTTTCCATGAGCGTATCAAGCATATCGAGATAGACTGTCATTATGTCAGGGACAAAGTACTTTCAGGAGAAATCACCATAGATTTTGTCAAGTCTGAAGACCAGTTGGCTGATATGTTCACTAAGTCCCTCAAAGGCTCTCGGGTTGATTACATTTGTAACAAGCTCGGTTCATATGACATATATGATCCAGCTTGAAGGGGAGTGTTAAGAATAGTATCAATTAGGGATTCTAATTGATGCTGTAATTACTAGGATTGATTACGTTTCCTATTTTGTATATCTTTTGTATATCTCGTTGATTATAAATATACATCATGTGTGGTCACATCTGACACACAACATTACAAACCAACAGTATTCATTCACATTATTCACTTACATTGTGTACATTATATAGAGTCCCAAATCACCTATTGTTCACTTATTTAGTTACAACAAACTAACTAACTAACCACTAACAGAAACTATCTGTTTCTAACAAACTATCAAGATACACATCACGCATACACCTGTGTACAACACCTATGTATTCTGTCTAACTGATACACCCATGTCTAAAACCTGTGTACACTATTTAACTACATCCTTGTACATATCAATACATATGTGTACAATACACATGTAAATTATCTATCTGTGTACACATTAATACAGTTGTGTACTACAGCTGCATACACTATATAAACTATTGGGGTTAAATAATTTTCACACAATGAAAATTAAACCAAGTTGAATTTTACAAAACAATTCATTACTACTAAGACTTCAGGTGTTTTCAAGTAACTGAGGATAGACTTCCTCTCGAATGGTTCTAGCTGTATATGGGTTCAATTCTTGGTTAGTAGGTTGTTATCAGCTGCTTATATTACTTTTCATCGCTTTATACAAGCATGAAGAAAAGCATGTGCCACCCTGAATAAAAGCCGGAGCTCGGCCGGCGGTGGTGGCCGGAACTCGTCGAAGAAGATCATCAGGTGTTGGCGCTCCTCTGAATCCTAAGAAGTGATATCAAAACCGATGGTTCGACTGGGACGAGTATTGAAGAGAAAACGGTTGTCGGTGGACCCATGTGAGGGATCCCTTGTGTCGAAAGTTTTCCTAGCAATGTAGAGGTTAGGCGGTGTTTTCTGTTGTAGATGATGGACAATGATGGTACAAGCATGAAGAAAAGCATGTGCGACCCTGAAGAGAAGCCGATGGCGGTTGCCAGAGCTTGGTCGGTGGTGGTGGCCAGAACTCAGCTTATGGCGGTTGCCGGAGCTTGGCCGACAGCGATGGTCGGAGCTCGGTTGGTGGCGGTGGCTGAATGTGGAGGGAGTGAGAGGAATTTACAAATTCCATCTATCTCGGTGGGAATTTGAAATTCCCTCATTTATACTAAACAAGTACCCCATTAAAATTCCTAGAATTTCAAATACTTTTTAAAAAAAATATCCAAAATACATATTTTGAAGTAAAATGATTCAATTACCCTATAAAATTACTTTACTTTCTAACAATACTCCATCCAAACCCACACTTAGTAACACTATCAAATACTTGAAAGGCTTTCGTCCAAGGGAGAGTGGTCCTATATGAAGTACTCACACTTGAGCGGGAGATTGCTATTAATTCTAAGTGTGAGTAAGATGTAGATGAAGAAGCCTCACATTGGAAAGAACTTCACAAGTTGAAGGCTATATAACTGGGAAGACCCATAGACTTATTGCCTTAAGGTTTTGGATCAAAATGTGGTGTGAAACTCACTTATATGATCCTCCACTTAGCCTATGTAATAATTTCACAGCCCATCGAAGAAGATCTCCCCACGTTGACACTCCCTTCAATCCTAACAAAATGAAATGATGTTACCTCTTTAAATTGTGAGCAGTTGGGGAGGAAAATTTCAATTAGATTTTTTAAGTTACTTATATATCATACTTTACTTTTTTTCCCCCTCATTTTCTTTATATATACTAGTTATAGAATCGATGAAGTAATGATGGATGATATTTTTAAGGTTAAATTACACCTCCACTACCATAACGTTTTTTTTAAAAAAAATAATGAGTTGCAAATTTATCATTTATTTGATACTTGATTTGTCATATTTAAGAAAATGATCTCTATAATTCTATGTCATTTAGAGCGTGTTTGGTAAGTCTCTTCCGTTAGCTTATAGAGGATAGGCTATAGCGGATGGATTAGTAGCCCTGTTTGGTAAACACATTTGTCATTAGCGATTAGCGTTTTTTTACGAGTTTATAATATTTTTTTTCCAGACATTACTTCAAGTAGCGTTTGAGCTTATACCTTATAGCGTCTAATTTTTTTTCTCTCTTTTACCCTTATTATTTTATTTTAATTCCACGTTAACCTTCTTCAATTTATAAAGTATTATAATAAAATACAATGTATTATTTTAGTGCAACATTTATTTGATAATATAACATATATGTAATAATATGATTTTATATGATAATATAACGTACTATAACAGGTAAACTTAGCATTTATATAATTTTTTTATATATAATAATGTATCAATATTTTTTATATAATAGTAACGTTCAACATTTGTAATACTAACCTATATATAATTTTTTTATATATAAATAACATTTATATAAAAAGGTATAGACACATGTCTTTTTATCTTATTTTATATTTATCAGCTAGTTTAACCGTTGGTTTTACCAAATACTTCCTCACCAATATGCTAGCTTATCCGCTATCAGCTACCTCATCCGCTATCTACTAGCTTATCCGCTATCCACTAGTTTTAACGAACAGGCTGTTAGTTTTCATTGGGATAAATTGCCCACTTTAAGAGATAATTTTTCTTATTTTAGGTCTTTCATACCATATTGGGATTAATTAAGTTATTAATTATGATTTGATGAAGGTTTTGTTTGGCGAAAAATAGTTGATAAGCTAGCTTATAGCAAAAGCTAATTTTTAATTGAAAGCTTATAGCTTATAGCTGATAGTTGAAAAGCTAGCTGATTGAATTTGAAATGTTTGGTCAAATTAGTAATTGAACTAGCTTATAAATATAAAATGACATCTTTATATGATTTTTATATAAATTCTTTTTAAATTCTAATTAAAGCTTTATAATTAGAATATTATTTCTTTATTTTTATTTTTATTTTTAAATTATTTCATAAATAATATAAATAAAATCACATATTTATATGATTTTATTTATATAAAATTTATGTTATGACGTAGAGGCCAGATAAATTAGGAAATTTCTTCAAAATAATAATGATAAAAATGAGAGAACAATTAATAAGATATAAGCTAAATAAAATAATTTGTTTACTAAACATCTCTACTTTAATCAAATTATTGATCTTGCCAAACAGAGCAGAAATATTCCAAAAAAAAATTACTTCTAGAGAAAATATGTTGCAAATTCACGTACTTCCAAACCTTGTAGTAAAGTAATTATAGCTTAGAGTTATAAATTTTGAAATACAATTTTTATGCTTCACTATAAAAAATATGTTTTAGTGACCAAAGTTAGCGATCCATAAGAGATCGACCGCTATTATAGTGAAAAAATCTGTTTAAGTGATTAAAAGGGTGTTTGGGTAAGATTAATTTTTACCGAAATAGTTGTTTTTTGATGATAAAAGCTATTTTTCAGTAGAAGTTGATATATTTGGATAAATTGATTAAATTTCAAAACAGCTGTTTTTATGAGAAAAAACTATTTTTAGAGAAGCTAGAAGTTTGAAGCTTATTTAAAAAACTGTTAGATTATTTTGAAACTAATAACATTCTTCTTATTTCATCCATATAAAATTAACTACTAAACAAATATTATTAAATTATACAAATAACTTCATACTCTCTTTAGTAATTTATTATATATAAGTGATTTTTTTACACAATCCTAACGAAATAGATTATCTTGTAATCGCTTTTCAGCAAACACATCCAAACATAAAACTGATTCTATTATAATCGATTATAACAATAATCGATTATCCATATAATCGATTATTGAAATAATCAAATTTTCACGGCTGATCCAAGCACACACTTAACGAACACTCTTGTGCCAAGACAAAGATAATATTTTGAGTGAAAGGCCAAAGTTATCCCTCAAAATTTTGAAAGACCCACTTTTAGTGCATGAAAAAATTAATTAATCATTTAGTCTCTTAAATTTACAAATGCAGGACACATTAGTCGCTAGGTTTATTTCTAACGTCCATTTACTTGCCTACGTGTCCCACTAACCATCTTACTTGGCCCGTTAGTGGTCCGGCGTGACCTATGACGAATTTCCACCGTAAAAAATGAATGAAAAGTGAAAAAATTACATAATTTTCAGGTATTTTGGGTTTTAATATTGTGCATGTTTTTTCACTTTTTATTCTTCTTCCACAGAGAAAATTCGTCATAGGTCAAGCAGGACCACTAATGAATCAAGTAGAATGGTTAATGGGACAAATAGGCAAGTAAATGGACATCAGAACTAAACCTAGAGACTAATGTGTCCCACGTTGGTAAGTTTGAGGGACTAAATGATTAATTTTTTTTTTTATGGACTAAAAGTGGGACCCCGAAAATTTTCAGGGATCAATTTGGACCTTCACTCTAATATTTTTAAAACTTATTGTTGAAGTCAGCGATTGAATTAGCGACTAATTAAGGTGGTCATGGATATATTGGTAGCTAAGAGCAATTAATTAATCTTATACTTGTAGGCGGTCCCTAAATCCGTTGCTCGCATATGGATTAAAAATTCAAATTAATTTAATTTAAATATAGCAACCAAATTAGTGTAGTTACTAAAGTGGGTTTTTGAAAAATAAAAAATGAGGGGCACTTGGGGTCGCGACGTTTTGATTTTTGGAGTCTCCAAAATCCATCACGATCGCAATTGCGGTCGTGTCGACCGTATTTTTTCGCAATTGTCCTTAACAACAAAAAATGAAATGATACTGTAACCGTAATTTAAAACCTTGAACTGATCAGTTGACATGTTTTACTTGATTGCATATGAAAATTGTCTTGTTATTTTGAGAACAAGGCTTCTCCTAAATCTGATGATCTTAATTTTTCAATTCATATTATTAGGTACTGTATTTCAGTTTGTACAAATGGTTTAGACTACTAAGTCGTATTTCTTAAGGACATATTGCTGCTATAACTATAACTTATGAGAATGACATTTGAAGTTTGACACTTTGATTACATGGAGAGTGTTTTAATGAAAATACTAAAATCTCTCACAACATGTTGAGCAATATGTTTGAATATTGTTTGAATAATTTATCCGCGCAAATAATTTACCAAACTTTTGATAATAAATATGATTGAAGCGTAAAAGATAAAGATAATGGTCATGCCAAAAAACATTCATGAATGAGGAAGCAAATGGAGATGACTTACCTTCTCAATATGGCTACTTTTCTTTTTCCGCGTTTTGGGGATGATGTTGCTACATTTCTGACTAGATTGTACCGATGCTCCAAGTTCCTGTTTGTTATTTTCATCGGGAGGTAAGGAATTGTGGTCCTCATCATTCTCCCTAATCCCCTCTTCATCATCCTCATCCTCATCATTATGATAAGCCTTATTATTGGGCAATATTTTGCCAGGCTGTACATGTTGTCGAGACAAAAGTCATACACGTTTCATTTGGGGGAATGAATCATGTCATGTTACTTTTTCTCTTGTGGAGTTATATGAAAAAGAGAGATAGAGATAAGAGACAGACAATAATTTGAATCTTGTTATATATTTTTTCCAAAATCCTCCTACTAATCTCCCTAATATTATATAAAAAAAGATATTAAATGAAACAGTAACACATTCAATGTTTTGGAGTTATAAAAAAATTCAATATTTTATTTATTTATTTCTTTTATAATCTATGTTTTATTTATTTAATAAGTAGAAGAATTATAAGAGAACTGAGTAGGAGGATATCAAATTATTCAAAGAAATTTTATTAGTAGGTCTAGTTAAAGTTCATAAAATTTCACAAGTTTAATTGTTATATATTATGAGTGTAAAGTTTTTTATATTGTCAATCAATCAGAAATTATGATATGAATGATTTTTAAAATAATTAGAATAAGAATCAAACATTTTACTTATCAAAAAAAGAAAATCAAACATTTTAGTTTATGTGATAATTTCTGATTTATTAATTGTGTAAAAAAATCTTTACATATATCAATTAAATCTAAATTTCATTTATAAACTTTATAAATCTATTTCTTTCCTCTATATCACCACGTTATAGGAAAAAAAATGACAGGATGATTCCCTTTCCCTTTGATTCCATAGAAATTTGCTTTGCGTCCTTTTGTAAGTTGTAAATTTGATTCGGCATCCTTTACAATTGGTTTACAACGGAAGCAACCAAAGGTGAAGTGTCATTAACAAACCACAGATAGACAGTGACAGTACCCCATTTGGACCATGTGCAATTATGAAATGATACGAGATAAGCAGACTTAGCATATATTAGGAACATGTACAAAACAAGTAGCATCTATTGGACTATGTAAAAGATATAATAGCATATATACTGTATTTAACATATATATATATATATTATAAAATCGTTTTAACTGGTATGTATTGTCACTTATACTATCAATTAATTATAAATTATCATATTATTAAAAATATTTGATTTTTTTTCTAATTACCTTAAAAGTTACCATTATCATGATTTATAATTGATTTACAGAGTAAAAAATTTTACACTAACAGAAGATATCAATTAGACTCTTATAAAATTAAGGAAAGAAAAGAACAAAAATAACTATATGAAAGACAACTTAGTTACTAATAAATACTATGAGATGTGTAAATATTAATGATTGATTAGTACACCAAAAATTATTAGTGATTGATAACTACAAATTTCAAACAGGAGTGTTAGAAATATACTCTTTTTCCAACACACATTTTTTTATTGATTGAAATTCATATGTGTCCCACAAATTCATATGGGTCCCACTTGAATTTTATAGGACCCACATGACTTTCAACCAATATAAGAAAATATGTTGAATAAAGAATATTAAAAAATATGTTACTAGCATTTCTCAATTTCAAAATACATAAAAAATTAAATAGTTCTTACTCGGTTTTGGCAACGGCCCCTAATTAATGAACAACAAGTCAACAACGCTCCTCAAAAATAAAACCCATCAACATGAAGTAAATTATATAGACGCTAATCAATATTCTAAGAACATTGGTTAAGGAATCAAGAATAAAAATTTTATATTGAAAGTGATATACATTGAATATTCAAAAGTTATATTTTTTAATAAATTTTTTCTATCTTTAGATTCCTTAAACAATACCCTTAAACACTTGTTAACAAGATCCAATTATATAAGATCGACAAAATATTAAACTATAAATCCCTTAGCATGTCTCTTAAATTATATGTACTTTCCTCATATCAAGATTGCCACTAAATTACTGCACTGTAACATGAGAAAATGATAAAGAAAAAAGGGATCTTGCCTCATAAAATACTGCTGTTGCATTTCTCAAGTATGTTATAGTTCTCAACAACTCCTTATTTGTAGGGTACTGCAGGTGCAAACACGAATGACATATTGATATTAGATAGAAAAAGTTTTTAGAGTTTAATTATAATATATTGTAAAAGTAAAAATTTTTAAACTATCAATCAATCAAAAATTATCGTATGTATAATTTTTTAAGTAGTTATGATAAAAGTCAAATATTTTTAATGATATAATAATTTATGATTGGTAGATTGTATAAAAAACTTTGCACTAAGGCTCTGTTTGGCATGTCCAATAAGATAGCTTATAGCTTATTTGACTAGCTTATAAGCAAGTTTGATCAAAGTAAAGGTGTTTGGTAAACAAGTTTATCTCATGAGTTTATAGCTTTTCTTCATAAGCTAATTTATTTAGTGCTTGTTTGGGAAAACTTGATTTTTCCCATTTCAGCTGTTTTTTGGCTAAAAAGCTGTTTCATACATAATCTATCATGTTTGGCAATTAGCTTAAATTTATAAAAAAGCTTTTTTTGGGGGAAAAAAGCTGTTTTATGTCATCTAATTTGTTTTAGCTTAAGATTGTTATGATTTGATTATTTCTCATTCTCAAAACTCTCTTCCCTATTTACCCCTACAAAACTAACTTCCAAATAATATTATTAAATTATACAAATAACTTCATACCCTTTTTCGTAATTTACTATGTAAAAAGTGATTTTTTTAGACCATCCAAACAAAAAAGATTATCTTGAAATCTCTTTTCAGCAAACAGATCCAAACAAAAATAGATTCTGATTATAATCGATTATCATAATAATCGATTATTCATAAATCGATTATCAGCATAATCTTTTTTTTCCAGCTTTCCCAAACACACCCTTAGCTTATAGCTTATTGACTTTTCTCTCATTTTTACCATCACTCATTTAATGAAATTTTCAATTTACTATTTTTGTCATAAAGATGTCTTTTTATGTCATTTTATATTTATAAGCTAGTTTAACAGCTAATTATACCAAACACTTCAAATTCAATCAGCTAGCTTTTCAGTTATAAGCTTTCAGTTAAAAATTAGTTTATCAGCCATAAACTAGCTTATCAGTCATTTTTGCCGGAACCTAATAATACATTCCAATAAAGTCCAAAGATAAAAGTAAAAAACAGAAGAAGAAGAAGAAGAAGTTAAAACACAGAAAACAGATAGATAATATAAGAT
The DNA here is from genome assembly GCA_039655645.1 of Ammopiptanthus mongolicus. NCBI lineage: Eukaryota > Viridiplantae > Streptophyta > Magnoliopsida > Fabales > Fabaceae > Ammopiptanthus > Ammopiptanthus mongolicus. The sequence continues at coordinate 83,903,531 of CM077346.1, read as the reverse complement.
ATAGCAGAAGCCAGAGTGCCTAACACAGTCTTGCCTCAATTTGTTTCTCTCGAGTTCTAGCAGCAGCTGATCCTCGACGCAATTTCCTGTATATTACTGGATTTGGTTGCCTTGCCTTTGGTGTTTCATGATTTTCAAAACAAAATGTAAAAAGCAAAAGTCAATAGGGCTCCTTCTAAGTGGAAAGATGATTTATGGACCTCAAGAAATTAAAACACATAATTAACTCATAATTATCGAACAAAGTCTATAACTTACACAAAGTATAAGATCATGAGCATAAATAAGATTCAACTTTGAGGGAAAGAAAAGTCTATAATTAACTTACAGGCTTTTTTGGAAACAATAACTTGTTGTTGTTTATGCTGTTGTCACAGGCTTGTTCTGAAACAGAAGGCACACTAAAAGAATCCATGATCAAACAAGAGGATCAACAATTACCAATTCAAGATCAACCGAAGTTTGAAGTAAAGTGATGCGATGAAATTGCATAGAAACTTCTAACCTAAGACGTATATATTTCGCGTAAGTCAATGGAACATATGTAAAATGTCATAGTGTGGGGGCCAGTGGGAAGGAGCAAAGAGGAAGCTACTAAGTAGCAGACATTAAACATCACAAGTGTGGTTTTTTTATCCAACTATTTTTTTCTTATAAATTATTTACCAGTTTTTTTGAAATATTTTACCAAAATGAGGTGGTTTTTGCCACGTATTTTTTATTGCTGATATGGAAGACGCTAATACACCTGATACATTTGGTGGTTCCACGTGAACTAGTGCATCCCCTTTAAATTTTGATTTTTGTGTGATACATCACACACTCTAATTAGAGGGATTCAATTTTTAAGAAAAAAATATTGCACTCTGCGTCACATGGCGTGCCAACTACTCCCCACGCTCAGCTACCCGCAACAACTTCTTTTATAGGCAAAAGAATTTTGTTCGTAGCAAGTAGTTATTGTGAGACTTCATAAAATATAATGCAAATGCAATAAAACCATTGCTGTGCTCATGAAACCGCATCCCACTAAATGTGGGACTACACTAAATACACCTGAAATATCATAGCAGTAAAATCAATTTTTATTCTTTTTTTTTTTTAGCGTAAGTGATCCTTTAAAGACTCTTCAAAGTGGTCTTTTAATTAACCGAGTGTTTCATTGGTTACACACTAATTTATTGTTGTCATTTTATAAATCTATTACTCTTTAGTGTATTTAGGGTGCGTTTGGGTATACAGCTTATTTAAGCGCTTATACAATAAGCTTTTTTTTACATAAGCTAAATACAGCTTATTTTCATAAGCTTCTCTGACAAGCTTATGGAAATAAGCTAAAAACAGCTTATGGAAAGATCATAAACTATTTTCATAAACTATTTGTATAAGTTTAATTCCATAAGCTATTCTTATAAGCTTTCCATAAGCTCTTCCAAACGCACCTTAGTGTAGTCCCACATCTGGTGGGATGTGTGGTTGTTGAGCACAAGCAATGCTTTCAATGCATTTGCCTTGTATTTTATGAAGTTCAACGTGGATCATAGGGATGGTAATGGATAATGGATTTAATGGGTACCCGCAAAAATTATCCATGATGGATAGGATAATTACCCGCTTAATGGGTAAGGACACGGATACGGATAATTACCCGTAAAATTGAACGGGGATGGGTACGGATACTCTAGTACCCATCTCGCCCCATACCCGTACTTATATATATATATATATTATCTTGGATGGGGATCAAGTTACTTTAATAGTAACCTTAAATATTTATTCTTAATTTCATCCATTCATTCTATTTTAATCAAATGGTTAAAAATTATTCAATTCATTAAAGGAAACAAATATTGTTTTCTTTAATAAAAAAATATATTGCTTTTGCATATTATATGTACATGAATTATTAACTTAATATATAAATAAAAGTCACTACTATATATATTACTTAGTTTTTTAAATTTTATAACTTTTTGTTGAGTTTATTATGTTAAAAGTGTCAACTTATTAAAATTTTAATATCACAATTGTATAAATTTTAATGAATGAATATTATAAATTCAATGATTAGTCCACATTTGAAATATATTTCTTCATTTAATAAATTTCATTTTTCTCTCTCATTGTTAAAGTTACCATTAATTATTTTTTCCTTTAATGAATTGCGTAATTTTTAACCATTAAATTAAAGAAAATAAATGAATGAGAGTAAATGTTTAAAGTTACTCTTAGAGTAACTTGATCCTCACCCTTATACTATATATATATAATTTTAAAAAATAAAAAAACCTAAACCTAATTAACTAGTTTCCTTATTCCTGTATGATGTATCTCTGGATCTGGATTCTTCTCATTGTTCATTTTCGTTCTAGTGTTCGAATTTTAAGTCATTTCTCTTGGACTCTCCTTTCTACCACAATGTCCGGTCTATCTCCAGTTTCCCTTCGACAATTCGAGTATTCGACCCTTCCAGGCTTCCACCTTTCTCGTTTTTTGTGGCCGACTTACACCATCTACGGGTAATGGGTGCGGGTATGGGTATTTAGGTACCCAATGAGTAAGGGTACAGGTATTAAAGTTGCTACCCACGCGGGTATGGATCCGGGTACGGGTATTTTTTCAAAACGCAGGTATGGGGACGGATACTATAGTACCATACCCATACCCTACTCATTGCCATCCCTACTCGACCACTTGCTACGCACAAACAGATTCTTTAGCCTATAAAATAAGTTGTTGTGGGTATTTAGGAGTGGGGAGCTGCTGCATAAATGCCGTGCACCACTTGGTGCATGTTGCAGTTTTTTTTTTAAAAAAATGAAATCCTCCCATCAAAGTGTGCCACGTGTCATAAAAAATTAAAGGGGAAGTGCTAGTCCACGTAAATCCACCAGAAGTGCCAAGTGGACTAACATCTTCTATGTCAACAATAATAAAAAAATTATGTGGCAAAAACCACCGCATACTACGTCGGAATCGACCTTTAATAGTGCATACTTAATAACGATTTCAGGAAAAAAGAATTTAAAAAAATGCGTAGAGATGTTTAATAGCGTTTCCTCAAAAAAAAACTATTAAAAGATATAGCTTTAATAACGTTTCCCAAAAGAAACATTATCTTTACCCTATGCCTTTTTTAAAAAAATGTGTTCCAACTTTAATAGTGCTTCTTCGGAAAAGCATTATTAAAAGATAAATCTTTAATAATGTTTCCTCAATAAAGCGCTATTGCAGGAGTCACTATAATAGTGCTTGCTTGAGGAAACAATATCTTCCCCCATATTAAAACAAAACAATCTAGGTGACCGACTCTCTGCATATTAGTTGACACAATTCATGTACATACAATAAACCTCTGTACAGAAAACCTGATATTCAACCTTCAATACATAGAGAACTGTCCATAATCAGTTCTGCCTTATTAACCAACGCATAGATCTATTGAACCAAACTCTCCTATGTGTTCTTATCTCACACTTCAAATTTTATAAACTCTCATTCTCCTATATATTCTTCATTTTTGGAACTCTCTTATGACTTATAAGGCACAATATAATTCAGAAGATGTTGGCTGACCTATATCTTCCTATCTTGTGTCATGATTGATGTCACAAGAGGGATTCCCATCTAAATATCATGACAAAAGATAGGAAGACATGAGAATGCTGATATCTCTCCCTTATAACTGAGCTATAAAATGTCCACATAAAGGCGCACCCAAGAAAAGAAAAAGGATGCCTCAAACACTATTGTACGAGCCTCTAGTTTCAAGTCCTCCAACAGGTATGGAGGTAATTTCTGCCGAGTAGTCCATAAGAGCCAAAGTGTTATTAGCAACACACTCCAAATCTCTCATACCAGTTGTGACGAGAATTTAGGTGAGGTAAAAATTCGGGAGTCGAGAGTGTGAGATCATCTGAACTCTTAACCCGAGAGTAGCTTAGATAGATGAAAACAAGATAGTGACTTCAGTAAGAGTTATAAGATAGTGAAAAACTGAGAATATAGTCAGACTCCTCAATCCTCGCAAAGTTAAAAGTAAATGTATAAACATAAACTTTATAATAATATTTTTATATTATAAAGATGGTGAATTTAGTTTTTAATTGATTATTTTAACTTTTAATAACTATAATATTTGTGAGAAAATTTTATATTATACATCATCCAGTTAGACTGTCCGATTGAATCTGTCGAACCTGAACCGAAACCTTTTCCGATTTGAGCAAACCGAAAAAGGTTTCGATTCAAGTTCAACCGGTTTAACCATATGATATAATTGGATGATATATAACATAAAATTTTCTCATAAGTTATAACATGTAATACTAATATTATATTATATTTATTAAAAGTTAAAACAAAAAATTAAAAATGGAACTTATCATCTTTATGACAAAATAATGAGTTTAATTGTTATACACTGTCAGTGTAAAGTTTTTTACACTGATAACCAATCAGAAATCATGATGTTTATGACTTTTAAGATAGTTAGGATAAGAGTCAAACACTTTAGCTTATGTGACAAATTCTGATTGTTTATCTGTGTAAAAAAATTTTACACTGACAGTGTATATCAATTAAATTCAAATAATATTTTTAAAAAATTTATAACTGTATATGTTTTAACTTTTAAATTTGCGAGAATTGAGGATCTAAAATAAATTAATGATTAGCCATCAGATTAAGTTCTTTCTTTTTTGTTTCAATTTCCAATTTTTAAATTTTGAATTTTTTCCTCTAGAAAACCGGTTAAATCCATCTTAATCCGATTCAATCTTGTCCAACCGGATTTTTGAACTGTTTTGACCAGTTTCAAGCGATTTGACCATAGAAACGATTTTGATCACTGACCAAAATCAGACAAAAAATCAGTTCATTGTTCAACCGATCGGTCTCGTTTTCATAACCTTGCTTTTCGATCCAGTTTTAACAACATTGAATGAAAAGCACTCCCATGACCAAAAGCGATATAACAGTGCAGAATATTTTAGAGAACAAGGTGAAGGAATGAACCATGATTCTCATTATGATATCATGATGGGTACATATTCCCTTTAGGAATATTAGAAGAAGAAAAAAAAGAACAAAATGTGTTCTATAACAACTTTACCACTTGACTACAATCCAAAATAACAGAAATGCATAAAAAAAACTTATACAAGAAAGAAGTGGCTATATTTGACCAAATTCAACTGCCATAACTTCAAATGAAGTGGTAAATGCAGCAAATATTAAATGGAACACGATGTCTGTAAGTTCTGAAATAATAAATCCATATTAAAAAAATCATTTGAGTTAAGGCAGACATATGTTACATGAACATGACCCAGATTCTATATGGCAAAATTTTGGCTGGCGGCCATAATCCACCATGCGCCATTAACAACACTGACCCAGAATCTCAACTCTCTGAGCTGAAAGCGAAACAGTATGACCCTCTCCAAAGAGCTTACTCAGGCAATGTTTGGATATGGGTAGAATAAAATGGAGTAGAATGAAATGGAACAAAATTATCATAACATCCTATGAATATTTTATGATGGAATAGAATGAAATGAAGTTAATAATAAATTGATTCCATCTCACACCCCACGAATTGGGAGGGAAGAAAAAGAAAGGTATTGGATGGAATGGAATAGAATACATTCCATCAAATTCCATTTCACTTCAATCTATTTGAAAGAATCCAAACAATGGAACATAAAATTATTTTATTTCATTCCGCTCTATTCCATTCCGCTCCATTAATCCAAACATAGCTTGGATCTAACACCTGAGACACCCCATGTGGGTTAAACCTTACTACTGCTAAATGCTAACGTCAACTAAATGATAAAATTACACAAAGTTTACAAACATAATCCCCACGAGTGCAATCAATGGTACAAGAACATGTCTTAACTGGGGGTCAGCAATCAACTTTCACGAAACTTGGGCCACACCGTGATAACTCCTGGTCTCATCTCCTCATATCGGTATCTGCAGAATACAAATAGAACAAATAAGGTAACAAGAACCAAGGTAAATCTTTTTCCCTTCTTTCAATGTCCTTAGCAAAGGCAACAGGATAAAAAAAAGTCCGGAGGGAAACTATCAGTACGGATAATATGTTGCAGTGAAAGATGCGCTACCTGTTTTCATTAAGGAAACTTCTCACAGCTGTAGGAAGAGCAGCTTGTCCTCGGCTATGATTGCCAATGCCTGTAGAAATGAAAGGGTAATTAAGGCCATTCTGTAATGCTGATTGCAGACCCCGTGCACTGATGCACATTTACTTAATACTAATTTTGTATTCAAGAAAGAATTTAATTGGCATGCATTATCAGTGTAAAATTTTTTACACTGACAAGTGACAACCAATCACAAATCATGGTATGTGTGACTTTTAAGGTAGTTAGGATAAGAGTCAAAAAAATTTAATGATGTAGCAAATTATGATTAGTTGTTAGTGTAAAAAGTTTTGACACTGACAGTATATACCAATTAAATCCTTCAAGAAAATTTATAATTTCTCCTTAATGATATTTTCCCAACAAATAATTAATTTCATTGAAAGGTGCCTACCAAGTGAATGACGGGATCCAGTGCAACACAAAGTAACATAACTGGGGATTAGAGCATAAAAAGTTGGAAAAAAACCACAGGAGAACTTCTTCAGAAAAAATATTTACCACAAAAAAAAAAGCCACATTTTTGCAATGAATCAATCACTACATTTTGTTCCTTCATGTCCATACTTTTATCGGGTATTCCATTTCTATAGTTTTCCCAAAGAAACAATGAGTAAAAGAGAATAAACAGCAGAATGGAGTCATGACTCATGATAACGATAAGATGGGCTAGGTCAGAATTTCTATCCCCATATACACCCATCTTGATCTAGTTGCATGCAAAACATGATTATTAGTATTTTCACCTTTAAAAATGTTAACTTCCACTATTAACCTATATAAAAGAAGAAGAAAATTACTAATATTAACAGATAACTACATTATTCCTTGAATAAGAGATGTTAATCAGATCAAATGTCAGATAACCCTGGACATATAATCACATAGAAGTAAAGGAGATGACTTGACAAATCTCTAAAAATGCTACCTATGACTCGCAAGAGAATTACTAAGTTGGTAGATCTGAGAAAAGCGATGGTGAGCAACAATAAGGAAAAAGAAAACTAAGAAAATGAATAACTGTAGGAACATTGAAATGGGTTAACAATATGCCATATAGCTTTAATCTGTATGTCATTTTTCAAATTTTCAAATGTTAAAAATTGGGAACTTCTGAAGATGTCATTTAAATTATTAATAGAAGGGTTAAGTTCCAAAGGTAGATTTTGAAGAATGTTCGCTTCAAAAGAAAGACAACAGGAAGCAGCCATAGATTTTGTAGTTTAATGTCATTCTTTTGACTGACAATGAGCCATATGCTCGAGGTAAATAGGCAGGCGCCAGGCGGTGGATGAAAGTAATAGACATGATGAGAAAACCGTTCAAAGAAAAGAAACAACATAAAGATCCCCCCCAACATATCGAAAATATGAATGCTATACATGGTTGAAGTGCACATTAGCCTATGCATATGCAAACAAAATACAAGTCCAGAGATAGAATTAGCTATATAAGCATAAACATAGACGTTATATGTTATACATGGTCAAAAAGAAGCAAAGATACCTGTTATGACATGTACAGCAAATGATCTAAGCCTTAGTGGTCCTTGTTGGTTATACAAATTTTCCCTGTCCATGAAATTAAAAGATCCAACAGCTGAATGTGCAAGCCCATTCTCCTTCACACCATTTGAAGTGGCTGGATTATTTGAGAAGCCTTGGCTTTCAATTCTATTAAGATGAGCTTGCAATGCTTGAATAGCTTCTGCTGCATGAAGACCGTGCAAATCCAGTCTCCAGATATCATTTTCACTATTCCTGATACTTAAAATTTCTGTGGCTGCCTTAGAATTAAGTTCTTCAGCCGTATGCCATTCCTCCTGAGCTTTCATTGAGTGTTGTTGAGCAGAGAAATGATCACCTCTCAGAAAAGCATTAGTGGCGGCCCTAGAATGTCTCAATGCTGACCTGCTCAATTAATAGGATATTTCGTCTCAATAACTACTGAAATTTTAGAAGTTTAATGCAGAAACAAAATCCTTTCAATAAATCAGGGAAGAGGGCACAGTTAAATCCTAAGTTTTTCATCTCTTATTGTGGGCAAGGATGAAAGCCCAATGATTGAAGATGCTTATTAATTATTTAGTTAAATATGAGCAAAGAATAAGATATCCCCAACAAATGAAAAGAAGAAGAAAGAGGTAAATATTATATAGCTTCTCTGGACATTTTGTCAGTTGCTATTGAATGATATAACATATTTTGAATTGAAAAATGAAAAATAAAGATAGAACACATGCATAACAAAAGGCAATACAAATATAATGTAACTTTAAGATATTCAGCACAGTTAGGATACATGCAAATCACAATTTGGCAATTGGCAAGAGAATTTACCAATGGTACCATTGATCAATATGCTTTACTGCACAGAGATTCCAACTATATGTTTCAGGCTTTCGGCACATAAAAAATGCTGAGAAATAAATATCATACAAAAACACATATAAGCAAGTCAGAACTAACTAAAGCCATCTCAAAAAAAGTACATGAGTTATCATGCATACCTCATCGTCTTCAATGCATCCTTTCGATGCCTAATGTAAATATCATCCTCCTCCCATTCAGGCTCAACAGGAACAGAATTCAAGAGCCCAATATTGCATCTCAGGTTATCATCACCAGAAAGCATTTGATCTGAGGAAGCATTTCTATCCTCCAAGTCTTCATTATTATTCTTGAGATGACTAACAAGACTATAGCAGAAGGGAATCTCATCCTTGAACTTTCCTAAAGTAAGATTTTCATCGGTCTTCTGATCACATGGAATATCATCTGAAGTAGTTGGTCTTGGATTGCTTGATACTCTGCATTCTTCAAAGTTTCCTGCAGAGGCCATTGTTTCAAATAATGTCGAGGCCTTACCAACATTATTACTAACAGCAGCCAATACATCCTCTATCAAGCTATTTTCAGCCCAAGGATGCTGCTCTTTGAGCTTTTTGATAGCTAAATTAACATCTTCCTGAGCAGTAGTCCCACAATATCTTCCACCTGAATCAGAATTAAACATTGTTGCTTCGCTATTCCCACCCTCTTTCAGAGATGGAAAACTATTAGCAGGGAGAAGTACTGAAGAGAAAGTCTTCACAGGAGCATGGTTCTTCTTGATTAATTTATCACCATGTCCCATAAAATCAGAAGTGCCTATAGGTGGAAAATGGTCCTTCTCAACCTCAGATTCAACATTCTTCTTCTGTCTCTGTTTGAGATCAAAAGCTTCCCAACCAGATGATTGACCTCTAGCCCACGACATCTTCTTAAGGGAGGATCTAGCTGAAAAGGTCATCTTGTTCCTTACACCATAATTGAAGCAAAAATCAGTTTATTATCTCTGTCTTTCTGAACAACAAAGACAGAACCGAGGAAGCCACAATCTGGAGACCTAGCTTGCAAAAAGTCCAAGTTAATAACTGAAAGCATCATACCATTCTCCTGTATGTTGGATACTCAATGTAGTGGAAAGAAGAATGAGATTAAACATTTGATATTGCAATACATAATTTGACCTAGCTCAAATTTAAAATTGGAGTAAATTATCAACTTGATCCCTGAAACTATTCTCCAGTTGCATTTAAGTCCTTGAACTTACGAAACATGTATAAATTCCGTCCTTCTTAAGGACTAAAGTCAGAAACAAAAAGGATGATAATTTTATGGTCGAAATATAGTTTTGGTTCTTATAGTTTAGTTTGTTTTTAAGTTAGTCCCTATACTATGAACTTTTTTAAACGAGTCCTCCCAATTGTAAACTTCTCATATTAATCCCTGTTGTGAGATGAAAGTTATAACACTACTGTTAAGGTTTACCCTATGTGACTAAAGGACCATGCCTTTTTGTAGTTGAGATGACAAGTCAATTTCCATTAGCCATGTAATATAAAACTTGACAGTTTTATAACTTTTTTTCTAATTAAAAATAGAATAAAGATCCAAACAGGTCCAGAAAAAAAAAACATGGACACTTTTAGTCCCGAGAAAGAAAGAAAAACTAATCATCTAGTCCCTAAAATTTCCAAACATCGAACACATTAGTCCTTATGTCATTTTCTAGGGACTAAGAGTGCCCAGTGCTTTTTTTCAAGGACCTGTGTGTGCCTTTATTCTTAAAAATATTTACAATTTGGAACTCGTTAAAAAGTTTTTAAGTACCTGGACCAACTTAAAAACAACCTTGAACTATAGGGACCAAAACTACAATTTAACCTAGTTTAATAAATCCAGCACTAACTAGCATTACATAATTAAATTCAGGGAAGTGGATAATAATTTCAGGGTTTACTTTTTAAAATTTAATCATGTAAAAGTAAAACTACACCAATTGAAGACAGATAGAGAATTCAAAGCAGGAATTGTACAAAAAAGTATGCTTATTAAAATAGAAGGAAAAGAAAGTGGCAACAACAAAAAATACCGAAAGAAGAAAAACAGATGAAAACTAACCTTTTTTTTTTTTTTTCTCAATATGGGTTCACGAGATTTAACAAAAGAAAGAAGACAGGTTCACTGCTATTTGAGAAGAAAAAAATCCAGAAACCATAACAAAGGAAACAATGGATGGAAGGGTTGAAAAAGCGATGAAACGACAAATCCAAAGAGTTGTTGCGGGATGAAATTTGAGATGACACGAAATTGAAGTGAGCGAAATTTGCAGCCGTTATCCATAAATCTGCTCTGTGGAGATTGCAAAGAGAAGGAGAAAGGAAGAGAAGTTTGGGGTTTCCTTTTCTCCAAAAAGGCTCTCTCAGAAGCCACAATTTAGGAGAGTCTAGAGAGAGAAAAACCATATAACAGGGAGAGATAGATTTGACAGCCGCCAACGACTTGTCAAAGATTAACGTAATTTATGTTTATCGTAGGATTAATCAACCTTTTAGTCCTGTAGATATAAGATTTTTTTGATTTCGTCCTTATCTTTTTTTTTTTAAACCGCGGTGTTTTTCACTTTAAAAAATTTTGAAATTAATCTCTATTGTTAAAATACATTATTAACTGCTTATCATGTCTGTCACATGTCATTTAAAATATATATATATATATATATATATAATTTTGGTTTCAGCTCTAATATTTTTTTTTTTTTAGATTTTGGTCCCTATAATTCAAAAATATTGAAATTGATCTTTGTCATTCATTCTCATATGTTGAGTGCTAATGATTTTATATGTCAATTTAAATTAAAAAAACATTATTTATATATTTAATAATTTATGATAACTTATATTATTATTTTTATAATATGTATATTGTTAAAAATTAATAATCGTGTATGCTCCGAACATATTAGTGTTTGTTTGTTTTAAATAGTAATCAACACAAACTCGCGTTCCGTCTTCGGTTGCCTCGCGACGGCAAATACCTCCGTTTGCTGCGAGAAGTATCTGAACCAAACGGATACTTATTAGTTGAGCAAAACTGTATTGAAACTTAGCAATAGAGAGAGATTTGATGAGCTAAAATAAAAAATGAGCTTTTGTCATAACAATCAATGAGGATTAAAACTCGAGCATGTGTCATATGGAGTCAATCAGCGAAACGTAGTGCCATGCGGTATAAAAAAAAATAATAATATTATAATAAAATTAAAATATTTTAATAATTATATATAATAAAAAATAATATTAATAACCATAAATTATAAAAAAATATAAATAATCCTCCATGGCTATTTTCCATTTCCATACTCAATAATAATATAATATACAAATTTATCTCAATGCTAATTAAGTTTTTCCAATTTTGAGCTAATATATATTTTGAATGTATTTATGTATAATAATTTTTTAATCCAACATGGCATAGAAAATTATTAATTTATTCTATGTGACAGTGCTGATGTGGCGTGTCGTTAGTCACATCAACACTCAACATATGAGAACTAATGACAAGAATCAATTCCAACGTTTTTGAACTTGCAGGGACCAAAACCAAAGGAGAAAAATGATAGGATCAAAACCAAAAATTTTAATTTTTTTTTTAAATGCCACATGGCACTAAAAATTATATTTAATGTCACGTGACATTGCTGACGTGGCAATCCGTTAATGACGTCAGTACTTAACTCTGCATCTTGACGCTAGGGACCAATTCCAAAATTTTAAAAGTTAAAAACACAAAATCCTAAGGAAAAAAAAGATAGGGACCAAAAACAAAAGTGCCTATATTTATAGGAACTAAAAAGTTTATTATGTAACACCCCAATTTTCGTTTATACGTGTGTTAATATATGTTTATATATTGATTTATGTCCTTAGTTTAATGTTGGATGTTTAAGTATTTGTTTTGTGTGACTTAGCCTTAAAAAGGTATGAGAGTTAGCAAAAAGGAGTCAAAACATCCATAATCAATTATGGTAATCGATTATGAATGTTAAAGAAACGAGTCAAAACACTCATAATCGATTATGAGTTCAGAAAACAAGTCAGAGCAGCCATAATCGATTATGGCTTTTCGAGTATGCACATTGACAATCAGAACAGTCATAATCGATTATGACTGAGTTTTTCTGCAGAAACGGGTTTCCAATCCTTATTTCATCCCGTTTCATCTTAATTCTTTTTTAAACCCTTTGGGCACGAAATAAACCCTATTTTGGTCGCCTCTAAACCTCTGAAAACATCATTACTAAATCTCTTCGGGTTCTCTCTTAATCCCTTTGAGATTCATCAAGAAAGTAAACCGTTTTAGCCGTCTTTGTTAGAAAATCACTGCAGCTAATGCGGAGTCCTTGTGTAGCCATTCTTCCTTGTTCTTGTTAACCTTAATAGGTTAGAATTGAGGTAAATTCGTGTACCCTTGTCTCTTCTCCAATTCTCTTTGAGTTTTCTTGATTAATTGGGGACTGATTATGAACGTTTTTGGGTTCCGTTTGGCACCATCATGCAGCAAGTGTATTGAACCAAGGAAAATGCAACTCTTCCTCTCCTTTGTTCTAGTTTGGGTCTTTTAGTCTGTGATCAAGGTAAGGTAACCAACCTTAAAGTTCATCCTTTTTCCTTCAATTTTTATTGGATTAGGAATTGAATCTATTCTTTTCGTTATGTTGTATTCTTGATCAAGCGCTTGAGCCCTGAAATAGAATCAAGAACGTATCTCGCACTCTCTTCTTCCTCGGATTTCGTTTTGTCATACCAGGTATGGGGGGAGAAGGTCAATATGAATATAGGTGTTGGGGTAACGTAAGATGAAGGGTTAACTCATGACCCTAATTGTATGTTGATATATGATATATAACTTTTGAACCTTATCTACGTATTCATGTATGTCTAGGGGTGCTGTTAAATGACTATATATGATATTCTTCATTCTTGTGATTATTGGATGTGAGTTATTATTATTATGGCATGAGTATACATGTTGATTTCATGTTTCATGTTGATGATGATGAATTATGATGGATGGTTAAGTTGATTAAGCCTTAAAAGTTGATGTTAAATTAATCTTAAGCCATAGGCCAAGTTATAGGTCCATGAAAGTTCATAATAAATGGAGTTAGTATGAGAGGTGAGGATGATAACCCAAGGATTATAGTTCAAACACATAAGTGTCGACCTATGAGTGTTAAAAACATTCCATGTTAGAAAATACTCTTAAACTAAGTACGAGAGCTGTTGTAGCAGGATGATAATCGATTAATACGTAGTAATAATCGATTATCAGGTTAGCAATAATCGATTACTAAGATAGCAGTAATTGAATATAATAAGTAATAATTGATTATCGGGCATGAGTGAAACCAGATGATCTTAAAGAGTTAAATAAAGAAAGTAAGTGAGGAATGTGATAATCTAAAGAATATGTGTTGAGGATAATAATCAAATTAAGATGAGAACATTAATGGGGATATCGGTAAGTAAATTAGGGATAAAGGTTTAGTTAATTCAGATAATACTTAATAAAGATAATGATACTAATAGTAACGATGTGTTGTTATTAGTAGTGTTGATAAAGACGGTAACGATGGGTTATCGTCAGATGTTGTTTATGATCATCGTTGATGGTCAAGTTCAATAATCATTGTTAATGATGATGACGGTGGATGGTTGGTCATATGTTTGCATACATATATCATTGCATAAAGATGCTGGTTTGGGCGAAAAGCAAACGATGAATCGCGACGGTGGAGGCCACGATGAGTGTTATCCCGGCCTTGAGGGTAGAGTTGGGTAAGGGGGTTCCTTATGGCACGGACTTGCAACCCATGGCCGGAGCGTCCTATTGACAACCTGACTACCCTGACGAGCCACTGTATGTTTTCAGGATTAGTGAGAGTATCTGTGGCGATTATATGGTATGGTGATGCGTCCTTGTTGGTTAAACAGATATGTACTTCTAGTCGTCTTTCCAGAGTTAGAGTTGATGGATCCCCATGTGCATGGAGTACTGACGTTGCATAGCATTGCCCGCATTCTTTAACATGATATATTATGTTTGTATGATTGTGTGTTGTATGCTCATCTTATTAACTACTCTGTTACCGTTTATATTCATATGTATATGACTTCTCACTCCCTACTTTTGTTGTTCTATGTATGTACCTTGTTTATGCGGAGGAGGGTGAGCCAGTTGCTGAGGAGTAATCCCGAGGAGATCGCTTGCTCGTAGTTAGGTTGCTAGTTGCTAGTTTGTGTTCCGTTTTATCCGATGTATTATCGGTGTATTGTATACCAGCTCTGATATGTGACATCGGGTTTTGGGTTTAGTTCATTTCCGCAGTTGTTGAGTTTTAAATGTTTAAAACTTATTTGGTTTGTACGGTTTATTGTCTTGGATAATGTGATACTTGCTACTCTTTAAACAAGTTTTTATTTTTAACACGTTTTTAATTTAAAGACTTGTATGATCTTTTGAATTAATTGTCATGAGCGGGGTAGTGGGTGTCACACATTAAGCCTTTATTTTAAGTTTTAAGTATTTGCATAAATATGTTTAAGGATTTAATTAGCATGTACTGTTAATTTAAAGATAATTTTTATATAGTATAAAGATTTTATATATTTTTAATCAATTATAAATTGTCACATCAGTACCACTATGTGGTTGGTCTGATTGGTAAGGGACTTAGACACCTTAAGCAAGTGGTTAGGGATTCGAATCTTGGCTCTTGTGTATAGAGAAAACCTAGTTGGGAGAAGAGAACCCACCTTGTGTGTCCAACAGGTTTCCCGATGGAAATTAGTCACTGCTAACGGAGATTAATCACAAGGTACCCTGCATTGAGCGCATGGATACTAGAGAGTAGGGGTGTTGGCGGATAGGTTTGGATCGTTTTTGAGACAAAAAAAGTCATCCGATCCAAAGATTAAAACAACATGCAGTTCGGTTTGGATTGCTTCCTTAAAAAAATATGAACTGATCCGATCCGATTAAATGCGGTTTGGATTGGATCAGTTGATTCGATTTTTACGGACACATAATTACCTATTTATATTACATCAAAGAATCAAGATTACAAGATAAATTGAACAAAATCTTAAACTTGTATATACTTGTTGATACATTCATGTAATAACATTTCATAAAATATGTCTAAAATAAATAAATATCATCATCATCTAATTCCAGAACATCTTTTTTTGTGTTTGAAACATTAATAGAAAATTACGTCAAATCAAACTAGTAAGTATTATTAGGAAAAAACCAACAAATAAAAAATCAATAATGCAAAAAATAGAATAAATATATATTAAAATTTATATGTGATTTGGTTTGGTTTGGTTCAGTTTAAAAAAAGGAATCCAAAATTTGATTTGATCCAATTAGTTTTCACAAAACAAGATCCAAAGAAATCTAATAGGCATCAGTTTTGTTCAATTTTCGATTTTTTGAATCGGTTTGTGGTTTCTTTTGGATCAGTTTGGATATGAACACCCCTACCAAAGAAGAACCCTGGGAGCTGGTTCCCTACCGCTGAGCACCCCATATGGAGTGCTATGCATTGGCATCTCAACAACAAATAAATAGTTTCGCTTTAGCTAGTCCCAATTAGAGTATTAAGGTGGATTATGATTTACGCTAAAATATACTTTCAGTCCCCTATCATATTCTTTGGTTTCAATTTGGTCCTTTATTTTTAAAAAAGTTCTGTTTTAGTCCTCTAACTGTCAATTGTTATACAAAACGGTCCTTTCCGTTGGGTCCATTAGTAACGTCGTTAATTGTGGCATATGTGTCAGTTAAGTGATGATTTGGACATGATGACGTGGTGACCTGTGCTGATCACAAGGTACCCTGCGTTGAGAGCACGAATACCAGAGAGGAACCCTGGGAGCTGGTTTCCTACCGCTGAGCACCCCATATGGAGCGCTAAGTGTTGGCGTCCCAACAACAAATAAACAGTTTTGCTTTAGCTAGTCCTGGATGGAGTATTGAGGTAGATTATGATTTAGGCTAAAATATACTCTTAGTCATGTATCTTATTTTTTGGCTTCGATTTAGTCATTTATCTTTAAAAAGTTTTGTTTTAGTCCTCTAACTATCAACTGTCATATAAAATGGTCCTTTCCATTAGTAACGTCGTTAACTGTGGCATATGTCGTAGTTAAGTGATGATCTAGACATTATGACATGGCGCGTCCTCCACTCTGGTGCATGAGGTGGTCACTGACTTGACGTTCTTCTTCTTCAAGTGCTCCTCGAGCTCTCTTTCTCTCTATATAAATTTCTCTCTCTCCTTAGCCTCCGTTGGACACTTTATTTCTTCAAGTGAATGTATTTTCTGGGACTCTAACATCCCAATCGTTTTCTAAATGCACTCATTATTACTAGATATCTAGAGGCAATTTCTTTCTAGCCTACATATGCAATGCAAGAAAACCCCAAATTTTATACCTATAATTTTTTGCACCAACAAGGTTCTAGACAAAGCAATCGTTCTACCTAAAGGCAGAGAAGCAAGGAAATGGGAAGTGTGCACAGTGACACAAGTGGAAGAAGTGAAGATTCTCACAAGGATGACGCTTATTTTTTTAAGTACCATCATCATGAACACATTTTTGGCCCAATTGCAAACCTTTTCTGTTCAACAAGGAACCCTAATGGACACATACATTGGCACTTTTAGTATCCAACCAGCTTCAATTTCTGTGATTCAATTGTAATCATGGCCTTTTTAATCCCAAAAAATCACGTTTATAATTTCTAGTTCTGTATTCCTCTGAATAAAGAAACACGACAAAGTACCCATTCACCATCTCCAATATTGTCAAAAAATTAGGGTAAATTTTTCATTTGAAATTCACCCATTCATTTAGTAATCAAAATTAAATCATCGAAACGTGGGTTTTACCCAGAATCCGCTTTATCTACTTCTAAGTACATTCTTAAAAACCTCACAAAACCCCAATTCAATTCTCGCATTGTTTGACAACTTAGGTTTCGCAAATCGCCATTTGCACTTCATTATTCGAAGAACTTCGAGGTTGCTTCTCAGTAACCCCCAAAAGACCATTTTGTCCAAGTTTCAGTTCCTACAGTCCAAAGGTGTTTGAGGAAGATAGAGCAAGTGAGGTTGGGGAGCACCTGAGGAATTAGACCGCCACGTCAGCGACCACCTCACGTGCCAGAGTGGAGGGAGCACCACGTCATCCTGCCTAGATCATCACTTAACTGCCACATATGCCACAGTTTATGGCGTTAGTGACGGATCTAATGAAAAGGACCATTTTGTATAACATTTGATTGTCAGAAGACTAAAATGAAACTTTTTTAAATATAAAGGACTAAATCGAAAGCAAAAAATAAGATAAGCGACCAAAAGTATACTTTAGCCTTATGATTATGATAGGATTTTATACGTTGGTTATTTGATGATGAGAAATGATGAGAAGCAAATGATAAGGAACATTATGATGATGATAATTATGACGTAATGGAATGATGAAGACAATGAAATGGTGATCGTAAACTGGAAAAGGGTATTTGAGTTATGGAAATTGTGTAGGTAAGGATGTAGTACCTTTATTAAATTACTAGAATAATTGAGGTGACATGAGATAGGACTCGGATGTCACCAGAATTGTAGGAGGAAGTGAAGGAGTGATAGGTGCATGAAGTTGTTGGATGATGAGGGCGTGGCGAGATATAGGGGAGGGGGTATTATTAATTGATGCTTGTGAATCTGAATCTATTGAGCTGGAGGCATGAAGATTTTGATAAAAAAAAAAGGAAGATTGATTCATGAAATACCACATGCCTTGAGAGATATAATTTTTTAGTGGGAGGATGATAGCATTGATAGGCATGATGTTGAGTTGAGGGACCTAGAAAGACACATGACATGCTTCGATTTGATAATTTATTTTGAGAGTAAGGACGTAGCCAGGGATAACAAAGACAACCAAAAACGCGAAGATTGTGATAATTGGGTTTGGAACAAAAGAGAAGTTCATGAGGACACATGTTGTTCAGGTGAAGAGTGGGCATGCGATTAATTAAATAAATTGCCATTTACAAAGCATAGCACCAGAATTTTTGTGGGATAAAAGAGTGAGATAAGAGTGTGAGTACAGTTTCCACTATATGGCAGTGTTTGCGTTCAGCAATGTCAATGTGTTCAGGGGTGTATGGTGGACTTATATAATGAGATATTCCATGTGTATTGAAGTATGGTTTAAGTTTGATGTACTCAGTACCATCATCCGTGTAAATTTATTTGACCTTGTGTGAGAAAAATGTTTCAATTTTGGAATGAAACTGAGAAATATAACAGTGACATCAAGTTTACTTTTTAACGTATAAAGCCATGCGTATCGAGTGAAGTGATCAACATACACAAGATAATATTTGTAGCCATTAATAGACATTGTAGGAGAAAGTCCCCAAACATCAGATAAAATGAGTTCAAGTGGTGATGTAGTTTGTATGGAAGGTATAGAAAAAGGAAGTTTGTGGCTTTTATTAATAGAGCAGGAATTACAATGCATAATTTTATTATGTAAGTTCTTAGAGAGACCACAATTGGACAACGTTTGAATGAGAATTTTGGAGGACGGATGACCACATCGAGCATGCCATAGTGAGATGGATGAGGTTGCGGTTGACAGAGCAGTGGTGGATGATGAGGAGGTTGGATGGTAGGTATATAGATCACCATTACTTGGACCACACATCAAACCGCCCCCGTTACCTGATCCTTCACACAGAAAAAAGAAGGTTGAAAATCAATGTAAGCTTTGTTGGATTTGCAAAATTTAGAAACAGAAATAAGATTGTGTTTTGGATAAAGGACACAAAGAACATTTTTAAGATTGAAAGTAGTAGTGGGTTTTGGAAGTGTGGTGGAGCCAACATGTGAAATTTTTAAACCTGTACCATCACCTATCTGGACTTCTGTAGGACCATCATACTCAGAATGAATATGCATATTATTTAGATTGGTAGCAATATAATGGCGAGCACCAGTGTCAAATACCCAGCTAGGTGTCGTAGTAGAAGAAGCAGATGCATAGTGAGCTGTTGATGGGTTGCTGAGTTTCGGGATTTCAAGACAATAGCGGGCTATATAACCTATAGCAGAGCAAAACTGACAGCGCGGTGGTGGTCTGTTACCGTGTGGATTGAAACCACGAGTCTTGCAGGACTGACAGCCAGAGCCACGGGATGAGAATGACGCATTGTGGTGAGATGGTTTGAAGGAGAAATTGCCACGACCATAGGGTGGTGTTGGTAGAATACCATCCGGGTTGGAATTGTGCTGAGCAATGTTTGCTGTGGGAACCTGTATATCAACCTAGGACTAACGACGAATATAGTTGTCATGAGCCAGTAGGTGGCTGTGAAGTTCTTCAAAGGTGAAAGGATGTTCACGAGTCTGAATTGAGGCTGCGATATCAAGATATTCTGAGCCAAGGCCATTGAGTATGTAGAAAGTAACATCGTCATCAGAAAGAGATTTGTCAATGACAGTAAGTTCATCAGCAAGGCTTTTGACTGAAAATAGGTAGTTAGTGATGGATTTTTCTCCCTTTGTGCATTGCTGAAGTTGGTTTTTGATGAACATGACATGAGAGCGAGAGGTGTTTGCATATTGGGCTTCAATGGCAACCCATAGAGATCGAGCAGTGTCATAGGAAGCAAAGGAAAGACTGTCTGCTTCTGTCATGGCTGAGAGGAGAAGATTAATGATCAGTTGATCAATGGTGAACCAATTAGTGTATTCAGGTTTAGGAGTGGAGGCGCCAGCAATGACAATGGTGGGAGATTGAGATGGTGTAGTTCCATCAATGTGGCCCATGATTTGGATACCGGAGAGGACGGTGGTGACCTGACGTTTCCAGGCACGATAGTTGGTGCGGGACAGTTAGAAAGTGATAGAGGCATTAAGGAGAAGGGAAGGTTTGGAGGGGATGCTGTTGGTGGTTGACATGGTGGAGATAGGAGGATCGATAGGCTGTTAGGCTAAGGTAAGGCTGATACCATATAAAGAATTGAATAGTGTATATTGTCTTGATTTACATCAGGAAATATATACAACTAGTATTGCATGAATCTTGGCTAATCTTTGGCTGATTTTGATTAGCTAAGAATTTGCAATTCAAAATCAAATTAATGGCAGCATTAACAGGAGATACTGACTGCATTAATAAGGAGATATTCTAGGAGATACAATTGCAGTAATATCAGTTTTGTGCCTTGATTGTAGGCGCTGCACTTGCTAGTCTAATAATAACCTTGGAGTTAAGCACGGGTGATGTTGGCTGGAGGGAGCGGTATCTATGGGGTAGTATATCCTTAGAGTACCCACTTCTTGGGAAACCCAAAGATTTGATGAGCTTATGCTATGAGAAGAGTTGTACATTAAAGATGTACTTTCCCCTTGTGAGTGAACAAAAAATGTTAAAAAGAGTTATGGGCAAACCATTCCACTAGTACCCAGTTTTAGGACGAGAGGTCCATTGTTGCTTATGTATGATTATGACTATGTTATGTATTATAATGGTATGATGCATTTGGATATGCATGAATGTAGGTGTGACTTTAGTCCGCACTTGATTATGTATGACTACATGTATTTGGGGGAAACTTCCTCACTGAGTTAGTGGACTCACCCTACATTTAACATTTCAGCTGCATGTATCTGTGAAGCCGTCGGAAGCCTTAGATGCATGTAGACATTTGAGGGGGTTGTACCCTTAGTTGTATGTTGTTCTTAGTTAAGCATGACTTTGTATTTTTTAAGCTTAATTGCACTTTTAGTCCCCCAGGTATTATGATGGTGCAATTTTAGTCTCCCATGTTTTAATTGCGCCAATTGGGTCTCCAAGTATCACGATTGTGCAATTTTAGTCCCTCAGGTTTTAATTGCGCCAATTGAGTCCCCTAGGTATCACGATTGTGCAATTTTGGTCCCTCAAGTATTACCATTGTACAATTTTGGTCTCTCAAGTATCACGATTGTGGAATTTTTAACGTCAATAGGCTATGAAGTACATGTGGGACTGATTTGTACTTAATGAGGCCAGCTTGGCAGTTTATGTGTGATTCTTATATTGCGCTTAGTGATATGCATTTGATCATTAAAGTGTGTGAGATATTAATGAATGTCACATAAGAATGCCCTGTAAGCTGTCAAGTTGACCTCACTAAGTGTCAAACCAGTCCCACGTGGGCCACGTAGGCTATTGACGTTAAAAAGTGCACTATCGTGATACTTGGGGGACCAAAATTGCACAATCGTGATATCTGAGGGACCCAATTGGCGATTGAAACCTGGGGGACCAAAACTGCACAATTGTAATACTTGAGGGACCTAATTGGCGTAATTAAAACTTGAGGGACTCAAATTGCACAATCGTAATACCTAGGGGATCAAAAATGTAATTAATCCTATTTTTTGTGTGTGTGTTCTTAGTCACTTTGGTATATTATATTCCTTATGTTATTAATGGATATAATCATTTACTTTGGATGAGACGAATCTAAGTATGTTTATGAGGCTGCGAAGGGGAAAGAATCATGATTACAAGATTTGGGTCATGACAGATGGTTTGGAAAATCTACATGATGCGTTAATTGGCCTGATAAGACACAGTAAGGGACGACGATACGTAACGCCTACTTGTGTGAGATTTGGTTGTAATAATGCATTGGGGACGACGAGACGTAGCACCTAGTTGCATAGTGTTATGGATAACCTATCAGGGACGACGAGACGTAACGACGGTAACGCCAATAGAACTTGGATGTGATGAGATGACCATGTACTGGGGACGCCCAGTAATTGTTAGACTGCAGTGGGGACGGCGAGACGTAAGGCATATCCTTATCAAGAATGGCGAGACGTAACACCCGATTTTGGGTATACTTAATCACAAATTAAGTACGTATGATAGGCTTCAGAGTAAGGGAGACTTCCTTAACTATAGCTGGTCATGATCGCCTAATTTGATCTTGAGAACCACGTGTTTAATTCCAATACTTCCTAGCCAGAAAGGGGATGTCCCATCACTAAAAAAAGGTACCTAACATCAATAGATGGGCTTAGGTCAACACCCCATTCTAATGCCATTATTGCACTGCTTAACCCTTGTTGTCATGACTCTCTCATACAAAAGATCGGAGGAGGCTAAAGAGTAAAGAACCTCATTGCCTTTAAGCTACTTGCTATTATCTTATGCATAAGCTAACTTGGGTGTGAGAGTCCATATAGGTACAACCTTCCCATTCTCTGGTGCATGCAAGCACAAGATGAGCAAAAGTTTAGGCTAGGCTCGCAATCCAACTATATAAGTTAGTTTAGGATGGAACAACTAGTAACATAAGGCATCCATACTAAAAAAAAATGGAATTCAAGATATTAGTTATATATAAAGTTATCCACATAAGCCACACCTGAAAGAACCATAAACAAGTTGGGGAGCCAACTCCTCCCAATAAGTTAGGGGCTTCACTTGGCAACATATGATATTTAGAGATTGCTCACCCTAAAAATAGAGATATAAATATAAACATATAGTTTTTTAATGTACTTTTGTGTGCAAAAATTATAGATATATAGATATTAATTATTATATTAATTTTAAATGTTTTATTTACATGATTCTCTTAATTAGGATGCTGCAAATTTGTAGTTATCATTATAGCATTTTTTTTTATTAAAAAAAATATTCATTTATTTAAATTGGTAAAATACATCGAAAGCAACACAAAATCAACATCGCTAAAAACCGAAAAGGATGAATCTGCTAACAAACTCACAACACTCAGGTTAATAGCATAAAATGGCAAAATGCCTACAAATGTGACAAAATCAAAGTGATCAGAATACCCATGCCTTCGGATCTGTAACGTTGACGCCTAAGTCTTGATTGAATCTGTAATGGATCGAAGCTGATCTGTCAATCTGAACCAAACGAATACCGCAACAAAATGGGAAACTAAACAACGTCGCACCAAGATGACGAACAAAACAACGCCGTACTCAGACGACGAAATCAAGGAAAAACACAAAAGAAAAACCAGATCTGTGTGAAAAAAATCACTTCTTTAAATAAAAGGAGAGAAAAATGATGTAAATAGGTAATTCCAGGCCAAAAAATGACCCAAAACCACCCCTCCGGTGGATGAGGAAGAAGGAAGAGAGAGAGAGAAGTAGAGGTTACAGTAGAGGAGTAGAGGTGGCTAGGTTATAGCATATTCTTAAAACCCGATAATTGTCAATTATATACAAATAGATGATAAATTTCTTTTTTGTTTGTTTTGATTTCCTAAAGTATCATTCCATCCGATAGGTGAGAGATTCATTTCACGGGATACACCACAAGCTCCTCCCAAAAGTGTTTTTTCATACACATGAATCCAAAGATGAAACCCAAATGCTTAAGGGACCTAAGCCACTTTCACTTAAATCAACACGCATTGGTGACAATAAATTTCTTTAATAGTACCCAGTGAAATATTATTGAGAATTTATAAATATTTTAAAGGAGGTTTTTTTAAAACTATTTTGGATAGTATTGGTACTCTTTAATAATTAATTACTAATATCTAGTCCGGTCATACTTACTTAAGTTATTTTTACATTGATATATCAATTAAGCAAATAGCTTAATGAAATATGTCAATTGCGTTAGTAAAATTCAAACACAAATTTATTTTATCCTAATCCAAAACTGGGCCAGCCTGTTTTAGGCTGGATGGACACGACGACTCGAAATCAGACCAACTTGCTTTGGGTTATGTCAACATATTGGCTTGAAATTTAATTTTTTTTATTATATAATAACAAGCTGAAGAACATATCATCATCTTTTATTTTAAAAGTAAAACCAAATTAACTATTTGGCTAACATTCTAATCTATTTATATAAACCCAAAACTAAGTTATTCAAAATTCTTAATTTTTATCGACTTAAATTAAAAAAAGCCACATAACGTTTATCATGTAATGAGTTGAACAAAGTATACAAAATGCTACCTCAAAATGTATTAAATTTGAAAATAGCTCAACCCGAAATGTCGATACCTAAATAAGTAAGAAAAAAAAAGGAAGAGAATTTTTTTTTTTTCCACAACTTTGCGTCCACACATTAGGGCAATTTTTTTTTATTATAGTTTTTCTCTTTCTTTCATTTCTTTCTTTGTCTCTACTTTTTTTCTTTTTCTCTCTTTCTTCTATTTCTTTTTCTCTCTTCCCTTCTCCTTCCTCTTCTTTGTTTTGCCATAGGTGTTGGTGGTCAAAGATAGTGGTTGGTTGAGGGTGATTCATGGGGCCGCGGTCCTTACCACCCATGCCACCCCACCACCCTCACCACTCCGGTGGAGTTATCTTGCATTTGGTGGTGGAAGATCTATGTTGTTTGGTGTGGCTGGTTTGTGTTGTATTATTCAGTGGCAGTGAGCGGTTTGTGGTGACAAATTTGTGTTCGTGGTGGTGACAGCAGGACAAAGAGAGCAAAAGTGACTGCAACAGTAGAGGGGTTAACAATGGTAGTAGCGATACGATGATAAGACATAGCTAAAGAAGAAGAAATAAGCAAAAGGGAGATAAGTTAAGAAAAACAAAAAGATGTCGTCGTATTTTTATACGTTATCCACAATATTATTCGGGCTAAGATGAACAAATAAGAAATCTCAAAAAGTAAGATCACAAATTAATCCAAACTCTAAGAACCAAAAAAAATAATTTCTGTATAAATTTTTCAAAAATCAAGTGAAATTTAAAAAGTATAAATTAAATGAAGGATATGTTAACTTTTTTAGCAAATGATTAAGTAGGAAAGTTTATTTTTTTTAGGTTGGGTTATGTTCAAGAGAAATTCTTTGACTTCAGCAGAATTTGAAGGGGATATTTAAACTAAACTATTAAAATTACTCAAATATAAAAGAAAAAAAGAAAAAAATTAAAATTACTCTAATTTAATAATAGAACGAGTTAGATGGATGATTTTTTTTTTTTTTTAAATTATTTGTAATGTTAGTAGTTTTGATTTGAGTTCCCAAACATACCTAGGAGGAGAGAAGAAGTAGAGAGAGAAAGAAACAGAGGCGTAAAGTCCGAACCAAGTCTCGTAGCGTATAGTTCAGGATCGGAAACTGTGCCACCGTCTTTACGCCCTTCACCATCTTAAGGATCGTTCCTCAGCTAAGACCGTGACACATCGTATGCTATGATTTTTGCCTTTTCATTTTATCTTTATTTTTTTGTTCTTCAAATTACCCATTTTCAAATTCGTCGTTTTCCTTGTACAATTGCTTTATATTGTTCCATGAACGTTTGAGTATATGCCTTAAAACCATTTAATTGGGGTCTTTCTCCAAAATTCATTTCTGGGTTTTGTTTCGTGTTGATTTTTAAAGCTGTTTTTTTTTTGTGTGTTTTTTTAATTTTCGTGTTTTGGAATTTTGACTTAGCTGATGCATAGTATCATGTTGTTTATTATTCATCTTCGATGAAGCCATGATGAAATTTTAACATATATAATGATATACTTAATACGTTTATTTCATGTTTGAGATGGTTCTGTAGATATGGGGCACTTGAATTTGCATCAAAATTTCTTATTTTGATTACGGGAATGAAGAGGAAGTCATGAGTTTATGGGATAACTTGGTGGAGGATACTATATGTTAATATTCATTGATAGGAATACAATTTTTTCCCCTGATGGGAAGAATTTTTGAACTTCTAAAGTTTCCCCAATTTTTTATTGGTACAAAAATATAGTGTGTTTTCGGGGTAACGTTGCAAACATACGTTTGCACCCAAAAACACGTTAGAGGAGGAAGCAACTAGTTGTTGTTTGCACATTAGAGGATGAAGCAACTAGTTGTTGCTTTGGACGCAAAGGTAAACATAGCCATAGTAGTAAGGATAGATTATGTTGAATTGGAGGGTTTTAGGTAGAGAAGGAGGAAAAGAGAGAATGGAAACTTAGAATAATATGGGACTGATATTAATTTGATGTGATACAAAAGACAAAGTTAATAGTCCTATCTATACTAATTATATAATTATAGTACTAAGTAAATAAGGAAAGAAATCACGGAATATAAATATGAAATAAATTCTAAAAGATCTTCTACCATACTTTAAAATATTTTAAGATATAAAAAGATATTATGAGATATTTTTCAGATTTTCTAACCGGTTAGTCCAATACGGTGTCAAGAAGCTAGGATATTACCTCCTAGGATATCTCAACTAGCCTCTGGTTGTTAGGGGATCTCCTTGGGGATGGATGACCACCAAAGTGGACTACTAGTGAGTCAAAGAGGGATTTAAACCTGTGCACATGGGGAATGCAGAGTCTTATTCGGATCCCTTTCACCAATTGAGCCAACCTGAATTGGCAATTCCCCCACACTTAATCATCCCTTTTGTGTATTTGTAGTAGTTGAAAATGCTGATTATTATATGTTTTTAGGGTAGCTAAAGAATTTGTTGGCTTAAGAAAGGTTGTTGTTTTTGTTCTGAGATGTATCTTTCTACTTTAAGATTATTAATGAATAGTCACAAGCATATGTATATTTGGAGGCATTTCAGGTCTTTGTTTCATTAATCCACCTCTTTATGGCAGATATTGTTAGAAACTTGGTTCGCTTCTATGAGCCAACTCTTGTGTTTTCTGTGGCTTCATAATGGTATTGAAGAACCTATGCGAGAGGATTGTTGCTGCAAAATGTTCTTCTAAAAGCTCAACTGACACTGTTGATAATAATCAGGTGCCTGCTTGTTCGAAAGCAGGGTCTAGTGACAGTAAGTTCCCCAAGGCTTCCTTATGGTCAAGCTTCTTTACATCTGGTTTTTCAGTCTTTGAAACATATAGTGAATCATCGGCTTCTGAAAAGAAAGCAGTTCAGTCTACAAATAGTGGGTGGGCAGCTGCTGTGAGGAAAGTTATTACTGCTGGCTCAATGAGGAGATTTCATGAGCGTGTACTAGGGTCAAGCAGGATTGACATTTCAAGCTCTGATGGCGATGTATGGCTTCTAGGTGTCTGCCATAAAATTTCACAACATGAATCAACAGGAGATGTGGACACTAGTAATTGTTTCGCTGCATTTGAGGAAGATTTCTCATCAAAAATCTTAGTGACATATCGGAAAGGTCTGTTGAATGTACATTGCCCATTTTGGGATGTATTCAGAATTTCAGATGCTAGATATCGGACTAACAAATTTTAATGCACACACTTATCTATAGGCTTTAATGCTATTGGAGATTCAAAGTATACCAGTGATGTTAATTGGGGTTGTATGCTTCGAAGCAGTCAGATGCTTGTTGCTCAGGTATTGTGCGTTTGATTCAATGATTGGTTTTGACTGTCACATGGTACCCTCTTTTAATTTCTTTCTCTCTTGCCTTTCTTTTTCCTTTTTTTCTGTGTTGTTTTCTTTCAAAACAAAGATACTAATGTGGCTTCCTTATTACAGGCATTACTTTTTCATAAATTAGGTAGATCGTGGAAAAAAACTGTTGACAAGGTCAGGTGATTGATATGCAATGTGTTGTTTCAGTGATTAGACTGTTCTTTTTTTGCTACCTTTTTTGTTCTTTTTGTTTTAACTTCTTCATGCGTTTTGCCTTGTCCTGAGATATAATGTTATTTGCTTAACTCATTATTTTATTTTATTTTTTAATCTGCAGCCACTGGATAAAGAATATATTGACATCTTGCAACTTTTTGGTGATTCAGAGGCTTCTGCTTTTTCTATCCACAATCTTCTTGAAGCTGGTAAAGGTTATGGCCTTGCTGTTGGGTCATGGATGGGCCCATATGCCATGTGTCGCACATGGGAAGTTCTAGCCCGTAAGCAGAGGGAGAAAAATGACCTTGGAGAGCAGCCACTTCCAATGGCTATTTATGTTGTTTCTGGAGATGAAGATGGGGAGCGTGGTGGAGCACCAGTTGTCTGCATTGAAGATGCCTCCAGACGCTGTTCTGAGTTTTCAAGGGGCCTAGCTGCTTGGACACCACTACTTTTATTGGTTCCTTTAGTTCTTGGACTTGATAAAATCAATCCGAGGTATGTAACATTTTCAAGGTTCTTGCCTTTTTGGCCTTGTTACCTTTTCCTGCCCTATTTGGATTATGTTATAAGTAGCAATGTTAGAGAAAGAGCTTTCTTTATCTTAATTTTAAATCAAATAAGCCAACCAAAAACATAGAACTTCGCATAACATTTTACTATTGAGTGTACATTGAAATTGTCCAAAGCTACAATACTTCCCGCTGACCTATTGTTATACTTTCAATCCCACCTGTTATGGACGTTGAATCACACAGAGACTCCTTAATTGGTAAAACTTGTATGTTGTAAATAACCATCAAAAACTTTGCAGAGAAACAACCTTTGGGTCCAAACTTGAAGCATATATGCATAGTGATGTAACGTGATTAATGGTTTCTCTACCTTTGTCTAATGAGTTATTACTTAGTAGAGATAATAATTAGGTGTAGTAGGTGCTGGTAGTCTCATATTCGCCAGTCATTGGCTATGTGCCAAGTAATTTGCAGTTTTGCACATTCAGTTTTAAAATTAAATTTGAAATTTGTTCATTTTTCACATTAGTGCAATGACTAATCAGTTGCATCTATAAACTATTATCAGGTATGTTCCATTATTGCAGTCAACATTTAAATTTCCCCAGAGCCTTGGCATCTTGGGTGGCAAACCAGGCACTTCAACATACATTATCGGTGTTCAGAATGAAAAAGCAATCTACCTTGATCCACATGATGTTCAGCCGGTATGACAATATCAACAAAAAATATTACTATTTACTCACTTTATTATGCTATTGAGATTCTGGCATTTGTAGTCATATAGTTTATAAATTAATTACTTTACAGTCTTTACTGAATGTGTCAAAGAGGGTTGGCTCAATTGGTAGGATTGAATAGCATCAACAAAAAGGTCTTGGGTTCGATTCCTACTAGTGGACATTTATTGGTAGATTATTTCTAAGTACCACCGTAAGCCCTCGATAAGGCCTGTGACATGTCCTAACCTTGGAACCGCACCCCCCCCAAAAAAAAAAAAAAAACTTACGTGGTGTATAATTTATAGGTATGCTATGCTCCATCTTTCACAAGTCTTTTACTGGCCTACAAAGTTGCTTTTTGGAGGGAACAGAAAAGTTAGAAAGAAAAACCAAGAAATTATTCTGGTTCTTTTGTCAACAAATGCATGTTTGTTTCTCATCACATATGAAAATATAAGACATCATATTGCCAGAATTAATTATGCTAAATTAGAAATTGGATTGTTTTCCATTTGATCGACTTTCTTCATTGGAGTCTCTATTGGCCTTTTTTTCAAGTGACCAAATAACCTAAGGCAGTCTCAGTCATCCTCTTCTTGATACGTGCTTCTCCAGCTCTTCCCCGTATACTTTCATTCCTAATCATGTGTTTTCGTGCATGCATAGTCATTCACTTAGCAATCTCATCTTTGCTTCACTTATTTCTTTTGTTCCTTGTTAGCATTTTATTCCCAACGTTAACTATCACAGAGCATTATTTGTCTTATAACTGAACAAGTGAACGGTAGAATTATCTTGTATTTATGGCATGCAAAAATACATGTATATAAATTTTAGAAAGCAATGGTTTTCATGAAAATTCTTACAGGATTATAAGCAAGTGTGGTTTGTTATCTCTTGTCATCTGTGACGTGCCTGTCTAATTTTTTGCATTTTTCCCTTTTGTTGTTACTTTTGTCTGAAATGATGTGCTTTATACAATCTACGTTCTATATCCTTATATATTTGTCTTGGAAAATGTCTTATTTGTTTCATACACAACATGCTTATATTTGTAAAAAATTGAAACGTAAAATGCCTGGTCCTTTAAGTTTTACCAAATTTTGTTTCCTTGAGATCATAGAGTTGAACATTAATTTTGGACGTAGAATTGAAACATAAAATGCCTGGTCCGTAAAATATGTAGCCAAGAATGTACTTATGTAGTCTCAATTTCGAGGTTAGAACTTGTTGACCAGATTGCAGGAATAGGCTAATAGAATTCTTTACAATATAAGGCTATACGTATCAACCTTGAGTGCCAAAAAATATTGAACTCTCCATCCCTAAAGGGAAAAGAAAAAAAGAAAAGAAAATGTGACAAAACAAAACAAGATTACCTAGTATGTGACTATGTTGGAAGAATGTCATCTCAGTTTGGTTTCCTTGCTATTTACTCATAGCTCACTTCGTATGTCATAAATTGTTGTTTTCAGGTTGTTAATATCAATGGGGACAATCAAGAGGTTAATACTTCATCATACCATTGCAAGTAGGCTTTCTACCCGTGTTGATTTTCTATTTAATCGCAGCTTGTTTATTCTTGTTTGTCTAAATTTTTAAATTTCTCACCAGCATTATCAGGCTAATGCCTCTAGATTCAATTGACCCATCCTTGGCTATTGGATTTTACTGTCGAGACAAAGGTTTGCTGGTTACTTTGGCTTAATTTTGTGAGTTTAATAGTTATGGCTAATATCTAAGCTTTATGTTTACCTTGATCTCCTTGTTAATGGTGGCTGCCAGATGATTTTGATGATTTCTGTTCCCGGGCTTCCAAGCTTGTAGAAGAATCAAACGGTGCACCGTTATTCACTCTAGCTCAGTCTCGAAGCTTCTCAATGCAAGTCACTAGTAATGATGTGTCAGGTGCCAATGGTGGATTCCAAGAAGATGATTCCCTTGGTTTGGACCTTGTCAATGATGCAGGTACCAATGAGGATGATTGGCAACTCCTATAACTACCAGACCATGTGGTGGATTTAAAGTACAGGGTCAAAAATTTGTTGCTTGATTCTCAATTTCTCATGAGCCTGAGTCCCACTGTGAGTTCGGTTGATGTCTGGCCTGGAACTGCCACTCTTCACGGATACTGTTAAATAGGCTTGAAGAAAGTAATTTAAACTCATTATGATTCTTTGGCTTAAATTGTCCATTTGTTCCTATAGCTAACCAGGTATTTGTTGTACATTAGACGGCTACTTCGTTCATATTTGTTGCCTGTACCCTTTTATTGGCTACCAACTTGTAGTGGATAGTACTTTTGGACTATCAAATAAATGGTAGAAAATAGTTCATGTGATAGATAGAAAGTTTTCTTAAAAAAGAAGTTGGTATAAACGAAAAACTGTGTTTCAGAGAGTACAATTTTCATTAAAATCTCGACATTGTAGTGCTGTGGTTGAATTGGCAACGTAATTTGAATGACACGGCTGACATGTCAATACTGCTATTATTGTGATATCTAAACCCACACACGCATACATTGGTTACATTGGAAGTGCAACATTAAGATCTGGACTCAATTGAACTAATCAGTTTGACTAGTAATGAACCAAAACTAAATCTTAAAGTACCAAAATATTAAATCTATTAAGGCTGAGGCTTAATTCCCATGGCTCATTGCATAATATATAACTATATATCAATGTTATAAAACTCAGATCACTCATCGACTTTGTGAGGATACTAAAGCCATGGGTCACTGGTCGAATCAGTGAATTATTGGTTGAACAACATGAATCGGTATATATCAAAGGATCAAATAGTCTTGCTAATGAGTACCTTGAGGGCATTGTTTAAAGAATAAACAAAAAGAAAGTTTGTATTTGAAATTAAGTGAAACTTTTCTTAATCTATTAAATACATAATTTTTCTTACAAAATTTCGTTTCATGATTCCTTAAACAATGCCCTAAGGATACTCGTTAGCATTCTCCTTATATTTTTCAAAAATACACTAAGTAAGTCATTGGGAGCTGTGGTAGTAAATTTGTTTATGAAGTTGGTGTGTATTCTTATTTTAATAAAGTGTATAAAAATCAAGTTGGTGTGTATTCTTATTTTAATAAAGTGTATAAAAATCTCATTTCACTAAATAATATAATTATGAGGAGGGATCACTTTACACTAGTGTAAGTTATTTTTTGCTTACACTCATCCTCAGTCATTGATTTTATTTTCATCCAACAGTGATTGCGATTTTAATAGTTTATACTATTGGATGAAAATAAAATCAATGGCTGAGAATTAGTGTAAGCAAAAAATGACTTACACTGGTGTAAATCACTCCTCTATACAAATATATAGACTTTTATTTACTCGTTTTAAAGACAAACTTACTTTTTATTCATCAATTATATCATTAATTTTTCAATATATTAAATACACCTCTCAAACCTTTTTTTTTTTTTTAATTTCTTAGTTAGTCAATGACCTGATTAACATTTGCCATTTAGAGATAAGTTAATTCTTAAAGCAGATCTTTTTTTTTTAATTATATCTTAAAGCAAATCTTTAAGAAACAGATTCCCTGCTGTAACTGCATCACGCAGTTATACACTTTAATAGCAGATATTGTTTAAAGTTGGTTTAATGAAGGTGTGATGTGAGTCGCCCGATCACAAATCAATAGCCAAGATTGTTCACTGCGCGTAACTACCTGCTTCCATTACGGTAGGTAATCCGGATCCGATCTTTATTATTGTGTTATTTGTATAACAAATTGGGACAACTTTTGGTACAACAATTCATCAATGGTTAATGCAGTTCAAAATGATGATTAATGATGTGTTGAATTTAGTTAATGAATACACATATGGTAAATGGGTAACTCATTAACCATCCACTGAACTGCATTAACCATTAAGGAGTATAACAGTTGATGGTTAATACAGTTCAGTTGATGGTTAATGAGTTAACTATTTACTACATGTGTATCTATTAACCAAGTTGAACACATCATTAACCATCAATTTGAACTGTTTTAACCATTGTCAAATTATTGTCCAAAAAGTTGTCACATTTTACTATACAAATAACATTTGGGGATCTTTATATTAATCTTCCACTAACCTTCAGGAATTTTTAACGGGTCTTCCCTACTTAAAACATCTTTTAATATTCTAGAGTCAGATGTTGTTCCTTCCCACCCAGATAACACATGTGAATTTCATGTCGAAATCACATGCGGCAAAAACATTTTGCGTGGGGTACTCTTTCCTTCCACGAAAACGAGGGGCTTCTGCCCTTGGGACCTTCACCTGGACATGTGTACCATCTATAGCTCCAATGCAATCCTTAGTTCATAATTCTTTAGTAATTTAGTTCCATAAAGGATGGAAATGGGTTAACATAATCGTAAGTAAATGAAATATAGTGGTACCTTGAGAAATGGATAGAATCTACTATTATTAAATATCTGTGGTTGGACATCCCTACCCGATGGTTGGACCAAAAATTCCCCCTCCAACGAAATGATAGCATGTAACATATTGTGAAAGTGATGACTAATAGTTTCTCCGAAACGGCGAAAGAAGAAAGAGACGATATGATTTTTAACATTATGTCCTACAATATGTAAGAATTTTGCCACTTGCTCTTCTATTGTAGACCGAATTTTATCCTTTACTATATCAGTACCTTTTACTTTCTGACACAACTTCAAGAATGCTTCAGGCCCCATGCGTATAATGTCCCGACACTTATGTGTACCTACTAGATATCTCATTAAATCATGACGCCTATGCTCTCTTTGTGGAGAAACATCACTAACTCGACTATGCAGACATGTGGAAAAAAGTTCAAGGAAATGCAATGCATGACCAGCATAGCATAATAGGACAACAACACCAATATATTGTCTCCTTTCCAACTCTTGTCGAGCATGATTTATAATTTGCATTTCAAACGGCATTCCAATATTAATCATTTCATCTTCATCCATGTCGAGTTCATTTATCATTTCCACAGGGTCATCATTATTGACTTCTTCAACATTATTTCCATTCATCATTCTGTCCATATGACAATTGTAAAATACCTTTTCCCACATGAAGAACAAATGATACAAAGTTGAATAAGACAATTCACAAATGCAAAATATTGAGCATGTGATGTAAATGATTTTGTCAGTACCAAGTTTTTTTTTTGTTTTGCTAATATTTGTCAGTACCAAGTTTTACACACAAGCGGTGGAACAAATCTAATTTGTACAAAAAAGGTAGGTCCAGTGTGAGTGAATGCATATTTTTCAAATAATTTATGCAAAAAGACCATAAGTGTGAATGCATATTTTTCAGTAAAAAAAATTTAATAACCTCCTCCATTGAAGATGAAACAACACTCGGGATTCAAAAACAAGCCAATAAGTGATATAAATGGGACATAAATTTCTCACACACACACACCAAGAAAGAGAGACGAGATAGGAAGGAAAAAAACTTCAATATTTTGAACCCAAAATTGATACCCATCACGGCTGAGGATGTGCCTTTATATAGGCTGCATTTTCCAATAAAATAGTATGAACCATGAAGTAGAAAATAGTAAAAAAATAGTAACAAGGGATCCAATTTTGCACTGTGCTAACACTTTTATTCTAGGTGGTTCTTCTCTTCTTTTTTTATTTTTTATTTTTTATTTGTTAGTTGTAAAGCTTGATTTAACTCTCACAATATATACGCAAGTATTACAAGATACAACATAAACACACCAACAACACGAAAACAAAGCACCCCAACAAGGCATGTTTCCAACCCAGTTGAGTATGAAAGAAAGAGAGAGAGAAAGCAATGGGGATGATGAACAGGCTAAGAAATTAAAATAATCAAATCATATACAATGGCTATAAAGAGACGTATATACATATCTCTCAAAAATCTGGATTGTTAAAACCTTCACTGCAAAATCGTAAAAGAATAAATTAAAAATAAAAACATCAAAATAGACATCATATAGCTTGCACCCACAATATAAGATGCTTTAATATTAGAACGCAATACTATAAAAAATTGAAACCGCTGCTCACCAGCAACTGCGATTTTGAGGGAGAAAGTCCGGTATAAAACAGTAGAAGGTAGAGTGACGCGAGGAAGAAGGTGGGAAAAAGATAAAGAACAAGGTTAGCTTGGTCATTTTACATGATAACCACTTCTCATATCCCATTTTCTTCGCAACCATGGAGAGAAAACGTTTTCAGGTGGGTCCCAGCGTTTTTTCTCTCTCTTCTCTACTTCTCTCTTATACCAAACAGGAGAAAATTTCTCTTTCTCCTCCTTATGTCTCCTCTTCTTTCCTTTCTTTTCATTTTCTGAGTTCTGACAAAATACGTATAAAAGATAAAATTGTAAAATCACAACTCAAAGCTCCAATTTACTTCTCCCCGTATAATAAAACTTCCCCTTCTGATTCTATCGTAACCAACAGTAAAACAATCAAGGTACGCAACCTCAATCCGTTATCTTCCTAAAGAGATCTCACTCTCTCTCTCTCGAATGTCTGAAACTTTCTGTGCTCATTGTTTTACAATGTAGCTCAATTACATTACATGTTCTTGCTGATTCACTGAACGTTCTCTTCAAATTTCTCAGCACTTTCCCCTGTGCGCTTCTGTGCAGCTTCTTTTTTCTTTGTTTCCTCCAAAATGGATCCACTGGCAACGCTGTATGGCCAACTCAAGGTTCGTGATTTTTTTCAGATCATGTGTTTCTAGACTAAGAATTTTTGTGGGTCATGGAAAAAAATGTTTTTTTTAAAAAATATTTTTATTACTTTCTGATGGGTTGTTTCTATTAATCTCACCAGGCTGCAGATCCATTCTTCCTGCTAGCGGGTCCTAATGTGATTGAATCCGAGGAGCATGTTCTAAGGATGGCTAAGCACATAAAGAGTATCACATCTAAGTATGTTATCTCTGTTCTGGAATCATGCTTTTTTTGTTTCTGTTAATAGGAAAATGAATGTGGTTCAATGAGTGAGTTAAATCTTGATTCTAAAGTTTTGTACAATATCCCTGAATCAAGCATTGTCAAATCATTGGAAGAGTATGAACTTTGAAGTAGTTGTTGTGAAAGTGAAACTTTTTAATGAGAGTGATAAAAAAGGGTGGCCTAGTGCGAGGCTCCCACCTGGTGCGATCTGGGTAGGGTTAATGAATGCAGCCTTACCCTTGCAAGCGTGGAGAGATTGTTTTCAGGATTTGAACTCGTGACCTCCAGGTTACCAGACAACAACCTTACCGTTGCGTCAAGGCTCACCCTCATAATGCATGATTGACCGATAGTGTGAAAATTTTTTACATTGATGATACATAAAAAATAAATCCCTAGTGGAAATGAATTTGAATCCAACTTAGGCTTTGTGTGAAGTTGAATACCCCCTTCCTAATAAGAAGTAAATAAAGGAATTAATTTTCATCCATTGTTAGTGTAAAAGTTTTCAGCATTTTAAATACACCAGCTTAAAAGTTTAATTACCTTAACAACCACTTGAAAAGTCAAACTCGTTTACTGGCATGACAAACACATAGTTTGATGATATTGTAAAAACTTTTACCCAGACAATAGATCACAATTAAACTCGTAATAGATATGATATTTGGTTTTATCTTTGTTGATAGTTAACGTGGTCTTGAGTATGCATCTTTCAGAGTTGGAATACCATTGGTTTTCAAGTCAAGCTTTGACAAAGCTAACCGAACATCATCAAAATCATTCCGTGGCCCGGGGATGGTTGAGGGATTGAAGGTTCAGATTTCTGCTACTTTGTTGTCATACATCACTTTCGTGGGTTGCGTCATGAGGATGCTAGCTGTTATAATTGTCTGATAATATGTGACTATACTAGTTCTGTATAAAATCTTCATGAATTCTGTTATGTATGTGTGATATAAAACTGTCCTTGATATTTTTGGCTCCATCTGTTCATGGAGGTTTTGGAGTCAAATGTTGTTGGAGATAGCATCTGTACACCTTATGCAGGACCTTGAGAAATCTCATCTTGGTCCCTTATGAGGGTTTACAAGTTAATGCATTAGGAGTTCTTCTATGAGTCAAATGCCACCTCTTGCTGTCTTGCTTGCCTATTTCTCTCGGCAAAGGAAAAATATACTATGCTAACACTACTAAAACTTCAAGTCCTCTTTGTTATATGTGGGAATTACAACAGAATTCTTACACGAAGGAATTATGACCTCAATAGCAGTTGGCACAATTATTGTTAACAATCGTTGAGTATGTTTGTTTGTCATGTGAATTTCATCATAATAATGTTTAAGTATGTTTAAATCGCCGAATTTTGTATATTTTGTCTTTGTTGCATGTTTCTCCTTCTTTATTTTTGCTATTTTTTAATCTCAGATACTTGAGAAGGTTAAAATAGCCTACGACATCCCTATAGTGACAGATGTGCATGAGACCATCCAGGTAAAATGTTTTATTTTGCCAAAACATAAGCTTGTTGGTTTCATATATATATTTTTCTCTGTTTGGTTGTGTTGTATAGAATTCATATTTCAAAGCCTTGTTGCCTGGTCAAGACTCATATACAGTAGTAACCATTATTTGGCATGTCAGCCAAGTTTAATCCTAATTATATGTTGTTCTGAAAGGATATCATTACATGTCTGTCATTGCTAAAGGAAGAAAACAGCACAAGGTTTTCTAAAAGTGATGCTTGGACAAGTGGAAGTGATACTTAGATAAAATTAAAATCATGAAATAGTTGATACCTAGATAAAATTCTAATATGTTCTCCCCTCGCATAAATATATTTGGATGACAAAAGGAATTGGTCTATGTAGGGATTAACTGAAAAGGTATTTTGCTTTTATATCCTAGCATGACTCTCCTATTTTCCTTAATATTTTCCTTAACAATTGGCTTTTCCATGTAAATTTGAAAATCAGTGGTTAGCACCTTTTCAATTTCATGATATATTATCATCATAATAATTGATTTGATTCTTCTGGGATATACTTAAGAGGGGAGTGTGGTAATGATATTTTATATTTCTGACTCAAGATCTGCCTTCAAGACATGTATCTTTTTTTTTTTTTTTGCCAGTGTGAACCAGTTGGCAGAGTTGCAGATATCATTCAGATTCCAGCATTCTTGTGTCGCCAAGTAAATATTTTTCGTTCAAATTTCAGTATCCATTATAATTGGCTGGATATTTTATTTAATAGATGTGCCAACATCAATTGTTTCATTTATTTTGCCTCTGATGACAGACAGATCTTCTAGTTGCAGCAGCCAAAACTGGGAAAATTGTCAACATCAAGAAAGGCCAGTTCTGTGGTCCTTCTGTGAGTATATCATCCCGCCTTACAACTTAAACTTTTAATAGATAACAGTGACATAAACTTCAGTGTGAAGTGAAGAATGTTCATGTTTTTAGTATTGTTCATCTTTCATTATATTCATGTATATAGGTCATGGCAAATTCAGCAGAAAAGGTTCGGTTGGCTGGGAATCCTAATGTGATGGTCTGTGAGAGAGGAACTATGTTTGGCTACAGTGAGTTAATGTTTATTTTGCAGTCTTCTCCATGCTTTTTAATGATGCTATTCTTTGTAAGAATCATTCAATATCAATAATTCCTTCTATGGGTCAAGCAAGGCTATAGTTATTTCTATGTGCCCATCTTTTGTAGTTTCATTGTAGTCTTGTGTTCTTTTCACTTATTTAAAGTTGAAACTCTGTTTTATTTTAAGTAATCTGTTGCCCACCCTCTCCTTTAATCAGAATTTTTAACGTGTATTTGATGTTTAAGTTTGCCTTAAATAAGTGAGCATTGAAATCTATTGTCCTTCACCCTTCTGTTTTCAAAACTCAGAATTAATTAAATCCTTTGCTTTTTTATATAGATGATTTGATTGTTGATCCACGTAACCTGGAGTGGATGAGAGAAGCCAATTGTCCTGTTGTAAGTAAATTTTTTTTATAGCATGCTTCTCAGTAAGATAAACTATTTGAATCTTTGTATCCTTTTGATGAATTATATTTTGGATAGAAGGGCACCCTCTTCCTGCACCTCTTCTTTCTTGTTTTTTGGCATCTACTGCTCCCCATTTATTTATGGAAGTACTATAGTTGATTAAATAGGATCGATCCTTGTGAACACAACCAACCTGATAGATACCTTTTAATATGGTAAAAGCTCACATTTCTTCCCTCTCTGTAACTTAGGCCCAGGCTGATTCAATAATCCCTGAAATTGTTTTTCTTGACCTGGATATATTACCTGGATATATTACCTAAGTGTTTATGTACAGATGACTCTTATCAACAATCTTTTGTAATATCCCTTGAGCAAGAGTATTTTACTTTGAATTTGATATCCAAAGAATTGATTATTATGTGGTTCAGAGGACCTATTTCATTTTTGTTGATCGTTTAATCAAATAGTGTATAACATTTTCTCTTCTTGTGATCCCAAATTAATATAATAGTTATTTACTCAATTATGAATCCATTAAGAAGAAAACAAGAGTTCATGTATTTATTTGCCTATTTTTGTGAATGAGATTGAACTTCATTCTTTCCTATGACCGTAATGTAGAAAACTACTATTCTCAGACGCTTTGGCATTAATATAAATCTCTAATGAAGTTTCTTGCCACAACCTCCGTATGGCATTTATTTTCTGGAAAACTCAAATATTTGATTATGATGTTTACCTCAGGTAGCTGATATAACACACTCACTACAACAGCCAGCTGGTAAGAAGGTGTGTTTAATGTTGTTAACTCCCATATTTGTTTGATACTAATATGGTTTTGCAACCCTTTCTGAACTATATATTTCGTGTGACATTACTTTAGCCTGTGACGCTTTTGAAAGGAATAGACCTCTATTGCCGGAGTGTTGGTGTTGACAATATCTGTTAGAATATTTGGATTCTGTGTTTTGCGAGTCTTATTATATTATTAGTATCATACTATCATTGGACTGCGCTTGTACTAGTTGTACTACACTAGTACTCGACCTAGATTATTAGTATAAGTAGAAGTGTTAGTGTTTTGTATTTAACAACACATACACATCAATCTTATATCAACCATTGATAGTGCTTTTTCTCACTTTCTGTCTACACCTTTTCTCCATAATCTCATCAATTTCAATTTGTTCCATTGGACATGTCATAGTATGTGAATACATTATAGGCAAAAGTTGTACTTGTTTAATTTCACTAGGAGATTTAGCGAGCATATTCTTTTCCGATTCATGATTTCAAAAGTTCATGTGTAGCTTTTGTCAGAAACCGTGTATATAGCTTAGAATGAATATTTAGGGGAATCTTGTATTTATTTCCTATTATTACAGGTTTAGTAAAATTAGGAAATATCCCATAATTTCAGGGATCTGATTTTAGAATAGGCTGTCATTTTATTTCCTAAATTAGCTTACAAGCCATGTATATATGACTGATGTACTCTCAATATTATAGTATGAAATCAATTCCTTCTTCCCTAAATTTCTAGATGGTATCAGAGCTCCCGAA
Organism: Ammopiptanthus mongolicus; assembly: GCA_039655645.1. Taxonomy (NCBI): domain Eukaryota; kingdom Viridiplantae; phylum Streptophyta; class Magnoliopsida; order Fabales; family Fabaceae; genus Ammopiptanthus; species Ammopiptanthus mongolicus. The sequence continues at coordinate 83,862,610 of CM077346.1, read as the reverse complement.
ATCTGGGAGGCTCTGACTGCGCGACTCAAACCCTAGACGGCAGCCTTGATTGATGTCGCAAATCCTTGTGCCTTCATTGCACAAGCACTGTGCTGCCGCTGCACAGTTTTCTTCTTTTCTCTATCTTGTGCCTTCATCGCACAATTTGCCATGGCTGAGATTATTGACCCAGCAACAGAAACAGGGGATAGTAAATCCCAAACTTCTAGAGAGCTGTAGAACATCCAATCTGCCTATAGATTGAATGGGAAGAACTACCTAAAATGGTCCCAACTTATTCACACCATTTTGAAAGGAACAGGGAAGGTGAGTCACTTGATCGATGTTGCTCCTGATAAGAAGGATCCCAAATTTAAAACATGGGATGAAGAAGACTCTATGATCATGGCATGGCTATGGAACTCAATGATCCCGGAAATCAGTGATACATGTATGTTTCTCGACTCGGCAAAGGAGATTTGGGATGCGGTAGAACAGACGTACTCTAAAGCCAAGGACGCTGCTCAAATATATGACGTAAAAGTGAAGACTTTGGCGGCAAAACAGGGAAACAAACCTGTTACAGAGTATGCTAATCAACTCAAGTCATTGTGGATGGAGCTGGACCATTACAGGGTCATAAAAGCTAAATGTTCAGAAGATTCAACAATACTCAAGGAATATATTGAGCAAGACAGAGTCTACGATTTCCTGGTGGGTCTGAACTCCGAGTTTGATCAGGTCAGAGTTCAAATCATGGGAAAGGAAAAAGTCCCAGGGTTTAATGAAGTAGTGGCAATTATCCGGAGTGAGGAAAGTAGGAGGTGCCTGATGTTGGAGACCCCAGCCGCTGAAAATTCAGCTATGATAGCTGATGGGACCTTGGCCATGGTTGTTGAACAGAAAAAAGGAGGAATGATCAATGTGGAGAAGAAAAGTGATGGGGTCTGGTGTACCTATTGCAACAAGCCTCGCCACTCTAGAGAAAAATGCTGGAAATTGCATGGGAAACCTCAGAACCGAGACCGAGACAGAGAATGGGGGCAGAAAGGAGACAGAGAGTGGGGGCAAAAAGGAGGTTTCTCAAAAAGAAGGGGACAGGCACATATAGCTACTGGGACCAGTGAACAAAGCAAAGGAGAATGTATCCAACTCAACTAGGAAGAGATAGAAAGAGTAAGATCCTTCCTCAGTAAACTAGAGAAACCAACAGGTACTTGTTCTTTAGCCTACTCAGGTAAGTTTCCATTTTCTTTTGGTAAGTTTCCATTTTCTTTTGGACTCAATGTCTCAGATACATCCTTTAACCAATATTGGATACTGGATTCTGGAGCCACTGACCACATGACACCCCTACCTAAACACTTCTCTACATATTCCCCATGTCCTAGCAATAAGAAAATTTCCATAGCCGATGGAACCCTCATAACTGCAGCTAGTCAAGGAGATGTCCAAATAAGCCCATCAATAACCCTAAAAAATGTCCTTCATGTCCACAAACTATCCACCAACCTGATATCTATACAAAAACTTACAAAGGATCTATCATGTAATGTTGTTTTTCATAGCAATGCTTGTATGTTGCAGGACAAGAATTCGGGGAGGACGATTGGACATGCTAGAGAATGGAATGGCCTTTATTACATGGAAGACCCAAATCTGCCCAGCAAGAGTCACTCCTTCATATCTGAATCAGTGATGACCAACAAGGAAAAAGTTCTGCTATATCATTGCCGCTTGGGACATCCTTCCTTTCGGGTTATAAAAATGTTGTTTCCTTCCTTTTTTAAAAAATTAGATGTGGAGAGTCTTCATTGTGAGGTGTGTGAGCTTGCTAAGCACAAGCGTGTACCTTTTCCCATTAGCAATAAAATGAGCACTTCTCCTTTTTACTTGATTCATACTGATGTGTGTCCCTCTAATGTTCCAAATGTATCAGGTGCTCGATGGTTTGTAACCTTTATAGATGACTGTACCTGGGTTACTTGGGTTTTCTTACTTAAACAAGTCAACTCTGTTTTCCTACAGTTTTTCTCAATGATAAAAAATCAGTTTGGGGTTAATATTAAGAGGCTTAGGTCGGACAATGCTAAAGATTACTTCAATCATGTACTTAATTCCTTTTGTCAAAAGGAGGGTATAATTCATGAGTCTTCTTGTGTCAAAACACCCCAACAAAACGGGATTGCAGAGAGGAAAAATGGGCACTTATTAGATCAAACTCGAGCTCTTCTTTTTCAAAATAATGTTCCTAAAAAATTTTGGGGGGAAGCCATACTCACTGCCACTCACCTGATTAATAGATTGCCCTCTAGGGTCCTAACTTCAAGAAGTCTTATGGAAGTCCTATCCTCCTTCTACCCAAATGTGGCCACTACAAATAACCTTATACCTAGAATATTTGGGTGTGTGTCCTTTGTTCATGTCCATAGTACTGATCGAGGAAAACTTGATCCTAGGGCCTTAAGATGTGTTTTTGTAGGGTACTCATACACACAAAAGGGATATAAATGCTATCACCCACCGTCCCAAAAATTCTGTGTGTCAAGGGATGTCACTTTCCATGAGCAGGAAAGCTATTTCAGCCAACCTCATCTTCAGGGGGAGAGTTTAAGAGAGGAAGATGAGCCCCTCATGTTTCCAAACTTGACACTTGGACCGGAAGCTGGAGTTGAATCTGAAGGTGAAGATGGAACTGTTGTTGAACAAAATGAAGCTGGACCGGAACAGGCAATTGAAGTTGCAGCTGAACCCGGACCCAATGTCAGATTTGGGAAGAATAAGGTATACTCAAAAAGATTAAAGGCCATTCCAGAACCTGCTCATGTCCAAGAATCCGACCCGACACCATTACATGAGGTAACATATCCTTTAAATTCTAGTGATTCAATTTCTAGTGAATTCCCAGCTGCACAGGTGGAAACTGAAATACAACAGGACCTAGACCTACCAATTGCCCTTAGAAAAGGAACCAGAAAATGTACCAAACAGCCACTCTACCATTTATCAAATTACCTATCCTTTAAAAATTTCTCACCTACCCATAAAGCCTTCCTCACAAGCCTAAACACTATAACCACACCTACGTCCCTATCTGAGGCATTATCTGACAGAAGATGGAAGCAAGCCATGGATTTGGAAATGGAGGCATTGGAAAAAAAATAGTACTTGGGAGTTGGTCACCCTACCAAATGGAAAAAAACCAGTAGGGTGCAAGTGGGTATACGCTGTAAAATACAGGGCTGATGGGTCTATTAAGAGATACAAGGCGAGGTTGGTGGCCAAGGGATTCACTCAAACCTATGGAGTGGATTACTTGGAGACATTTGCCCCAGTTGCTAAGATGAACACAGTTAGGGTGATATTATCCCTAGCCGCTAATTATGGTTGGGACTTGCAACAATTCGATGTAAAAAATGCCTTCCTACATGGAGAACTTGAAGAAGAAATTTACATGGAATTACCCCCTGGATATGGTGGGGAGGTTGCTGCCAACACTGTTTGCAAGCTAAAAAGGGCGCTGTATGGGCTCAAACAATCACCACGAGCGTGGTTTGGCAGGTTTACTAAAGTTATGACAGGTCTGGGCTTCAAACAAAGCCAAGGGGACCATACTCTATTCATTAAACACTCCAAGTCAGGGGGAGTAACAGTGCTATTGTTTTATAGGGGGAGTAACAGTGCTATTGTTTTATGTGGATGATATTATAGTGACAGGGGATGATAAGGAGGAGCAGCAAATGTTAAGCCAATGCCTAGCCAAGGAATTTGAGATCAAGACCTTGGGAAAATTGAACTATTTTTTGGGGATCGAAGTGGCTCATTCCAAGAGAGGGATTTTCATATCCCAACAAAAATATATTACTGATCTACTTAGAGAAACCGGCAAGACAGCTTGCAAACCTGCCAGTACACCGGTTGATAGAAGTATTAAACTAGGGAATGCAGAGGAAGATGTTGCAATTGACAAGGAGATGTATCAAAGACTAGTGGGCAGACTCATATACTTATCTCACACTAGGTCAGATATTGCCTTTGCTATGAGTTTAATCAGTTAGTTCATGCACCAACCGAAGGAGATTCACTTGCAAGCTGCACTTAGAATTGTGCAGTACTTAAAGGGGACTCCAGGAAGGGGAATTTTGTTCAAACGAAATGGAAGTGTGAACCTTGAAGCATATACGGATGCTGACTATGTAGGGTCAGTTGTGGATAGGAGGTCAACTACAGGGTACTGCACCTTTCTTGGGGGAAATCTTGTGACTTGGAAAGGTAAAAAACAAAGTGTGGTAGCTAGATCCAGTGCTGAAGCAGAGTTCCGGGCAATGGCACAAGGGATATGTGAACTTCTTTGGCTGAAGATCATCTTGCAAGATTTGAAGATAAAATGGGATGAACCAATGAGACTTTATTGTGATAATAAATCTGCAATTAGCATAGCCCATAATCCAGTGCAGCATGATAGAACCAAGCACATTGAAGTAGATAGGCACTTCATCAAAGAGAAATTAGACAGTGGCCTGATCTGCACTCCATATGTGACCTCTCAAGGCCAACGCGCATACATTCTTACCAAGGGACTGAATAGCAACAACTTTGAGAGGATTGTATCCAAGCTGGGAATGGAAAACACCTATTCACCAGCTTGAGGGGGAGTGTCAGAAACCGTGTATATAGCTTAGAATGAATATTTAGGGGAACTTGTATTTATTTCCTATTATTACAGGTTTAGTAAAATTAGGAAATATCCCATAATTTCAGGGATCTGATTTTAGAATAGGCTGTCATTTTATTTCCTAAATTAGCTTACAAGCCATGTATATATGACTGATGTACTCTCAATATTATAGTATGAAATCAATTCCTTCTTCCCTAAATTTCTAGAGCTTTTATGCTTTGTTGATTCATGAAGATCATTCAGAATCTTCAAGTATTGTATCTCTCCTGGTTTGTGTGTTTTCCAAACCTGCTTGCTTCTATGTTATGTTCCATCAAAATTATTTCGTTTTGTTTTTCTCTGTACATCCTTTAAGTATATTTACTATGAAGTTTGAACCCAACTATCAGATCTGACTTTGCTTTTAAATAACTTTCTGATACAAGCTTTTCAAATCTTTACTCTTGGTTGGATCAAAATCGTGCTTTCTTGTGTAGTTGGAAGGTGGAGGTGTTGCAAGTGGAGGTTTTCGAGAACTAATACCTTGCATTGCAAGGACTGCAGTTGCTGTTGGGGTGGATGGGATCTTCATGGAGGTACAGAGAATAGCTGAAGCCAGTTATAATTTATTAGTAATCAGTAATAATATATAAAAGAAAGTAATTCAGGGTAAAATTTCTGGTATATATTTATCATACCTGTGATTCCAAGATCTGCTATTTAAAGAGTATCTATCTATTTATAGCATATTTGGGAAAGATAGATTTTTCCCATTTCAGCTGTTTTTTGGCTAAAAAGTTGTTTCATACATAATCTATCATGTTTGGCAATTAGGTTAAATTTATAAAAAAACTTTTTTTGGGGGAAAAAAGCTATTTTATGTCATCTAATTTGTTTTAGCTTAAGATTGTTATGATTTGATTATTTCTTATTCTCAAAACTCTTCCCTATTTATCCCTACAAAACTAACTTCCAAATAAATATTATTAACTTATACAAATAACTTCATACCCTTTTTCTTAATTTACTATGTAAAAAGCGATTTTTTTAGACCATCCAAACGAAAAAGATTATCTTGAAATCGCTTTTCAGCAAACAGACCCAAACAAAAATAGATTCTGATTATAATCGATTATTACAATAATCGATTATTCATAAATCGATTATCAGCATAATCTTTTTTTTCCAGCTTTCCCAAACACACCCTTAGTTTATCTATCAGTGAGCTTCTAAAAGCTTTCTTGGGTATTCAGGTGCACGATGATCCACTGAATGCACCTGTTGATGGTCCAACACAGTGGGTGAGTTATTGCTTATTATGATTATTCAGATTTATAAACATCATTCCCTCAACATTTGTTTTCCTTTGGTTGCTCTGTATATTTATTTTTTGTCAAATAGGGGATTTAATGAACTGTATACAAAATTCCCTTATTTTACAGCCTCTGCGCCACTTGGAGGAGCTACTTGAAGAGCTTGTAGCTATATCTGTAAGTCTATTCCTTGAAATTTATGATCATGATAATGACTTTTAACAGGGAGGTAGTTTTTACATCAGGAAGTATTGCCATTGTTGTTTTAGTAGCTGATGCTTTTGCATGACATGCTAACATAATCAATAAATAAATTAAAGAAAGACAATGGAAAAGTTAGGCTGATCTAATGAATTCAATTCAACAAAGGCATATACTTCCAAACTAAGTTACAAAATATTATTTTATAATCCTTAGATAGAGAAACTGAAGTAGTCTTGATAACCCTAGTATTGACAACCCTGAATTAATATCTGATTTTTCTTAAAATCCTAATTTAAAATACCTTGTCAACAAAGATATTAATAAATACCCTTATATGATAAATTTCTTATCCATACTGTTATGTTCTGAGGTGATGGGGTGGTCGGTTGATCTACTGAAACCTTACTTAAAATTCTATATTTCTATGGAAAATGCTGCGTACGAAATTGATTTCGTACTATACTGACAAATGAGACGTGGGATAAAGTTGAGAAACCTTGCGGTTGATGAAAATTAATTTGGGTCCCACAATCTTCTTAATCCATGCTTAAAACATTCAATGTAGCACCGTTCATACGTCATTCCTACCGGTAGTTTTCATACCATTGCGCCTCTGGTCACCAGTGATGGCCGGAGTTACATTTAACTGGTGGGTTCTCTCAGATAAGAAATCCCAGAGAGGCCACTATTGAAGAATTTACACCTTCAAGAAGGGTATAAAGGCCCAAGTTTCCTTTGGATCTCAATTTCAATTATTGGGCAAGTGGTGCTGGGCCCGGTGTGAACATAGAGTACAGAACACAAAATAATCTAGGATTTCATACTCCTAGCACCTGCACATTATTCCAAACCTGTGCTCCATTATTTCATCTCATACTTCGCTTAGAGCACTTGCGTTATGTATAAACTGACTACCTTTCGGCAGAAAAAACGTGGACACTATTTATGTTCTGTTTTGCTTTGAATTTTTGAACCTATGTATTTGATTAACTCCAGTTTGACATATTGTAGAGGGTAAGCAAAGGGAAGCAACAATTCAACATTGATCTTACACCATTTCGTGAATAGAAAGAATGGTAAGCAAAGCTCCATATTGTCACTTTATTTTGTTTTTGTTTCTCCAGCTTAATAATCCTATTTCTTTGTTGATAATGGGCTATAGTTGTAACTAGTATTCTATAAAATGCATTTCATAGTCTTACATCTTATTGTGAGTAATCGGAGGTTGTGAGGGATAGAGATCATAGGTTAGAGCTAGATAGCTTGAGAGAATTGAAATCTCAGAAGGTAACATTTTGATTGATTAAAAGATGATGAAAATGAGATACAAATGCTCTATTTATAGAGAGCTTATTGGACTAACAGCCTATAACTTCCTAACTAATTATAACAAACTAAGTAACTGTGAACTAATCCTCTAATATCTTAGTTACCCCCCTCAAGCAGGTAAGTGGCATCACCACAACCAGCTTAACCTACAAGAAAATAGAAACAATTAAGACATAGTTTGGAAAAGAAATTGAAAAGAAAACATGTGCACATGAAACAATCCAGTAGCTAAAAAAAAGGCCCAAGCCCAGTAGGAAGCCATAGTCGACATTGTAGATATTCTCTTCGGGTTCAGACTTTGTCTCCATGGCCTCACGCTCAAAGTCGTGGCCGAAACATCAGTTCCCTCGGGAACAAACCTCAAACCTGAGCGTTGCGGAGATATGTCGCTCCACCATTTTCTCCGGCGACGGCATAGCGATTGTCGAAACAAGCTTCTCGAGCGTGAAATATGGACCGAATCTATCGCGAGGAAGATGGAATCGACACAAAACCATGGAATAGAGAATCTGCCGTCTCAAAAGGAGTGAAGATCTTGGCAAATACCTCAGTGATGAGTGGATCCGCAAAGATGGTGCCAGAGACACCCCTTAATTTCCCATTTTTTTTTTATATATAGGTGAATTCTATTGTACCCTTAGGGTAACTTTACCTTACCTAGGTGGTCCAATCAGATGGTAAGAACTACTTGACTTGACCCACTAACATGATTTATTTAATTGAAGTGGCGCATTCTGGTTGGACAGGGTAATTTTTACCCCAAAATTATTGAGTGTACCAGAGAAGGCACCATATATATATTAGTTCCATTATAGCATGCATTATACTCCACCACATACATATACAGTTAATATCATACTATGGCCCTCCAGTCACTCAAAATCAAAACACTAAAATCCACAATACATATCCATTTCATAACATACTGACATATATAATATACTATTCATAAGTCATGACTAGTTTAAAACCAAGTTCAGTCAAGTCAGAAAGTTATCGAGGGGGCTTACAGAAACAAATATCACAAAATACATCAAAGCCTGGCTATCCCCAGACATATACAGACTAGCTACAAATATATATACATCAAAAGAATAATCAAAATAAATACATTTAACCCGGAGTTGGTCCTCAAAAAGACGATACATGCCTACCACTCAGATCCCTCCTCAGGGTCACTCTTTGGCTCGGAACTATCCGAGTCCACCTGGATATATCCGGGTAGTCCTCTCCCCAAGTTTGGCGAGGATGAGGTTTGTTCACTGATGAATTAGACGAAACCGAATAAGAAGGACCAGAAGGGGACTGGAGTATGAGGATGTCATACGAAATCTGGTATGGGGTAAACTATACGCCAAGGACCCCGAAAAGAGAAAGCAGGTAAGCCCACAGACTCGAAAGTAAAAGTCATGGGACCACGATAGGTCATAGTCCCTTCAGCCGGGTTCAGAGTGAACCTGTTAGCGTCCTCCATCGTCAAGGTGAGTGTTCCGAGGAATCGCCTGTGTCCCGGTCCCGACATCTGTAATAATCAATAATACCAGTCCAACCACAACAACACATAAGATAACCAATTCTCAAGTAATAAGGCAAGAGAGTAGAATTATAACTTAGGTGCATAGAAGTAAAATATACATAGCATAATAACAATAATTAATTACTTATAAATGTAGATTCACATCAAGGTCATACATTAACATTGGTATATAACAAATAGAAATGCATGAGTATGAACATGCGTAAGTCTGTTTAGTGCCGACCGACATGATTTCCATGGAGAAACATCAACAATGGAGGAGCAACCAGGAGTAAACGTTTCGTAACCAATAGCTAAACAAGTGCTTAAAACGAATCAGATGTGTGCCACACGACTCATCGAAACGTCCGATCCCAAGTAGTTCAGGGGCTCATCGATGTATAACGATGTTGCATCGGATACCGTGGCTCGGGAGAGCTACCGCCCAACCTCATGGAGTCCCGCACCAGATATACCCCGTAGGCAATTTTGTCAATGGTGGATGGCTAAAATTCCGCCATGGGATTGCGACCTATGGCGTCAGCCATGGCGGGTGGCGCTTCACAAATTGCCTATGACGGCTGGCACAAAATCCGCCACGCCATGGTGGAATGGCGCCGCTATGGCCTCTATTTAACAACATTGCCCGTAGGTCATCTCAACCTTCCCTCGGTACTTTCACCCACACTTAGGATGTGGCTCACTCACAAACACCACATGCAGTAATGTACACAGTGCAATTATTATATCTCAAGTAATAAAATGAGTTGACCATCAACAATAAGGGATTATTTCAAGTTCATAGTAGTCCAACTATAGAATATTCTCATCCAAATTTCATCATAGTCGTATTCTTCTCAAATTGATGTGTCAAGCCCAATGAGTACAAAGAATCACATCATAGTCCAAATGTTCTGAAGTAGTTTCCATTTGTTTCAAGGTTTAACCACTAGTCCTCTTTCGTGTAGTTGTCCTCAAAATCCTAAGTGACTCAATTTGACATTAAATTGATTTGTCACTTGTAACTTAAAATTAACATTCCTAAGTGCATGAGTGGTTGATCATTGGCCATCTATTGGGCCCAAGTGATGGACTTTCGGCTTCTTGAATGGGCCCAAAGTCCATCACTTGGGCCCAAATCAAGCAAAATAACCAAAACAAAGTATATGGGCCCAATTTATCAATCGTGGCCCACGACCACTTCGGCCTAATAGGTGGCCAATGATCAACCACTCAAGTAGTTAGCAATGTTAATTTTAAGTTACAAGTGACAAATCAATTTAATGTCAAATTGAGTCACTTAGATTTTGGGGACAACTACATGAAAGAGAACTTAGTGATTAAACCTTGAAACCAATGGAAACTACTTGTGAACATTTGGACTATGATGTGATTCATTGTACCCCATTGGGCTTGGTCCATCAATTTGAGAAAAATATGACTATGGTGGAATTGGATGAAAATACTCTATATTTGGACTACTATGAACTTGAACTAATCCCTTTTAGTTGATGGGCACCTATGCTCAACACACTTGGATATGATGATTATTTGACATATAATAATTGCATCGTGTACATTGCTGCATGTGGTGTCTGTGAGTGAGTCACACCCTAAGTGCGGGTGAAAGTACTAAAGGAAGGTTTAGATAACCTAGGGGTTATATCTCGTGTGGGATTCCACAAGGCCGGGTGGTAGCTACCCCAAGCCATTGTATCCGATGCAACACCGTTATACCTCGACGAGACCCTGAACTACTTGGGATTTGTTGAGGATGTTCCGATGAGCCGTGCGGCTCGCATTTGATTCTTTTTAATCCCTAGTTTGGCTATTGGTTACAGAACGTTTACTCCTGGTTGCTCCTCCATTGTTGTTGATGTTTCTCCATGGAGATCGAGTCGGTCAACACTAAACAAACATACGCATGTTCATACTCATGCATTTCTATTTGTTATATATCAATGTATGATGTTGATGATAATCTACATTGATACGTAATTAATTATTGTGATTATGCTTTAATTTATGTTGTGTATATTTTACTTCTATTCATCTAAGTTATAATTCTACTCACTTGCCTTATTACTTGAGAATTGCTTATCTAAATCTTACCTCCCCTATATGTTGTTGTGGTTGGATTGGTATTATTGATTATTATAGATGTCGGGACTTGGACGCAGGCAATTCCTCGGAACACTCACCTTGACGATGGAGGACGCTAACAGGTCCACTCCGAACCCGGCTGATGGGATTATGACCTATCGTGGTCCAGTGACTTTTACCTTCGAGTCCGTGGGCTTACCTGCTTTTTCTTTTCGGGGTCTTTGGCGTATAGTTTATCCCATACTAGATTTCGTATGGCATCCTCCTACTCCAATCCCTTTCGTATTCGTCAGTGAACAGACCTCACCCGGGGAGAGGACCACCCAGATATATCCAGGTGGACTTGGATAGTTCCTAGCTAGAGAGTGACCCTGGAGGGATCTAAGTAGTAAGGGGTGTATAGTCTTTTTGAGAACCAGCTTTGGGTTAAATGTATTTACTTTGCCTATGCTTTGGATGTATATATTTGTAGCTAGTCTATATATGTCTGGCGATAGACAAGTGGCTCTGATGTATTTTGTGATACTTGTTTTTGTAAGCCCCCTCGACAACTTTCTGACTTGTCTGAACTTGGTTTTAAACTAGTTATGGATATTATATATGAAAGTATGTTATGAAATGGATATGTCTTGTTGATTTTACTGTTTTGATTGAGTGCCCAAAGGGCCATAGTATGATATTAATTGTATATGGATGTAGTGGATGATAATACATGCTATAATGGAACTAATATATATATTGGGACATGTAATAATAATAGGATATTAAGGGGTGTCTCATTTTAGCGGTATCACAGAAGGACCTCTTGCAATACGATGTGTTCGGGATGAACCAAGCGGAAGCTGGTGGGCATGTGATACCCGGAGCTAATGAGCGCGGGGAGTATTGAGTGATCGACGGTGCAAAAGATGAAGCACGGACAAAGAGCGGCTCCTGGTACTGGTAGGCTTCTGAGCGGAGGGACACATGAATGAACCGATTTCACACCAGAACGAAAAGGATCCTGGGACTGTGCAGGTATGAGATAGCATAGTTGAGGGATTCCGAGACTGTAAAGTTGAGGAAGGCTTAAAAGAATTGATTAAAATTACCTATACAAACAAGATGCATCTTCTTTTCGGAAGCTCATCTCTTAGGAACTCCAAGGTTAGGCATGCTTGACTTGGAGCAATTCTGATGGGTGACCTCCTGGAAAGTTTTCCTAGGAAGCGTGTGAGTGAGGACAAAGCACTCTGAAGAGACTTGTATTGGTTTGTGGGGGACAATCGTCAATTCTAAAAAGCAACCCGGGACGTTACAGTGTCGAAGTCGGCATGATGGCGATCAATCGCAGAAGGGGGATCTTGGAAAATGCAGAACAATCCAGATTGACGCGATGATGGTCGAAGGCAGGGGGATCGTCTGGTACCAAATTCACCGGTTCTAGACTCACCAAATCAACCTTCTTGAAGTCCTTTGTGACAAGCTCCTTTGGTTTCTCGACAGCTTCAGAGACCAAATTGGCGATGGCAGAGGAGTTGCTCACATCAGCGATTACCTCCTGTGATTTCGTTGTTTCTTCTTCAACCTTCACTGCTTGATCTTTGATCCAGTTGTTGCATCCAAAGATAAAATTGGAGGAACCACCAGACTCAATGTTCTCCACGGTGCCGGATTCAAGATCCAAGAAAGGTGGCGCAACATCATTGTCGAGGGAGAGGAGAGCTTCATTTTCAAGCTTGAAACGCTTGTAGGAAGAAAGCCTTTGCCGAGGTGATCTGCAACGGCAAACGAACTTTACTCGGTGCTTTGCTCGATGAATCTGATCCCGGTAATGACGGTAACAGTGGTGATGAGTATCGATGTTATGGTGGAGTTTTGGTCATGAAGAGGAAGGCGAGGATCCATGGGATCCATGATAGCAGAGGCCTCAAGGTATCACTCTGATACCATGTGAGTAATAAGAGGATGTGAGAGATAGAGATCATAGACTAGAGCTAGATAGTTTGAGAGAATTGAAATCTCAAAAGGTAACATTTTGATTGATTAAAAGATGATGAAAATGAGAGACAGTTAGTCTTAGAATATCTCTAATATAACAATATGTAACTTCTTAACTAATTATAAGGGACTAACTAATTATGAGCTAATCCTCTAATATGTCTCTTACTTATTGTAATAAGTAAGTTCAAAAAACCATTACAAGATGTTAAAGCAAAGACTTTACATGCTATATGAAAATATCCTTCAAACGATCGTGTAATCAATATACATTCATTGATAAAGACTTAAAATCAAAACTTAGCATTAAAGTCAATCATTTACGATCTTAAAAAGTCATATAATATAAGTAATTCTTAAACTTAAGATAAACATTGACCAATCTCTAAATTGTAAATAAACTTCAAGCAAACTTCCCGGGCAAAACATGGTCACATCACCAGCTTTTATCCATTTGTTATGCCTTATAAAAAAAAAAAATCCATTTGTTATTTCAGTGGAATCCGAAATGTTTTACATATTTTAAAGCGTGAACGCATACACATTTCCTTTAATGTAATTTTTTTTTTGCAGGTGATGATTTTCAGTTATGATGAATGTAATTCCAAGCATTGGTCTTTTAACGTTCACGGTTTAATGCAAAACTGTCTTAATTTCCTAGCTCTAGATCAAGTGCCTTATGAGGAGGATTTATCTTGAAAGCCATTATTCCATGATCCATGTTTGCTGCTCTTTAGTAGTGACTACCAACTGATGTTTGTCATAGATCCTGTGTAGCCTTCAGTCATGTCAGGTACTAAAGTCATGGCAATGTGGATCTAGGAAGTGTTCAGCAAGCATGTGCTGTTTCTCTTAGTGTACTAGTTTGCAATTGTGTACTTAATTATACCAAATGATTGCTTGCACACGATTGAGGGAGGAAAGCAAAACCAAACTGGTAAAGGACGATGCCTAGAACGAGGAGTAATCACAGTCGAACCTTTACTTGCAAATACCACTAAGTGCATGTTTGGTTTATAGTTTGAATCCCTCAAATCATGATTGGGTTGGGTTATTTGTAATTGACTTTTGATCTAAAAACTATTAGCTTGAGAAGAAGCAAGAATGTTTTACTTTTTTGCTCATTGAAACCGAGTTTTGCCAATTGAAAATTAAGGGTATGTTTACTTTGTTTTCAGTTTCAGTTTTCTATTTTTATTAATAATTGTAAAAATATATTTTCACTTTATTTTCCTGTTTTCAAAAGATTTGTGTTACTTTCACTATTTTCTATACAAATTTTTGGAAACAAGAAACATAATGAAAACAATGTGACCTCTTATGTAATTATTAATGAAAATTAAAAATGAAAAAAGAAAACTAAAAATAACAAAACATGCCCTAACATGTTATAAATCGATAATGTGATCATGGTTTGAGTTTGTCATGAATGGAATGACATAAGAATGTAACTTACGTGACCTAAAACACTTTTTGAAACCTCACACCAAGAATTTTCAGTCCCATGATAATTTGTAAAGCCTTGACATATGCAAGCAAGATAATGCAACACAAATACGTATAAAGTAAATTAACTTGAAGAGAAGTCGGTTTATTGAAAGAGGGATTAAGCAAAAACGAATTTCGTTAGGAATAAGAGAACACAAACAAAACAGTTGAAATAGAGTATACTTCAAGGTTATGTCTAAGGTCCTCCAAACTTTTTCAAGCATTATTGATCATTGATTTGTGTTTTTAATTTTTAATTTTTTAATCAATTAATCAATGATTAGATTTTATGGAGGACTAATTCTTGGAGGACTGGATTGCCCATATCTAAAAGCAAGTTGAACATGCACCCAGTCAAGCTTAATGCCTTAGACAACACAAATTGGATATAATAAAAATGAAGCAGAAATGGATATATACCTCAAGTTCCAGACTTTTGTAGGTTTCCTAATATTTTCAATGATGTAATCCCACTCCAAATGGTTTGAGACCCGATTACTAGAAAAGTCTGGATCCTCTTTTGCGATGTTGCCTCTGCAACACCAAAAACAAAGCGAGGAGAGGAGAGAGAATAGAGAGGGGAGGGTTAAATGATGGAAAAAAAGAGAGGAAGGAGGAGAGAGACAGAAAGGATGGGAATGGGGATGGAGAGGATCTAGATCCTTACTAGAACCGGATCTTGCTTTTCCACAACAGAAGCTATCATGTAGGGTACGTCTGCTGCAATTAAAAGATAATACAAATAAAACGGTTCAACACAATTGGTTGACTCACAAAACAATTTTCTATGTTATTACCTATTTGAGGAATAATGCATAAGATTAAAAACCTATCCACTGTTTAATATATGCATAAGTATGAGATAAAATACACTTAGTGTTATGTACAGGAAAGTAGGGAAAATGAAGGGGTAAGGGTTTTTGATTTTTGTATCTGAGTTTTGTGAATAAAATTTCGTGACATGATTTAGTGGATAACAAATTAAGAGTTTTGTGTTGCCCCCGGTACTTAGAGCATCTCCAATGACACAATCCATTGGAGCTTTTTAACTTCTCTTTTTATAGGTCCTACCATGTCATATCACTACTTTTCACTTTACACCACTTTAAGCAAATCTATACTCCAATTGTGCAACTCTTAAAAGTTCATCAAATGTGTCTCACAAGTTATCCCACATCTTTATTTACATTTATTTTTGTTTCTATTTAAAATATTAACTCATTTGTACTTTTCTCTCTTTCTTATCGGCGGTTCTTATATAAGAATCAATTGCTTCTTTCTATAAACAATCATCGTTACATGTGACATCCACATCAACTTGCTCCAATGATGCAACCCAGCAAGAACTTATCCTTAATTTTAATAACATGTTAAGCAACTCCCATTAGAGTTGCTGTTTAGACTAATTTAAAAATCAAATAAGGTGTAACTTTTTTTATGAGTTATCCCTTATTTTTTAGCAAATTAAACATCCCCCTAATGTGAAAAACCCAAGATTATTCACGTGTTTTTATCAAAAATCGAATTTATCTCTCTCGAAGTGTATAACACCCTGTTTTTTTCTTCTCAAAAGCTTTTTTAAAAGCTTTCTAATATTAATTAAACAGTATTTGTGTGTTTGTATTTTATTGAAGGGTCTAGACAGTGAAATAAAATAATCCGAGACTATAGTCACGCTCTACGCTATCGTAGGGCGCTACGGTTAAATTTTGGGTCGAAAACTCAGACGGAGCCCGGTCTGCGTTTTTCACTGACAGTAGTGTTTTATTACTATCAAGACCTAATTTGGACTCGTGAACGAGACAGTTAGTCTTAGAATCACGTTTTCTACATTTTCAAAAAAATTGTCTTTTTGACCTTCAAAAATAAAAATAATATAAACTATTCGGACGAAAACTAGAACCGGGAGACAAACGGAGTTGCGTAGGGATTTAACGGGATCCGCTAACGGATAAACTTGATGTCACATCAAATCACATCACCTCGAGAAGCGTGCCATGACTCGCAACTGTCATGATGACGTTAGAAAATATCTGAGTGCATTCACACTACGAAAAGACCAAAATGTCCTTGATCTTTTTCCTAAAGAACATTTGTGTCCCTAAAATATCCAAAAAGTTGGATGACTCACCCCCCCTCTCTCTTCAAGTTCGGCTGTTCTCTCTCTCTCCCCCTCCATCTTCTTCTTCTTCCTATCTTTTCTCTTCTTCCTCCATTTCACCATTTTTCTTCCTTACTTTTCCTCCATTTTTCTCAAGCTTCTACAAGGATTTTCAAGAATCTTTGTGAAGCAAAGTTGATCATCTCATCCTCCTCTATCATCTTATAGGTATAAACTTCACTCTTAAGCTCTCAATTTTCATTTTTCTTCATTGAAAGTTTATGACTTCAAGT
Organism: Ammopiptanthus mongolicus; assembly: GCA_039655645.1. NCBI lineage: Eukaryota > Viridiplantae > Streptophyta > Magnoliopsida > Fabales > Fabaceae > Ammopiptanthus > Ammopiptanthus mongolicus. Next base: position 83,845,647 of record CM077346.1, on the reverse strand, counting down.
TTGAGTTTCAAACTTCAAAAATCTCTAAAAAGTTGTAGAAAAATATTTTTAATGCCAAACCAATTTCTATAATCTAGTTTGATCCTCTATTATCATAATCCAAGAGCATGAAATCAAATAAGCTTTCTAGCCTATTTATTTTAAAGAGGCCGAACCTATGCATTTTGGGAGAAAATGGGTTTTTGTTCAATGTGTGTGAAATGATTCTTGATTTCACCTATTTCATTCCATAATCATGTAATCCAAGTGATTAAGAAACTAAATCAAACTCTCATCTATTTTTAGAGGTGATGGCTGAAACTCTATGTTTTTGGTTGAAGGGGTTTTGGTTCAAATCTTTGACGATTGATCATAGATTATTTCTTTGGTATGCTTAAGGATCATTGATCCAAAAGTTGGTAGAATTTCGACACCCCTAACCTATTTAATTAAATAGGGGCAGTACCCTCACCATATGGATTAGGAAAGTTTTTAATTAAACTGTATTGATTTCTGATTGTGTTTTGTTGTAAAGGATCCGACGATGTTCGAGCATTCGATAGCACGCACGAGTGACAGTTGCTAAGCCGCAGTCGAAGCTGCACCGGGAACATTACTAAGGTGGGGAGAAAGAACTGATATCGTCGGGAAGGCAAGCATAGTATAGAATATATACGTGTATAGGTGGACCTTAAACCGTACTAGAGGTTGAGCCTTGGATAAAGTGCTTGGACCCTAGGTGTAGGTACTTTTGGGCTATCACCACTATGTTGATAATATGGATGATCTGATTGATTGAGGTTGATGTGTTGAACTGTTTACTTGATTATCTGTTGGTTTTATCTTATTGAACTGCCTATGTGATGAACTGTTGTCTGACATTGTGATGATATCTATGCTGGAAGAATTTCTGTTGTGATATTTTATTGTGATTGGCTAGTTGAGTGTTGATGAGAGTATGGTGAGTGTTGATGTTGTTCGGGTTGATACCGTCGTGGGCCCGACCATGGAGCTGTGGCTCGTAGACGCAAGGCGTCGTGATGTTGATGTTGATGATGATGATGTTGATGTTGATGTGGATGCGGTGCGTCGTGGTCGTGGTCGAGTGCGTAGGTGTGAGGTCCCGGTATCAACTTGCGATGGATGTTTGTTGCATATCATATCATTTCATACCACAGCATATTTGTCCCAAAGGGAGATGTCCTATTAGGGATGTGATGTTTTTAATCCCGAGGCGGGATGTCCAATAGGGGACGTGATGTGATGTTATCCCGACGGGGATGTCCAACTGGGGACGTGATGTATCAGCCGACATGCATATAGGGAAGTCAGCATATACATAGAGACTAGTATCCATCTTATAGGTTTATATGAGAGAATGACCTTTGAGATGGTTGTGTTGTATGACTTGAGAGATGGGTGATGTTGTGTTGTATGTTTTCTATGTTTGTGATGCATGTATATATATGTTGTACTGATGCCCCTCTCCCATATTTATGATATATGTTTCTTATCTCCCGTTATTTTATATATGTGTACTTTTACTTTATGAGAAGGCCCCATGGAGGAACCACTTGCTGAGGAACTGGATGGCATTCCGTATGAGCCCGATGCCGGTGGACGAGCCCAGGATCCTAACCTCGAGGGGTTGGCAAGTGATCGTGGTAAGCCAAAGAATTGTCTCTTGGCTTACTTTCATATTTTTATTTTGGTCTGTATTAATATACTCTATATGCACTATGTTAATGTTGTAGCCCTACTGATGGGGCAAATGATGTATGTACATATTTATTTATATTTTAAAAGCTGTGCACTTTGAGACGCTGCGTGGCTTGATTTTGTTTCGCTTCCGCGCTTAATTTTCCGCTTGGCTTGGTATTAACAAGGCGTGCTAACGGTTATAATATGATTAAGGTTATTTAATATTTTAGGTTCTTTAATGGGACGACGGGTCGTCTCAAAGTGTGTCATTTTGTCTCTCTCAATTGGTGTCTCCTATCTAGGTAACAACTATGTGTCAACAGAAGATATCTCTTACGACAATTATCTCTCACCAATTATTTCAAAATAATTATGAAATTATCCCTAATGATTTATATCTCATGGGCAAGGATCAATACATCATAAGTGGTCTACTTAAAGGATAAGGTTCCTCTAAAGTGAACAAGTAAAAGAGTTTTCACCATTAGATAATTTAGGTGGTTCAAATCTCTATGCACTTTATCAAATTAAGGGTGGAAACCTTTTTACTTGTTCACTTTAGAGAAGGTCTCACTTTAGATGAGCTTTTTCCCTAATTAAATGGGTATCCTAACCCATTACAACCGCTTCCACAAGACAAGTATTCATTCGTCTACTCCATCAAGCACCCCATCTATCAGGGAGAGCTCCACACGCCTAATTCCTTATGTGTTATGTGACACCCCCCCATTCGACATGTAAAAGTTAATGTGCCTATTTTAGATGCTATCAATCAAATGCCTTATTAATTATGGCAAATTTCTCAAAGATCTATGCACTACATTAAGTGGTATAGAGTCACTTGAAGGAGGGGGTTGAATAATGACATTTTGAAAAACAAAATTAACCTGGACAAGAAAATACACTTCTGATTATTTGCTCAAGATCAAGTCTTGGCTCTCAAAAGGTCTCAGGAATTGTTATCCACTTATTCGGAGGGATAACCTTTCTGAGGGTATAATAAAGTGAATATATAATGTGACTAAGTTTATGACAATCTTGATGAGTTTAAGATAATGTTTTTGAGTTGTAGGGTGAGATGATCTAATCTAAAAAAATGTTCCTGTTGCTTAAAATGTTCCTGTTGCTTAAAAGATTGATCAACAACTTGAAGGATATAACTGTGTTCAGAAGCTCTTATATGAAAATAGTTTTAAGTTGATCTTTTGAGTATACAGACTTTTCAAAAACAAAACCAAATACAACAACCTTGTTTTCCAAAGGTTTTAATAAACTATTGTGGTACTTTGAAGGAACTGAGAAACTTGTCTTTCTACTCGCTGGATGTCAGAAGCTTGAACCTGCATTGAGAGGTTTCTGAATAATGAATTGACTTTCTGAGTATAATGCATTTTCTTTGAAAAACAATGAGTAAATGTTGCAAGCTTGAATCTAAGATGTTTGAAGATTGAAATGACAATTTGGAAATACTCAAAAGCTTGTTATGCTACTCAGAAAGTGTTCAACAGCTTGACACCATAAACTTCTTATGAACATCAAGAACTTTAAATGTGCAGAATATTAAAGAGTTAAGGGATAGAGATATTGCACATTCGATTTTATCCTTGTTCACCCAAACAAACCTTGGGCTACATCTAGTCCTTACATTCCGTTGGATTTTTCTACTAAGCTCTTCAACTCGTACAAGTATTCTTTACTCAGCCTATTTAGTCTAGATGCTCCAGTATTCTTCAGCAGCCTCTGTAAGAATTACAAGAGTAATCTTCAATTCGTCTCTTTAGGCTTATTACTAGTATTCTTCGAAGCTTTTACAAGCCTTACACAAATATTTTTCGGAGCCTCTTCAGGCCTTATAATAGTATTCTTTACCAAGCCTCTGCACTCTTATCAACATTCTCAAACCAACACTAGTTCTTCACTAACTAGCTTGGGAGAAACACAAAGTTTACACAAAATGAAGGTGAAACTCTCACAACTTGTCCTACACTTGATGAGTAAATGACCCATTTCAAAACAAGTTGTGTTTAAACACATTTTGACTATTAGCTTAGGGACCAAGCTAATCTAGAGTGGTACAAAGGAAAAGAAACTCAACAACTTACACACATTTTTGCAGATTTTTCCTTCAATGTGTTGGCCACATTTTTTTTAGTAGTAGTCGTATATATAAAGAGAATTTGGCCTCCAAACTAGTCGTTTGTAACCATTGCTAACCGTTGGGAGGGAGTTTCAAAACTTCTCTGTGCTTCTAACAGGTCTGATGTACTTGCAACTCCTTTTTGCAGCAGCTTTATTCGACTAATCGAAGCTTCTGATGAATCCTTGTTGACGAGATTTTAGGAATGTAGCTTCTATTGGTCAGTAAATTGCTTGCTCTTGTATCTCAGCTTCTTATGATGTGTTCATGTTGCATGAAGCTGAGTAAGGATCATTTTGATCTTTCTTCTATCTGCATGATCTCATAAACTTGCTTGACAACTTCTGTCATCAGTCTTTCCGATGAGGTTTCTGCTAAGCTTCTGATGAAGTTCCTGATGGTCTGCGAGTTGCTTTCTATGATGAGCATCACCTTCTTATGATGTGGGTGTTTGGTATGAAGTTATGCTAGGACTAAGACTTAATCTTCTGGTTGCATGATGCTCATAAACTTCTTTCTTCAATTCTGCCTGAAGGTTTGTAATAAGTTTATGATGCTCATGTGTTGGAGCTGTTGATGACCAACTGGTTGTCTTCTGATGCATGACCTAGCTTTTTGATTAGCTTCTCATGCTTCTGGCGGTTCCTCCACTTCAAAAGAGATTTTCCTGTGTCTTGCTGTTGATCATCCAGTTTGTGATTTAATCAACATTTCCCCGAGCTTATAAATCACATATCCAACACAACCTTTGGTCATTCTCTTTTCAAAACACTTAGTGTAACATCCCAAAAATCCTATATCTGTTTTTCTTAACTGTTTGTGTGAATAACTTGACTGAGAATACAATTCGAATAAGTTTATTCATAATAATGGTTAATGATTGGAAATTCATATCTGGATTTCAATTAAGAGCTTAATAATAATAAAATGTTGTTTTGAACCAAGTATGCTGTTTTAAGTCAGAATCAGAAAAAATATTATTATTTTAATCGGGACCACTTTACCTTGGGATACGTGCCAGGCCGGGGAAGTTGTTCTGGTCCAGAGTCGGGAGTATTCCAAGATTGCATCTCACGCTTCACGAGATGTTGTCAACCATCCATCACCTTTTCATTCCTTTAACCAATGGAATGAAATTCTTATGACTCTTGGTTAATAACCTAGCATCGTTTCCTTTTAGGAGGAAAGCAAGTTAATCTACTTATGGTTAATCTTGCCCTCTTTAATCTTATGATCAACACCTATGTACTTGGTTTAATCCAAGCCTTCCATTTACTTACACTTCATCACATCACTAGTCATAAACACATCAACAAATTTGGTGACCAATTGCTAAAGGCCATTCAGCCATAATGTTCCAAGAACACTAAACACACTAATGTAAATTTAGCAAGTGCACTAAATCGATCAAGAAGTATAGAACTTGGAAGTTCCGAAATCGAACACAAGGATTGAGATGATCAATTACCACTTCTTAATTTTGATAACTATTCAAATGTCAAATGAGTTCACAAAATGAACTGAAATAAAAGAATGAATTTTAAAACAAAAATATTTTAGAATTGATTTAAAAAAACAAACTGTTCGAGTGTAAGAATAAGTTGAGAGTTTACTTCAAATCTGAAAAGCTCTGAGACTCTGATTTCACCAATCTATGGAGCTAGAATTTCATAGACAAAATTCTAAATCCATATACGAACTCCAGTTTGATGCATTTATGACGATCCATCCTAATTTCCAACATTAACAAATATCAACCGAGATTCCTACTTTGTTTTAATGCCTGGGTTAGAGCACACTAAAATTTACCCCTTGATTCCTAACCAACTATATTCCTATGATTATTAACCAAGCAGTTTATTAAGTTCTGTGACTCTCTATAGAAGTTGCACAGGGTTCTTATCTCCTCTGGATCTCAAATTACCCGATGGTTTTTCATAAACGCTCTAGACACATAAATCTCCTCCCAGTCTCATTATTATTGGCCTATCATTCAATTATTTCTCGAGCTAACAATTGAAAGCATTAAGATCATGAGAAAAACATAAAAGCAATGACAATAAACTAGGATTTAGCCATAACATTACCAAACCATCATAAGTGGCTACATTATCTCCCTAGAAAAGGGAATTTAGCTCCTCATTATTGAAACAAATACCAAATTCATTGAATAAAATCGCAGATCCATAATGAAAGTTGATAAAACTAAAAAATCCTAATAATCCTAAACTAATCGCAACTTATGGTGTAAAAGAAAGTAACCTAATTATGTTTAAAAAAAAGAATTTATACATCCTGAATACGCACACTCGCGAGGCAAAATTTAATGACTGAAATCCTAATCAATCAGCTTCTGCTCGCGAGGCGAGAAGCTCAATCCAGCATGCTTCAATTCTTCGCTCCTCTCAACACCATCCCTTCCAAAGCTTCACTTTTGACCCCAATTGAGTACCTGAAAGCACGAGCACCCAATTAAGCATATCTGACTCAAAAACATAGAAAAATTACTAAAAATAAAAAGGGACTCGAAACACAACTTAAGACTAAACAAAGACAAATATGGGTAAAATTGAGAATAAACTCAACAAATCTACTTAAATCCACTAATTAATCATAGTAAAAAACTAGATAAACCAACGGGTTATCAAAATACCCCAAACTTGGACTTTGCTTGTCCTCAAGCAAACTAAATTCAAAAGACTCAACTTAGCAAGTTCTCATGGATCCCCTCTTTATGCAAACCCACACAATGATCAATTTGATGACAAGTTTAAACAAATTCCCTTAAGATCAAAGTTATGATAAGTTTAAACATTCAAGAGATAACTCCAGACCAATTTCTAACTTCCACAACACTATCATCCATCAAGTAAGAGTTTGAGTGCACCCAACACAAAATTCAAAGAATAACTTAGGCCTCTTCCTCACAAGGGTAATTTATTTCTCTCTCTAACCCTCAAGTGTTTAGGCTTGTGTTTGCAGTTAATTTTCACAACTTAAGCACATTATCCATAGGTTTGCTTATCATCTCCACAGAGATCCCATCAAATACATGAATATATAATCAAGAGGTCTTTTCAAGGTTGTAACGTGGTCAAGGTCAAAAAGGTAGGATAAGAAAAGAAAATTTATATGCTATAACCTTATAATCAAAGGAGCAAAGGTACAATGCACAATTTTTCATTTAAGTACTAAGCTCAACCCTTTGCTTATTCTTTTCTTGACTTTCCTTATTACTGAATCATTCAAGCATTTTCACCTTGCTATTTTTTTTTTAATGATTCAACATTTGAATTCTTCCTTGCCCCCCCAAACTTAGTACTTGATACCTATTGACACCTACCAATGCTCCCCTCATCCAGAAGGTTGAGTAACATGGTTTTCAGAAGTTAGCTCAATGATAAGGTTATCAAAGACAAGCTCAGGCTCAATCACAGCTAGCAATGGATAAATCATATAAATCAGGTAGGCTTTTTGGCCAATAGCTCGTCAGAACAAAATGCCTCTGTCATGTCATGCACCATATATTCATGGAATCAAGCAAAGAATCAAGCAAACCTAAGATTATATTACTTAAGAACTACTCACTCAACAACAAATTATGCTTTTAGACTCAAATTATTCCTCACCCGGACACACTAGAGACCCTTCTCTAAGATAATTATGTCAAGCATCCCAACCCCAAACTTATAAAGAATCAAGTGTTGAAAATTTCTTTTATTTTCACATGGCATATCTCTCAAAGGTGTTTCACACGTCTTAACAACTCACTGAAAGGAATATGTAGAATTACTCTCATCAACAACATGTATTGAGTTCACAAAATCGGATCACCACGAAAACTTGCTATGACCCAAATAAAATGACTCAACAACTCAATCGTTAAACAGCAAACAACAAAACAGAACAAAATAAAAGAAATTACAGAGATAAGGTTCAAGAAATCTACTCTCAAGGGTTCCGTGAGGAACCCTCTCCTGGTCTCCTCTCCTTAGCCCCCTGCATCCTTTCACTCTCCCCCATCATCACATCTTCTCTATGAGGTGCCTCCTCCAAGGGTATTACTCTCCTCCTTAGTGGCTCGGTCTCATCCAGAATGACCTCCCCTGTTCGAGGTGGAGGAGTATCTAGATCTTCAACCGCTCCAAACTATTCTTCAATTTCCTCACGGGCTAGGTTGTTCAGTCCATGGAGGAATGCTAAATACTCAATATGCATGCCCTCGTCCTCCTCTATCCTTAGCTCCAGATTAGGAAAAGGAACACGTCCTCTCCTAGCAATCTCCAAAATTTCATCCTGAAGATCTGATTCTGGATCTCTCTGGTTTCAAATGTTAGGCATTACTTCACCTTGCCTATGAGGATCACCCCTGCGAGGAACATGCCTTGGAGGCATCTGTATCACCAAAACACTTGTTAAATCTTGCAATGTCATCAATTTAATCATCATAGTTTAGCACGTTAACAAGGGCAACAGTAATACAATTAATCACCCAACACAGCTAACAAAACACCAGACAATATGTTTTCAGCAATACATAATGAGTTTCAATAACATCAACCGATCAATTAAATCAATTGATTACATGTCACAGAATGATAGCATGTCACAAAACTCATTAAATGTTACAGAAATCAAGTAATAACTAAGAGACTGTTACAACATGTCAGCAAGTCTCTCCTTATGGTCTAAGTCAGCATCATCCGGGCCATCTCCATCAAACTCTCTCTAACTCTGCACTGTGAGCTGCCCTTTGAGCTGCCTGGCTAGACGACCCATCCTCTGCCGTGTCGTGTGTCTCGTCTCGAGACCAGTCATGCCAGCCATGTATAAACTGCAGCTTAGCCTCAGAAGGGTAGATCAATGCTCTCTGCTCTAGCTGAGCAAGATGTTGCTCACTAGTTAACTCGCGAGATGCAGCCAATGAACTCATAGTCTCCTGATGCTGGAGAGTCATCATCCGCGCATGCTCCTCTAATGTCATCTGATGATAGGGTCTAGCTTGCTGCTGTCTCTGAGTATGATCTGCGGCCCTGGGTTCCATTGCCTCCTTGGTGAAGCAATGACTCTCAATATAAGCTCGGTCAATCGGGTTTCTTTGCTTGACATCAATTTCATTCTTTACCTCTAAGCCAGCTTGAGCACAAAGCTCAGTGATGAGGTAAGGATGTCCCAGTGCTCCACTTGATCTGGAGTTCGCAGCTGACTGAATATCTAGGGCGATAATAGCCCCCACATCTATGCTCTGCCACTCATAATGGCATACAACAGTTTTGCCCGCACCATAGGCAAGGTGGACTCGTGTGAACAAGCAGTCAAGTTGGCATGCATGAACGCGGACCAAACTCGAGCCCTTGGAGTCAAGTTCTTCCTAGACAACCTTAGAATAGTACCGGACATGCTTTTTTCCCAATCACTCCCTGGTTTACAGCAAGTAGTCAGAACGGGGTCAGCAATGTCTTGGACATTCTGAAAAGCTAAGTATTCACAGCGACCCCCCAAGTGTTATGGATCCGAAGGAAGGCATTGATGGACTCCGCATAAAAAACATTGCTTCTCCCTCTTACCTCAGCATAAAACTTTTGATCTTCTGGGTTCGGGTTCCATGCAATAGCATAGAACTCCCAAACTATTTGTATATCAGCCTGCTTAAAGAAAGTGGCCAATGCCTGCCACCCCCTATCATGTAACACCTGCTGGATCTCAGGAAACTGAGTCCTCTGCAAAATCACTTTCCACTCAGCAACAACTGGTCGCCCCTGCAGATTCCTATACCGTTCAGCTCGGTCAACAGTGCGATACCAGATGTTGTCCATAATTACCCCAGAACTAGGGGTGTAAAAGAGTCGAGCCGAGCAGAGCACTTGAACCTTGAGCTTGGCTTGTCAAAAAAATGGGAAGCTTGAGCTTGGCTCTTATTTAAACGAGTCTAACCAAAAGTTTGAGCTTGGCTTGTTAACTAACGAGCCGAGCCCGAATAGTTCACGAATAGCTCAGTTCATTTACATCCTACTTAACTCATTTATAACTTAATTATTTTTTGCATTTATGAACATGTTCCTTAAATTATTTCTTAATTTAATCAATTTTTAATAAAATATTATATATTTGTTTATAAGCAAAAGGTACATTGATAAGAGTACAATGGTACAAGGATACTCTAACTCATATACAAGAGATAAAAAAAAAAAAAAAGGACTAAAGAAACCTATTAGATCTACAAAACCAATTACAGAGATCAAAACCAAAACTAAGTATGCAGTAGCTTTACAGGATGAGAAGGCTCCCGATCCATTTCACATATGATTGGACTTTCATCTAGATAAAGTTCAATATCAGATTTGGAAGTTGAAGTAGATTCCTTTTGGTTGACATAACTCATCAACTGAGACCAATCAGTTGAGGATGGTAATCTTTGTGGCAAACGAGAAGTAGAACCAGTAGATTCTGTAGGTTACAAACTTTTTTCCCCATATAATTATTGGTTTGCCACCACCTTTTCATTACTTTTCTTTTAGTTACAAGTGTGCACCACCTAGGATAATTACAAAAACTTGGATTAGGAATTTAGGATATATAAAATATTATATATATATATATATATATATATATATATATATATATATATATATATATATATATATACGAGCTGTTAATGTCGAGCCTATAAGGCTTGAGTTTGGCTCATTTAAATAATCGACCCAACTTCAAGCTTGGGTGTGTTTATTTAATTAAACAAATGAGCTTGATCGAGTATTTAACTAGTCGAGCTCGAATAGTTCACGAATAACTCAGGTTGTTTACACCCCTACCCGGAACCATGGCCAGAAGATGTGCCTACTGGCTCTGCAGTACGCTTGCTGCGCTTAGCACCCAATTTTTCTCTCGATGGTGCTCTTGGAAGATCCATACCTGAAACTCAGGAAAAAAAATTCCCGTGCAATGGTATATAATATCAGCAAGAAAAGCAAACCAAAATTCACAGTACTCATTCCCCAGGTTCATCCAAAAACAACCCCACCAAACCCCAAAAAATGTCAGTTTCACATGCACATTGTCCATATAAAGGTAACCTTAACATTGCAACACCCCACAAACACATAGAAATTGAATTTCAAACATTCAAGGACGAAACTCATGCAAGAAACTGATATCAAAGAATCTTTAACCAAATTCAGAATTTCAAATGGTTAAAAATGCTTAGGATTGACCTTTGATGCTTAGGAATCGAAGAAACTAGTAGAAAAGATGAAGTAGATGAGTCTGGTGCTCAGGATCTTCCCCAAGTAGAGAACTCGCGCGAGAGAATTTGAAAATTGGGAAAGAATGAGCGCTCTCTTGCGCTGAACCACTATATACTCGCGAGATCTCGCGAGGCGATAGGACTCTAGCGAGGCGAGACTTAAATTCAGCCCCAAATTGAAAACCCTAATTGAACACTCGGGAGGCGAGTGGCTTCTCGCGAGGCGAATCTGGAAACTCTGGGATTTGGAATTTCCCAGAATTGCGAGGCCAGAATGAGCTCGTGACGCGATACAGAGACGTGCATTTCACTGAAGTTGTCTTCGCGCGGCGAGTACCATCTAGCGAGGCGAAAAGTGCACATCAAAATATGATCCCTCTGCCTCGCCAAGCAAGGGTACTCTCGCTAGGCGAGACAGAGACTAGTATATTTTTACTTTCTGCCTCGCCAGCCGAGGTTACCCTTGCGAGGCGAGACAGAGATTAACATATTTTCATTATGCCTCCTCGCTAGGCGAGGATCTGTTCGCGAGGCTACACAGAGCCATATATTTTGAAGGTACTTCTTTGCGAGGCGATCACCATCTCACGAGGCGAAATGAAAAGCTCAAAATTCTGGAAAGTCTCAGCCTCGCGTGGCGATCAGATGCTCGCCAAGTGAGAGTAGACAGAGGCCTATTTTAAACAAAAAGAAAATTCCTAACTAAATGCATCTACTTCTAAATGCCTATGCTTGCAATTTCACTTAGCTTATGCTTCCTAAATGCAACTATCCTAACTTAAATGCGATAAAAGGATACCATTTGGGTTGCCTCCCAATAAGCATTTTTTTAATGTCACGAGCCTGACGTAAACGCCCCTAGAAGGGCTAAAGCAGCTTCAGTGCTATTATGCTATACTCAGACTGTCCTCCCAAGTAATGCTTGAGCCTTTGACCATTGATCTTAAAACTTCTTTCAGGGTCTTTGCCTTCCAGCTCCACCACTCAATGTGGAAACACAGATTTGATTTTAAAAGGTCCAGACTAGCTGGATTTTAACTTACCCGCAAATAACTTAAGCCTAGAGTTATACAGCATAACACTCTGGCCAGGTTCAAACACGCGAGACACAATATGCTTATCATGCCAAGCTTTAGTCTTTTACTTGTAGATCTGTGAATTGTCATAAGCCTGCAGTCTAATATCATTCAGCTCATTCAGATCGAGTAGTCTTTTCTCACCGGCTTCTTTATAATCATAGTTCAAAGCCTTAATAGCCCAGCAGGACCGATGTTCCAACTCAATTGGTAAATGGCATGCCTTACCATAAACCAGTTCATATAGAGAATGACCAATCGGAGTTTTGAAGGCTATTTGATATGCCTAAAGAGCATCATCCAACTTCTTCGACCAATCCTTCCGGGATGAGTTAACCGTCTTCTCGAGGATTCTCTTCAGTTCCCGATTGGACACTTCGACTTGACCACTAGTCTGAGGATGGTACGGAGTGGCGACTTTGTGAGTCACTCCATACTTCGCAAGAACAGTGTCAAATTTCTTGTTGCACAAATGTGACCCTCCATCACTGATTATGAATCGCGGTGCACCAAATCGTGCAAAATATTCTTTCGCACCAACTCAGTAACAACACTTGAGTCATCTGTTGTTGTTGCAACTACTTCCACCCATTTAGACACATAATCCACCTCCACTAAGATATACTTGTATGAAAAAGAGGGTGGAAACGGTCCCATAAAGTCTATTCCCCATACATCGAAAATTTGTACCTCTAGAATACTATTGAGTGGTAACTCGTGTCGTTTAGAGATGTTTCCAACTTTTTGACATTTGTCACACCTTTCCACAAAAGTCCGGGCATCCTTGAAGATAGTTGGCCAATAGAAGCCACTCTAGAGAACTTTTTCTGCTGTCCTCACACTCCCAAAATGTCCTCCATAATCTGAACCATGACAATTCCAGAGAATATCTTCCACTTGACACTCTGGGACACATCTTCTCAAGAGGCCATCCGCACATATCTTGAACAAGTACGGATCCTCCCAGACATAATATTTGGTGTCACTAAAAAACTTCTTCCGCTGTTGCCAGGTAAAGCCTTCAGATAAGAGCTTGTTTGCCTTGAAATTGGCCATGTCGGCAAACCAAGGAAGCGTTACTTCTGCAAGAGCATACAATCTTTCAATCGGGAATTCCTCTCGAATAAGCATCTGTTGCTCATCTTCATTCAAGTTCATCAACCTGGATAGATAATCTGCAACCCCGTTTTCTTTGCCCTTCCTATCTTTTATTTCTAAATCAAATTCCTAAAGAAACAAAACCCAACGGATTAGTCTAGGCTTAGCATCCTGTTTGGCCATCAGGTGCCTTATTGCAGCATGATCAGTGAAAATAATGACACTAGAACCTATGAGATATTGTCCAAACTTATACAAAGCATACACAACTGCTAGCAGTTCTTTTTCAGCAGGAGAATAATTAAGTTGTGAATCATTAAGTACTTTGCTAGCATAATATATCACATGGACTAGTTTATCAATTCTTTGACCCAACATAGCTCCTATTGCATAGTCACGAGCATCACACATAATTTCAAAGGGATATTCCCAATTTGGAGCATGCAAACAAGAAGCGGTAAACTCAAAGGATACATCCTTGCCCAAGAGGTCACACATTGGTTTTGCGATCTTGGAGAAATCACTAATGAATCTCCTATAGAACCCGGCATGACCAAGGAAACTCCAAATTCCCTTCACATCCTTTGGAGGTGGCAATTTCTCAATCACCTCCACTTTGGCCTTGTCAACTTCAATCCCTTTGGAAGAGATTTTATGACCTAGCACCACACCTTCCTTCACCATGAATTGACATTTCTCCCAATTAAGAACAAGGTTGGTGTCTTGGCATCGTTGAAGAACACATACCAAATTCTCCAAGCAATTGTCATAGGAAGACCCAAACACAGAGAATTCATCCATGAAAATTTCAATGAATTTCTCGACCATATTTGAGAAAATAGCAAGCATGCATCTTTGAAATGTTGCTGGAGCATTACACAATCCAAAAGGCTTTCTTCTATAAGCAATCACTCCAAAGGGACATGTAAAAGCAGTCTTCTCTTGGTCTTCTGGATCCACCAAAATTTGATTGTAGCCGGAATACCCATCAAGGAAACAATAGTAGGCATGATCGGCTAATCTTTCCAGCTTCTGACCAATGAAAGGAAGAGGAAAGTGATCCTTGCGAGTTGCATCATTCAGCTTCCTATAGTCAATACATACTTGCCACCCTGTGATGGTCCTTATTGGTATCATTTCATTTTTTTCATTAACCATCGTAATAGTGCCTCCCTTTTTAAGAACAACATGAACTAGGCCCACCCATGTGCTAACTGAGATTGGGTAGATAATTCTTGCTTCAAATAGCTTCATCACTTCCTTTCGCATAACATCTTTCATAACTGGATTCAATCTTCGTTGTGGTTGCACAATCGGTTTATAATTTTCTTCAATAAGAATTTTGTGTGTGCAAAAGGAGGGACTAATGCCCTTCAAATCGGAAATCTTCCAGCCAATAGCAATGTGATGGTCTCCGGGCACCCTCAAGAGCTTCTCCGCTTCAGACCTCGTTAAGGAGTTATTGATGATGACCGGATAGTGTCCCTCCTCACCTAAAAAGACATACCTTAAGTGAGTAGGGAGTTGTTTAAGTTCCGGTTTGTGTACTTCTTCATCCTTGGCTTTACTTGGAAGCTCTTCAACTTGTGACTCTGGTTTGAATAGAGATGGTAATACTTCCATTTGTTGTTCGCATTCTTTAATAACATCATTATCCATCTCCACCCACTCTACAACATCATGAGATTTTACCAACACTTTTTCAAGTGCTGAACCATGGTATCCGTGAGCAGCAACTGACTGAACAAGAGGGTCAATCACATCCATACTAAAATAGCTTTCATTCTCAACTGGGTGTTTCATGGCTTGAAAGACATTAAAAACCACATTCTCATCTTGCACCCTCAAAGACAAATCACCTTGCTGAACATCAATCAATGCTTTTCCTGTCGCTAAGAATAGTCTTCCTAAAATTAATGGAATTTGAGCATCTTCATCCATATCCAGAACAACAAAATCAGCTGGGAAGTTCTTCAACTACCCCATAAGGATGCTTGATAGAACGATTTGCAAGTTGTAGTAACATCATTGTATTCTTCACCTCTTTAATGCGAAGTCTTCTCAACATAGCAAGTGGCATCAAATTGATGCTGGCTCCCACTTCCAAAAGTCAGTTCTCCAATAGGGAAGGTATACTAAGGACCCCGGATCCTTCAACTTTGGAGATAGTTTCCTCTGCAAAATGGCACTACACTCCTCAGTCAAAGCAACCGTTTCTTCATCATTAAACCTTCGCTTTTTAGAGAGCATCTCCTTCATAAACTTTGCATAAGATGGCATTTATTCCAGAGCTTCCGCAAAAGGAATATTGATTTGAAGTTTGCGGAAAACATCTAAGAACTTTGAGAATTGTTTATCTTGCATCGGCTTCTTCAATTTATGAGGATAAGAAACATTAACCTAAGCAGGAATGTCACTTGCTTCCACATATCTCTTATTAGCATATGATGTATCCACATAAACCTTTTTGCCTCCCTCAAACTTCTCATAAACAACTCTGTTGTCTTTCTGCGGCACTTCATCATCCTTCTGAACAATAGTATCTGCTTCCTTTGTTGGAGAATTTTCCATAGGTTCCAACACTTTGCCATTTCGAGTTGTAATGGCATTGCATTGTCCCTTAGGATTATTCTCCGTGTTTCCCGGAAAAGTACCTGGCAATCTTTCTTCAAACTGTTTAGAAAGCTGAGAAATTTGTACCTACAGACCCTGAATTGATGCTTGAGTGTGAGTTGCCAACTTATCAATGGATGCATTTGTTGAAGCATTAAGTGCAGCAATAGAAGCATTTGTCTTTTCTAATGCAATTTCCCAATCAGGCTTCCTTTCTTGTCCTTGTGGCGTGAATCTTAGCAGAGCTTGAATACCATAAGGTTGTTTCTGCTGCCCTTGATTCCCATAATTACTCCAAGTGAAATTTGGTTGATTCTATTGGTGTAAGCCCTAGTGGCCAATCTATTTTGAATAGATCATCATTTGCATCATGACTTTGATCATATATCTGATATATGAATAAGGCATGAATTTATTATGTTATTAGTATTTAACATAATAAAGTTCTTAGAATAGGCAGTTCGTTTAATGGAACATCAAATGTGACTTGATCGGGAGACCCCATTAAACCATAGAACATTATTCTTAAAGTATCCATAGTCGAGTATTATTGTTAATTAGGACAACAATAATACATAAAAACTATTGTGTGAGTAGACTGATGACCACATCTCACGGGTCATGGATATGCGATATCAAGTCAACACACAGGTGCAAATATTAGGAGTAATATTTGTATTGGATTGACCCACTATGAGAACGTTGCATAATAGTTATGTAAGTGTCATAAGCGTTTCTCATGGCGACCATAGTGAAGTAGTCCTTCGACTTGAAGTCACTACGATTCCTACATGTGGAGTTGTAGGCTTTAATGCTATCAAACGTCATCCGTAACAAGATGATCATAAAGGTCGTTATTGGGCCTGCAATAAAACTTGTTGAAGGATGTGAGTGATGTAGATAGGATTCGTCCCTCCTACATAACAGGAGTAATGTCATGGGCCTCTCGATAGAGTAAGACGTGAAATATGCATGGCCACGCAAAAATGGGCCAATATGTGACATTGGGCCCATTTGTGATTACACGTCTACTCGGGAATTGAGAAACAAATAATTGAACTTAACAAGGATGACACACTTATGCATTGTGTTCAATTAAGACATATGGACGAAGGGACATTTACTATACGGTTATTTTGGTTACCGTAAGGTATATATCTTATCACCGATATTCTCACTAATTGGGTAACAATGATATATTGCTTGATGCCGCTCATTGTTTATAATATTAAATGTGATTTAATATTATTGTCAATTTATTGAGAACTTATAGGGTCACACGTATAGAGCAAATAGTCGGAGAATGAATTAATTTATTAAATATGATTTAATAATATTAATTATAGATTGGGCCTGTAGCGTACAAGCCCAATGAGGTTAGATTAAGTGGGTGACAGCTTATAATGTTGTGCACGTCACTTAAGCGCTAAGAGATCTTGTTGCGCATAACCTAGTGGCCGTCGCACCTCCTTGGTAGGCGCGCCCCCTCACCCCTGCCGTCAGCTAGCACGACGTTTTCTCCGGCGATGATTTGTTCACGTGGACTGCGTAGAGGTGCTACTCCATTGTGGTACTAGTGATAGCGTTATTCGTAGTGCTCGTGATCAATAGAGAAGGCCTGTTCTTCCCTTGCAGTGATCGCGGTAAAGCTACGCTACAAGAGGTAAACACTACATCATGAGTCATGACCATTCGCATGGATCTTTTGGTGGGAATTTTTTCGCCGCGTTATCGTTTTTAAATACGCAAATTCCCAACAGATTCCTTATACCAGAATTATAATTGTTGGAGTAAGAGTTATTCTGCTGCCTCAGATAGTCATTCCTCCCTTTTTTGTTTGCATCATAGAAGTTATGACACGAATCGACTTGCTCATGAGAGAATTGATCACCTAAACACAATGCACTGTCATGATTTCCATTACAGAAAGCACAAGTTAACTGACATTCGTTGGCAACATTGACTAAACGCTTAGAAACAGCAAGATTCTGCTGGAGAAGTTTATTCTGAGCTAAGATTGCTTCATAAGTCTTTGCATCGACTTCATTGCCACCCCCTCTCTGTGGGTACACGCACCTCTCACCATCTCTGCTCTGATAATCATTGTGAGCCATTTTCTCAAGTAAAACCCAAGCATCTTCTGTTGACCTTGCATTCACAGAACCACCAGCTGTAGTAAAAGACCAGTATAAAAATAGTTCACTTTCCTCCACATGTCAAAGAATGGGCTTGGGCACCTTCTCAAAAGAATATGATAGCGTTCCCAGGCTTCATTTAAAGATTCCCCTTCCTGCTGCCTGAAGGGTTGAATGGCATTTTGTAAAGATGATGCCTTCTGAGGAGAAAAGAATCTCATCAGAACTGAGCCATATCATCCCATGTGGTGATGCTTCCCGGGTTCATATGATCGTACCAGTCACGAGCTCTAACCCGTAAAGAAAAATGAAAGACTCGCAACCGGTATGCATCATTAGATACACCTTGCTGCTTGGAGATATCCAGAATCTCCAAAAATCTTGTGATGTGCCTATGAGGATCTTCATTATCACGCCCCTCAAACTGATTTTGCAGAATCAAGTTGATACCAGCGGGCTTGATTTCAAAATTATTAGCATCAATAGGTAGTCTCACAATTGTGGAACTGCAGTCGTCCACACGTGGAAGAGAATAATCTCCCAAAGGTCTGTATTGCGGTGGTGGATCTGCCATTTCCACAAGATCACGAGGCTCTGGTAGTAAACCCCTTCTTCTTGCTTTTGTTTGTTTTCTCAAAGCTCAGCAGGTTCTCTAAACTTTAGGAATAAATAGCAAGTCTTCAGGATCTATTGTACCTCGCATGCACAAAACAAACCACCAACACAAAGAACTCCACACAAGGTTAGAAGTTCAACTAAATCAAAATAAAAGAAAAACAATTGTTCCAAGTAGTTATCTCCACCAATACTTATGATATTGGTCAGTGCCAATCCCTGGCAACGGTGCCAAAAACTTGATCTAAATTTAGCAAGTGCACTAAATCGATCGAGTAGTATAGAACTTGGAAGATACGAAATCGAACACGAGGATTGAGATGACCAATTACCACTTCTTAATTTTGATAACTATTCAAACGTCAAATGAGTTCACAAAATGAATTAAAACAAAAGAATGAATTTTAAAACAAAAATCTTTTAGAATTGATTTTAAAAAAAAAAAAAAAACTGATCGAGTGTAAGAATAAGTTGAGAATTTACTTCAAATCTGAAAAGCTCTGAGACTCTGATTTACCCAATCTATGGAGCTAGAATTTCATAGACAAAATTCTAAATCCATATACGAACTCCAGTTTGGTGCAGTTATGGCAATCCATCCCAATTTCTAACATTAACAAATATCAATCGAGATTCCTAATTTATTTTAATGCTTGGGTTAGAGCACACTAAAATTTATCCCTTGATTCCTAACCAACTATATTCCTATGATGATTATTAACCAAACAGTTTATTAAGTTCTATGACTCTCTATAGAAATTGCACAGGGTTCTTATCTCCTCTCGGTCTCAAATTATCCTATGGTTTTTCACAAACGCTCTAGACACATAAATCTCCTCCCGGCCTCATTATGATTGCCCTATCATTCAATTATTTCTCCAGCTAATAATTGAAGGCACTAAGATCATGAGAAAAACATAAAAGCAATGATAATAAAGGTTTAGCCATAACATTACCAAACCTTCATAAGTGGCTACATCATCACCCTAGAAAAGGGAATTTAGCTCCTCATTATTGAAACAAATACCAAATTCATTGAATAAAATCCAAGATCCATAACAGAAGTTGATAAAACTCAAAAATCCTAATAATCATGAAGTAATCACAGCTTATGGTGTAAAAGAAGGTAACCTAATTATGTTTAAAAACTGAATTTTTACACCCTGAAAACGCACACTCGCGAGGCGAGAAGTCTCTCGCAAGGCAAAATTTAATGACTAATATCCTAATCTATCAGCGTCTGCTCGTGAGGCGAAAGGCCTGTCGCGAGGCGAGAAGCTCAATCCAGCATGCTTCAGTTCTTTGCTCCTTTCAACACCATAAATTCCAAAGCTTCACTTTTGACCCTAATTGAGTACATGTAAGTACAAGCACCCAATTACACATACCTGACTCAAAAACATAGAAAAATTACTAAAAACAATATAGGGACTCAAAACACAACTTAATACTAAACAAAGACAAATATGGGTAAAATTGAAAATAAACTCAACAAATATAATTAAATCCACTAATTAATCATAGTAAAAACTAGATAAACCAGCGGGTTATCAAAATACTTATCCTGTGTTGATGATGTCTTATGTTGTTGATTGAATAACATGAGATATTGAGATGTATGATATGCATGACTAGTATTTTGTTGTCTTGTATGTCGTACCGTTTTTACTTCTGCCATGTGTTGTGCTGATGAATGGGAATCTCACCTCATTACTTTGTCTTGTATCGTTGTATGCTTCTCTGGTTATCTCTCGAGAAGGTTGTATTACTGAGACTTCACCCAACGTTTCGGATGCATCTCTCTGCTGACCCTCCCAATGGTTATAGCATTTGGACTTCTAGTCATGATGGGCTTATAGCGACGTACATCTGGAGAGCTGCACTCACCATCCGCAAGGGTCGTAGAGGACGAGTTCTTGACCGCTCCACAGCTTGTCTTCATGTCGTCTGCTGTCAAGGTTGTACTCGTAAGTGGAATGCTAGATGGACTTTTTCACTGATGCGTTCAGTGCCTTCTCCCTCTGTTAGGGATAGGCCGCTTGTTAACAGAGTTGCTTCTAAGTCAACTTCTGTTATGTCTTCCATATGAATACCAACAGTAGTCTTTGCTAGGGTTCCTGTTAGGTCTCATTTGATGGGTCCTGGTTAGAAGGTGATGAGTGAAAAGACTAGGAGTGAGGTGATTTATCCACACCTTCCTATTTCTTTCACTTGTCTCTCCGTAAAGGAGAAGTCAGAGGAAGTATTCCGCGGTTGACCCAAGGGATGTCTTCCCGTGTAGTCTGTTGTCGGCCAATGTAAAGTGTCAGAAAGTCTATACTTTTCTTTTATCTTTTGTGGAGCTGCGTCTCTAATCTTTCATGATGAGTTTGTATTTTTCTATTTTCTTTCTGTAGTCGGGTTGGGTTTTTATGTAATCCTTTATGAACTTATATTATGAAATGTTTCTGTTTACCTTACATGCATGAACGGTTACAAGTTTTACAATTATGTCTTGTAAACAGGAAACATTTACCCCATCTTTCTTAATGATTTTAATTAACCCGTTTTTCGATCTTATAGTTTTATAAAATATCTGTTATGTGATGTCCCCGGAAAAGGTGTTACCTTATATTTGCTCGAGAAAGTTAGTTTTATTAAAACTAAGCTCAAGAGGATTTTGTCTCAACACTACGAAAAGGAAGTTAAAAGGTGACCCAAAGGTCAATGTGGGGAAAATATTTTGATAATATTTCAAAGAAAGCTAGCTAGCACTTAAATGTAATGATCCTAGCATGTGCCTGGTTTGAAAGAGATATATTAGATTTAGGAGTATATATAAATGTTATGCCATATAATGTCTATGCTTCTTTGAATTTTGGTCTATTAAAAGAAATTGATGTTATTATATAATTTGGAAATCGTTCTATTGCTTATCCTAGAGGTCTTGTAGAAGGCGTTCTTGTGCTGGTTAATGAATTAATATTTTTAGCGGGTTTTTATGTGCATGATATGGAAGAGGAGAGACAACTATGAATTCTTCACCAATTTTTTGCTAGAAAGAATGTTTTTTAAAGTAGCTCTTGTTGAAAAATTTATTTCAAAATAATTTGTTTTAAAGTTTTTAAATCTCTACTTTATTATCATTTACTATAATTAATTTTCTTTAATTTTTTTGTTCATAATTTGATTTAGTTTTATTATTTTTTTAATGCTTTTTAATTACTTTGTCATTTACTTTAAAATATTTCCATTGTGGGAATTTCATTTCATTGCAATTGAATTGGTTATAATGCTCCAACGTTACTAACTTTAATTTGGTTAAAAAAAGTTTCTTTGTTCAATATATAAAGCTGAAGTGCTATTGGTTTTGCTTGTTAATGAGGCAATTATTTTTGGTTCAAAAAAAGGAAGATCGAAAGCAATTGAGGCTTGCATTCAACTTCTATATAAAGATTGCTTCCAAGAGGGGATGGGAGAGAGGATGATTCTTTTGCTTCTACTATAGTTGTGTTCTTATTTGTAACAATCACATTTCTCTCTCTTTTTCTTTCTTTTCTAATGTGTAAGAGTTGATATTATTCTTGTTGTTCTGTGTTTCCAGGGTAATATTATTACTCTGGAAGAGTCTGTTAAATCCTAGGTGATATTCGTATTATTTTTTATATTGTGGCGAAATAATTCTTAAGGACAATTTGATCACATGCCTTAAACTATAATTTTCTTTATGTGCTTCATATTTTTCTCTATTGTTTTATTTGTTCGTTTTATTTATTATTTTTATAACATGATGTTCATGTGGCACATTTATTATGGAGAGGTAAAAAAGTTATATGTTTTTTTATGAATTAAAAAAAAAAAAGTTATATGTGAGTGACACATGTGCTGATGTGATGAACTCAAATAAATATTTTTCACATTTATAAAATCAAACCAATCATGATTGAAATTTTGATAGAATTTTTTTACTTTATTATTCAAAATTATAATTAATATAAGCTCAATAGGTTGACCAATGAGATAGGTCGAGCTGGGCCAACTAGTGAGATATGTCGACTTGGACAAAATCAATATCCCATAGGCCGCCTACCTCTATCAGCCTACCAAGGCATCCTGCCTACCCCTAACGGCCTACCTAGGCTCTCCACCTATCTTTGCTAACCTACCTAGGCTCGCCATCTACCTCTGCCGTCTTACCTATGCTTGTCGCCCTACCTCTATGAGTCAACTCAGGGTCATCGCCATATTGTGATTGGATGGCTGACGATTGATGTGATCTATATGGCAGTGCATTCCCCCTTTTACCCTATTGGCCAAAGTATTGATCAATTGCTAGGAAATGAGAACTTATGCCCAGTGGAGGAAAACCTCCCCATCAAAGGATTATAAATACCCACATAACAGGGAGTAAAGAAAGGATCTCTTCCTTTGCTATATCATTCATATCTTTTTTTTTTTTTTTGAAACACTATATATTATTGTACTGATTTAAGTATCAGAGTGTCTTTGTAGGTTTATCTCACCACTCCATAAACCACACTAAAGCCAACCTCCAAAGAACCTAGTTAACAACCCGACATACATTAGAAAAGAACACGAATCAAGGTAATCTTTATTATAGATGTTTTGTTTATTTTCTCGAAGTTATACTTATTTCAGCCTTGAAATTATTAATATATATTATAACTCTTTTATTTATTTATCTAATCTTGTAGAAGGCATGCTAATTTGATGACCCACACTTATGAATTTGTAATATGAATCCAAAAATGAAAATACATAAAGGAAGAATTTAATATTTAATTTGTTATACTTGAATTAATTTTTTTTGTTATTAATTTATTAATTTTGTATTTATGTAAGATTGTGAGATGAAGATTTTTAATTTTTTTTTTTGTCCAAGACTCCTGTTATTCGAAAGTCATATTGATTTTTAACAAATCCGAATCAAATCAAAAAGACTTATTAAAAGAATAAAATCCTCTCTAACGCATTTTTCATTCATAAGAGTTAGTATCTAGACTTTATTTAGAGAGAATCAAATATTATTATTATTTTAGAGTATATCTCTATTAATTTTTGTATTAGAGATAGAAGTTATTACGACGAAAAAGTATATATTGACCTATAACTTTGTTTAACGATTATATGTAAGTTTTGTTTATGAACCATTATTGATTGTTGTATTGATTATGATTTTTTTTTATTTATAATTATAATTATATTTTATTGTTAGAAATATGACCAATAATTCAATATTTTTAAATTATAAGTTTTTCAAAAGAAAATTTTATTTTTTTATCCCGTTCAAAACGCTAGTAGTACATATAGATTCTTCTCCCGTATGCAAATTAGGGTTTAATAGGGTTTTCCCGATCCTTATAAAACTAGATAATTTGTTATTTGTGTGAGAAATTCGTTTTCTTTTCTCCGATTGTGGGGTAAAGAAAGCTGCGAACAATGCCTCCGAGAGTGGTGAAGAGAGGTGCTGCAGCAAGGAGGATGGTAAGAGCAGCCAAGGAATCTTCCAAGGCTACTCTTCAGAACAATGAAGCTGCTGCAGATGTTGTGATGCAAGAAGAAAACCCTGTTCTTGAGGTTGATGCTAAGCCTGAAGAGAAGGAAGAGAAATCTGTTGTTGTTGTTGTGGAAGATGAAATCACTGATGTGAAACAATTGGCTCCAGAGGCTGCGGTGAAAAGTAAAGTACCTTTTCCCCGTTTTAATTTTTTAAAAAGAATTATATATGCAATGTTATTTCTAATTACTGTTTGATGCATGCTGTTGCTGTTGTGTGATATGGGGTTTTGTGAAAAGATCAAAATTTTGCTTTTCTTGGATTGGATTTGAATTGGTCATCAATATTTTTTGGTTTCTGTAGTTGTTAATTAGTATGGGAGGTTTCTTTTGTTTTAGAATTTTTAGTTGTATTGTAATATCTTAATCTGATTATTGTAGGAAACTAGTAGTGTAATTATAGTTTGATTATGTAGAGAGGGAATTCTGGGAATTGAGAATCTGATTATCATGCATATTGTTATGTTTGATTTGAACCGAGACTAATGAAGATTGATTTTATTGAATGTGGGCTACCATAATTTAATATTGAATATGATGTTGGAAAAGTTGAGTGGTTTTGACTGGGATGATTTTTAAATATTTATTTTATGACAGACAAGGTAGAGGAGGTTAAGGAGTCCATAGATGAATATGAAAAAGATGAACGCGTAGATTTGGAGGATAATTATCCTGAGTATGAAGCTGAGGAGTATGGTGGAGTTGATTATGATGAGAAGGGAATTGAACAAGATGAGGGTCACGAGGTGGGAGATGAAGTGGGGGAAGACCCTGAAGAGGATGTGGGTGAAGAAGAGAGTGATACGGGTGATGAAGAAGTTGAATATGTCTATGAAGAAGTGGAAGATGATGAGGATGATGAGCATGCAGGTGAGGAGCATGAGCCTGCACAGATGGCTGATGTGGAGGGAGTGGTGCACCATGAAGTTGTGAAGGAGGGCAGGAAGCGGAAGGAATTTGAAGTATTTGTTGGGGGCCTAGATAAGGATGCTACTGAGGATGATTTGAGGAAGGTTTTCAGTGAAGTTGGGGTGATCATTGAAGTCAGGCTGATGATGAATCCTCATACTAAGAAGAACAAGGGATTTGCATTTTTGCGTTTTGAAACTGTTGAGCAAGCAAAAAGAGCAATAGCAGAGCTAAAAAATCCAGTGGTAATCATTGATCTTCTCATGGTTAGAGCAGGTTTGAAGTTATTAGCGTATTGAATCGTGTTTTCATCACTGCAATTTCAGATTAATGGCAAACAATGTGGTGTTGCTCCCAGTCAGGACAGTGATACTCTCTATTTGGGTAATATATGCAAGACATGGACAAAGGAAGCTGTAAGTTCTTTTCTTGGTCTATTTCTTGTTACATTGAAGGCCTGAGTGATGCTTAGCAGTGATCTATGAAGCATGGGTATGGCTTAAAGCCATCCATGTATATGGTATGGATATCTGTACAGTACGCACATATACTTGCCCTGTACACCTGTGTACTACTTAAAAAAATTAAGTTGGATATGGCTTGCATATCAGCCGGTTCAGTTTGCTTCCAAGCCTGTACAGCTTGGTTCTAAAATTCTAATATCGAAGCCAACAAATCATCGATCTCCTAATCTTATTTGAAGATTAAGTTCCCTACCATAATCCTATTCGAAGGATGAAACTCTGAACGACACCCTGCCTCTCACTCTCAGACCACGATGCAGGCTTTCTCCCTTTCCTTAGTTTCAGACTGCAAACTACTCTTCTTTGGCGAGTTTAGTGTTCTTGGGTTGTTCTTTCTTTTCTAATTGATGGTTGTACTTCTGAGAGATGTAGTTGTTTTCTCTCTTTATAGAAGAATGATAGATTCTAATATTCTATCCTACTACTTTCCCTCTCTCTTCATAGAAGAATGGGTTGTTCTGTCTTTAATATACTGTATATGTGAGATGCATTTGTGATGGTGTGATATTTTTAAATTTCTTTAGATGTGGCTTTCTGTACAAGTTTTTTTTTTTCCAATTCACACTTCACACACTTTTGAGTAAAATGTTTTGGCTGTATATGCCTTTGTGGTATATATTATTATTTTTTGTATTGGTTTGGGACTTTTGGTTCAAATACTTAAGTTTATTAATATAATTCTATAGAACAGCATTTACGAAGTAATAGTACTAAGGGTCCGTTTGGGTAAACGGTTTAATTAAGCGCTTATAGGATAAGCGCTTATCATTATGTATAAGCTATTTCTATAATCAAAGAGAAAATATAGTCAAACTGTTTTCATATAAGTTATAAGCAGTTTTCATAAGCTATCCTGGAGAGCTTATCAAAATAAGCTGAAAACAGCTTATGGACATGTCATAGATTGTTTCCATAAACTCTCCCAAACACTCTGACAAGCGCTTATGCCAGTAGATAAGCCCAAATAAGTTGTTTATAAGCCAATCCAAATAAGTCCTTAGAGATGTTTTCTCCTGTCTCTTTTATATACTTTATTTTTTATTTTTTATTTATTTTATTTTTTTATCTTATGATTTGGGGGTTCGAATAGTATTATTATATGAATTAAATTTTCTATATTTTTTTTAATCTACACACACAGACACACACCACACAAATAAACGCCTTTCCGTAACTGTATCCATGCAACCTAGGTAGTAATTATGTTTTATCAGAAGCTTACGAAGTTTTTAACTGTTAATGCAACTTCTGGTGCCAGTTAAAGGAGAAGTTGAAACATTATGGAGTGGAGAATGTTGAAGATTTGACTTTAGTAGAAGATAGTAACAATGAGGGAATGAACCGTGGATTTGCATTTTTGGAATTTTCATCTCGCTCAGATGCTAAGGTAGCCTTTAAGCGACTGCGGAAGAGAGATGTTATGTTTGGAGTCGATGAGCCTGCCAAGGTTTCCTTTGCAGACTCCTTTACTGAGCTGGGTGATGGAATTTTGGGAGAGGTATTTTTCCGAATCTGAATTCTATTTTATCACCAAGGATCATTATATAGAACCTGTGTAGTACAGTTCTTCAATCTTATTGAATCATTTGGGCTTTCTGTAAACATCTATGTAACTATGTTGGCTTCCAACACCAGTAGTGGTTATTTATTTTGTAGACTGCTTTTGGATGTTATAACTATTTTTTACTTATTATTTCTTAAAAATACTGTGGGTTTCTTTTTATAGTTGATGAATAAATTTCTACAAATTTAACCTATTTTAATTTTGTGGCTGGAAAGGATGAAACTTTAGTAGCTCTGTTGCGAGGATAAGCAGACAGTTTGAACTTCTGCTGTTGCTATACCTTATATTTGCTGACCTCTATTTTTTTGTATGAAGCTGATCAATTGCATTCAAATTGCAGGGTAAAACTGTGTTTATTGATTCCTTGCCTCCTTCATGGGATGAAGATTATGTCCGCAATCTTCTTAAGAAATATGGGGAGATTGAAAAGATTGAGCTTGCCAGGAACATGGCAACTGCCCACAGGAAGGACTATGGATTTGTTACGTTTGGCACACATGCTGCTGCTGTGGAATGTGCTGATAGCATTACCAGTGCAGGGTTAGGTGAGGGTGACAAGGTCTGTTTTGACTTTTAAATACAATTTATATGTGAAACATCTAAATGTAGCATTTTATAATGCTTCCAGCTTATTTCAGGTTAAAGTTAGGGCTAAGTTGTCAAGACCACTTCGGAGAGGTCGTGGGAAACATGCCAGTCATGGGGGCTCTGGCCGCAAACCTAGAAAAATGGCAAGGCCTTCGTGGAGTCAACCTGCACCACGTAGTCTTCCTGCTCGTGTGGGAGGAGGAATTGGAAGCCGTGTTAGACCTGTTAGTGTGAGAGATAGACGCCCTCTGAAGTCCCTATCAGTAAGAGCTAGGCCAGCGGCTCCTCCAGTTAGATCCCATCACAGGAGACCATCGGGTATGGATTATATTTGTTCTTTCCTCACAGACATTCTATTGTTAATATTTCTTTATGAATAACATACCGCCATATTGTCTTGTTAGCTCCTGCATATCCAAAACATAGCATGAAGAGAGATTATGGTCGACGTGAGGATCTGCCACCTCCGAGAAGTAGAGGTTATGTGGATTATGGCTCTCAGGTGGCTTCCCAAAGACGGCCATCTTATAGGGATTATCCAGCCCGCGACCCTGGCTACTCTGAGCTCCCTAGAAGCACATCTCATGCTGCATCAGGGAGAGGTGATTTTGATGATGGCTATGGACAAAGGTTTGAGAGGCCTCCTCCTCCTTCCCCCCATCGAAGTTATCGTGGAGGGCACCCCCGTGATTATGACACACTACCAGACTTGAAACGTCCTTATACTGCCATAGTAAGTATTATTTCTGCACATTTATTTTAATGGCATTGTTTTGAATCTCATTTAAGTTCTGTATTTAGTAATTGAAATTATTTTACTTTTATTTCTCTTCAGGATGATGTTCCTCTGCGGTATGCGGATACTGGTGTTCGCCAATCAAGAGCTCGTGTGGACTATGGAGGTAGTGCTTCACAGTATGGCGACGCTTATGGGGATAGGTTAGTTTCCTCTAAATTCAGGGTTCTTGCTTTCACCCCACCTCTAATTGTTCTCTGGTAACTTATTCTTACATTTTGATTAGTAGACTTGAGAGATCTAGCCTCGGATATAATGGCAGGAGAAGTTCTATTTCTACGCAAGACACACATGGGATGTATAGCAGCCGACATGGCATGAGTTACGGTGGAGGTTGATTCTGTTGCAGATAATCTGATGTGTTATTTGGAACATCAAATTTTATTTGCTTAGTCCTTATATCTTTATTGTATGTTGCTTGTCAGGTTCTTCTGGTGTTATGCACTCATCAAGTTATGGTGGTGATTACATGCCTCGCAGAAGTGATGTAATGTTACTGGCCTTTCTCAATTGGAAGTAGTGTTATATATGATTGGCTGTCAGTTGTATTCTTATATTCTGTTGTGTTGGTCCTGTAGCTTGGAGGAAGTTCGTATTCATCGAAGTATTCTGGCAGAGGTGTGGGTGGTAGCAGCAGTTATATAGGTGGAGGTGGATCTGGGTCTTATTATTGAGGTATGTACATCTTACAACTCCTCATCATTGCATTTTGTGACATATATGAGTAAGTGTCCATTGTAAGTAAGTCTACATTTCTCTGAGATTTCTCCATTCTCGAATGGCATCTATATATTTTTGCTCAAGGGATATGAGTGGTGAAGATTGCACACTATGGTCACAAATGAACTTGTTAAGTTGTTATGAACAGATATAATATGATAAAGAGGCTGCTATAGGATGTGGACTTTTGAAGCTTATGCATGTTATGATGTCTCAAAACAAAGGTTATGTCAATTCAAGCTATCTTGGGTCTTCTCTGGATGAATGCATTATAAGTTACTGAATTTGTGCTGTAGAGGGCTGGAGTTAATTAGCAATGGAAAGAGAAGTGTGGAGCATGTGATGTATAATTAAACCTCGTTTTATACGAATCCCATATGTATGGATAATATGAACAACTGTCTGTTCATTTAGACAAAGGTCAGAGATGTTACGTTTTTCCTTAAGGATTATTGGAATTTTTTCCTGCAGAATTTGTCAAAATATTTCTTTTTTTAGTCGCAAAAGAGATGTTTAGTTACTTTGGATTGCTTAATTTTTATTTACCAGCCCTGTGATAATGGACAAGAATGAACTACCCACACTTTGTTGAGCTACCATTGGTAGTAGTACTGTAGTAGTAATATGAGCAGCAAGGAAAAAGATTAGTTTCTCAAGATTTATGTGATGGGTTGCCATCCTAAAATGCGTGATGCACTGGCAATATTTGTTTGAGGATTTCAAACTTTGGAAATTTGTACTGACGGGGAGTACAAGATGCAAAAGAAACATTCGTATAAAAATACTCATCTCGCTAGATACACTTATAAAAAAAAAACTTTCTGTTTACAAATTTCAGGAATAAAAATTCAGGTTATCCCATGTTAATGGCCATGCTACAAAGTACAAAATGTGAGAATTGAGAGGCTAGTTAGCTCCTTAAACGGTTAATAAATAAAGAGTAATACAAACTCTTCACAGAAAATAAATTAATGGATGAAATTATTCATCCACCATTTCACCCACACTTTACAAGATTTGTTTTCCTTGTGTAATTGCTGTATTCAAAGCTTACGTGCATATAACATTTTCCTTAATTTTATATCGTTGATTTTAGAAACATAATACTTGGCCCCCACTAAATGGAAGTTCTTCCCTTGGCCACCTAATAACTAATAAGCATAATTTGATCTATAAGATAATTCGAAATTAGATTTGAAAAAAAAAATACCTATTTACTTTTTAGATTTAAATGTCATATATTGTAAAGGGTGAGGATTAAGTTACTTCAAAAGTAACATAGTTATTCCAAATTCTCACCCTTCATTTTTTCTAATCTAAGAGCTTACATTAATTCATTAATTTAAGCTACACGACTTCTATTGGATTAGAAAATATGAAGGGCAGAGATTTGGAGTAATCTTTTAAATTTACTTTTGGAGTAACTTGATCCTCGCCCATTTGTAAATATAAATTTCTTTTACATGATCAACTAATTATATATTGTTATATTATTAAAATATTTGTTTCTTATAATAATTACATAACAGATATGTGTACAATGATATATAATTTGCCTATGTAAAAATTATTAGGCAAATGTTAATCAATGCGCTAGTTAAAGAATTAAATAAATAATTTTCTATTGAGAAATAGTATACTCAACATCTTGAAAAGTGATATATTTATTTTTCCAATAAAACCTTGTTTTCATTTGTAAACAAAAAAAAACTTTATTTTTTGAATTCCATAAAAAATGTCTTGGAGTTTGGGTTAGTTTGACTAAAACTTTTAGGAGAATGTTAATGAGTTCATTCAGTGCACTTGTTAAGAAATCAATAAATGAAAAATTTCATTGGAAAATGTTACATTCAATATTTTAAGAAGTGTCATATTTAGTTTTCCAATGAAAAATTGCTTTTATTGGATTCCTTAACCAGCCCTAAGAACATCTCCAATGATGTAATCTATTAGAGTTGCTTAACTTCACTTTTTATGGACTTTATCATGTCACATCATCACTTTTTACTTTATATTACTTTAAGCAAATTTTCACTCCAATGGTACAACTCTCAAAAGTTCACTAAATGGCTCCCACAAAATACCTCACATCTTTATTTACATTTATTTTTATTCCAATTTAAAATATTAATACATTTGTGATTGAGCAGCTGAATATTGTGGTTCTATCTTTTTTCTATTGGTAGTTCTTATATAAGAACCGGTTGCTTATAAAAATAATCGTCCTTATATGTAACATCCATATCAGATTGCTCCAAAGTGCAACCTACTAAAAATTTATCATTAACTTTAAGAATCTATTAAGAACTTTACATTGGAATTGCTTTAAGACTCCTTAGCAAGACACAAACTTTTAAACTCACAATAAATCAAGATTCACTGGGAATATAAAACTTGTAATGCAATATCTTGAAAATATAAAAAATATTTAATATTTTTTCATTTAATAAGTAGAGGATTATATAAAAATTAAGTAGGAGGATTTAGAATTTGAGTTTAATTTTGATATAATATCATCATAAAATTTTTTATACTATCAAATTATCATGAATGTTTTTATAGGTGATTTTTAAGTAGTTATAATTAGAGTCTACTAATGACATTTTATGACTAACTGTTTAAAAAATCTTTACAGGTTAATACTAATTAAGAATCTTTGAATTTTTAATATTAAATCATTGTCTTTAAGTAAAGTAAAGATAAAGAAGAAAGAGTGATAGAGAACGAAAACGTGTCGATTCGTTATTCCTGTTAAGGAAGCATAGTAACTATTTTGCAGCTTCATGAAAAACTGCGAAGGTTGTTGTTGTTGTTATTACAGGGTCACAAACATTGAGACAAAGAAAAAAGAAGAGGAGGATCGAAGCCACCCCATTTCACTATTGGTTCCATAATCTGAAATGGGTCGACGCCAAAATGACTCAGATTTCGGTAGATTTGCGCTTCTGATCCTCTTCTTGATTGGTGCAATCTCCTGTTCCCTGGTGTACCTTTTCCTCACTGTGGTCTTCAGGCCTAGCAGCAATGCATCCGTGTCTTCTTCAATGCAAGAATTGGAATATGAAAGTGGTGTTGAGGAAGAAGGGAAGCAATGTTGTAGAGGGATTGAGCATTTTGAGCTTTGGGGTGATGCTGTGAAATGGGGTGCTGAATTTAAGGTCAATTCTTCTGAGGATTGTTGCATGGCTTGTAAGAGGATGTGTAGGGGTGATGGTGGACCTTGTTTATGTAATTCATGGGTGTTTTGTGGAGATAGAGAGGCATGTGGACCTAAATTTGGTGAGGTATTATTATTATTATGATTGCTCTTATGCATTTCTTTCTATTCTTGATCATATCTGAAATGTGATTTGGGATTATGGTTTTTTGTTATTTTTTAAATCTTGTAATTACAAATTTCAATGAACTGATTTCTTGGAGATCCTCAATTGGGGTGGGAAATTTAGCTATCCTGGAGTTCAATTGTACAATTGTGTAAGGCTGGAACTGGAACATTCCTGTTTTTTAGGCTTAGAATTTTATATGCACTTTATCATAGTATTATATTATTACCTACTCTTGTTTCAGTGTTGGTTAAAAAGACAGAAGGATGCTTTTAACCCTGATCGACGAGATTCAGGAGATCATGTTATGTGGACTTCTGGACTTGTCTTTGATAAGGGAGAGGTACGAATGTTATATTATTGTTATTGGTTTCCTCATTGATCATATACTGCATTTACCAATTTGAGAGATTTATCTCTATCAAATTATTTTATATGGATTCTGAGAATAAATTAGTTGCATGAATCTGTGTTGAGTTGAAATGTTTTCTGGTTACTGATGAATAGTTCTCTTATTTGGCTCAAAATAGCATTAGGATGTACAAAATCCTATTTGTGGATACTAGAATTTACCAGTAATAATAAGAACATGCCTCCATCAGACATTAGCAGATCAAGTTCTGTTCTATTTTTTGTTTTGGTTTTTGTTATGTTTCACACTTTCACTAATTTTCGCTGAAGAGCCAAAGTGATTTTACATTGTTGATGTGACTGGTGAGCTTGACCAAGGGTACTACATTTGTTTGTGATCTTAACTGTATGGGCACTCTTGATGTTGTTCTTATTGGGTCAAGTATGCAAGCTGCAACACCTAATCACTAACACAGCCTTCAAATTTTTAAAATGCTCTCAGACAAACATATCAAAATAATAATACTCATAGAGATGTCAGTTTCAAAAGATATCCTCCGTGCCTGCTGGAGCCGGTGTTAATTTGAGCTTATTCTTGTGATCTATAAGAGAAAAGTTTATGTTATGGGGGGGGAGTACACTATACTAAATACTTCTGTTGGATGGGAAACTAAATAAAAGAACTACAGAATTTCTCTCCCTTTGGATTGTATAAACTGGCAGAAACTTTCACTGTACAAATTGGAAGGCACAAGTTCTTCAACCTTGCCAGTTAATCTGTTAATGTTTAGACATTTATATATCATCATCAAATTCTAAATTAATTTTGGAGGATTTTCTGATACTAAATCTATCTTTATGTTAAAACCTTTTCGTTCTGAGATTAAAATACGCATTAATGAGTTTTTTGTTTTCATGATCTTAAAATCTTTTCGTTAATAAGATTTATGTCATCTTTCTGTCCAGAAATGTATTTAACGTGTAAGCCATGCTTTATGTTCGTGATAATGTGTTCAAAATTTATTTTTGATATACTTTTGTTTTTTGCTCAACTTTAAGCTACGTGATTATTGCATATGTATTTTAATTTCTTTATTTCTTTCAACTGTACATTTATATTTTTCCTAAATATTTGAAATTTTAGGGAATAGTTGGTATGGAAACTGACTATGGAATTCTTCGTATAAAAGTAAGTATTTCTCTACATGTCTAGTATATTATATGTCTTTGACATTTATTGCTCTCTTTAAATTGGGTATTTTGTATCCAATATGCTAAACATGTCTTCCATTTTATTAGATTTTTGTTGTCTATTCCTAATGTTTAATCTAGCACAAGAGATGTGACAAATCCAATGTTTGCAAAACTTGTTTAACAAGCATAGTGTTAGTAGATTGCTTATTTGCCTCTCTATATATTGGTGCATGTATGTGTGTGTAAAGGAGAGGGACAAATTCCATACATGCCTTGATAATGAGGGACTATGCTGCATTTTGGTGAATACTTATGTTTGGTTGATCAGTTTGGTGCTTTTGATGTGCTAGCATTGAGTCATTTTACAGATAGACCATGGGAATTTTGATTCACAATGCCCAGTAGGAACTTATTGTTACACTAGTATATGTGCATGGAGTAAAAGAGAAATATTTCAATGGCAGTGATTGAAGACTGTTAGTGTCAAAGTTCCACATCGGTTGAGTATATGAGTAAAGAACCATTAATAATAACTTGAGCAACCCTCCTTCTATGAGGTAACTTTTGGAGTGGAGTTGGGTCCAATTATTCTGACATGGTATCAGAGCCTATCACGATGTTGGGCCACCCACATATGTTCATTCCTGCAAACTTCACGCTCCAGATGTCCAGTCTTGGACGTGAGCGGTGTGTGTTAAGTGTCAAAGTCCTTTATCGGTTGAGTATATGAGCAAAGAACCATTTATAATAACTTGGACAACCTTCCCTTTATGATTTAGCTTTTGGAGTAGAGTTAGGCCTAATTATTCTTACAAAGACATTTTATTGGGTAAAATATCACTTTGAAAAGATTATATTACATCTATGACTTTAGTGAGGGATAATGGGTTCAAAAGGGTCTATAAAGGTAGTTGTTTTATTGCATACAAGCTTGGAATGTAGGATTATCAAGTTACATGGGAAGTGGCTTCTTACTAGGGTGGATACAATTGCAATTTGTCAACAAGAATTTGGCAGAAATTCAATATTAGAAATGTAAGTTTCAATAGACAAAAGTAACTGACTGGTGTGGTGGTATAAACTTTACTGAGCAGTTGTTATTATCAATGTTTTAAAATTTAGTCCAACTGGTTGGATGTCAACTAGATGACTCACCGATCCTGGTCAGACTGGAGAACAAGGAAAATGGTTCGACCATGCAAAAACCGGTTAAACCAGCGTAAAACCGATGTAAAAGTAGTTTTCGGAAACCAGCCGGTTTATTGTTTCACTTGTTTTTTAAATAGGAAGGTACTTTTGATTCAGTTTGTTTGGGGGTTGAGAGCTCCTGTCCCGACCCAATTCACTTGGGTTGGGGTTACATGTTGCAATTAATGTAGTTCAATGTTGAAATATAAATGCTTTATTAATGTGTATTTGTAATTATATATATATATATATGCATCCGGTTCGATCACAGGTTAAACCTTGAACCGCTCTCCTTTCCGGTCCTTCAGTTGGACCGATTTTTAAAACATTGGTTATTATAGCTTGGAGAAATTGCATATATCCTCATCTTGTCCTTATACTTCCCTTTGTAGAGAGTGTGGCTGTGTGGGAGGGGGTGTTTGGATTTGAACTCTGCTTCTAATTTTGCCCTCGTGAGATCTGGATTCTGTCTTCTCTAAGTGTATCCTTCTAATGTGACTTGCAATGTTATGTTGTGAATGGTCACAAGTTGTGACCAATATCCTGATATAATGGCTTGAATGCTTACTGAAGGTGGAGGCCAAGAGAAATTGGCATGTTAGTTTGAGGGGATTTTTGGGTCTTACAAGTCACTACTGCCGTTTTGTGGAAAATTATGGAGTTGTAGCTAAACCTTTAACTCAACTGTCAAAGAAAAACAACTTTGACAAGCTTAAAACTGCTATGGAAGGATTCCCACATTGGCAATACCAAATTTTGACTTGCCTTTTGACATAGAGACGGATGCATCTAGGTATGGAATTAGATGGTTCTTATGCAGCACAACAGACCATTGGCATTCATTAGCCAGGTTCTTTTTGAAAGGTCTATGGCAAAATCATTTTATGAACAGGAGTGCTTGTAGTAAAAAAGTGGCGACAATATTTGCTTGGCCATGATTTTATAATCAGGACAAATTGCAGAGTCTTAAATCTTTGTTGGAGCAACGAGTATTAATGGGGGAGCAACTGAAATGGGTGTCTAAACTGTTGGACTTTGGTTTTTGAAATTCAGGGTAAGCTTGCTTTACAAAATAAAGCAGTTGACATGCTTTCTCGTATAATGGATTATCATGCTATTTCGATGGTCACAAATTCAGATTTTGTAGAATTGGCTGAAGAAATATTGGCAGATGAGCGGCAAGGTTGATTTTACAGGAGGTGGTGCAGAATCCTAGTTCACATTCACACCCACAGTATTCAGTTTCCAAGGGCTGTTTATGGTTCAAATAGAGGCTGGTTTGCCTAACAAATCTGCTAGGATTCCACTTTTACTAGCCGAGTTCCATGCTTCACCATATGGGTGGTCATTCTGGAGTAACTAGAACCTACAAGCGATTGGCCATGGTTTTCTATTGGACTGGAATGCAGCATGATGTGTAACAGTTTGTAGCGGCATATGGGGTGACTCGTCGGAACAAATATCAAGCTCTTGGACCTGCTGGTTTACTCTAGCTGCTGCCTATTCCCAACCATGTTTGGGATGATTCTCTATGGATTTTATCAGCGGACTTCCGAAGGCAAAGGGAGATGATACAATTATGGTAGTGGTGGATAGGTGAGCAAGTATGCTCACTTCATTCCTCTACTCCACCCTTACACTTCTAAGGATGCGGCTGCAGCCTTTGTTAAGGAGATTGTAATATTGCATGGCTTCCCTCGCTCTATAGTCGTGGACTGAGACCATGTTTTCATTAGCATGTTTTTGCAGGAATTATTCAAGATCTCTAGCACCAAACTACGGTTTAGCTGCTTATCATCCTCAAACCGACGAACAAACGGAGGTGACAAACCGGACCATCTAAGCGTACTTGAGATATGTTGGAAATCTTTGAATGGCCCCCGTCCAAGTCTTGCAATGTGGGTGAGTGAGTTGGGCTTCTTTGCAATTTTTGAATGACCTCCTTCCTTTATTTATCTCTTTCACCTGAGACAGCATGATAGTGGAAGAGTTGGATTAGCTATTGGTCTTACGAGATAGCATCCTAGAGGAGCTAAAGCAAAATTTGTTAAAAGCTCAAATGCAAATGAAGGAACAAGTAGATACAGGGAGGAGGGAAGTTAAGTTCCAAGTGGGTGGTGACATGGTGTATTTGAAGGCTCAACCCTACAAGATGAAGTCTTTAGCTAAAAGGGTCAATGAAAAACTGGGTCCACGGTTCTATGGACCATTTCAAGTGTTGGACAGAATTGGAGTAGTAGCATATAGACTGAAGCTACCTAATCTTCAAGGTTACATCCTATTTTCCATATCTCACAATTAAAAAGGAGCCTACCAGCAAGCCAACCCAGCCAGCAACTCCCAAATTTTCTAGAGAAGGTTGGGAATTGCAGGTTGCACCTGAAGAAGTTTTAGCTACGCGAAGGTTGTTAGATGGGGACATTGAGATCCTCATTAAATGGGCTCATCTACGTCAACACGACAACAATTGGGAGGATTTTGCTCTTGTCCAGACTGCTCTTCCAGAATTTCACTTTGAGGACAAGGTGAAACTAGTACGGGAGGGTATTGATAAACCCATTATTAAGCAAGTGCATAATAGAAGAGAAAGAGGGGCAGTAGTGGGCAATAATTACAGCTAGTGGGAGTGGAGAAAATGAAGAGGCCAGCAGTTACAACTAGTGGACAATAATGACAAGTAGTGTGGGCTATTACAGTGGGTGGGATTGAAGAGGGTAAACAGGCAAATGAATAGGCAGTGGTGGAAAGTAAATAAGAAAGTGAGGGGGACTGATGGGGCTATTTTGGAACTTGGAAAGGCTTTAAGGTGACTTAGGCCATTGGGCAGAGACAGCACTAGCTTCTCTAATTTTCTTTCTCTCTTTCTTGTTGTACTTCTGTCCTTACAGTTTTTATATCCTACCACTATAATTGGAGCTTTACTCCTGGGTGTTCTTGCTGTTTTTATACTATTAATCAGTTCCTATCATATGATTTCTGCTAGTCTAATGCTCATCTAGCTTTTCATCTAGTTTTGCTTGAGTCAAATGTGAATGTAATTTACACACCCTCTTATGAACTTCCATTCTACAGCTTTTGCCAGACTGTGCTCCACGATCTGTTGCCTACATTCTTGAACTGTTAGCATTGCCTCATTGTATTGGTTGCCAAATTTATCGTGCTGAAAGCCGAGGAAGCTTTTGGAATTCCGAAGGGAACCACATAAAAAAGGTAAGGTTCATTATGTGAATAATTTTACAAACTTGGGCATGTATGTTGCTACTTTTAATTTTCTGTAATTATTTTCTTTAATTTCTTTGTGAATGGATTAGTTTTGAATTATAGCTGTTGATAGGAACTTTTCTTTGTGTGAAACACACTAGCACGGAGAGACATGGGTTAGGGGACAGTGTGAGGCATGAAACATGTACTGATTTTTGTAATTTTTACTGAGTGCCAATGTCACTTTGCTCTATTATTTTATGATTGAACTGGATTTTGTGACTGAATCTGGGTCTATCTTACATGAAAATGTCTGGAAGATGCTCATAATTCTCCTGCTCGCTTTTTAGACTTTTAAGTGTGACTGTGTGAGCTTGTTTAAGAGATTAGGGTGAGTCCAGTTTAACTTATGGTTTTAGTTTAATATTTACCAGTCTCCAAAGAAAAATATAATAGTTAAGTTTTTTGGATCAATGGCTTCAGTTTTATGCTCCCAATGCTAAATTCCTGTTATCCTACTTTCAATTTAAACAATTTAAATTATTTTTTCCGCTTCTCTATAAAAAATTCTTGGAACTGTATTTGACTTGGTTACTCTCTGCTTTACTGCTTTTTTTAACAAGGTTTTTACTGCCAACACTTTGTGGATTATTTCTTCCTTTCCTCCCAGCCATAGATTAGAAAAGAAAATAAAAAGGGGGCAAAGCGAAAATCAAGCAGTGGCTCTACTTGTGAGCCTTCCCTGCTTGGTATTGGTTTCATCCTATACCTGCATGTGCTTCATCTCCATCCTAGCTTTCTTGTTCTGAAATTGTTGAAGTCTGTTTGGGCACTGGGGAAACATATGCTGCAGTAGCTTCCTTGTTCTTTAATTTTTGTATAACTTACCTCCAAAAGTCTATTTTGTGTTTTTGAATTTGAATGTTGATGTAGGCTCCATTTGGTCCTCCTTTTGCACTAATTCAAGGAACATTGGATTCCCATGGGTCTACATTCAAGGATATTCCAAAAGAATACTGTCCTACTATAAGAAGAGGATCTGTTGCATGGGTTGGTTCTGGTCCAGAATTCTTCATCAGCTTGGCTTCTCACAAGGAATGGAGAAATGCATACACTGTGTTTGGCTATGTTCTATCTGAAGATATGGAAATTTTAGAGAAAATTGCTCAGCTTCCAACTAAATCGGAAGTTTGGAGTAACATTAATGTCTCTGTCTTGGAGAACCCAATTTTGTTACGATTTCGGAGAATGAACACAAAGTCATAAATCCTTGAATCTATGTCTCATTTTTTTCTTTTTTGCTTATTAAGTTCATCAAGGCAATACAGGAATGGATCTCAGTCTCAAGGTAGTTCTCTACATGCTTGAAGGGATTAAAATAATGTAAATATTCATGCACCAAATTTATAGCTGATTCCAAACCAAATAGACTTGAGTATACTTCCACTAGTTTGGTAGGTACGTGACTTCTTTGTGGGTATTTCTTTGATTCACTTACTAAGATTTAGATAAGCTGGAGATATGGAATGGAATTGACAATGTAGAAGTTCAATAGATCCTTTTGAGTCAACTCAGTTGGTTAAGTTGTGTGATATAAATTGTAAGGATTTGGGTTCAAATCCCCAAAATGTGATCCGTCCCTTTCTCATTTTCTTCTCCCCCTCCTATGGGCCTCCTTGGACCAAAAAAATAAAAAAAGAAGTTTAATGGTGTGTCCTTTTAACCTTTTAGTCATTATATCCATTTCATAAACAAATTTTTTTGGCAAAGTTTTTTATAGTTTCAAATTTTGGCACTGATTTATTGATTTGACTTCAATTTTCAAAATTGTGTTGTAAAAAGTTCCGCAATAAATGTGAGCTTAATATAAAAACATTTTTTTCCTACCTGATATCTTCTAATCATGGCCAAAAGTTTGCAGTGATTCCCATGTTTTTAAACTTTTTGTTTAATGAAATACCAATCAAATCAAATTTGTTTGCTTCATAACTCAATGGATTTGGGGTCTTCATATGGGTGTCATCCAATATACTGCTAAATTACCCTAAAAAATTATTTGTGGTTACTTGTAACTTACTCTTCAACTGGTTATCAACTTCCCTACCTCCCTTCACCTTCTTCCCTAACCATGCCTCAATCTCCTTACCTCCCTCACTGCATCTCTTACTCAGTCTCCTTCCACTCCTCTAATCTCCCTCACCAACTCCCCATAGCTTCTAGACTGGCCTTCAATGAGTCGTCGACAGATGCTTTCATTTGTACAGGCCTTATTAGCATTGCCATTGCCCTTCAATTAAGAGAATGACTAATATTCGGTGGTGGGAATTGAATCCTTGCAATGGATTTTGCATAAAACATGCATGATAGGCAGACAGTAATCAAATTTGATTATTAAAATATTTTAATCATATATCAACAATTGATTTTTCAAGTGCATGACACATCATAACTTAGCAAGGTGCATGATAGTATCCTCCTTCCATATGACTTGCTGGGTGCTTTGGTTCGAAGTTATTCGCTATGAGTTGGTCAGACAGGTGAGTGCCCCTTTCGGTTATGTAGCACTCTTTTCACCCTATCCATGTATTGCTGGAGGCACCTTTCTTGAATGAGCCGCTCTACAGTATCGCGAAGTTGAACGCAATATTCGGTGTCATGCCTGGGGCCCTCATAGAATGCGCAGTAATTGGATTGGCCCTCCGTCCTTGTCTTTTGAGGGGACAGGGTTTTAGAATACCGGCAAAGTCAGTGTGCATCACTTCTTGGAAGATCCTGGCGCGGAGGGTGTTTAGGGGGTGTACATATCGTACCTTTCTTTGGGGTTTCCCCTGCGTGCCCCCAGCACTACATCCCTTTACCAAGGTTCTGTCTTTCTGCCCTTCTCAGCTTCAGGGGGTGGCATTTATGCCAGTTCGGATTCTTCCAAGTTGATGAACTTCTAGGCACTGGCTCTTAGCTTGTATGTGTTTTCAGCCTCTCGTTTTGATAACGAGTTGGTGAATGGGCTAGGTTGCAATCCAATGACCAACACGTGGAAGGATACCTTTGTGTTCAGATTTTGGACGAGTAGAGTCGTTTGGTTGAATCGGTGGAGGTAGTCCCTCAAGGATCCTTCTTTGTTTTGCTTCACCCTAGACAGGCTGTGGGACGACCTTAGTTGTTGCTTGCTAGTTGTAAAGTGAAGCAAGAATTTGTCCACCAGGTCAATCCAGTTATTCATGGATCTCTATAGCATGGCAGTGAACCATCGTAAGGAGACTTTTTGAGTGTCAATGGGAAGACTCGGCACATCAAGTGCTCGTGCACTCTGTGGAAAAACATTCCTACCATGAAGGCATCCACATGCTCCTCGGGGTCGGTCGTTTCGTCATATACCTCCATGTTGGTTGGTGGCTTAAGGTCAAGGGGCACTCAGACACCCATTATTTATTGAGAAAATGGATGTTGTAGCACGGAGGTCAGGTTGGGTTGCGGGGCCAACTGGGAGGTTTTTTGCTGGTGAGTGGCATGAGTCCTCCTAAATACCCTCGATTCTTCCCCGGTTCGTCCGGTGACGTCTCGTGTGTCGGTTTGGGACGTTCGATACACTACAAAAGAAGGTATTTTAACGATCGAATTTAGTGACCGAATTTAATCGGTTGCTAAATATGGAAATTCGGTCGCTAACTATGAAAATTTGGTCATTAAATCAATCACTAAATGGTTTAGCGACCGATTTAGTGACCACCAAACGGTTTAGCGACTAGGCATTTTGCGACCACCAAATTTGGTCGCTAAATGATTTAGCGACCGAATTTGCATATTTAGCGACCGAATTTGGTGGTCACTTCCTCTTTTTTTTGTAGTGATAGGCGGTGGAGCGAAGGCTCGGTAGGTTGATTCCTCCTTTCCCATTGTTGGGGCTTGTCGGAGCAGGCCAGTTGCCTGGTGTGTTCGGCAATGGTATGCTCCTGCCTACGGAACCTTCTGAGCAACTTGAGTTGTGTTGCATCTTCTGCTCCGTGGAGTAAGGGGTTGCTAGGTGTTACAAACGTTTCTGCTCCATCGGCCTCATCTCTGTGGATTTCTGAGGATACTTATTTCCTCATAACAACCATGGTGGATAGGAATAGAAGTTTATCTTTTCCCAAAAACGGCGCCAATGTTCTCTTGTGGATTGCTGGATTGGATGATGCTTTGTCTTGAGGTAGTGCTCTCCTTCGCTGAGTGCTGGTTGGGCCTTTCGACTTGGCCTTGGTGTCTCCTGGATCGGTGGTTGGTTCTTCGACACTCGATTGCGTGTTTGGCTGGGTGGCTTCGGTGATTAGACGTTTTTCCTTGGTGGTTGGATACCAAAACACACGGTGGGGGTGTTACCTGTAGAAACACTCTGATGCTTAAGTTAGCAAAGAGGATACCAGTGTATGAATGACCATGTATGCAATGCTTAAGAGAGTTAGTTTTAAGGAGGATACTCCTTGCTTTTTTAGTCTCCTTGGAGGTAGCGAAGTTGGTGTAGTTTTCCCTATAATCACCGTTCCCTTTTTAGCATGTGTCAAGGGGTTGTACAGTGCCCTTGGTAAGCATTACCTCTCTATGATGCAATGAGGGTGTCTTACGACCATACCCTAGTGTAATCGCGGCCAGAAACCATGAGTCTAACCTGTACTTATTAGGTTGAGGGTGGTATGGCCTCCGGGTTTGCGATGTCATAGGTTGTCTCGCTTTAAGCGTAGCCCAACCTATTGGGGGTTTTGCTAGGCTTGATTCCTGTGGTTGGACATCCTGTTGGGCCAACGCGTTGGGTTTAGATCCAGAACTCTTGTGTTCTTAATGCTTGCGGTATGTTAGGATCCATA
Source organism: Ammopiptanthus mongolicus (assembly GCA_039655645.1). NCBI lineage: Eukaryota > Viridiplantae > Streptophyta > Magnoliopsida > Fabales > Fabaceae > Ammopiptanthus > Ammopiptanthus mongolicus. The sequence goes on along the minus strand of CM077346.1, from coordinate 83,802,298 downwards.
TTTATATGATCTTAGGTATTAAATGACGGTTTGAGAGAAAAAATCTAATATTGGAAAATTTGTAAATATAGAAATTATTACCTAGAGATAGACTTCATTCTTTGAGGAGTAATGAATATCATAAAGCTTGATGAGCTTTCATTAACTAGCTTGAAGAATGCTGTTGTTTTTTTTTCATTTATCGCATTCCTCTGATGCCTCGAGAGAGCACATTAAATAAATTACACGAATTAATACATCTTCAAGAACGTAGTGAACCATTAAGAAGATTCAATTTCTATCATAATAAGTAGTTGTAACCCCAGTTCTTTGAGTCTCATTCATAATGATTCATTGGTTGATCAACCATCATTGTCAAATGTTTGCTTTAATTTTAAAATGGTTCTTTATTTAAATTTCACTATAGCTTTCGTCAACATAATAATTAAAATCACTAGTTTGGTAGATGCACGAGCTAGTGGGAATAAACTTGTTATACTACTTGCAGAACTCGTGAACTTTTTGTTATTGACATGACATTACAAAAATGCAACTTTCTTGATTTTTGATGTTCCACATTTTTTTAGTTGCTGACTATTTATTATTGCTTTTAGTTAATGGTTGTGGATATTTAATGTCCATTCAATTGTTGTATTAAAGTCCATTAATTGAATGAAAGAGATAAGTAAACTAATTTGTATGGCCTTGGGTTGTAATCCATGGATCATAATTAACTTGTGTTTGTTTTTGATATGAGATTAGGGAAGTTAATAGGTAAAGGCCATTCAACATGAGAAGTAGAGTTGAACAAAATAGATATTTCAGTTCAGTTAGGAATTAAATTATGATAGCAAAGCACCAAAAAAAATTATGATAGCAAAAATTAGAAGTTGTATTGGATTAATTTTGTAAAATCAATGATATTTTGATTTGGTGAATTCTTTGGTATCCCTAGGATAACTTTTACCCTATCTAAGTGGTCCAATCATATGTTGAAAACTTAGTCTTTTGTGAGATTTGTTGATTCATTTAATTGAGGTGGCGCATTCTGATTAGCAGGGTAACTTTTACCCCAAAATTATTGGGATACTAGAGAATGGACCTTTTTTTTTTTTTGATAAACAAAAGAATATACAGATAAAGGGTACAAGAGGTATTCTAACCCATATACAAAAGAATCATAAAAAGGATAGTCCCAATGTAAATAAGATACTGAGTCTACAAGATTAGTATAAATATTACATAAGACTAACCCCAAAGCCAACATCAGAAAAAAGAAGGAAAAAAACGTATCCTCACAAAACACATGTACCCTGTTGCATAAGGAACCAAAGCCATTTCTACCCTTCAAACAAGGAACATTGCTAGTTCCTCTTTTGTTTCACAACCAGCAATGTGTGAGCAATGGACATTTTAATTTTGGTCTGTCCCAATAATTCTAGGATATATGTCATATACGTGTAAGCAATTGACCTCCACATGCATTAGTAGATTTCAAATTAGTAGATAATTAGTAGTAAACAATTCGTAGATAATTAGAGCAACTTTAATGATAGTTTCTTCTTGAGTTCTTAAATCTATGTGGGAAATAAGGAACCGTTCCATAATTTTTTTTTTCCTATTGAAGTTGATTTATCTGGCAGTGTGAGTTGCTTACAATAAGATACCGTTGCTTATATAACAAACCTCAAAGATGGGTTGCTTATGAATAAAAAAACTGTGGAGTTTTAAGTTTTGATGATGAAAATATCTTTGGATAAATTAATTTACCTTTTAATATGTTGATATATGATTGATATTATGAGTTAAATCTTTCCATTTAAAAAGAGGGAATATATTTGATGATTATGATTTTTTATGATTCAAATCTCTCCATTTAAATGTAGCAAATATCTCTCTCAAATATATTGTGGGCTTTAATGAGTTGATTGATTTTATTAGGATTAAATATCTTTGTTTACTCTCTCCAACGGTTATGCAGATTTTTAGGAAAGGAATTTGGTTCCAATAGCTAGAAAATCACAAGAAGCTGTCATATTGAAAACAACAAAGAATAGCAACTACGATAGCATCTACTGGGCGAACTAGCAACTATTGCGAGGGAGCATTCCACTATATATAGGAGGCATTGGAAAGGATCAAATACACACCTTTTGCAAGAAGATAGAGATTCAATTGTGATATTGCTTCCTCATCATCTCGCTTGTTCTGAAAATTGTGTATCCACTCTTGAGAGAATTTAGAAATTTATTGTAGCTCATTGATAAGAGCAAACCACTTCTTATTGATAACATCCTTGTTTTAGAGAGAAGGAAGAAGTGTGTGGGTAGCTTTCCTTCAATCTTGTTACTCTATTTTGGCTTAAGGTATAGAGAGATTTGATGGTGTTCTTGTGTGAAAGAAACCATTGTAACTCTATCTTAGGTAAAAGTGGAGGGAGTTTTGGTGGTGTTCTTGTTGTGAAAGAAACCATTGTAAGAGAAAATTTTGATAAGTGAGGAAATACTCGGGCAAGTGCTTGAGGACTGGACGTAAGTCACACGTTGTGACTGAACCAATATAAATTTGTTTGTGCACTCTTCTCAACCTTTTCCTCTTTACCTTCAAATATTTATTTCTGTCACCAGTGCATTTGTTTTAATTTAATTGTTTAAATTTTTTGCTATTGAATTTATTTGAACTGATTCACCTCCTTCTTGGTTCTGTCAAAAACAATCTTTGCTCAAAATGTGGGTGAGTTGCTTCAATGTTATGTGACATAGTGGACCCTCTTAATAAAAGATAAGCAACCCAAAGTGGTTGCTTAAGTACTACCCATTGGAGCAAAATGTGAGTGAGCTGCTTAGTGGAAACATCTTAACAGGAGATAAGCAACCCAAAGGGGTTGCTTAAGTGTTGTTCACCGGAGACGCTAGTAGTAAAACTTTGAAAATTAGTATAAAACAATTAGTTCACAATCATGAAAATAGTATTAGTAATATTAATATTAGTTAGAAATATTTGTCTTGAAAAGGAAAAGAATTAAATGAAAAAATAAGTAAGAAAAAAAAATAGTAATTATAGCTATTAATTGATGAAATTATATTAATTATTGTAATTATAATAATTAGAAATATTTACCCTAAAAAGGAAAAAATAATTTAATGGAAAAATAAGTAAGCAGATTTGAAAATCTACTTAAAAAATGACACTTGGTGTACTGAGAATGAGAGAAATTGTGTAGACTAACTTACATTCAAGGAATGAGGGCTTTAATTTAATAAATAGGAGTTGATATTGTGGAATAATTATATATCATTTTTCAGTTTATCAAAATTAAACTCGTATTATAATTATTTACTGCATCATTTACCTATTTCTATTTAAGATTATATTATTTAATTATATATTATCCACACATATATTATATTAGAGAATACTCTCTAAGGACGGCTAAATCAGTTAGGCTACTCTCATTTATAGAATGACACAATATGTTATTATTAAATTCTCTTTTTCAATATTAAAATTTAAAATTAATTATACGTAACTTCTTTTTAAATTTAAATATTTTCTGTCTTAATCTATATTTTTAAATTCTACTTAAATTAATTATGTATATATCATTTATAATTTTAAGATTTTAATTATTATATACTGTCAGTGTAAATTTTTTTACACTGTTAACCAATCAGAAATCATGGTATGAAGGACTTTTAAGATAATTATGATCGAATAAGAGTCAAACATTTTAAATATATTTATATAATTTTTCCTTTCATTTTTTATTTTTTTTCTAAATTTAAAAACATCCATAAAATGTATGAGATACTTGCTAGGTATACTTTTACTTGTCTTTTTATCACGAATGATTTAGTCAACTTGTTAAATTTGTGGCATCAAAATCTTATACCATTTTGCCTTTTATAACACGTTAGATACACATAAAGGTCATGTGTAAAGTCCATGTGTCCATTTTCTAAATGCAGTTACAGCCAATAGTTTTCTTTTGATCAATCAGATACAACCAATAGCTCCAACTGGTTTATGTATCATAGTAAGCAAAATCCATCTCATCCTTGCTGTACTTTTATGACGCCCAGTTGCATCCAAGTAATTGCACGTTGGCAGCAAGGGAATGTAATACTGTTGATTTCTTAAGTATCAAAGACTCATTCAAATTAATTTTTATTGAATATTAGGTGAAATTAATTGGTTTAACTGATTATGTTCTTTCAACGATTAAGTACATGCCATATGATAGAACAAATATTTTCAACATTGCAAAAATGCAAGATGCCAAGTTACACATGCAGTATCCTAGATTCCGGTTCAACATAGGTAGTTCAATGCTGGCTAGCTCAACTCATGGCTCCTAACTGTCTTGACCCTTATGACTAATTGTCTACATGACTGCATAATAATAGGTCTTATGATCTTCAGAAGTCTTGGAAATACTTGCAAGTGGACGAATCATACCGAATTACACTTGAGCAAGTACGAGATTGATTTCACAAAAACTAAATTTCATTTTAGTTATTGATAATTTTTTTTCTAAACTAAAGGCTCATTTAAGTGTCTCACAATTTTTAAGGTATCACTTTTCGTCTATAAGAAAAAAATCACTCAATAATCCTCGAGAATGACAAAAAAGGGACATTTTAGTTTCTCCATTTGTCTCCATCTTGAACACACTATTAGAGTGTTGATGTGTATTGTTAGTATGTTAGGTGTCCAGGAATAATCCCTGCATGCATAATAGACCATAAGAATAATTATGCATTGGCCTAATAAAGTCCCTAACCATTATTTAAGTAATCCAATTTAGTCTATGACAATTTCTATCGTAGGGCACATTAATCCCTACATGTTACAAACAACACACCACATGCATCAGATGCTCCACACCAAATGTACGAACACAGGTCATATCGACAAGTTTAATAGATACCTGACAGTATGTATATCAGCACTATAACGCTATGTTTAGGATAGAGACAAACGGGGGACTATCGTGTCCCTCTTTTGTCATTGTCAAAGATTATTCGGTGAGTTTTTTTCCTCTGAGGAACGAAAAATGGTATTTCATACGTTGTTAGGAACTAAAATGAGTCTTTAATCATTTTTTCTAACCCAGTCCAATGATTGATAAACAAAAATGAGAAGGTAAAAGAACATAAAGAATTAAAATAAATAACAATAACAAAATAAAATATAGTAAGACAAATAAATTTGGGTTTTAATCAAACACAAATTGACTTAAGGATTAAAACCTACCAAGATTAATTTTAACATTAACTATGCTAAATTATCATACCCAAATAATTTATCTCATGAACATCTACCGGTAAAGTATGTGCTCAACGAAGAACTATTGATAAATTATTAAATACAACAATCAAATGTATGCTTTTATTTCCCTAAATCAATAGTAACTTATCAATGTGTTAGACTAAGTGGAAGGAGCTTGAGTCTCTTAAATATGCCTGTTCGTTTACTATTATTATGTGTATGGATGAACACGTAATCCTCACTTAAACGTCTGATCCTATCTTAAAAGGTTAACCTATCACCTATTGAATGAGAGATAGTGAGGAAAACAAAAAAAAATCAATATTAACTGAGAGGTAATAATAATAACATTTAATAATCATTGTTTCATCTTTCCCTTAGTACAACAAAAAATCTAACTAGAAAAACTCATAGGTAATCAATACTACCCTCCTCACGTTATGTGTTGCGCGTCCAAAAGCTCTCTACTCTCTTTCCTTACTTCATAGGAGTATATTATAGACTAGGTTCACGAGATTTGTTTCCGTTTATGTCTCTAACTCTTTATTTTTTTATAAGATAAATTTAGATTTAACTTATTTAAAGCTTTATCTTCAAAATCTCCTAATTTTTTTTTATCAGAAGGAAAGAATACAAAGACAAGCCAATTAAGCTCTAAGCCTCACAATGCCCAAAGCATCACCTAAAACAATAGAATTAAGTTGACTAGCTAGGACATTGAAAACAAGAAACAAAGGAAGAATCTGAAGCTACACCTCAAAATTCAAATAAAATAATAATGCGATCAAGAAGATACAATCAAAATTGTGACAAATGAAATAAAAAACGTGAGCAATTTTGCATAAAATAAAATATTGATGTTATCCCTCCATATTTTATTAAACTTAATTGGCAATTAAATTAATTTGAATAACAATAATAATGTCATAATTGCTAAAATCGCTTTCCTAACACTGTAATAAAACCTAAATTTTATTATAAAAACTAGTTATATCATGCTATTATCAATAGAAAACTATGATCATATCATAATAGAATCATTCTATAATGAGAATATTTAGGGATCATATCTTTTTCATAGTTGTTTATCCTAAATATATCTTAATTGTATCTCTTGAGATATAATTTTGTCCGCATGTAAAGAAGACACTTTGTAAATATAGAACTAAGCTACCGACGTATATTCATTTATTTACATCCACTTTTCTCTCCTGATGCACAATCGTAACTTGTGCAATAAATTATCTTACAAACATCACCTTCCCTCTCTGCCACCCCATGGAAACGACATCAGGTACGTACGTACCTCTAATCCGAGCTCTCAAACACAATTCTACGGTATGTACCTTGATACCTAAAAGTTTCATCTATCCTTAGACAAATTAGATGCCAAATCTCTAAATCTAATCAAAGTTGGATCCCTTCAAGAACCTTACAAAATAGTGACTAGACCCTATTCTATTATTGAGGCTTGAAATTAAATTGATTTATTCTCACTTGAACCGATCTTGAACTCAAAGCACCACCTTTCTCTGCATTTGTTTTTGGGGCTATGCAAAGAATTAAGTAGCAACAAAAGCAGCATATACCAATGCTCTGGACCAACATAGCAAATCCATGTTATGTCACCCACATGTACAGAATCAAAACACATGCAAAGTTCCCCCTAAAACGTGGGACCCTTATACTACAGTCGCAAATTTCCCACATGTAATCACATGATGGGTATGGAATGCCATCTCCGTTGTCACAAAATAAATCATCGGAAAACCACAATTTCTTTGCAAGAAAGAGACATGAATCCACAATAAACACACCCTCCTTCCCTCTTTAGCAAGTCAAGTTTTGAAATTAAAAAGAGGAAAGAGAAAATCATTACCCAACTCAAAAACCCAAAACTTTTTAAGCGGAAAAGGACACAACACACAAGTCACCACACTAATGCCAACTTGCATGTCATAATTTAAATTACGAATAAAATTCTATTATCCCAAAAATGTTATTTTGATGTCCTCTACCAATCAAAAGCTGAGAATGTACATAAATGTTAATGAGTTACGATTTTATTTTATTAAGTGATAAAATGTCATTGGTGGAAATAGACAAAAGATTTTCATCCTTAAATTACATAATGGCATTTTGGCCAAGAAAAGTACCTACCCTTAACAACCTTCTTCACTAGTTTTACATAAACCTTAATACCTTATATATACCCACACATATAACATCAAAATTCCAAGCATTCTTGTACCTAAAATTACTTATCTTCTTTTCCATGGCAGAGCTAGAGAATCCAAGTGTGATGCCAAAGCTTATTGCTTTTCTCTCCTCTCTGCTCAATAGGGTAGCTGAATCAAATGATCTTAACCAACAACAACTCCTACACCAGAAAATCTGTGTGTTCCATGGCTTAACACGCCCCACCATATCAATTCAGAGCTACCTTGAGAGAATTTTCAAGTATGCCAACTGTAGTCCATCCTGCTTCATTGTTGCATATGTCTATCTAGATCGTTTCACTCAAAGGCAACCTTCCTTGCCTATCAACTCCTTCAATGTGCATCGGTTACTAATCACAAGCGTTATGGTAGCTGCTAAATTCATGGATGACATGTAAGTATCTTAATACAATTCTGGTGTTTCTTTAATTTCTTCTTTTGAAATTGCTGTTGTTATCAGAGAAAACAAAAAGATGTTCCAGTTGGTGTGCCATTCCCCTGTTTGGAGATCCTTGTTTCTCTTCTCCCCATTGATTTTGAAGCATTTCAATACTAGGGGGAAAAAATTCTCAAAAAACCCAGATTTTGCATTATTGGGTCCCTGTCAAATTTCTTGTTTTTTTAATATATATTTTCTACCACAATTATCTGACATAAACTTGAAAATTGATAATGACCTACTTCTTTAAAAAGATTATTATCTTGCTTGTGAAAAGTACTATGTCCAGGCTGGCTTTGCATTAGACAGGGATAACCCACCCATGTGACCCCACCAGTTTATTGCATGTACACAGCAGTTAACTTTAATGTACAAGGAAAATGTATTTTTACTATTGGTTGATATATCTTATATAGCATGTGTTTGGAAACGCTTTGATTTTCATCAAATGTGCGTTAAATGTGAAATGACAGTGAGTAGCTTTCATGTTGAGAACGTTATTCCAACCCAAAGGTACACGGTTTCAAACACACTAACAGACACCTTATATAGGTGTGAGTGTGAGTAGGGATGGAGATCTTCTGTCCCATTTTCCTGTCATATTCTCTGTCTCCCATCAATAATAATTTGCCATTTAATAAAATAAAATCATAATTCAATAACACCTATGTATATCCTTATCCTTTGATTGGTACGGGATATCGAAACATCAATTTTGGGGACAACAGATTTTTATCCTGTGAATAGACATCAAGATATATCGTATTTTGAGATAGAATTAGTTTATCATATGCAGATATGAGAGAAAGTAGATGATTGAATTTAGCAAGGAGACATAAAAGGAAAATGCCAAATTCTACTGATGATTGAGTTTCTTAATTTAACTTAAAAATTTATATTCTATTTACTATTTTTTCACTTTTCTGTCTGTCCTTTGTTATCCTCAGATACTACAACAATGCTTACTATGCAAAAGTTGGAGGAATCACCACATTAGAGATGAACTTTCTTGAGGTGGACTTCCTATTTGGTTTGGGTTTCCATTTAAATGTAACCCCTGGCACCTTCCAAGCCTACTGTGCCCATCTCCAAAGAGAAATGCTGCTGATGCAACCTCTTAATTTTGCAGATTCTTCCCTAAGTTTAGAAAAATCACTAAAAGCCCATTTATGCTTCAATGAGGATGAATCTTCCCATCAAAATCAAAATCAAAATCAACAACAATTAGCTGTTTGATTTCCTGCATTTTCTCAATGCATGTAGTCTTGTTAATTGTAGATGTAGTGAACCTATTACAGACTGGCAAATTGAACTACTTTACTTGTGGACTCTGCTTAGTACTTTCTGTCTCTAATTATTATTTTTCTTATTTTTCTTTTGCTTAATTTTATATTTTACTCTTTTTGATTTCTGAAATGCACTTGTTTGGTATTGTACAGATATTGTATCTTCTTTACAGTCTGTCTAGAAAAGTATGGTATTTTAGTTCTACGAATATAATAATCTCTTGTTACTTTATATGGTTGAGACTAGTTCTTCTTATCCACTTTTGGATTCTCTCGACGTTAGATAAAGAGAAATTAATGTGCTTAATTTAGGACAAAAATTGTGTGCTGAGCATAGAGCTAGTTTGGCCATAAGGAGACAAAAGAATGATGTGCATACAGTTGTACACAGTACACTAGAGGTAAGTTACCAATTGACCAAGACCCTGTGCTGATTCTCGAGAAGTGAAAGCGTCTCTTTGATTGAGATTATTCTCAACGTAAATATGAAAATAACACTTCTAGAGATAATTATTTTGAAAATTATGTGAGAGGAGCTTCCTCCCAACGTGATTTTCAAACGTGATTTTGCTTTTGCAGAATCTAAAACAAACAGGTTCAAAATCGTATTCATGTGTCCATTATGGTTTTTATTTTATTTATATTTTATTAAATAAATTAATTTGAAGAATTAAATTAAAGTTATTAAATTAAACAAATAAAAAAGTATTTAATAAAAAACTTAATGAAATAAAAGTAGCAATAGAGACAAATAAAAATATTAATAAACAATCGGAAAAAGGTACATGTTCAATAATGGACAACCAGAATTAGTTGGTAAGAGGGTGTGATTAAAGCTTGCAAGTGTAGTAATGCTACCACGACGAAGCAGAAAACTTGGACTATTTTATTGCAGAAATTCTTGTCGATCATCCTTGTATATGATCTACCTTTGGATGAATTCTTGCGTGTTGTTTTTCTTGAATTATGCTGGTAAGTATTTATTTATCACATGCAACATTAAAGAAATAGTTGAAGTGTTTGCGACTTGTGAGAGACCTGTCAACTCACATAATTGTGGTACTTTACTTGACACTCAATAGAACAATATATTTTAATTCAATTCTTAAGATCAATGTGTGTGTGCAGATTACTAAATCCGATAACAAATCTTTACAAATTTCAAATGAAGGTGGGTTCGGAGTTATGTGTATTCCTACCATATTTGATAGGGGTATCGTTTAAAGATGTAATCTATTTAAAGAGGTCCAATAAGGCTCAGTCCAATGAATTAGTCACATCCCTCATACTTTTTGAAAGGTTATAAGAATGAGATCAAGACATCAAGAAAGGGGGAATTCATAGAGACTAGGACTTGGAGACTATTGTTTTTCTTATTGCTCTACTTAGGCCTGCTTAGGCAGAACATGTGATAATCTCGTTTTTAAGATGAACTTTGAGAAAAGAAATAAGAGTTAATGAATGCAAACAAGCACTTTGAAGGAACCTGCTTGAAACACAAGAAGGGGGGTTGAATTGTGTTTTAAACGGTTTTAAATTCTTTTCGTAAGCAGATAATGATTTTCGCAAGATTGGACGCTTAAAAAGATTAAAAGCAAAGGGAGCTCTTCCAAACTCCAAGTTGGACGCTCACTTAGTTTTGACTAAGACGGAAGACAGCGTAATGAAAGGCAATTCAATCCCAGTTAGTTTGTTAGACAAAAACTAAAGTAAGAGAAGGGAGAGAAAGGAACACAACGATATTATCCTGGTTCACTCTTCACCAAAGAGCTACGTCCAGTCCTCTCTACTTGAGAGCTTTATCCACTATAACAAAAAAACCTTTTGTTACAAAGTATTCAACACCTCTTCAGGCAGTATTCTCAACCTCTTCAGGTTCTCTAAGTATTCTTTTACAGACAAGCCTCTTCAGGCTCAACCAAACTAAGGTTTTGAAAAAGATTGTTCTACTAACTCACTAAATGTGAGAATTCGAAACTAAAGCTTAGACTCTTGAAAATAGCTCTACACAGAGAGTAATATGAAGGTTAGAATCAGAGTAGCTTTTCTAGCTTTGCAAGCTTGAGATTTTCTCTTTTATCTCTTGAAGGATTTTGAAATGCTATGTGTTGCTTTACTTGTATTTTTGCTCAAGTTCAGTTTCGTTCTCTGTCTTTGCACTTTCAAAAGATGAAGGTATATATAGCCTTTTTTCTTTGAGCAGTCTTCAGTCTTCAACGGATGGAAAAGGATCCGTTCTGATGAGCATTGAATGCATTTGATCCGTTGAGTCTGATAGCTTCTGAAGTTTCTGATCAGCAGAATAGACTATCAGGGTGATAGCTAAAAGTGGTGCTGACATATCCTCTGAGTAGAACGAAAGTTGCCTTTTGTTTATCCAAAACAAGAAGGTCAACTTCTTTAGGTGATAGAGACATTCTGGCTTATGCTTTACTTTTGTACGAATCTTACAAAGAATGTTTTGTCTCACGGGTATAAGCCTTTTACAGGGAATAATAAATTCAAATGCTTTTACAAGATGTTCGCGCTTGAAATTTAAAAGACATTTAATGGACTAGCTATTACAGAAGATAACCAAAAGAGTCTTTGGACTCAATGGTTCTATAAATTACCGTCCAGTCGTAAACCAAGATAGGTATTGGACGAGATAAAGTCTTTGGACTATGTTGGACGAGATAAAGTCTTTGGACTATGGATAGTCTTTGGACTCAATTTAGATTTGTCCTGCACACTTAATATAAAACGTTAGTCTATAACAAATCTTTGTTCATCTTAAATTAGCTCTTTGTTAACATCAAAACTTAAGGGATTATCTGGACCTTGACCACTTTGGTTCCAACACACTTAAGTTAAGTTCGAGAATTAACGGGCAAAAAAGGTTAAAAATGTAGAAAGAGTAAATGCAAAAGTAAAAAAAAAAAGCTTTTAAATGAATTGAAAGTATATATGAAAATCGTTTAAATTGTATGATTTTCTCTTCTCTTAAACTCTTCATATTGGTTTTATTGTTTTTCTATAATCCAACCAGGGGTTAATTTGTTGATCAATCAAGTCTTAATGCAAAAGATTTTAGTCGGAAAAAAATAAATGTATTTTAGACTTTTAGTAACATTTTTTTTTAAAAAATGTTACAAAAATATTGTTTTATTATGATCTAGTAACATTTTAATAAATATTACCAGATAAGTGTTGCTAAAACCACAAAATGTAGAAGTGGTATATATGGAAAGCATTTAAATTTTGTGATTATCTCTTCTCTTAAACTCTTAATATTGCTTAATTTGTTTTTCTATAATCTAACCAGGGTTAATTTGTTTATCAAACAAGTTTCTTTTTTCATCAAAGTTGTTTTAATCTATGTATTCTAAAACACTTATCTGAAAGCTATTTTAAAGCGTCTGCTTGTTCTATTTTTATGAAAAGAATTTTTGTTTAGCAAAAGCTTTAGGTAAACATCATTCAATCCCCTTCTAATGTTTATTTCGTTTATTTCATTGTCTTTTCTATCACGATATCAAGAGGATCTGAGCTTTTAATAAAAAAAAGGGGCGGGGGGGGATTTGAGCTAAAGACTTTTACATTCACATGTTTTCCATCAATTACTCCAATACAATCCTGACATTAAATCATATTGTCAAAATTCATATATTAAAAACGTACTACTTGACTATGAATTTGGAAATTATATACATATTGAAATATAGGTAGAACCTAGTGTTGTTGGTTGGAGGAACTTATGACCCGTAGGGTTGTGTCATATATGTGGCCTCTGTCTCTATTAAGCCTCTTACCATTCTATGACATTGACTGCTAATAGTCTCACTACCGCATAAAGAAAAGAATAAAGACATTAAATTATAATATAAAGAAACTCACGGACGGTTTGATTTGCTTTTAGTTTTTAGTTTTCATTTTTTGATTTTAAAAATAATTATAAAATTGTTATATTATTTTTATTTGAGTAAATCTTGATTTTGATATCTGAAAGTATGACGCTATCAATTCAATTCCTGAAAGCAGTTAAATTATAAAAAAGTTTTTCAATATTAATTTTGTCAGTTAAATTAGTCCTTCAATGTTAATTTCACTAGTCAAGTTAGTCCTTGTCAGGGACTAATTTTACTAAGAAAATTAACATGTAGGAACTTTTTCATAATTTAACTACTTTTAGGGACTGAATTGACAGCGCCTTACACTTTCAGGGACAAAAATGATGATTTACTCTTTCTATTTTGTTTCTTGTTTCCAAAGCTTTGTATAGAAAACAGTGAAAACAAAAAAAAAAGTTATTTACATTGTTTCCTGTACAAACTTTTGAAAAATAAGAAACAGAATGAAAACAATGTAACCATTTTGTAATTATTTGTGTTATAATTATTTATAAAAATAAGAAATAAAAACAGGAAACTAGAAACAATCGAAACAGACCCTCAGCAACTTGTTCTTCAACGGTTTCTCGTTGTGTTGATCACAGAGACCATTATGCTCTTGTAATAGGGAAAACAAGTTTAAGAACGTTCTAAGGCCCCTACGAATTATGGTAACGTCTAGTATGAAGCATGCTAGAATATAGTACATGGATGAAGCATTTAAAATAGTCGTTAGATTTATTAATATAATATTCAATGGTTGAGATTGTTTTGTTTAAAAAAAAAAAAGTTAACCTGAGACTTGATAAACTGGTTTGTTAGCAAATTGTAATATAGTCCTTGATTTTTTATAGCGGTGCTGGTGCAACAGGGAACGGCGTTCCCGGTGCGAGACTGGCGGCGACGGTTGGGCGTACCTGCGTGACTGGTTCTGCATGGCGGTTGGGCTTCTGGTGGCTGTTTGGGTGGAGCACGATGGTAACGTGACGAGGGCAGAATCAGCGACGAAGGCGGAATCGACGATGCGATCGGCAGAGCCGAGGCAGAGTATGAGATAGTAAGGGGCGGAGGTGTTAAATCGATGATTCAAAAAAATGAAGAATTTATTATTGCTTCATTGTTGTTGATATTGTTTCGATTACGCATTAAAATTGGTAATCGATTACCAAAATTAACACACAGAATAATGCCAGTTTGTAATCGATTACCAGTTTGTAATCGATTACCAAAATTACCCATTGAAATTGGTAATCGATTACCAATTTCAATTGGTAAATTGGTAATCGATTGTCAATTTCAATGATAATCGATTACAAATTATGGTGGCAGCCTATAGGATCTGTCTGCAATTACTGAAACTTTATTTACCTACAAATACCGCATAAACCGGCTACACATGGTCAAAAAACTCCCTCACTGGTGTGCCATATGCTGAGTTACTTCATGCTAGCATCCACCACGAATTATATCTCAACATCTTTGACTACCAACAATTTGTCTCATTTACTCATCTCTTACTCTTTCCCTTTCTTCCCTCATTCCATGATAGATTTGTTTTTTTTCCTAAACTTTCTTTGTATCACCTCCCACATCGATATAAAGCACACTAGTTGTATGAGAGTCATATTAAACATATGTTGTAATAAGACAAATGTACATTTTATATCTCATCAGCCATCTTTAAGTTCAATACAAAATAGAATTTAACTTAAAAGATGCCTTTTATAATGTAATATAAAAAATTAGAATTTAGTGCAAATCAATTGGGAATTGACTCATTTCACTCCAGGTTGCAGTATAGCTAAAGACAAATGATGCCATTATGAAAACTTTAGAATGGACACGCAATTGTAAGAAATGTCTCATATGGGTGACAAATATATGTGATGGTTTAATATTTGAATGGAAAGACATATTGATGTTTGAATGAATGGATATGACTTATAGGAATGAGTCTTTTTAATGAAAGGATATATTATTTGATGTGAGCAATTATAAATAGGAAGGAACTGAAACATTCCATGTCTTTGCCTAGAAAGTGCATCTCTTGATTTTCCATCATAATTAAAGGCATTAGAGAAGAAAAGAAAGAGATAGATAGAGTTTCCATTGTGGTTGCAACTTGTAAGTTCAAAAGGTTGAAGCATCACTTTTTATGATGGAAAAAGGTTAGTATTTCTATTCATTGTATTTTTTTGATCAATAGTATTTCTATTCATTGTATTTGTAAAAGTTATGAATTCTCAAAATCCTTATCCTCAATAAATCAAGGAATAGTCTAAAGCTACCATATATAATATTTCTTTCAACCAACAAGCACATATAATACTTCAACCAATGATGCAATAAAAAATAAAAGATTTGAGATATTTCATGTTTGAACGAAACTGACAGTTCGTTTACGAAATGACCCATCCATAAGCCATACATGACAATTGACATCAATAACATGGACATTTCACATGCAGATCATCATGTAAAATGATGAAATTCAAAGCCCATGAAAATAGTAATATTCCTCATAAACATAACTGTAAATAGAAATAGGAAGACAAAAAAGCATGATTGGAAAAGCGAATGTAAGTCATATAGAGGGACCGAGTGAAACTCCGTCACTCCAAAAAGCACCGCCAAGTTTAAAATATTTGTTCCTTCCTTCATTTTAGCCAAGCCAAGGTTGGCTCACGTTAACGAGTGTTAAAATCTTCAGAGGCTAGGTCCACGTTGAGGAAACTCAAATCAAGCAAACCCATCACGGCATGGAGCGTTTATAACTATCGTTCTTTTGCTGGCAATAAGTGAAGATTGTAACGCAAGAATCTTTAGCAATCAACAACACATCCTAATTCACAACTTCACATTACAAAACAATAACGTTTTAGACCAGATCAACATAATAATATAATAATAGTAACGTTATACACATTCAAGTGAGAACTTTGACAGAGAATTAGAAAGTTAAATCAACCATAAGCAATAGTTATAACACCATTAAAAAAAACAATAGTAAAGATCCAAATTAATCCTCGACAAAAAATTATGATGATATTTTGGTCTCTGAGAAATTAAAATACCAATTTGGTCCTTAAAAATATAAAATGCGGGTCAAAATAGTCCCTGACAGGGACTAAAATGTCCTTAAAAATTATCCTAAAAAGGATCAATTTGACCCGCATTTTACGTTTTTGAAGATCAAATTGATATTTTCCATTTCTCAGGGAAAAACAATAATAAAGTGAGATTCGGCTCCTCTAAAGTGAGTGAAGTTCTAAAATGAGAAAGTAAGAGGTTATCCACTATTGATTCGATTAATTATATAGCGATCTCAACACACTAAATGATCTAATGATGGATAATCTGTTACTTTCTCACGTTAGAACTCCACACACTTTATAGAAGCTAAATTCAATAAAGTGAGAATCTGGACAGGATGAAAACCGTCGCTGAAGAGGGGAGGAGCATTATGAAGTAACTGGAATTGAAATTGAGGGAGAATGAATGAGATTTGGGTGTTTAAAAGGATTAAAATTGTAAATTATCTAAAAATAAAAGGAAGGAGGTGTTTCATCCCAAACCTCTGTATTGAAGGGTATAAAAATTTGAAAATTTGAGTGACTAGAAGTGGTTTGACGTTTGAGTTTTTATCTTTAACTATTCAACTCTATTACTTAAAAAGAGAAAAGCGGGCGTAAAAATGAAGGGGAAAATGCGAGAGAAACCCTAAGCTAGAAGTAAGTGCCGCATCAGTCAAAAAAGACAAATCCTTCGCGGCTTCCACCTCCACTTGCAATATTTTTCATCAAACGTCAAAACCTCTCTCCTTCCCATTCCAGAAGAAAAAAACTTTAGTCTCTTACAACTAAAATCACAACACAAAAACACAAGCACACCATAAAACTTAAACCATTTTGTCCACTTTCATTTTTCTTGGTACTTAATTTCTACCACAATGGCCGGTGGTCGATTCCGCGAACTCATCAGAAAATACGGTAAAGTAGCAATTGGGGTTCACGTAAGTGTCTCTGCAGCTTCCATTACCGGCCTCTATGTAGCTATTAGGAACAACGTCGATGTCGAAGCCATCCTCGAGAAGTTCCACATGGGCGCTGTCTCCGACAAAGACAACCCCAAAACCGCCACCGTCGACGACACACCCGAATCCTCGGCGTCGAAGGAGCCAAAGAACCGAACAACTCAGCTCGCTGCTTCTGCCGGAGGTGCATTTACACTCGCTATCCTCTGCAACAAGGCTCTGTTTCCTGTTCGTGTTCCCATCACTCTTGCGCTGACGCCGCCGATCGCTAGGTTCTTGGCCAGGAGGAACTTGATCAAGACTGGTGGTGTATGAGATTTGGTACTACATGTCTTTGCTTTTTAGTTTTTCCTTTGTTGATTGTGAAAATTGTGTGAGAACTAGATATTATTAGGGTTTTTGATGAATGTGGGCGTTTTATTTTTGTAACAATGCAAGGATGAGATTTAACTTGTGACTTAGTTTTATGGATTATAGTCATGCTCTTTAGACATTGGAAATGGAATAAGAGGACAACCATGGGAACCTATGGATGGATTTTTAATTAATAAAGAAAGATAACCCTAAATTTGCCCTGCAAATGTGGTATATTATATTCTAGATTTATTTGTAAGAAGAGTTGGCTATTTCTTAGATTAAGATACTGAATTATGATCTGCACCATTTGGAATACACTGTCTTTTTGTTTTTCTTTGTTGATAGTATCTCGACTTAGTGTGTTTGTTTTCGACACCAATGCTGCTTCAAGTAGCGTTCACGTTTTTGTTAACAAAATTTTCAGTACAAACACACGGTTAGGTGGTTTGGTCATGTGAGAAGAAAACCATCAGAAGTGCCAAATAAGAAGAATAGATCAAATGAAAGATAGCCCAATAATTAGAGATAGAGGGAGGAGACCAAGAAAAACTTTAAGTGAAACCATTGAGAAAAACTTAGATCTAAATGCTCTTTTTGTGACATGGTTTATGACCGAACACAATGGTATTGTTTGATCCATGTAGTCGACCCCACCTAGTTGGAAAGGCTTTTATAGTTGTCTTTTATCGGAGATAAGGGGAGTGGATGGATGATCTGATTCCTACCTGGTCAACCTCAAAGTAATGTGACTAGTCTACTTTTGAGTTTAATTTGTTGCATGATAAGTAGATTCTGTCTCCCAAACTATCGGGTTGTCTCATATACTGCTTTGGTTTGGAAAGTGCTGGTCCAAATTCTTATGTTCGATGATACAATAGGATTAGAAAAGAGTGAATTTTGCATTCTTAGTGAGATTGATGTATCAGGGATGTCCCTCTTTACCCTCACCATGTGCCCTTTGTATTGACATACTGAAAGTCAGGTGTCATATTTATCTGTGCCTGACAAGAGCTAGACTTGACCTGGCCCTAAACTGCCTGACAGACTGTTTGGGGAGGCAGACAATCACAAAACGTTGATTGAATGGGGGAGTCTATCACTATTTTAAAAGGAATCTGAAGTAAGACACTGGTATAGCCTTTAATTGATTGAAACCGGAGTACATTGAAGCTTGCAGTTGTTCCTGAATTATTCTTGAATTTTACTCTAAAATGGTTTTTTCTTATTTCACTAAGAAAATCTAAACCAACAAGATTATATTACACAGCTAAATAACCTACTTCATTTTTAGCCAAGAACCTACTTCTTTAATCCCTAAGGAAAGGTTATCTTTGTTTCTTTGAAACCTCCACAAGGTTATGTTGCAGTTGTTCCTTATTCAGAAAACTTAGGTATAGCGGTGTCATTAGAGATGACAACTGACAAGGGTCAATGTGTTATGGGTTTCATGAATTCTCTGGGTACAGGAACATCTATTTTGGCGTAGCTTTGAACTATTCGAAAGGGTTGAAAATGGCTATGCTTTCCATCTTCTAGTTGAATCAGATTCACAGTTGGCAATTCACCTTGTAAGCACTCTTAAATAGAACAGTTCATCTCATTAGCATGTACGTATAGATGAACTACCCCAGATGGAAATTTGTAACATCTAAACCATTCCTAGAAAAAGGCTTTGCTGATTCAGTACAACCAATAGTTAAAGCTCTGGGGAGAAGTTTCAGTTTTTATTTTATTTCGATGAATTGCTTTATTTGATTTTGTGTTGCTTTAGGTTGACATTGTGGGTAATGTAAGAATTCCTCCAATATATTAAGGACTCCAGGTGACTGTAACAAACGATACTATACTGTATTTTTTGTTGAGTTCAATCATTTTGTACCCAAATATATATATATATATATATATATATATATATATATATATATATATATATATATAAAACAGAATTCAAGATGCCTGTTTATTTTAAACTTGTTTATTGTAAGTGTTAGTTCTAACTCTACTGGTCTGAAAAATTTATGGAAAGTTCAAAATTAGTTCACAACCTATTTTAACCTATTTTTGTCAAGTTGGTTAGACAAAGAGGGATGTTATTTGAATATCGAATTTTGAACATTATATTTGATACCGTATATACCTTATCTTTATCTCCTTTTTTTTCTTTTTTGTATACACGTATTCCAAAATTACATTAAAAAAATCAAAAGAAATACCATATTCATTTGATGTTCAAACAATAGGTAACCCAAGTCTTATGCAAGGTTAAAGCCATGCATACAAGCTGATGTTTCACTTCAAGGTTACGGCAGAAGCTTCCAAACGAGCGCCAGAAGCATTACGCAGCACTTTCCTTGCACCAGCTTGACCACTTGTACCTTTTGAACCACCATCAATATCCATCTAATCCCATTTCGTCTTAGGAAATTCCCATCTCACTAAAAGTTGCTGATTGTGTTAAGATGCTTCAGCAAAAGGAGGAATATTAGCACTTTAGCAGCCATTGAAATCTCCTGATTGGCTAATGTAAGATGAACAATTTCAATAGTAATATTGCAAGGTGTCAGAGGTTAATGCAAGGCAACTTAGGTGGTGTTTGGTGTTTTGTTTATGGAATGCTTTATTTTTAGATAAACTACATTCTTGGAAATCTCATTCTAAGGAATGTTTCTTTCTCATCCTTACACATGAGAGTGAAATTTTCAACTTTCATTCACAAATTTTTTTTTTTTTGAGAATTGATGTCTGAGAATGATTTTTTATCCCTGGATGATTCGATTTTTCCCAACACAATAATTTAAAAGTATGTCTAAATAACATCAACATATATAACATATAACATACTAACAATTAAAATATTACGAACTAATAAGTATCAAATTTATGTTTGAAACATAAAAATAGTAGAGAATTACATCATATCAAATTAATAAGTATTATTATGAAAACAAAAACCAACAAATAGTTTAATATGATGTTAGGTTAGGGTAATATGTAATAACTAATAGTCTAATACAGTGTCATGTACTAATAATAGAATAAATAAGTATTAAATTTTATATATGCGGTTTGGTTTGGTTTCAAAAAATGGAACTGAACTCTGATCAAAACCGATCGGTTTTTTCAAAAAAAAGATCCAAAAAGATCTAAAAAACTATTTTGTTAGATCTTTGATTTTTTGGATCGGTTTGCACCTTTTTTTTGGATCGGGGAGATTTAAACACCTTTAGTCTCTCCTAGTCGGATTGCAATTGAGAGGTTTGAGGAGTTGGCATGAGAGGTCTGAGGAGCAAGGCAATCGATGGTGAGGGTTTGGATGTTTGATGCTAGACAATAAGTCCCACATCATGAGACAAGATGAAGCAGCGTGAAATGAAAGGCTATGAAACAAAGTGTAATATCGGGAATTGGTCAATTCACTAAACCGGTTCAAACCGTTGGCCATCCGATTTTGTATCGATTTAGCAAGTTCTAAGTCGGTTTTTTAGGAGTCCGATGTTACGGAAAATCTGAACTGCTCATCTGAACGATTCACTGGTTCATTGCCTGGTCTATTACGATTTTCACAACCATGCATACAACTATCTTTTGTTAAATTGTCACACTAGCATATAATGATGTCATATAATCTCCAAGGTTGATACATCAACATCAATGTCTATTAGAGTGTGGAGAGTGGAGGTATATCGATAGACAACGTCGATGAAGATGTGTAAGTGCACTATTATGTGGTAGCGATTCTAACTTTCCATCAATTTACCATTCATCACTTAATGACGAAACTTTGATTATTTCTTTTTTTGAGGATCGACAAATCAAATGATAATTTTGTTCCAATTTTTGCCTCTTCTTATCCCCGTGAATCAAACTTTTCCTTTCCATAATGGTTCATTTCCTATTAGTATCAATGATACAAGTCCATAAATAAAAAAGGACTAAAGTGAAAAATGAGATGTGAGAGACTAAAGTGATAATAAAAATAAATCTCGTGGACAAGGGTTTAGCCTAGTTTCTTTATCTGGCATCTAAGATTGAGATAGTTACTTCATTGATTGAAGAAGTCAACTTTGATGAAGATTCAAATTCAATTGCCATCTTTTCTGTTAAGAAACCAGGCTCCTTTGGTTGAGGCAAAGAGTTCTCACTGCTCATCATTACAACCACAGATGTCATATTTGGTCGATCATCAGGATGTTGTTGCACACATAAAAGACCAATATGAATGCAACGACAAGCTTCAGATGGAATGCACGAGTCCTCCAAACAAGAATCAATCAATTTCATTGGCATGCCTTCCTTCCACAACTTCCATGCCTACAACAATTCAAACAATAGGTATCAACCAATTCATTATATGAAAATTGAAGTTATTTTTGTTACTTACATGCCCAATAAGACTATAACTTTGGCTTGGATTGGGAAGTCCTTTGCTTTTCATTCCGCTTATAATCTCTAGCAATAATATGCCGAAGCTAAAAACATCAGATTTGATGGAGAATAACCCATGAAGAGCATATTCAGGAGCCATATAACCACTGGAACAAACAACAAATGAGTTACCTAGATTTCGATTAATGTCAAATAAAACTTTAATTAGCATCATTAAATGCATACTTACTATGTACCAACTATCCTATTTGTATTCCCTTCAATTTGATCCCCTCCGCACATTCTAGCCAGTCCAAAATCTGAAATTTTTGGATTCATATCGTTGTCTAACAAAACATTACTTGCTTTAAGATCTCGATGTATGATCCTTAACCTGGAATCATGATGAAGATAGAGAAGCCCACGAGCAATTCCATTTATAACGGAGAAACGTTTACACCAACCTAAATGTTTACTTTTGGCGGAATCTGTCAACATCTCCAAATTGTTATTAGTGTTTTCTTTCCAAAACAAGAATAAATATAACTTTTTATTAACTAGATGCTTAGCAAAGACACTGACCGAAAAGAAATGAATCTAGGCTTCTGTTGGGCATGTATTCATATAGCAGCATTTTCTCCTCTCCTTCAATGCAACAACCAATAACCTTAACAAGATTTCGGTGTTGAAGTTTGGCACACAATATAACTTCATTCTTAAATTCTTTTGATCCCTGATGAGAACCCACTGAAAGTCTTTTGACAGCAACCTCTTGCCCATCTGCTAGTATACCCTAAATTTCATAGTTGGAGAACATTTAACTGATAATGAATATATTTGAATTAAATATTCATGATTTCCTTTTATCTTAATAATAGATAATAGACAAGTTTCATTTTACCTTGTATACCGGCCCAAAACCACCTTCGCCAAGCTTCTTGTCAATTGAGAAGCCATTGGTGGCATTAACTATTGTAGCAAGATCAAAGAAGGGAAGCTCCAAATCTTCTTGTCCTCCATCTTTCTCTACTGTTGACAAGGTTATCTCTGTTTTGTCTGATTTATTAAATGAGATCAATATCATTGACAAAGGGGAAAAAATATCAAAATTTGATTTGAAAGTTATAATCATTTGTTGTCCAATTGAAAACTAGTTTGTTGTGCGATCTTATAGATGAAAATGGCCATCAAACTAGTTTTATCGGATTCTTGAACAATCAAATGCTATATTAAAATTTTAACGGGGTATACATTAAGACACATCAAAGACATATAAAATTACTATTCTAGAAGAAACAACTTAAATAATGATTTTCCACATATACTCTATACTTCTCATAATGTGGTTCATCGGTTGGTAACTAATAATACTAGACACCATAACGATAAGTATGCAATTATAAGCTTAAATTTTGAATTTGAAGTGACGAGTTTGAAAGGTATAGAATGGCAAACCACATATTACATAAATAACATTGCAGTGGGGAGGGTTTGACAACCCTGGTGAATTAAATTGTGATTGATCAAGTGCACTGTGTTGAACAAGGTAAGAACACCCTCCAAGGCCTTAACCAGCTAAACAAGTGAAAAGGTAATTGTTGAATTTTTTCCTATAATAAACTTGTTCAGAAAGTTTAATGCAGTAAACGTTTAATGGAAAAAAAACTTGGTGCAAGTCAAAAGCTGTCTGCCAAAGGAATTTACCTCTATACTTTCTCATTGTCCTGTAAATGTAGGAGAATGCAAATAGCAACAAAATGCCTGTTAGAAGGGTGATTGTAACCACTAAGACTATCTTTTTCTTATGCCCATCTTTTGCATCATCTCCATCTATAGCTTGACAAAGAAATGAAGCATTAGTTAGTCCTAGATAAAACTAATGACCCACTAATTATAAAAGTCAGTTAGAAGATTATGAAACCTTCATTCTTCTCTGAATCAGTCATACGAACATATAGATCTTGCCCCAGACTCACTCCTGAAAATGTTTTCAAATCAATAAGGTCTCCAAACCATATAATACAGCCACTACCTTCTCCCTTGACTTGCAGGTTTGCATATGCCGTGCAAGAGCAGTTTTCCAAGCATTTGGCATTGCAATCCTCAAGTGTCATACTTCCATTAACCCAAGTATTTGCAATATCTGGCAATTTCATCCCAGCAAATCTATGAAAACCATATTTGCTTTTCACACTGCAGCTCCAAGGTTTATTTGGCACACATCCTTGTGTCCAATCCATTGCATTCCAATTCTGTGGTGATTTTGGATGGAATCCTTCTAAACATTGGCAAACCGGGGAAGCATCAACCACACAATTGCCATATGCACCACAAAGATTATATGCATCACAGCTGTCTTGTGGCACAGATTGGTAAAGCCTCCATGTTTTGTTTTCTGGAATCCATGTAAGGCGTTGGCGAGTATAAAGGGTTTGGTTCATAACAAGTATGGTAATCACTGACCTATTCTTGAGGTTGAACATGTAATAAACCTCCTCTGAATTGTTGACAAATTTGAAATCAAAAAGTGGATTAGCCCTTAATGCAGGTGTACCACCAAATCCAAGGCCATTCCAGGGGCCATCCCTATGGTAAATAGTTGAGCCTTTCCACATTACAGGTTCAGGGTTGCTGCCAAGTATAAAACCACAAGTAAAATCACCTGGAGATGGATCATCCCAATTCTTCCAAGCAGTTATATGCCTGTTAAGACCAGTTTTTCTGTCCCATCCAAACTTCATATCAGGTAAGACTGTATCAGAAGGATAGTCAAAGCTCTGCCAAAGGAAATTATCTTCATTGTTGTTGTTGTTGTTGTCCTCTTTAAGTACTAAATTTCCATTGTACAAGAGCTGCACAATGGGACTCAAAGGCTTTGTTGTCAAGTTTGTTGACCAAAGAATAGACTTATTCTGGCTGAGAAGCACCAGGTTTCCTTCTTGGCTTATGATCAACATGCTGGAGTTGTCTTTGATTGGTTTTTCACGATTGGCAACCCAAACAATTGTTCTAACTTGGATATTTTTGTACCAGATTCCCACATAACGGTTTGAGGAACTACCAGGATTGAAGAAACCCAACTCAAAGCTTCCATCCTCTGAAACCAAGGTCTTGCCATCTGGAAGTGACTGAAACTTGGTAATAGTATCTGTTGCAGTGGAAATTTTAGAGATGAACAGAAGTAGTTTGGTAATGACAACCACGAAGGGAAGAATGGCCATTTTTGCTGCCAAAATCAGCACAACTTAAAAAATGTATATATGAGTTTTTCCCAACCAAAAAATTGCTAAGGGCAAATATTCCTTTGTAATTATTGTGATTGTATGAAATTTTGTCCCCCTTGGAAATAATCTTTAGAAACTTATTGGTGCTTCTCAGCCATAAGAGCATCTCCAATGACAAACTTTTAAGGAACCCATTTTAAGTTTTTAAGTGGGTCCATATATGTCAATTCAAATTTATGACACTCATTCATTTTTTACTCCAATGAGGGTTTCTATTATCAAGTTCCTTAACTTCTCCCTCCCTTCAACATCTCATATTCTCTCTCTCCCCTTTACACTATCAATTGCAAAAAAAAAATATTTAAATGCTATGGAATCCTCTTTTTAGGTTCCTTAGATAAGGAACCCATTTTAAATTTAAGGAACCCAAAATCATATGTGGCATATTAAAATAATATTTTATTCTTCAGAAACTCCTATGAAACCCCCACTAAAGATGCTCTAATAATTCTATTGGTAGGCGTTTATTTTCTTGTAGTGTACTTATGTAACCATGACTTTGATCCTTCTTTAAACCAAAAAAAGAAAGAAAAAATCTATTTAATAAACAAGTGACGATAGACGGCCCCAAACGATGGACGACAATTCAACGTTTGAGGACTGACTTGGCTTCATTCCCTTTATACATCAATTTGACAATGACATAAGAAGGTCCTCCCATATATTTCTAGAAGTCCCTCTATCCCAGTCTACACACGACACAAGCAAGTGCTAATTAGTCAAAAGTAATGCAGCACGTGGTAAGAAAATTATGTGAAGGAGACGTCATATTGTTTCTCAATTTAAATAAGCATTGCACCCTCGATTACATATGGTAGAGAAAAGAAACATTTTAACTTACAAATTAAATCTCAGGAACATTTTCTAGAAATTGAAATGATAATAGGTATTTAAAATAGGTTTCTATAGTTTACTTTTTTTTAATTAGGTTGCTGTGAACAACCATGAACAACTATCTCAATCAATCAGTCAAGGTTGCTGTAAAATAAGGGATGTTAGGTTACTAGAAAAAGATTGTATTACAGGAGGCAACACACCAAATCCCATCTAACACCAACATTTTGTTCATCTTTAAAGAAAACAATTAAAAGAAAACCATATCTCAGTGGCTTACCTTGCTTACACGTAGGATAGCAATTTTTGTGTCATGTGCAAACATCTTGTAGGATAGCAATTTTCCTTCTCAAATTTCCAAAGTTGGTTTACCTTGCTTACACTGAGCAAATAAGATTTCTTTCCATTTCCGAAGTCATCATTGCTGCTGGAAGAATAATGAATTTGATTATATCTAAAACTGTCACAAAACTCCATGTGCCACTGCTTTGGTCCTTATACCCACAATGAGTGAAACTCACTTCCAAACCTGCAACGAAAAAAAGTCAGGAAGGGTGGGAATCTTCATATGAGAAGAAAATAGAAGCTTTAGATGGAGAATAGAGAGGAAGAGGAAGCCTTAGATTGTCCAGCTTTCAGAAGGTGAGAAAAGATCAACAGGAAGTAAAATAACTTTTGGTTGAAGAACGAAAATAACTTCAAAACCCTTAGCTATTTTGATTGATATCTTCACTATTAAGTTCAATTAAATTGATAAATTTATAGGATAATCAGGATTTAAATTATAATATGATCAAACGTGATTTATTCCTTTTAGTCATTCAATCTCTTTGTTCTTTATGTTTTCTAATCATTTAAACTATTTGTCTGACAAACATTGGATTCATATGGGGAAAAGATTATTGATTGTCTGACAAACTATTAATAATATTCATAGAGAGAGTGATATTCAAAAAGTAATTGTGAAACTCAGTAGAATTAGGATTTGAGGATATAAAAAATAGAGTGAAACTACGATTTTAGGCTTTTACTCTTGATTTCCCAACTCTTTGTTTCTCTTTTACTATCTCTTCTTATTTCAGACATCATCATCTTATTGATATTAGTATTTGATTAGTCTAAATAACACAAATATTTCTCTATTCCAGTACTTTATTTATCATTTGCATAACATAATTAATCTCTTGGGTACGATATGAGACTTCCGTCCTATATTATTTCCGCGATAGGATACATTATCCTTAAGTGTGTTCACAATGCAACAAGATTTTGGTGTGGTTATCTAGGATAACTAACAAGGATAATAATCATAACCAATTAAATGAATATATAAATAGGGTTAACACGGCGCCAGGATAAGTATATTTATTAAATAATGAAAATACGAATTGGGGTGACACAGGGCCAGGAAAAGTAGGTCCAATCAAAATACAAACATAACTACCCTATGAACACCACAGAGGTTCAATCACATCTCGAATGAGAAATAGAAGCCATGAGAGGAGGGTTTTAGCACAATAACTGCGGTGAGAATAAACCAGAACTAAAACAGCTTCAAAGTTCTAAAAAACCAGAATGTTTAACTAAAACAGTATGTAACTCTGGAAAATGACAGAATGAAATAGCAGTGCAGTAGTATCTTTACTAAAATAGCTTGTGGCAAAGTATGCAATTTTTTTCCCTTGTGTGGACCTCGCTCCATAGGAGATGAGATAGCTGGAGGTGATTTTGATGGTGAAATGTACTGGGTCTCAAAAAATCCTCAGGTTTCAGTTTCAATTTCAATTTAAAAGCCTTCCTTGTGTTCTTACTGTGTTGGATATTTTACTTCAAAATAATTTCTTTAAATTTATATTTCAAAGGTTTTAAATTCTCATTTATTACAATTTATATCTTCTAATGATTTTTTTAATGATTTCATTTCTTTTTATTAGTCGTCATTGTCTTTTAATAATTTTGATTGTCTAATTTTTTTTGGAGCTTTTATATCATAACGTAAATATGAGTATACGAAATTTGATGATATAGTAACGTTTAGTTTTAAATAAACGTTAATATGTATTTGACATTAGAATTACCTTGACATTTAACGTTTCTATATGATAACAAATATTGTATTTATCTCCATTAAATATCTTTGATGGCTTTTAGACATGTTGCTAGATGCTTGCAACGATCTTGTCCAACCAATAACATTAACATATATATAATGACTTTGAATCGGAGGCTTGGGTTATGGTCTGATTTGCTTTTGGTATTCAGTATTACTTGTTTTCAAAATCTAAAAGTTATTGTTTTTATAAATGAATAGAATGACCGTTTCGAAAATACACTTCTGTGGTTTTAGGAAAATAGAACTTTGTTATTTGTTTGAAATAATTTTGGGAGCTTTCTAAATTTTCTCTCTTCTAAGTTGATATCATTTTTGTTGTTCCGAGTATCCAAAATAATATTATTATTTTAAAAGAATCTGTTAAATCTTGGGGGATATTTGCATTTGTATAATTACTATGACGAAATAATCCTTAAGGAAAGTGTGATTCCATATATATCAGACTATAAACAATTTTGTTTTCTTCATCATTCTCTCTATTTATTTTATTTATTTCATTTTATATATTATTTTTCTAACACTTACTAGACCATTAGTTTTGAAGGAATTGTGTTTTTTGTGTTTTTTTTTTTTTTTTTTTTTTTTTTGGTGCATTGAACCTGTGATTTTTTCCAATAAGAATTGAAGCTGCGTTTTTTGTTTTTAACTAAATGATTTTGTTACACTTTTTGTTTCCCTTTTTCTCTTCATAAATTGAATACAAATTTGTTTGCAAGGTATATAACAAAATTTCATTGGTAATGTCACTCTCACTATGCTTATACAATTATAAAACAGTATAACATATCTAATTAACAATGAATTTATCTCATTGGTAATGCACATAGAACTCTAATTTTACAATGATAGTGCACCGGTTTGCAAAAAAAGAGTATATTATTATAGGCTTTAAAAAAAAGAGTATATTATAAATTCTAATTACCAATCAATTTATCTCATTGTGACTTAAAAAATTGTTCTTATTTATTGCACTTCATTTTTTTAAATCCCGTCACAAGAAAGCTATAAAAAGCTAATTTACACAATCAACCTTAAAAAAACGTAAGTGACACTTTGAGCACCAGCCATAAATCATCGTTCACCTATTTAGGCTATAGCATCTTGTGACTTCACTGTTTCCTAGTATTAAAAAAATGTTTCTCAATCCCCTTCTGCGGATGCAAACCACTCATTTTAAACCAAAAAAGTCTTCTAATAAGAGTATGTTCAACACTAGCAAACAACAAAACATGAAATATTCCACTTTATTCTATCTAAATATTTTGGGCATCTCTAAATTAGGTGTGATGCTAATTGCACAATCACTTTCATATTAAAATAAATAAACATGGTTCAAATGTATGCAGATAAAATTATAACTTATATACCAACCATTAGGGGGGTTGGACAGCAATTTTTAACATCACAACAAGAAAAAGATACTGTTGGCTTTGAATGAAGATTCATGTTGTAATATTAAACGAAATAGTTTTAGAGCTGAGTTGCTTCGTCAGACAAGTCTGATTATTTGGGATGAAGCGCATATGGTTAATAGGTGGGCTTTTGAGGCTTTTGATAGAACTATGAAAGATGTGATGGGAATTTTTACTACGCATTCTACAAATAAACCAATTGGTGGAAAGGTTATTGTCCTTGGGGGTGATTTTAGGGTAGATATTGCCCGTAATTCGAAAGGCCAGTAAAGCTGATATTGTTACGGCAACTCTTAATTCATCAATTTTGTGGAAGCATTGTAAGGTGTTGATATTAACTGAGAATATGAGGTTGGAGGCAAGTTCCAATATTGCGGATAAGGAAAAAATGATAGAGTTTGCAAAGTGGGTTCTTGACTTTGGTGATGGAAAAATTAGAATTGATAATGATGGTGAGGCTGCAATTAATATTTTAGACGATCTCTTAATTCCAAATTGTTTGGATCATCTTGCCAAAATTGTTTCTTCTACATACCCTAATTTATTGGAAAATATTAGTGATTACCATTTCTTTGAAGATCAAGCAATAATTGTGTATCAGCATTGCTACCTGACGCGGAAAAGGAATATCTTAGTTGTGATTGTATATCTAAGATGGAAGTTGATGGCATTAATTCTAAGTGGTTAACACCTGAGTTCCTTAAATAAAGCGTTCAGGTCTTCCAAATCATAAATTAGTATTGAAGGTTGGTGTTCCAATAATGTTGATGAGGAATATTGATCAATCAACCGGATTGTGTAATGGAACCAGATTGATTGTTTCTGAATTGGGTTCGAATATAATTGGTGCAAAAGTTGTAACTGGGAATCACATTGAGGAGAAAGTTTACATTCCTAGAATGAATCTAATTTCTTCAGATCCAGGAATACCTTCTCGGTTCCAAAGACGGCAATTTCCATTGATGTTGACTTTTGCAATGACTATAAATAAAAGTCAAAGGCAAATGTTATCCAATGTTGGGCTATATTTGCCACGTCAAGTGTTTTCCCATGATCAATTATATGTTGCTATTTCAAGGGTGAATTATAAAAGTGGATTGAAGATTCTTGGTGGTGATGAAGATGGACAGCCATGTACATTGGTTTAGAATGTCGTTTATACAGAGGATTTTGAAAAAATATGATGTAATATTAGAGTAATGATTTTATATTTTAATTTCCTTTTTTTTATGGTATTTTTGCATTACACATGTTGAAAAATTATTATGGGAAGACTTGTCTTTTGTATATGAAAATTGTGATGGTTTTTCCTTATGTTGATATTTTTATTCAGTATGGTGGTCAAATTTCATTGATTGCTTTCTTCTTAATTTTTTTTTGTTACAGTGCTTTATTATTATTTATTACTTATCCATCCACAGGAATAAATATCTTATTATTACTTTTAAATTTAATTGAATTTTAAAATTTGATAGTTTATCAAGCAAACATCCATTTTGATCTCTAAAGATATATGTAACATCCCGCTCGTCCTTGAACACCTCCAGGGGCAAATAAAATGAGCAATAGGAAAATAATGACACAGTAAAAAGAATTAAGTACATGTAAAGAAAATTTGAGTCAACAAGATTGTATCAAACTACCCATTGTTTAAAATCTTTAAATACATGTAAAGACTCACAGGGTTCAAAAAGTGAATTAAAATACAACAACAAATATTCTAAACTTCATGAAAAGCATTATGAATTCTAAAATGGTTTTTTTTCACAAGCACTTGATATAAATTGTGTTACTCTTCCTCTCAGGACCACCAATACAAATTACAGAACCCTCTCTCATATTCTTATACATCTTGAATTCATCCCAACCAGTTGTTTTGACACCCCCTTTAGGACATCATATGATAACTCGTTGCGGAAAGATAAAACTTTAATAAACTTACTGATTACTTTCGAAAAATAAAATTTTCTAAATGTTAACTTCTTTCAAAATTAGTGATAGGAATTTCCTTTAAATTTTACCATACAACCAACATAGTCAAACATACATTTATATATGAATCACATATTTTCTACGTACTATGTCACCATCAGTTTGTATACATGGCCTTTATACAGATAGGTCACCTTTATACAGATAGGTCATTCTCAAAATAACAAAGTAAAGAAAGTAAAAACATATAAGACATGTAGCGATCGTCTGGAACCACATCTCAAAAATCATGGCTCTCAGTAGCCAAAAACAGACTGACGAAATCACTACCCCAAAAATGGACTCATCCAACAGCTGGTCAAAAGCTAGTGGTGACCGTTTGGAATACCCTGATGATCATCTCCACCCTCATGAGGAATATTTGGTGAAGATACTGCAGCTTCTGCTCTGTGACACCCTCGAAACCCGTGTCACTTTCGTAACTCAACATATAGAATAAAACGATAATCAAAATTTCGCTGGTTTTACTTTCGGAAAATAAATCCCTATATAAACAGATTCTGAAAATCGTGATAAAAATTTTTCTTATTAATACTTATAAACCATCACCCCAGAAGAACAGAAAACCCGTATATAACAAAATATATATATATATATATATATATATATATATATATCAACTAGAACTATGGACAACACGTCCCTTTACAAAAGAACGAGAAAGATAAACTCCTACAAAGCTATAAACTAGGCAGCGACAGTCTGGAACTATATCTCTAAAACCTATGATCATCAGTAGCCGTTTACAGACTACCCAAAAACCGCTGCCTCAAAAGAAGGTATACACCCTAAGCTGGTCCAACTAATGGAAGCCATTGGACAATCCCCCGGAGGGAGGTCCAATGCTAGAACCAGGAGAAGAACCATGGGAACCTACGTTCCCGTTCTCCTGTGGATGGGGTTCGGAAGCATCCGAAAGATGATCCTCCGGGTCCTCCTGAGGATCCTCCTCAGGGTCTTCTTCCTCCTCCTCCTCCTCCTCCACATCCTCCACTACGTGCTCGCCCGCTACCAAAACCAAAAGGCGGGGGAGGTGTCTGTGGCGGCTGCTGCTGCGGGGACTGTGCAGCGGGGGCGACCTGCTCGATCACACCCTGCTGCATAAGGGCCTGCAGCATCATCCCGATGGGAGGTCGAGGTACCTGAGTGGTTTCCACAGTACGAGTGCTCTTTCGAGGTTCCGTCTCCGTCGTCCCACTTACGGTGCAGACCGGTCCTGTGTATGTCGCGCTTTCCACTCCTGGGTGGATAACCCATGCGACTGGGTCCGTCCTTCGGCCAAAAACTAGGACTCGCATCCCTGGGTGCGCTAGGTGACCTGGCATCGGCTCCATCTGTAAACATAATATAATATGTATAACAAAGGACAACCAGTCCAAAAACATGCAAGGGTGAGAAACCAATATACGAATCCATAAACGACAACTATATGCCCAATCCAAACAACAGATTCAAAATAATGTAACTCACTCGAAACATATTTGTTTAAGCAGTCAATTTATCAAATTCGGACAATTGAAGGTTTCTAATACCCTATTTGTTTTTAAACTTCGATTTTCATTATTAAAATACATTTCAGACTTTTAAAGCTTTTAAGTTACACGATGTCGGATCCTAATCAAAATTAGGTCCTCTAATGCCTTAAATCCCACAGCAGGGCACACGATACATCCATATGACCAGTTAGCAAGTATAGCATGCATTCAACTACATCAGCAGTTACATCTATACATATTCAAATCAACAACAATCAATCAAGAAATCAACCAACATCAGATACAAACTATTTAAATACAATACAAACACCGATGCAGCACATAGCTATCGGGAATGGAGTTCCTCAGGTTAATCCCCTTACCTCTTGTAGCTTCCAACTAAGTTTTGAACACTCGATCAACTTGATCACTATCCCCGCACGCTGCCGATCACTACACACACGCAAATCATAACGGCATTAACTTACAAAACAAGGATTTCTCCTAATGCACCACCCCTAGGGTTCGGCCCTATTACACTAAAAATAGCTAGGGAGCTCTAAAATTTCTCATTTTCTGGATAACACCCTAACTAAGTGTGACAGCCCTAGATATCAGATCAGAACATCAAAAACCAACCAAAACCCTACCCTACACACATAGGGGATTTCGGCCTCCACCTAGAAAATATAGCTAGGGAGATTTCTTGGCTCTAAGCTCTTGGATCATACAAGCATGTCATGAACCTAGGCCATAGAAATTGGTTTGGTACAGATACGATTTTCCTACAATTTTTCATGGATTTTCAAAGATTTTAGGGACAAAACCCTAACATCCTTGATCATGAAAATATGAGGAGAGAAAGGAGAGATTGAGAGAGATAGAGATGGAATACTACCTCCTATGATGATCCACTCCAAGTTTGATGAAGGTTGCTTCACAAAAAGCCAAGCTTTTCAGCATCAAAAATGGAGATTTTGTATGAGAGAAAAAGAGAAAGGAGAGAAAGGAAGAAGATAGAGTGCGAGAGAAGGGGGCTGCCGAAAACGAGGAGAGAAAAGTGAGAGGATAAGAGTGAAAGTTGATAGATATTTAGGGTTTTATTACTTTAATAATTTAATAATAGGAGAGGTAAATTTGTAATAAAAATTAACCACGGGCAATTTGTCAATTCACCTCCCGATATTTGAAATTATCCCGACACTGGTATGAATTCCTCAAATAACTTGACACAATTTTGGCATGAAAAACTTCTGATCGTGGGTCTCGAAAAACCCTAAGACAGCTCGAATCGTCTCCTCGATCGATTATCGGTCCGAATATAAAATATTATTTATATTTTGGGCGTCAAGACACATTTTAGGAAAAAGATAGAGGATCAAAGTCTAAGACTAATGGTCTCGTCCGTTAGTCAAGATTAGGTCGTGATAGTAGAAAAACACTATCATCTGAAAAACATAGATCGATTTTTGTTTGAGTTTTCGGCCCAAAACTTAACCGAAGGCTCCTACGATTTTATGAAACAAGACTATGATTTTAGTTTTCCCAAAATCATTTTCTAAAATACAGATAAAAATATAAACTCATTAATTGAGTTTATCGTCCTTAGAAAGCACGAAAAATCGGGGTCTTACATGCTCCCTCATCGGGAGAATCATCATCATCGTCAAGAGGATGGTACTCAGGCCCCACCTCTGTGAACTCCTCGGGATCCTACTCAATCCCTTCGATCTCCAGATCCAAAATGATCGGTGCAGGAGGTGATGCTGGTGCCGCTACCTGCAAGGGCTGAACTAATGGAGGGTGAATCCCCAGCTCTCTCTGGTCTACCAAGTGCTGTAAAAAAGGCCACGCTTTGATAGTCTCCACTGTATGAGTGCGTCTCTGAGGTCCCACCACTAGTGTGCTCATAACCTCTCGTATGGGGCCCGTATAGGTGGCGCTATATGCCCCTGGGTTTATCACCCATGCACCATCGTCTGTGGCGTTCTCATACGTCAAGGAACGAATCCGCGAATGAGCCAAAGGCATCTCTGGACCCATCTATACTCTAATATAAATGTATGCCGCAAAAAGAGACCAGCAAGAAAACACGCAAGGGTGAAATATCAATATATGGATTTAAACACAATAACCACATGTGCGACACACAAAACAATATATAAACATAAACATATAAACATATACAGTCATAACAACATAAAATTTTAATAAATAAACAAGTAGTTTATTGAGTTTCATACCCGATAGTCATCGTTATTTATTAAGAAATGCATGACACTTCAACATTCAACTTCTAACTTTTTACTTAATCTACGGAGAACTGAACTTCGTAAAAATGAGCTGATCAAGCTCGATTGCCAAATAAGGCACACAGTGCTTACCATAACACACTGTCCAACACAAAGCACAATGATCAGCGTATATGGTTTTCATTCTCCACCAAGGTACAATGATACAACGTAACATGAATATTTTACCCACCAAGATACCACGCTTATCACCGTAGGCACGACCGCCAAATAATGCATGTAAAATATTTCATTTCTCGTCACTTTTTCTTTTTGTTCTTTCTTTCCTTGTCGAAGCTCAAAGGCTCACAACCATTCATAATTTTCAACGTTTTAAGATTTTTCATCATCAACACAGGACACAGTGTCAGAGTGTTCAATCACGAAACCCTAGACCGATGCACTAGTCTTAGATTCGTGGTGATAGAAAACAACATTCACCTTTAACAACATTCATCACAATATAAAGAGGACACAAAGTCTACAACACCGTAACATGGATCCAAGATCTACGTTCTTTTATTACAGAACACTATTATCACGACGTTTCAGTTACTAGGTTCACGTTTCAACATTTATTTCGTTTTCGTTCTGTGAAACACAAATCTCCACAACTTATCCAAGTTATCGGAAAAAACACCGTTGTGTAAAACTCGTTTATAGAAAATCCTTCCCATTTGAAATTCATTTATAAAACCGCCAAATAAATCAACGAATTCATTTTCCTCTGAAAGTCTTTTTCCAAAACTTCAATTCTTGAAAGAGAAGTCAGTTGAGATTGAATTTTTGTCCAAATAAATACTGTTGCTTTAAAAAAAAAAAAAAAAAACTTACATAAATATTTTCGGAATTAAACATCACTTAGCATTTAAAAACGTTTTAAGCCAAAATTTGACTTTTTCTCTTAATAAAATTTTCTCAACATAATACTTAAATTATTTCTAAAAATTAACTTTTTCTAATAAATTTTTATTTTATTTTAGAATTTCTTTCGTAAAAACTAGCATAACTAAAAAATTTCACGATTACGTCCTCACTATTACTCATAAATCACTCTTACCCCGATAAATCATTAAAATAATAGTATCTTCAAGTATTTCTTATTTAAATAATTGATATTCCTCATAGCTTTTTAAAGCTTTTATTTCCTTAATTAATTGAGCATGGACCACTGTCAGACTTCTCAATCAACAATCAACATAAATAAAATTGTCAAGTCAACATTATAGCAGATAATACAATTTATAACATGCATTAAAATACCATAACACATAACTGTAGATAACCAATTAAAAGCAGATAATTAAAACAGATAAAATAACAGCTTAAAATAAACTTAAACAACCACAACGAAGCTCAAACAAAATTATACAGACTACTCACTGATAGCATATAGTTATCGAAAAATCATTCAGACAAACTCCCCTTACCTCGGAGTATGAATTTTCCATCTGAGATGATCCTCCGAAACTTGACGTACTCCATAAATCACCAAACAAATCCTTCACCAAACAACATAGTACAAGTTAATCTTTGGCGAAAAAAAACTTGCTAACCCAAAATGGTGTAAGTTTGGCCATCTTATAGAAATATAGACTAGGGATTTTATTTTGCTTCAATCTCTTGGATTCAATACATATATAGGTTAATAGAAAGATGAAATTCATTGTCACTTTCTTAAAATTGAAACAAAATTCTTCCACCCTCACAAGTTAGGGTTTCAACCTTATGAAGGAAAATAGGGAAGAAATTTTAGTTTGATTCATGCTCTTGAATGATGAACATAAAGATCTTGATGAGTTCATAAAAATTGGTTCCATGATTATAGGATTTTTCTATGAATTTCTAGAAATTTTTTAACATAAAATCCTAAAATGAAACATGATGATCATAGCCTTGAATCAAGAAAATGAATAAAGAACATAAAGTTTATTTATCAAGGAAAGTAAGTATACTCTTGGATGTTGGAAAATTGCAATAAATCAAGCAAGTTCTTCACAAATTTGCTTATGGTCACTTTGAGAAAATAAGAGAAATTTGGAAATGAGGATGAAATTAGGGTGAAATGAATGAAATGGCCTATGATGGGGGGTTTTTGGGCGTGAGTCTCAAAGGGCAAGGAGGGCCAAAATTTGATCATTGAGGGACAAGAGTAAAATCACTTAGGGACCAAATTGGCATTTAACAAGCTAAGGGCATAAAGGTCATACAAACTATAAAGTCATCATGACACTGGTGAGTCATGTAACTGGTGAGTCACTTATATGACTCACCTAGATGAGTCATCTTTGAAATGACTTATTATTTATCCATTAGCGGGATCCGACAATCCCGTACTTATCTTCGTTGTTCACCTGATTTAATATATTGCTCGAATAATATATATTTCACTTTTTAGTGAAAAAATTCAAAATAATCGAAGTCGTTGGAAATTCAATATAAAACCTAATCATTTCGTTCACGAGTCAAAATTAAATTTTCTGATCAGTAAAATTTTACTGTCATTGAAAACATAGACTGGTTTTCGTCTGAATTTTCAACCTACAATTTAATCGTAACTCTCTACAATAAAGTAGAGTATGGATATGATTTTGATTTATTCAAAATCATTTTTCAAATCTCGGATAAAATATAAACTTATTTATATAATTTACCGAACTTAGAAAGCAGTAAAAATTGGGGTGTTACAGTTGTGATGTCACATTCATTGTTACTTCTATCTGATCAGCTTAAACGTATGCTCCATTGGTTCCCCTCCTCATCTTCCAACATATAAAATGGACGCCTACGTATCAATGCATTTACAACAAATTCAGCAGGCAAATGCTATAGGTAGCAAGATCTTAGTGTTAGTTAGCCCCAATATCAAATTAATATTACAAAAACTATTACTTAATAGTGAGTTCTCGTTGGATGTTAGGGTAAAACTAGTTTATACTGACGATGCATGTCCCCTTTTCTCATAATTTAATTTGTGTACAATTGCACAAGATAGAAATAAGACTCTTCCTTATCTTCTCATATAATATCCTACTTCAAAGTGGCATATAATAAAAAAGATTGTTTGTTATTTCTTCATAACTCTTTCACAATGAATGATTTCAAAAGATAATCTTTATAATATCACATCAATGGAATAAAAATATGTTGTTGCAAAAATTGGTGTCTTGATGTCCCTCATCAATCAAATGATGAGGATGTGCATGTGTTATTGAGGTATGATTTTATTTTATTAGGTGACAAATTATCATTGGTTGGGGACAAAGAATGTCACAAGAAACTAGGACACAAGATCTCCATCCCACATGAATGATGCACACAACTTGATTCCATATAAATATAGGTGAATTCTATGATACACCAAGGGTAACTTAACCCTGCTTAAGTGACCCAATCAAATGATGAGAACCATTTGACTTAACCCACTAATATGACTCATTTAATTGAGGTGGCGCATTCTGATTGGATAGGATAACTTTTACCCAAAATTATTGAGTATACCGTAGAAGACACCATAAATATAACCAATAACTAACATAATTGACTTTTAATCTGTCCCTTTTTTTAACACAAAGGATGTGTTAATTATTCTAATACAAGTAATGAATATGTAATTTTACTTTTATCTTTTAATCAATCAATAATATAATATATAATTTTATTCAATAATAGATACTAGTTATAATAACTAGGACTGGGAGATTATGTAATAAATAATTTGATTATTATCTATTATTTAAACTAGTTTGATCTAAATTGCAACAAATATCACACATGCATAAATCCGTCTAACCTCAGCATCAGCTCCCAAATAATCCCCACGCACAGAATAATCTCACCATACAGCCAAACTCGGTGTATGATATACAAAAACATCTCTTAACTTTTCTTCCAAGGCACAAGAATCAGATTCAACATTAGACTTATACTGAGAATGGTCCCTGCGAACACCTAAAGGGTGACACTCCCCCCACATCTAATAGGTACAATCAAACACGTGAAGTACTAGAGATGCACAACTATAGCACAAGTAAACCACATAAACTCACTCACAAAAACACCAACAAAGTAGAACAATGTCACATCTAAACATAATCAAAATCAGAATAAAAACAATAAATTAAAGATAAATTAAATTTGTAAATAAAATATATTATTTTCAAAATTATGACTATTAAATTAAACAAATTAGTATACCCTATTTGAAAGATGTGACATTTACCTTATTTAATCAAGGAAATCATAGTCGTTTCTGGTCACTACTCCAAACAATAGAGCAAAAGCACAACAAAGAAGGCAAAGATCTGCATTAGTGATCCATGAACAACGATAGGCTGCCTCGCTCATGAATCTAGTGAAGCCAAAACATTAAAAAAAAAAAAAAAAACAGAAAAATAAGAGAAAAGCAAAGCATAGGTAATCAACAATGAAAACAAAATGAATAATATGCAATTAGCAGCTTTTATATATATATATATATATAGTACCGGTCTGAGAAGAAAAAGAAGAATGAAGCAACATTCATGGATTCCTCGTAATCATTTATCATACAAGTATGTTTTCGTGAGAAGGAAGACCATTTTGCAACTTGACGGCGGCAGACGCTACTAGTTCTGGTGAAACCCTAGTCCTAGTAGCTGAAATAAAAAATTAAAGCAAAAGACAAATGTTGTTGGCCCAGAGAAGGTTCGGCCCAAGAGGTGAAAACTATTAGTGAAAAAAATATAAGAACCACCTTTTTTCTCCACGGATTAATATGTAAATTTGGATTAGGTTTAATTACATTTTTAGTCTCCCAATTTTTTTAATTGAGCGATTTTGGTTCTTCAAAAATTTTCATTGCACTTTTCGTGTCTCAACTTTTTCAATAGTGCGATTTTGGTCCCTCAATTTAATTGTACTTTTTATTCCTCAACTTTGTGAAATTGTGCAATGAAAGTTTTCGTTTTGGTCCCGAGAAGGACTAATTTTGTACAATTTCACAACGTTGGGGGGATGAAAAGTGAAATTAAATTTTTGAAGGGACCAAAATTGCACAATTGAAAAATTTGTGGGACTAAAAGTGCAATTAAAATTTTTGAGGGATCAAAGTCGCACAAATAAAAAATTGAGGGACTAAAAATGCAATTAAACCTTTGGATTATTAAGTTATAAAATATTAGACTCAGTTTAATATAAAATTTAATATGTTATTATAAAATTAAGAAAAGGGTTCAAATCTCTATTAGAATTACAATACAATTCCAACCCCCTTCTATGGAAAGTTTGGACACCTGTCACAACTATAATGAATTGCTTCCACAAGAAGCTTGGTAGAGAGTTACTATAAAAGGAAATAGCCAATCAAGAATAAAAAACCCACTTATTTATTCCCTTTATTTATCGGTTGTTTCCCACTTGATGTATGTTTTATTTATTTATTTTTTCAGTAAACAGAAAATATATATGTTTTAAAGGAAAGGCATTTACTAAATACTTGTGTGTTTCCAATGCCAATTTTGGCTTCACACTAAGGTTTCCAAATAAACCATCTTCAAAACTCAAATTTTAAATTTATATCAATTTCCAATGCAAGCTGGAATTCCAATACAAACTCACTCAGTAAATTCAGATTCAATAATCCATCCTTCCTTTATATCATCTTCATCTTTCTCTTTTCTCTGCATTTTCCTCGCATCTTCATCTCTCTCTTTCTCATCTCTGCTCGCCTTCCAAACCACCGCCGTCGCCTCGCGAGACCGTCATTGCCGCCTTGCGAGACCATCACACCTTGCGATATGAGACAACCCGCCGTCCCATCAATAGAACCTAAGATATTAACTAACCTTAATCGCATTATAAACGTTAGCGCGTCTTATTAATACGAAGCGAAGCGGAAAATTGAGCGCGGAAGCAACCAAATATACGGCATGCAACGATTTAGAGAGTACACAACTTTAAAATATAAATAAATATATCACATACATCATTGTCCCATCAGTAGGGCTACAGTATAAAGAAGTATATACATAGCATATTAGTACAAACCAAAATAAAAGTACAAAAGATAGGCCGAGAGATAGCTCTCCGGCTAATTACGATCACTGCCCAACCTCTCGAGGCTAGGGTCCGTGGCCCGTCCTCCCGCGTCAGGCTCATACGGAATGTCGTCCAGTTCCTCAACAGTTGATTCCTTTTCGGGATCTTCCCATTAAATAAAGTAACACATATAGAAAATAAAGAGAGATAAGAAACATAATTCATCAATATGGGAGAGGGGTATCAGTACAGCATATATATATATATATATATATATATATATATATATATATATATATATATATATATATATATATATATATATATATATACATCACACAACACAGATAACATATACAACACAACATCACTCATCTCTTAAGTCACCCGTCACAATCATCTCAAACATCATTCTCTCAAATAAGCTTATAAGAGGGATACTAGTCCCTATGTCTATGCTGACTTCCCTATATGCATGTCGGCCGATACATCACATCCCTAATTGGACATCCCCGTCGGGATTACATCACATCACATCACATCTCGCCTCGGGATTTTAAGTAACGTCCCCAATTGGACATCTCCTTTGGGACCAAATGCTGTGGTATGAAATGATATGAAAATGCAACAAACATCCATCGCAGGTTGATATCGGAACCTCACGCCTAAACTCGTCCATGACCACGACACATCGCATCACATCAACATCAACATCAATCATCAACATCAACATCACATCATCATCAACATCACATCAGCATCAGCATCACGACGCCTTGCGTCTACGAGCCACGGCTCTACGGTCGGGACCACACCAATATCAACCCGAACAACATCATCACTCACCATAGTTTCATCAACACTCAACCACCAGTCAAATCACAATAACATTACAACAGTAATTCATCCAGTGCAGATATCATTATAAAGCCAGCTAATAGTAAATCATTCCAACAGTTTAACACAACAGATAAACAGATAATCAATTAAACAAATCAACACATCAACCTCAATCAATTTTTATCATCCATGATATCAACTTAGTGGTGATAGCCCAAAAGTACCTACACCCAGGGTCCAGGCACTTTTTCCAGGGCTCAACCTCTAGTAGGGTTTAAGAGTTCCCCTCAGGGACGGAGCCAGACATGGATGATAGTAGGGGCCAACTATATATAAAAATTAAAGATCATTCAATAAATATATGTGCATCAAATTTCATATAAAATATTTATAATTATATTTTCCAAAACGTTAATTACATTAGTAATCTATCAAAATACAGAACCTCTCTCCAGCATGTCACGAAAATCATCTATAATTGAATCTACACTGAACTTTTCAGCAATTTTCTATTCAATGTATACTAGCAGACAATCAGTCAAAAATTCATCTTCCATCTTGTTGCGAAGTGTAGTCTTGACTATAGTCATGGCTGAAAAAGATCACTCTATAGTAGCTATAGAAACAGGAAGTGTGAGAATAAGAGTTACCAGTCTATACACAAGAGGATAGACTTCTGCTTTTCTAGTTTTTACTAACCACTGACATAGATCAAAAATAGTTTCCAATGCTCAAAAATCAGGAATTTGCCTCACATGATCAAAGTGCTCAATTTGCGTTCTCAATTGTATCATCTCATATTCTGCAAAGTCTTGTGGGTAAAATTTAGTTGCCAACTCGCATCTCTCTCGGATCTAAAGCCGAACTAAGAATGAGTAGTTCCACCGTGTTGTCATTGAATTTATCATTCAGTTCATGCCATTGAAAGTCTATCACAGCATTGAAAATATTAGCTTTGTAATAATGCTCTATTGTAATGTCATCTTGTTGATGGCGGGCTCTTCCTCGTCTTGCAATATAACGAGCATTAAAATCTTGTATGGGTATGTTGACTAATTCGCAAGAAGATTTGACATTTGCAACCAATTCATCCCATCCATCACTTCTCAACTTTTGAATGAGCGACTTAGTAGATGAAGCCAAATGCATCGCATTTAAAATATCTTGAGATTGGAGTTGCAAAGCTTGACAAAGCGCATTAAAGATCTCCAAAATATTTCTCATGAGATGCAAAATGAAAACAAATTCAAAAGAAGTTAACACCTCATAAGCTGCATCCGCATCACCTCGTTGAATGCTGTAGTTCCATCCTCAATAATATTCAATAAAACCTCACATGTCGCACTGAACATGCTCATCAGGCTAGAGATGGATTTCAAGTGAGAACTCCAATGGGTATCACCTGCTCTTTGTAAAGAACCAATTTGATTACGCCCCTTCCCACCTTCAAGCTCACCAGTCTGAAGTAAATGAGCAACATTTGCAGCATGGGCAACTTTTAATTGGTCATTACGTTTACATGATGCACCAACAATATTGACAACGGAGTTCAGCTTGATAAAAAATTGATGGACGGGAACAACTTCCTTAGATGCAGCAACTAATGCTAATTGCAAACGATGTGCAAAACAGTGAACATAATAAGCATAAGGACATTCACTTAAAAGCAAAGCTTTCAAACCATTCCACTCTCCATGCATGTTACTTGCACCATCATAACCTTGTCCTCGGATAGATTGAACATCAAGATTATGATTGGAAAGGATAATACAAATACCTTTTTTCAATGTTAATGCAGCAGTGTCTTCGACATGAATAAGCCCAAAAAAGGGCTCCTGCACATAGCCATCTTTGTCAACAAATCTCAAAACAAGTGACATTTGCTCTCTTTTAGATTCAAATCGAGCTTCATCAACTATTATGCACTATTTGGCATCACCAATTTCTTCACGGATGGCATTCCTCACTTTATTTGCCAAGACATGCAAGATTTGTTTTTGTGTTGTTGGTGATGTATATGAGGCATTCCGTGAAACTTTATCCAAAACTTCTGCCACTTTCTCATTATAAGAAGCT
Source organism: Ammopiptanthus mongolicus (assembly GCA_039655645.1). NCBI lineage: Eukaryota > Viridiplantae > Streptophyta > Magnoliopsida > Fabales > Fabaceae > Ammopiptanthus > Ammopiptanthus mongolicus. The sequence goes on along the minus strand of CM077346.1, from coordinate 83,758,145 downwards.
AAGAAACTCAAAAGTTCCAAAAAATTTCCACGATTATTTGATGTCTTATACTCATCGCGACCTCTGAAAGAACATCCTTGAAATGCAAGCCACCTAATTGCCTCAATCGAAGTTTTCAAACGAAGTCTATTTTCTGCAATTTCTTGTGATGTGAAGTTCTCAAACCTTCTTGCAATGTGTGATGGTTGGTTCATAAGATCTGCACATGCTCTCTCAGCATTTCTGTGAGCTGAAGTGAGATCTTTTCCGATATGTACCAAGAATGCACATTTTTTTCCATCCTTCACCTTTTTTCCATGAACGAAATCCATTAAGAGTAAATGCATCTAATGCATGAGGTCCATCTTTGTTATGGAATAAAAAACATGGAAGACAGAATGCGGCATCTACACTTGGAGAATATTCCAACCAAGACGGAAATAACTTAAACCATGATGGCTGAAAACTACGAGAGTGTTTTTCCGTAGATTTTGGATACATAGAAAGCATACATTGATATGGACCGGCTTTAATATAAGCTCTTCGAACTTCATCACGCTTCTGAATTGGATATTCCCATATCTGTGGTCGTAACCCCGGATCACGCTCTAATTAATTGATATCAAATCCTTCTTTGACTTCAAATCTTAAAGATTTTGCAGGACGATCTTTAGAATTCAACTTATCACTCCCCACAAATGGACTTGACGACTCATTAGATGTTTGAGTTTCAACATTCTTCCTTTTAAAAAATGCGTCAATTGTACTTGGTTTCTTCATCTAAAAAATCATAAATATAAATGAGACAAATTTAAATTAATAAAAAATTTGTATTAAATTAAATTAATAAAAACAATAATGATGGTATTGATGGAAAAAATGACAATACAAACTTGTACATACCATACTCTGATCTTCTGGGGTAGTATAAAGCCAAGGCCAATGTCACAATGTGTTAAATAATGCTATAGCCTATAGGACGCTGCAGTCACGCCAAAGGCAGTGGTGGCAAAAACATAAAATGAAAAAAACATAAATTATTCAATTGTAAAATTAAGAGTAAAGGTCCAAATTGGTCATTGAAAAATCACGGTGACATTTTGGTCCCTGAGAAATGAAAAATATTAATTTGGTCTTCAAGAGTGTAAAATGCGAATCAAATTGTTACTTTTTAGGGTAACTTTTAGAGACATTTTAGTCCCTGTCAGGGACTATTTTGACCCACATTTTACATTCTTAAAAATCAAATTGGTATTTTTCATTTCTCGGGGATCAAAATGTCACCGTAGATTTTGATCGAGGATCAATTTGGATCTTTACTCTAAAATTAAATAAGGGAGGCGAATAAATAAAAACAAAAAAGAGCCAGAATTGCATAGTACCAAGTAGCAGAGATGCAGTGCACTTCACAGTGATAGTTGCACTGTTGCAGTATTGGGCACCGCACAACAAAAGGTCAAAACAAAGTAGGGTAATTCACTAATTGAGGTAGAAGAGTAATGTACTATTAATTACTATTTTTTTGTTGGTAGGGGCCCATCAGAATTTTGTTGTTATTAAAATATTACTAATGTTATAATATTAAAATTTCTGGTAGGGGCCCGAGTCCTGTTTGCTTATAAGGTACGTCCGTCCCTGGTTTCCATACACAAATATATATATATATATATATATATATATATATATATATATATTAAGCTTGTCTTCCCGACGATATTAGTTCTTTCTCCCCATCTTAGTGAATTCCTCGTGCAGCTCCGGCTACGACTCCGCCGCTGTAAGTCGGGTGCGCTGTCGGATGTTCGACTCCTGTCCGATTCTATACAACAAAATACAGCCAGAAATTAATACAGTTAAATCAAAAACTCCCTAATTCCTTAGGATTAGCCGCTGCCCCTATTTAATTAATTAGGCTAGGGATGTCTAAAACTTCTTAACTCTTGGATCCATGATCCTTAGATATCCCTAAACATAATCAATGAAGGCATTAGCTCAAAAGATAAATATTTCTCCTACTGCACTACCCCTATGGTTCGGCCCTATTGAATGAAAAATACGAAAAATAGCTAGGGAGCTCCAAAAATTCTCATTTCTTGAATAACACCCTAACTAAGTGTGAGAACCCTAGATATCAACTCAAAACATCAAAAACCCTACCCTGCACTAAAGGGGGTTTCGGCCTCTCCATAAAAAAATAGTTAGAGTGATTTCTTAGCTCTAATCTCTTGGATCATGCAAGCATGTCATGAACCTAGGCCATAGAAATTGGTTTGGTATTGAAATAATTTTTCTACAATTTTTCATGGATTTTTAAATATTTAGGGATAAAAACCCTAACTCCTCTACTCATGAAATTTTGGGGAGATAAGAGAGAGATAGAGGGAACTAGCTACCTCTTATGATGATCTCCTTCAAATTTGGTGAAGGTTGCTTCAACAAATTCAAGCTCAAAGTCTCCTAAAAATGGAGTTTTTTGTGAGGAGAAAAAAGAGAGAAAGAAGAGAAAAGGAAGAAGATGGGTTTGAAGGGGGAGGGGTGGTCGAAAATTGTGAGGATGAGAGTGTGATAGATTGGATATTTTTCTTAAGTAAACTTAAGACTTAAGTTAAGGTAAAAAGTGATAAAAGGTAATTAATAGAAACTAACCAAGGGCAATTTGGTCAATTCACGTCCCGACATCTCGAAAATCCTCATGATATTGGTGGGAGTCTCCAAATAATTTAACATAGCCTTAGTATGAAAATTATCGGCTCAAGGTTTTCGAAAAACCCTAAGACAGCTCGAATCGTCTATTCGATCGATTTTCGGCCCGAATATAAAATATTATTTATATTTTTGGGCGTCAGGACACACTTTAAGAAAAAGGTAGAGGATTGAATTTTAAGACTAATGGTTCTAACCGTTAGTCAAAATGAGGTCTTGATAGTAGAAAAACACTAACATCCGAAAAACATAGATCCGGCTCCGTTTGAGTTTTCGGCCCAAAACTTAACCCTAGCCTCCTAAAATGGCGTAGAGTGTGATTATAGTATCGGAATAATTTATTTAATTTTCTAGACCCTCCAATAAAATATAATTACTTAATTACTGATTAATTAGAAAAATCGGGATGTTACACGATATGACGAATTCCTCCGGTCGTCTTCAATCTTCTCCCCCTCCCATCGGTATTTTTTCACTCTCACTCTCTGCATTAGGACCTATTAGGGCAAATCACAACGGAGAAACACCACCAATCGCCATCTAACCTTCATATTCCTATTCCATCAGGTAACTTTTCTCTCTCTATATACCTCCAATATGCAATCATCATCATGTATTCTTGGGTTGTTCACAGAGGTTGTGTGGTAACCTATTTCTGGGTTTGTGGGCTGTAAGAAACACAAGAAGATGGGAAAATACTTGTATATATTTTCTGTCTTTTGAATGTACACTGAAGACCCCTATTTATAGAGCAGGATAGAATATGTAAAAGCAAAAGAAATCCTATACAATAACTACTCTTAAAAGTCTAATCAATCCTAATTTGATTACATGATAAAATACAATAATAACATATCAATAACATATCAATCATCATTATGACCATATCGTAACATCCCCCCACAAACTCAAGTAGGATCAACAATAATCAACTTGAGTTTGGACAATAAAGTGTGGAATCGACTTGGAAAATGGGGCTTCGTAAACAAATCAGCTGGTTGATCAAGAGTACCGATGGAAACAAGATGAAGATCACCACGGAGAAGATGTTGACGAATGAAATGACAATCAATCTCAATGTGCTTGGTGCGCTCATGGAAAACATCATTATGGGCAATTTGGATGGCACTACGGTTGTCATAATAAAGATTAGTAGGAGAAGATTGTGGTATCTCTAAATCAGCAAAAAGCCAACGTAGCCACAATATTTCAGAAGTGGTGTCAGCGAGTGCACGATATTCGGCTTCAGTGCTGGAGCGTGCTGTGAGAGTTTGTTTCTTGCTTCGCCAAGAAATAAGAGAATCTCCGAGAAAAATACAAAATCCAGTGGTGGAGCGGCGATCAGTCGGATCACCAGCCCAATCAGCATCAGAGTAGGCTCGCAGAGTCAAAGGGGATGCAACAGAGTAATGAAGGCCATAAAACAAAGTACCCTTGACATATCGAATGATACGGAGGACAGCAGCATAATGTGTGGTACGTGGGGCAGCCATGAACTGACTAACCAGATGAACAGCATAAGAGATATCTGGTCGTGTAACGGCAAGATAAATCAGGCTGCCTACTAGCTGACGATAGAGAGTGGCATCTTCTATTAAAGTACCATCCTGAGAAGTAAACCGAATATTAGGTTCAAGAGGAGTGCGTTCGATTTTACTATCAGTCAGACTTGCTCGAGAGACAAGATCGGAAGCATACTTAGCCTGTGAGAGGAATAAGCCGTCACTGGAAGATAGAACTTCAAGCCCCAGAAAATAACTTAGAGGTCCAAGATCCTTCATCTCAAAGTGTTGACTTAAGAACTGCTTAAGTTCAACAATGCCGGCAGCATCATCACCAGTAATAATCATATCGTCAACATAAAGAAGTAAGACAACACTACCAGTGTTTGTTTTACGGGTAAAAAGAGCAGAATCGTGACCACTGGAAGAGAAACCCAACTGACTTATAGTGTTGTGAAATTTAGCAAACCAAGCCCGAGGTGCTTGTTTGAGACCATAGAGAGCCTTACGAAGATGGCAAACCTTGTTTGCCGAACAAGTATATCCCGGAGGAGGACGCATATAAACCTCTTCTTCAAGCTCACCGTTAAGTAAAGCATTTTTGACATCCATTTGGGTGAGTGGCCATTTGCGAGCAGCTGCAATGGCAAGAAGAGTTCGGACAGAGGTGATGCGTGCAACAGGGGCAAAAGTTTCTTCATAATCAATGCCATATTCCTGAGTGAACCCTTTTGCCACGAGACGAGCTTTGTATCGCTCAATAGAACCATCAGAAAAAGTCTTGATTTTATATACCCACTTGCACCCTACAAGAGGCTTACCAGAAGGAGGATCAACAAGGTCCCAAGTATGAGTTTTCTCCAATGCCTGTAATTCGTCCTGCATAGCTTGCTGCCAATTAGGGTCACTAGAGGCTTCCTTATAGGACTGAGGTTCATGAAGGTGAAGAACAGTAGAAAAACAATGGTAATCACGAAGATAGGTAGGTGAAGTTCTTACCCTTTGAGGATGGTCAACGGTGGGAGGTGCAGGATCAACAGTCGGAACAACTTCGTCAGAAGTGGATGAAACATCGGAGGAGGCTGGGAGCTCACAGGAGGAACCTGCATCTGTGTCACTAGGGAAGTAGTCAATATCAGGGTTAGTAAAAAAAGGAGTGGCAGTCGTAGGAATAGACTTAAACTTAGACAAAGAAGAGAACATTATATGTTCCCAAAAGACAACGTAACGGTAGATACGGATACGTTGAGATATTGGGTCCCAACAACGATAACCTTTGTGTTCTGTGCCATAACCAAGAAAACAACAAAGACGGGCACGAGGCTCAAGTTTAGTATATTCATGAGGGTGGAGGAGAACAAAACAAGCACAACCGAATACCTTAAGAGAGCTATAATCTGGTGGTTTGTGGTAAAGACGCTCAAAGGGAGAAACATTACCGATGACAGAGGAAGGAAGACAATTGATAACATGGACAGCGGTAAGAGCGGCTTCACCCCAGGCCCGTTCAGGATAGGAGGCTGAGATAAGCATGGCACGAACAGAGTCGAGAATGTGACGATGCTTTCTCTCAGCGCGACCATTCTGTTAAGAGGTATATGGACATGAGAACTCAGACAAGGTACCCTGTTCACCAAGAAAAGTTAAAAGCTTAGAGTCACGATATTCCATGGCATTATCTCGGCGAAAAACTTTAATAACTTTAGAAAACTGTGTTTGAATCATTTTGGCAAAGTTTATATAAATTTGAGGAATTTCATGACGATTTTTCATCATGTATACCCAAGTAAAGCGAGAATAGTCATCAATAAACAGTACAAAATATCGAGAGCCACCCATAGTGGGTGTTGGAGCAGGGCCCAAAATATCAGAATGCACAAGATCAAATGGTGAAGCAGAAATAAAGGTACTTTTATTAAAGGATAAAGCTGGTTGTTTAGCAGTTTGACAAGCAGTACAATTAAAAGACTCATTAGTAACAGATCCTAAAACACCCTGGGACATAAGCGGACGCAATTTGCCAAGAGAACTATGAGCAAGACGTTGATGCCAAAGCTGAATGGAAGAGGGGGTGGAGGCAGCACAAATGTTGGACACAAAAGGAACATGTAGTTGACTGAGCTCAAATAGCCTCCCGATCTTACGTCCAGTCCCGATGAGTTGTCCCGTCCGTGGGTCCTGTACACGACAGCCAGAGGAAGAAAAGGTAAGTTCATAACCAAGATCACATAATTGGCCAACAGAGATAAGATTAAAATTTAGTTTAGGGATGAGATAGGTGTCAGGTAAGCTAAGATGGGACAGAGAGATGGAACCCTTATGACTTACGTGCATAAGGGACCCATCAGCAGTGTGAATAGAACGTGCAATATCATTTTTAGATAAGGAATAAAATAGATTAGATGCAGAGGTCATGTGGTTACAACATGCAGAATCTAAATACTATTTAGCATTACCTGGTGTGGTGGAAAGGGCGACAGAAGTATTACCATTATCAGTGGAGGTAAGAAGCTGTTTGAGGAGAGACTCAAGATCATTGGTGGAGAAAGCAGGCGAAGTGTCAGAAGAATCAAGAGATTCCTTGGATGTATTGGCAGCAGCAGCAGTAGTGGCAAGTACAGGCCGAGAAGAGTTGGGACGATGTTGACTCTTGTTCTGGAAAGGTCGTGGAGGAGGACGAGTAGGACAATTATCAATTAAATGCCCTTGTGTCTTGCAGTATCGACAACAATTGGAAGCAATATGTCCTTTTTTCAAGCAATTGCGACATTCAACAGTGGGACACTGAGAGAAAGAATGCCCTGACTTACGGCAGTGACCGCAAAATGTGCCTCTTTTAGCCGGAGCTGCGAAGGCAAGATCATCTTTGGGACGAACAAGACCCAATCTAGTTTCTTTCGATTTGAGGCGCGGAAGGGCATCCTCAAGTGTGGGCAAAGGAGTCTGATGTAGTAAGGATGCACGGACAGGTTCATAATCATCAGTAAGAGCCATCAAAAACTGGATAAGGCGAATACGATTGCGATGAGTCTCATATGTTTTTAGATCAGTGGCATCTTTCAGAGAAGGCTCACATGAGGTTAGTTGATCCCAGATAACTTCCATCTGTGCTAAAAACTCATAAACAGGTTGACCAGTTTGTTGTTTTAAAGCATTAAGTTCTTTCAACAGTTGATATTGATGTGATAAATCAGAGATAGTGTAACGTTGCTTTAAATGATCCCATACCTCTTTGGCATTCTCAAAACGCCCAAATTGGAGATGAATCCCAGGAGTAGAGGTATTGCGAAACCAGGTAATAATCTGATGATTCTTGCTATCCCATTCCTCTAATTTGTCAGCATATGCTTCTTGAGTGTCAATAGCAGCTTTATTGGGAATTTTTATATCACCTGTCACATAGCGCCAGAGTTTGCGGCCTTTCAAAAAACCACGCATTACTTCGACCCAGTGAGAATAATTGGAGCCATTAAGAACAACTGGAATAGGAAGCGAGACATCGGATCTTTCCATTATAGCACAATAAGTTCAAATAACAGCACTATCGGAGCAGAATTGACAAAAACAGAGTGCAAAAACGAAAAGATCTCACCAAAATATGTAAGAAGGGGTCAATAGGTGATAGTCAAACACCTGGTCAACTGAGTCAAAGCACAATCACCAAAATAGTTCTCTGGTCAACGGGCAGCAGGCTGGGGCGCGGGCAGTGGGCAGGCGGGCAGGCGTGCGGGCGCAGCGGTGCAGCAGACACAGGCGCGTGTAATACACGCTCCGAGGAGAAGGACGCGCGTGGAGGCGCGTGAGTGATCGGATGGCGACGAAACTTGACCGATTGGTAGATCGGCGGACGGCGAACACGGAGGTAGTGGCGGTGAGACTTGAAGGTGGCGGGAGGTAGCGGAACACAAGATGGTCGACGATGGACTAAAAAACTCTCAGGAAAATCACCGGAAAACTCCAAGAAGAATCACCGGAAAGAAGACGGAGACCTAAGCTCATGATACCATGTAAGAAACGCAAGAAGATGGGAAAATATTTGTATATATTTTCTGACTTTTGAATGTACACTGAAGATCCCTATTTATAGAGCAGGATAGAATATGTAAAAGCAAAAGAAATCCTATACAATAACTACTCTTAAAAGTCTAATCAATCCTAATTTGATTACATGATAAAATACAATAATAACATATCAATAACATATCAATCATCATTATGACCATATCGTAACATGGGCTTTGCAGGTATTCACAAATTTTTTCATTTTGGTGTTGCATTTTCGCTTTATTCAGTCTCATGGTATTTATTCAGTCTCATTTTTCTCTGTGATGAACCTTTTTGGAGTTATCTGATGCTCAAGTACTAGCTGAAGCAACATTTGGAAGGGAGATAAGCTAAAATCAAAAAGTGCATGAGCTCTACAATCAATAGTGACAGGAATAATCTTTTGTTCCCTTTTTCATTCATTAAAATTTGACCTATTATAATAAATTATATTAGCTCAACGCTCTTATGCTAATACAATAAATTATCTGATATGTTTTGCAATGTAGTCCTATTGAAATGCTTTTTCACATCGTATTTTGATAATAGTTGTGAACCTTTTTTTATTCTGTTTTGAAATTTATTTTCACATGATATGCTTGGTTTTTATTTGCTATATATTGTGGTTTTAAAATTTTTACTTGGTTTAAATTTGTTCTGATAAATGGTGGTTTTTATTTGCACTTTTGGACTATGGCTTATGAAATTATTTTGAATTTGTAAACTGCGGTGGCTTTGTAATTATTGTTCACATGTAGTTTATATTCTGCAGCTGCTCAATGAGTCTAAGGTGTTATTGTTTGAAAAGTGTCAGTTATAGTATATAGATAACAAATGTTATTTAGTTTAACTCATTCTATTAAAATATATTATTATGGGTTGAAGGCAGTTGATGGTATCTATTTGGAAATCAGCAGTTTAGTTTAATTCAAACACTAGGCAAGTCCAGAGAGAGTGAGAGAACGAGTCTCAAAAGATGGAGCTACAATATCAAACTACCAAATCCACCAAAGTTGAAATTTTAAATTAATTTCGATTCAACTCACTTACAGTTTTGAACTCATTTAAAAAAGAAAATAATAAAATAAGAAAATAAGAGTGGAGTTGAATAGACCATGACATAGCACATGGGAACTTGAAATTAAAAAATGACGTTGGCTTTCAACTTCTTCAGCATTAGATAATTGCCTACATATGATCCAATACCCTCAAAAAATAATTGTCTCCCACCGCTTAAGTGCTTCCAAGCGAATACACCAAAAAGAAATAGTTCCCACCGCTTACGAACATTCAAAAAAAAATTTAGCATAAATTTAATTAAATGTCCATTCACAAAAACTCATTAAAAAAATGCAAAGGCATATATATCACCGATTATAATCCAACAAAATGAAGGAATAGTGTAAGATACACATATTTCTCATAGTATCATATTCAGATGTTTGCTGGTCACTTTGTGTCAATATTAACATTCACTAAGATCTAGCGTGAGTCCTAGTCTCTAAGAGACTCTTCACACAGTTTGGTGAGACGTGGGGCAATCGTCTAGAAAACCATTTCTTCATGTTTCTGCATTCATTCCTCTAACAGGGAAAACAAACTAAACAAAGTAACCCACCAAATTTTTCATAGGAAATAATCCTTGAGATTGTTGCAAAAATAATAAAAAATAGATAAATAAAATAAATAGAGAATTATATGAAGAACATCGATAGATTGTTTATAGTCCAAGACATGTGGAATCACATTATCTTTAAGGATTATTTCGCTACATAATCATAAAAATGTGAATATCCCTCAAAATTTAATAGATTCTTTCAGAATAATAAATATTCAGAACAATAAGAATATTATTAACTCAAATACTTAAAAAACGAAGAAGAGAGAGATGAATATTTTGTTGTATATGAAAAACCACTCATAGAACAGCCTTCAATATAAGCGTAAGACAAAACACACTATTTTTTATCCCCCAGCACTTTTTGTTGTCTGAATACTATATATATAAATCAAAATATCAAGAGTGTGAAGCTTTACAAATGCACGTTTTCAATTTTCCGAAAACGTTCCTGGCAATAAATCAAAATTCAGTTTTGAAGTTCTAATTAAATGGACTTTAATATTTTGAATATAAATAACAATGTAATTAAAATATTTAAATTGTCATTAAAGTTAATAAAAAGGAATCAAAACATTAACCGAAATGTTTGAGAAAATTAATTGTAATAAATGCTGAATTTAAAACTTTTCAAAACAAATTATTTTAAAATAAAATATCCAACACTTAGCAGAGCCTCTAACAAAGCCCTTGGGAAGAAAATTAATATGTGATGAATTGAGGAAAATGAGACTTAAGCGAATTGAAATTAACAAGTGATGAGAACCCAACCTTTGTGATTGGAGATCCCATAAAGAAGTTTCAATGGGTAAGAACAAGTCACGTGTTAGTTCTGCTAGCACACAAAACTAATTCTACTTTGATATGTCACTTTCCTATGGTGTGATTGAGAAAGTGCTAGATACTGCATTATGGAGAGGATAAGCTTATAAAGCTTTTAATGATTTTCATATCTTTTATGGGTGATGCACGATTTGCAGCACACACTTGATAAAATCACCTATATGAGTGTCAAGTGTGGCCGCTTGCATGAGATCGTAACGAGATCTCTAGAGCACTCATGAATACTAGGTGCGCGCATGGCCTATTAGCTCAAAATGGCATAACATCAAGAATTGTAGGGATGTAGTGTGATTTGTAGACCTTTAACATAAAGTGTCTTGGGTTCCATAGCTTGCTATACCAATTCACTATGTGTTAAGTCTTATAGTCTTGGTCTAGGTCTGGTTCTTGCTACACAGATCCGACGCATTACATCCAAGGTGGTAACCCAGAAAATTCTTTTTCAAAATTTCTTAAATGTTTTTAAAATACTTTTGAAATATGTAGGGGATTATTGTAATTTTTGTGTGTATTTCAAAAGTTTAAAGCCCCACATTGCTTGGATTTGGTTCTCCTTTTGAGTTTATAAGCTAACTTGTGCTTTGGACTTTTAAAGAAGCTAGTGAGAGGAACGGGCTCACGCGCATTAGAATTGTACCAATATGGTGCAATCTTCATATTTGCCCCCTGCACGCATGATAATGAGGCCTCACAACATTTTGATCCAACTTTATTTAAATTATTTTGTGCGAAATTAATTTGTTTTTTAGAAGCCTTATCTATAAACAACTACTTTAAGCAGTTTTTATTTTGAATTTGTCTTACATTTTCCGGACCCGTTTTGCTTAGTTTCAAATGTGCTACTAGAGTTTTTAAACGTGCTCCACTACTTGATTTAATTTGATCTCTTTCTTAAATGAATTTGGTCGTTAAACTTGCCAAGTACATTAACTGGTCCCTGTTTTTATGCCCACGTCTAACCTTATCTGATCCTCCCCTTTTTCAAACGTTAGAACTTAAAATGTTTTAAATGGCCTATCGGTTTTATAACTTAATCTTATTTGACTTAGTGTATTTACATTACTTCGAAAATACTTCCTGGGTTAAAAACAATATTGTCTGTTCTTCTTTCTTTTTGTTGTCCTGTTACCTCGGTTCCAAAACCGGGAGGGGCCAGTTGTATCCTGTGGGTTTGCGCACCACGCGGATAAACCCTTGAGGGCAGTGTGATGCCACACACCTCAGGCTATTGTCATTTGTTCGTGACTTTCAGAATTGTTGCTATGCTTGGGCTGCGTTGAAGACCATTTGGACAACATATACGTGGACGGTGCAGATTGCTTAATCTTAAGATGCATGGGTGCACCAATTTTAACAAGATGCACCATAAAAGCCACTGTTAGTATCATCTTCAAGAATCGACAACACATTCTCCACACCATTTTCAGTTTATAGTAATTCTATGTTAGGTCAATCAAGCGAACCACGCATTTTAAAAAAAAGCTTTTGTGCCACACTTGTATTTAGCTTTTAGAACTAATACTCGCTGTTGTTAAAGGAGATAACGAATGGATTAAAAGTTATGATCCGAATTAAATCGTTGATTAAAAAATTGCATGAGATATATCCCTTTCACCACACGTCAGTTTTCTTCATCCTCGTCCTCAATCTATTGTGGAATTTCTCCTTTCCTCTTTCCTCTTATGCTTCAACAATCTTGTTTATGCAAACCCATATATTGCTTTCTTCCATTATCCATTTCCATCCTTCATGGTTATTCATTTGTATCCATTCTCCTTTGTTTAAATTGATTATTGCAGATGACCCATTTGGTGATTCTATATCAACTAAATGATTTTGTTTAAATTGATTCTTACACATGATCCATTTGGTGATTCTATGATCAACCATGTGATTGTGTTGTTTCCCATCTCTCCTTCGTCTCCTTTCTTCTTTAAAGACCGTAAAGTTATTGACAATTTCTTTAAACGTCATGTATAATAGCTTTTTAAAGAAAAAGATCCGTATAATATTTTTTTTTATAAACTTAGTATATCTTTTTTTTTGGGTGAATAAAATGGCAGCTAGGGAAGGCACTCCCAAGTCTATTGGGTAGGGCGCCAATGGCATGCTGGGGCTGCTAGCAGAGGCCCAACCTTGAGGATTACTAGACTAGCCCCTGGGCACTAGGGGATCTCCCTAGGTAGGGTTGCCCACCAAGAAGGATTTTTGTGAAGTTAGGGGGATTCGAACTCTCAACCCATGGGGAGAGTGAGAGTTCAACTTCAAATCCTTAACCACTTATACCAACCCCCGTTGACTAAACTTAATATATCTAAAATAATAATTATTACATAAAATTATTTTATTAAAAAATAATAAACAAAGAATTTAATTTTTATATACTGACAGTGTAAAACCTTTTTATATAGACATTCAATCATAAATTGTCACGTCAGCAGATTTTTTTTGAATCTTATTCTAACTATCTTAAAAGTTATTCATACCATGATTGGTGGTTGGTTGACAATAGGGATGACAATGGGTATTTTACCCAGTGGGTACCCGCAAAAATTACCCATGATGGGAGGATAATTACTCGCATAATGGGTACAGGGGCGGGGACGAGTAATTACCCGCAAAATTTAACGGGTATGGGTGTGGGTACGGGTACCTTCGTACCCATCCCGTCCCATACCTGCATACCTATATATTAATATTTTTTAAATTATTATTATTATATATATATATTAAATTCTTTTTAATAACGTGCTTCTTTTCTCACGTCACCTACCATATATAAAATATATACTACTGCCGTGTGAATAGACCATTGGACTTGTTTCTTATGTAATTGGACCAATTGTCTAGACAATGTTGGAGTGGCTGATAGCCGAAAACTATGTTAATTCACAGGTTTTTTTGTGTTGTGAAATTATGTAGGTTTCAATTAATGAAATTTACTGTGCAGATGGATATATATATATATATATATATATATATATATATAATTAAAACAATTGATTGAATTGAAATGAAAATTAGAAATGAAAATTAGGTTATTATTTTCTTATTCTTTCTGAGTTTCTAGCGTCGTTTTGTCGTTCACCACTTGAGTTCTTGTCTTTCCTGAGTTCCTATTCTTCCTAGTCCTATAGTTTCTAGCGTAGGACTTGAATAATATAGTTCTTATTCTTTTTTATTCCTACATTGACTAGAGATAGAGTCACATAAGAGCTTATAAAGTTTGGGTAATCCTCACCCCTTGAGCTAGCTTTTAGGGTTGAGTTAGTCCCAAATCTAAGATGATATCAAAGCCTGTCCTAGATCCACTAAAGGGTCACCCATCATATTATCTATGCACCAAGCCCAATAGTGTTGGGCGTGAGGGGGTGTATTGGGAAAAACTCAAGTCCCACATTAACTAGAGATAAAGCTACATAAGATCTTATAAAACTTAGACAATCCTTATCTCTTGAGCTAGTTTTTAGGGTTGAGTTAGGTCAAAATCTAAGATTGTTTGATTAGGATATTAATAACAGGATACAATAATATCTTAATTTAACTGATTTTACAAAAATGTTCCAGCATTTGAATGTGATATTGACCAATAAAATATGTACGAAAAGCATATTTTTTCTAACTTATTTATAAGATTTAATAATGCGTTAATTAATTCATTTAGTAAAGATTTTTGCAGTCAATCCTAAGTTTCTAGAATCAGATCCTATCTTTATGCTTCTGTTTTCAGTATGTGTATAAAAAACATTTTGATTAAAGTTTTAAGAGTTAATTAGATCAACTATCTATATTAAAATAAAATTGTACAAAAAAAAATAGAAGTAAGTGATACATAAATATTTATATGAAGTATTTCATTTCCATACCCTAAATTTGTTATAAGTTTTATTTTCATATATAAGGGTTTTTTTTCCTCTCATAATTATATGGATTTAATTAGTATGTAATGTTATTGTAAAGATTTTTTATATTGTCAATCAATCATAAATTGTAACATCGTTTAAAATATTTGACTTTTATCATAACTACTTTAAAAGTCACACATATGATGATTTATGATTAGTAGTGTAAAAAACTTGCGTTGGGTTCATCTAAAGTGAGAAAAAAGAGTAAATGTGTATCTACCAATGATTAGTTAAAGTGAGATGCGATATCAATCAATAGACTTTAACTAATTAAGAGTAAATACATCCTTACTTCCTCATTGTCGCAATCGTCCCGTCCGGACGCCACGAAGAAGACGATAAAGATCAGAGGAGTCGCCATCACAATTTTTATTTTAGGGAAAACGTTGGAATACCCCTTTTTATGTTGAAAAACGAAAGGTCTTTTAGAACAGAGAATGAAAAGGTTTGGAAGTCGATTATGTTTAATGAAAGCATGAGAATTTATCCCCACGGCACCCTAGAACATCCATCTCTAACGATGATTACCCTTTGGATTATGTAAATATTTATTTTAACCCCTTTTAAAAAAGATTTATATTTTTTTTGAATTTTATTTATTAAAATGAGTCATCAAACCATTTCGATTAAAATGATTCGAACCTTAGATTTAAGAATTTTTTATTATTAAATTGGCATTCTTTTTGTTATTTTTGTAGGAAGATTTTTGTATTTTTTATTTTTATTTTTTTCTTAGTGTAGGGAGGAAAAAAATTAATTTTTAACAAAAAAAAAAAGACTTTAGAGAAGCAAAGAATTAATAAGTTATATAAATAAATTAATTACATTTTTTTTATCAAAAAGATTTATACTTTTGGCGAGGAAAATATTATTTCTTTTTTGCTTTTTTCTTCTGAGAAAAAAATGAAGTTATTAAGTTGTGTAACATAGTTAATACCCATTTTATTCTTTTGAACGGATTTTTATTTTTTAGAGAGAAATCAATTGAAATAGATTTTAATAGTCAATTTATATTTTTAGTGTAAAAAGAGATTTTTTTTATTAGTTGTATACTTTTGTTTTAAAAAAAAGGAAATTTTGAATGATCAAGTTGTTTAAATTTAAATAAGGAATTAAGGAATTACAACTTTCCTTACTTTTCCTCTTGATTCTTGGGTTCCTTCTTCAATATGGATGAAGACCCACAACAACAAAAAATAGAATCCCCAAATCCCCTCTAATTTTAGGAACCCTAAATTACAGAGAAAAAAGATGCATAAATACAGAAGAGATATAGGAAACAAAATCTGTTCTAATTTTAGAACCCTAAGTTAGAGGAAAAAAAATATGAGATTCACTAGTACAAGGGGAAAACTCAGAATTTTCAACCCCCTTTCTGTTCTTGTTGCGTCGTTTTTATAAGGATGAAGGAGGAAGAACCATGCCTTCTTTTACCCAGCAGATCGGAGGAGACACGAGTTGCAGGCGAGCTCGAATGTGCAGGTGAGGCTTTCATGCAAAGCAGCGCGAAAACGGGGCTTGAGCGGCGATGGGACTTGCGTGGGATAGAGGAGCGGCGTAAATTCGGGCAGACACAGTTTCAGATGGGGAAAGGTGGAGACTTGCGTGTAGAGGAGGAAGGAGCTATGAGGGGCGGCGACTAGGTGATGGAGAAGGGGAGTTGGCGCGTTTTAGAAGAGAGGGTGAGGTGATGAGGCTGCTAGATTTTCTTGGCAGAGATGAGGAGGTGATAGGGAACGTTTTTTTGATGGGAGAGAAAAGGGGGCTGGCGGCTAGGGTTGAGAGGAGGGAAAAGAGGAAAGAACAGGTGGGTCGCGCGCGACCCGATCTGGTTAGTGGGTGTGATTTGTTTGGTGAAGTTTTTTTTTTTTCTGATGGGAATTGGGTTAGGAGAGTGGATTGAGCACAAACCTTCTTTTTATCTTCTTTCTGATTTCCTCTCCTTTTTCTTATTCTTTTTGTTTCTTCACTTCCTTTTTTTTTTCTTCATTCCTGAAATAAAATAATAATAATAATAATAATAATAATAATAATAGATTTAAATTTAAAAGGGGACAAAATTAGGTGTTTACATTCATTTACATTTTTACTCACTTTTAAAAAAAATTTATTTAAAAAACTTTAGATGGACAAAATATCAAAATTAAACTTTAATTATATTGTCTCAATTTTATCTTAAATCATTTTAAAACTTGTTATATTCTTTCATAAATCACTTATTCAAATAATAATCTTTATATATAAAAGTAAGGTAGCGTAGGATTAATTATGGGTAATTGGGTTAACTAGGGGTAATTTTATAAATTATTTTAGGAGCAATTTGATAAATTCAATAATAATAATTATTAATATTTTTTAAAATATTGCAATAGGCAAATAAAATCAATATAAAAATGAGGTTTTTTAGGAATTCATGCGGGTTTTTTGCAATTAAATTTATTGATGTTTTAAGTTAAAATTTGGAAATATTTCTTTATGTCTCAAGAATGATTAATTTTCTTAAAACTTTAGGTTTAATTGCATTTTTGGTCTCCATATTATTGACTATGTGTGATTTTGGTCCCTATAATATTTTTGAGGCACATTTGGTCCTCTTATTTTTTAATGGTTGCAAATTTGGTCCCTCCATCCAATGTATGTCAATTTTTTCAATGATCAACATAGATGAACTACTCCTCTAAGCGCACAAGACCTTTGGCTGAAGTTCTTCCCCATCTGCCTCTCCAATTTAACATGATTCAATGATTCTTCTATGCTATTTACTAGTTCTGTCTCTCCTTTTCGGGACTTTTTTTAGTTCCACCACAGATCCTTTACCATAAAACTCAACCAGAGGTTCTATGTGCATTAAGCAATTGTTCCTCCATGTTAATCATTGAAAAATTGATGTAAATTGGATGAAATGATTGAATTTCTAACATTAAAAAAATAGAGGGACCAAATATGTACAAAAAAATTTTAGGGATCAAAATTGCACATAATCGATAGTAGGAGGATTAAAAGTGCAATTAAGTCAAAACTTTATATTATTAAAAAAATATTAAATTGACAATAATTTTTATTTTGTTATTATTTTAAATTTACAAAAAAAATTGGCTTTTAAAATAATACATAATTGTATTAAGGAAAGTATTATTAACGTCTAATTGAATTAATGACCAACTTCTTACTGCAGCAATAGAGAGTAATAAATGGACTGTTGTCAACTTAGCTACAAAGGAGAAAGTGTCCATGAAATCTATTTCCGCTTGTTGAGTGTAGCCCTTGACTACTAATCGAGCTTTGTACTTGTCTAAGGAACCATCAACATTATATTTGATCTTGTAGACCCACCTACAATCCATGGTGTGTTGGTTTACAGGTAATGAGACCACTGTCCAAGTTTTGTTGGCCTCCATGGCAACAAGTTCGGCAGCCATTGCAGTTCTCCATTTCCGCAAATTTTACTGCTTGATGGTAAAATTTAGGTTCATATATAGATGAAACCTGTTGGATGTAGGATTGGTAGAGAAAATCAAATCACAGCTGATACTATATTAGAATTGAGACGGTGAAGAATACTTTCATTGATTGAATAATTTCACTTTACAATGTGCTTATATAGCACTGATTGAAGAAAAGATAAAGGTTAACTAACTAACCGAATTATAGTTGTTTTAACTAATTGTTATAACTTTATGAATAACAATAATGAGTGTAATACTTGACTGTTTTGATTATGTTATTATTTTTAATTTACAAAATTTTATTATCTTTCTAACTAATACATAATTATACTCTTCACATATTATCTGTCCATACATCACACAGGTCAATCGTCTAATAATCCTAAATTGATAGTATCCACTCCGATTTATATATATATATATATTTTTGGGTTAAATACTGAGACTTATATTTATATAACATGTTTTTTTTTGACGCAAAACATAACATGTTATATAAGCAATTTTTTTTTTTTATATTATTCGTTAAGACAGGTCTTATGAGGTTTGAAAAGATTTGAAATTAAAATAAAACTAAATATAATTATGAGATAAAAATAACAGTTTAATTATTATATACGGTCAGTATGAAGTATTTTTACATTGACAACCAATGAGAAATCATGGTATGAATAGCTTTTAAGATAGTTAGAATAAAAATCAAATATTTTATTTTATGTAACAATTTTGAATTGATTGATTGTGTAAAAAATCTTTACATTGACAGTGCATTTCAATTAAATCCTAAAAATAAAATATAAAGTAAAGAAAAATGATATTTTGACAGTATATTTGGACAATTTTAAGGGACAGCATATGTTTTTGAGTGAAGTTTGGAAATAATAAAATAATGGAAGATAGAGAATAAAACAATAGAAAATGTTGTATTGTATGTTTCTATGGTGTGGGACATCAAAGCTCTAAAGTAAATTTTAAGAACAAAATATAGTTTTGGCAAATTTAATATGACTGGAGAAAAGTACAACAACTTTTATATTTTTTATTTTACTTTTTAAATATAAGTCCAGTGTTTTTTATATAAAAAAAAAACCATTTTAATTATCCCCAGTCTCTGACAAATAATGGTTATTTCTTAGCTGGTTCCTGAAATTGTTTGGTCCTTCCATTAGATCTGTCACCAACACGGCAACACCAACATCTCTCTTCCCTCTTCAGATCAAACACACACACACACACAGGTACGCTCTGCTCTTGTTTTGGATCATAATCCTCATCGCAGGTTACTCTTCTTCATTCCTAGAATTTTTGTGTTTTTCCCATAAAACCAAACACATTGTGATCACTTACAAACTGAAACTTTAAGGATCACTGAAAATCTTTGTTCTCAAGCTCTTTGATCTGTTCACTTAGTCTTAATTATAAGGGTTTTGCTATACAATGCCATGTTAAGGAATCAAGAAATATCAAAATTTTATTGAACTACATCATTTTCCGATAAAAATTTGCCTTTTAAAAGGCACTTGTTAGCATTTCCCTAATTATAAGTGGGTTTTTCATGTTTTGACTTTTTGTAAACGATTCATGTTTCAAGTTCCAAAAATGGGTGTGGCTCAAAATATTCATGATGTGGAGGAGGGAGTCTTGGAGATTGGAATGGGTAAGTATCCTATACCATGTACCTCTTTTCTTGTTAATTTTCTATTATGATTGTGGGTGTATGCATCACTGATTGATAAATCAAGAAGCCACCATGTTTGATGTTTATTGTCATAATGGGAAAAAGAAAATGGAGAAAATTTGAAAGACTTTTGGATCGATCAATTTTTAACTTCATACATTAATAACGTGTTCTTCGTTTGTTAATGTTTCAGAATACAGAACTGTGTCTGGAGTTGCTGGACCATTGGTCATTCTTGAGAAAGTTAAGGTAATGACCATGTACTGCTACTCTTTCTGCTGTGCTTATTGCATGTTCTAAGTTTATGAACTTTTATCAGTGAGGATGTCTCGCTTTCTGTATGGCATGACTGAATTTTGTAATGATCAACTGCATCAGGGACCCAAATATCAAGAGATTGTTAATATTCGTTTAGGAGATGGAACTACTCGGCGTGGACAAGTTCTAGAAGTTGATGGCGAAAAGGCTGTTGTTCAGGTGAGTGCTGCCTAACTTCCCAGTGCATCTGTAGTCATCTGTTCTGCTTCTTTTGGGGAGAGGATAGTTGCATATAGCATGAGTAGATATTTGTCCATTTTCTTTGAGATGTTGATTTCTTGATTTTACTTTTTACCTATGGCTAAAATGTTTAGAGATTTCCCTTCTGTCTCAATCTTAATGAGTTGGTTAGAAAAAGCCTTCTTTGTTGTCTAGTTTGTTCATGTACTTGTATACCTTAATAGAAAATGATTCATGGTTTAGGTTTATGATCATCTCCACTGCTGGTGTCACAAACAATGTGCTAAAGTTTTTCTACTTTATTGTACCATTGTCAGGTCTTTGAAGGTACATCTGGGATTGACAATAAATTTACAACTGTGCAATTTACCGGAGAGGTATAAACTCTTTGTTTTTACTGTTGTCTATGTTACTCAAAAGTTCATGTAATATTATCTATGCAAATTTTACTGTGAATTTTTGACGAATATATATCTGCTGTTTGATGACTTTCCTCATTAACATAGACATTCAAGTTGTGTAGGACTTAAATAATGTGCTAAATACTTAACTGTTAGTTTGGGAGTTGTATTCTGGAAGTAGTTAATATAGAGTCAGGCCAATCCATGCCTAGTCTTTCAATATGCTGTCTTCTAAATTACTATATTATAGTAAATAAATAAGATAAATCCTAGTATATGATAATCATCCCATAAGCATGCCTAAACTATAGTTGACAAAACAGGGCAAGGTGTTTATGTTAGTACTTAGTATTAATATTAATAACATTGCTTCTGGATTAGCTTGATTTAACTGATAAAATTTTGTATTATGTTTTTGTTTTGCCATGTTAACTTGATATGATATACATAGTGGAGATTTCAATTATTGATATAGTACTTCTGGCAAACTTGGTGGTTGTGAAAACCAACTTCCAGTATGAAAATAGAAGAGTTGTGGTTTGCCGAAATCGTACTATTCATCATGTTTAGTTGTTGGTTACTTTTTATATTAAATTAAATAATTTTTTTCTGGAGGGGTAAATTCGAAAATTTAGTCCTTTCCAGTCTGATTAACTTCATGTGATTCCCCTCCTACCAATTATCCTGAGTTTTGATAATTCAATTCCTTTTCATTTTGATTCTTTGGCTTGCTGTGGAAGTTTGAATGAGTTCCTTTGACTCCTATCTATTCTCTGTTATTGTTTAATGTTCACAGGTGTTAAAAACTCCTGTCTCACTGGACATGCTTGGGCGCATATTTAATGGTTCTGGAAAACCAATTGATAATGGTCCACCCATATTACCTGAGGCTTACTTGGACATATCAGGTATTTAATTTCTTCTGGGGACGTCTAAAACTGTATGTTTGTTTATCTTTGATAAAATTTTATCAATAATTTAGGAAGTTCCATCAACCCTAGTGAGAGAACCTATCCAGAGGAAATGATACAGACAGGAATATCTACAATTGATGTCATGAATTCTATTGCTAGAGGTCAAAAGATCCCTCTATTCTCAGCTGCTGGTCTCCCTCATAATGAAATTGCTGCACAAATATGCCGTCAAGCTGGCTTAGTCAAGCGATTAGAGAAGTCTGATAATCTTCTTGAGGTATAGCTAGTGTTTTTGAAGTGAATTTAATCTAATATTTTAAATGCTCCTTAATCATGACTTTTGGACAATGTCAACGACTCGTATAACGTATTCCATTTAGACCCTTCTCATTTTCTGTATTAATGCTTTACTTGCTAAGGCAATTTGGCAACTTTCAACGACCAGCTACAATTTTGAGGACTTGAATGGAAGTTGGCTTATTTGGGCTGGCGTCCTAGTTATTTTGTTACCTTGCACCTATTGTCCATGCTTATTGCACATGCATCGTTTTGATGCAGGTTTTAATGCAGTGCTTATATTTTAGTTGAATTAATTCCTAAATACATTGCAGTAATTCCTTACTCAATAAAATTTGACCCCATTTCTTATAACTGTATTTATCAATGGTTTTATTGCTTGATTATAACCCTTAGCAGGTGTACTTATGGTATCTGGAAACTGGGCTTTTGTAGGATATTGGTTACCTATATCATCAATAAGCTTAGCAATTTCAACCTTACCCATCGGCGTTGGTGCCGGGTATTCAACCCGCTTCGCCCTACACTACCTGCATCCGTGGGGCTTGGGGTGAGTTAGGGTTGTTAATCCTTGCAGGGCTTGTTCGGTCCAAGATTAGGGTAAATACACTCTGTCCCGCCCCTCACACCCTATATTTAAAAAAAATCTCCTAATTTTATCACTTCTTACTTATGTTCTTAGTTTTTAGTTTTATTCATTTACTTGATTATTTCTAGTCTTGATAGTGGTGGTGGAAGTATTCCGATATCTTTCAATTATGAGATGATGGTATTGGTTGGTTAAGAGCTGTCAATATGGGTTACAACTCGTGAGCCAACCTGGCCCAACCCGGCTCACCGGTGGGTTGGGTTGTAAAAAACAGGCTCACTTTGACCACAGGTTATTTTGACCCGGCTCACTTAACTCACGGGTTGACCTAGTTGAACCCGTGGTGAGCCGGGCTGGCTCACGGGTTGTCTCCTTTGTTTTCCCCTGTTAGCCCAAGCCCAAGTGCCCAACCCACTTCTTTCCCAAACCCGTGCCATTTTCCTTCCCCTTCACTTTAGCCTTTCCCAAACGCCAAACCCGTGAAAACTGAAAAGAACACAGCGCCACGCCTGAGCCTGTGAGAAGGAATGCCATCGCCGCCGCCTGTGAGAAGAACGCCATCGCCTGAGAAGAACCCATTGCCGTGCCTGAGAAAGGGAGAAGAACCCAGCACCATCGCCTGAGAAGAACCCAACACCATCACTTGAAAAGAACCCATCATTCAAGCATCCTCTTCTGATCTCTTTGACAACCTGTTCCTTTTTATTTAAGTTTTTTATTTTTGTATTTTTTTAATTCTAAGTGAGCCAACTTGTTTAACCCACCAACCCGTGGTGGGTCGAGCCGGGTTGGTAATTCCTTGGCTCATCGAAAAAGTGAGCCAACCTAGCTCGACCTACTTTTGTCCGAACTCGTGGTGAGCCAACCCGGCTCACCCGGGTTGGCTCACTTTGACAGCACTTGGTTTTTAAGATGGTGATTCATATATTAGTATAAACTTATGTTTGAAACTTTCTTAAGAATGAGGCGGAACCAGGTATGGT
The DNA here is from genome assembly GCA_039655645.1 of Ammopiptanthus mongolicus. Classification (NCBI taxonomy): domain Eukaryota; kingdom Viridiplantae; phylum Streptophyta; class Magnoliopsida; order Fabales; family Fabaceae; genus Ammopiptanthus; species Ammopiptanthus mongolicus. Next base: position 83,734,745 of record CM077346.1, on the reverse strand, counting down.
GCGGATTTTAAAATGTTTTATACGGGCAGATTTGGGTTTTTCTCTCCAAGAACCGCAGGGTGAATAGGGACAGGTAGGTAGGGCACTAATTTAGCGGGTGCAGGGCAAGGTAGGGTTAAGCAAAAACTGTTGCTACCTGACCCATTGCCAACCCTATCAATAAGTGAGGACTTTATAATGTTTGCTATATTTGAAGATTTCTCTCAATAATTAAACATTTATTGCAAGCATTTTATGCATTTCTGCTTGTTTGACTGTCAAACTTGTGGCTTTTGAATCAGCTTAATTTCTGGTTTCTTACAGTGGGTTTTGCATTTTTGTAAAAAATTACGCTATTGTAGATTGTTATCTTGAAGTTTTAATATTAAATGGGAAAGATATTTTGTGATTTCTGGTTCCTCAAAAATCCTGTTATGAAGGATCTAATGTAGTTAAAATTGAAATGACCTTGCTGCTTGTTTTATTTTTTACAGATGTTCTGGTTGTTCTTATTGCCTTCAAATTAATAAGGCTATGTTTTTTTTTTTTCATATTCATTTATTTAAATTCATTACTTTTACAGTGTAAGATGAAGAATGTGGCTTTTTTAACAAAACCTATCAATTTACAGGATGGAGAAGAGGACAATTTTGCTATCGTGTTTGCAGCTATGGGAGTTAACATGGAGACTGCACAGTTTTTTAAACGCGACTTTGAGGAGAATGGCTCAATGGAGAGAGTGACCCTTTTCCTTAATCTGGTAATCTTTAAAACCACTATACAAGCATTCTTTTGTTGTTCGTTGTGTATTGTTTTTTTGACTTCCCAATTTCCGTAATTTTGTCTGTGTAGTTTAGAACGATAAAAAAGAAAAGTTTGGCCCTTGTATCCATATTGTCTTATAATTGGAGCTTACCAGAAATATAATTTTATTTTTATTGTTCGTTTTTATTTGGGATGTTACAATTATGACACAATCTTTACATTCTAAAAGTCATTACGTTTTTCTCATATTTCAATATGACATGTTGACATATATATGTAGTGGTAATATGTCCATGATTACTACAGAACTGATCTTTTGCCTCATTAAGCTAAACCACCTGTAATATTTGGAGAAAAAATATGTTAGGAAGTGCCAATTGGTGGATATGTGACTTCAAAATTTTTTATATGGAAGATCGTATTGTAATTTGATGAACATAAGGCTGTCTGTTGTGAATGAGATTTTATTTTTCCTAAGAATGAAATTTAAATGATCATATTGTAAATTCTTGTACAGATGATCATATTGCAATATTTGAATTTTTATTTCACGATGTACCTGAAGGAGCTGATCCTGAAAATGCTTGTTCTCTTGCTGCTGTGATTTATTTCAGGCAAATGATCCTACAATTGAGCGTATCATCACACCTCGTATTGCTCTTACTACTGCTGAATATTTGGCATATGAATGCGGCAAGCATGTTCTTGTGATACTCACAGATATGAGTTCTTATGCTGATGCTCTTCGTGAGGTAATGTACCTTTTTCTACTGTAATTTTTTAAAAAGAGGCGACAAACGGAAAGAAGAGAGATGAGAAACCTTTTACAGCTTTTATCATTCTATTGTGATTTTAACTTCTTAAGTCTACTAGATTATGTTTGGCTTGCATAATAACTGCTAGTTGACATTTCTTATCTCTATTTCTCGATGTATAAGAAGTAACTTCAACATATTTAAGTATCTATCAAATATTTTGATTGATAGTGGGACTACTGATCAATTCTGAATCCTATAGGTATCTGCTGCCCGAGAAGAAGTACCAGGAAGACGTGGGTATCCTGGCTACATGTATACAGATCTTGCAACCATATATGAACGTGCTGGAAGAATTGAGGGGCGAAAAGGCTCTATTACACAAATTCCAATTCTAACCATGCCAAATGATGGTGATGAAATGTCATTAAACTTTATCAGCTATTTTGAATAATGCACTCGTAATTCTTACTGATCGTCTTTCTTGAACTTCTGTACAGATATTACGCATCCAACTCCTGATCTTACAGGATACATTACCGAGGGACAAATATATATTGACAGGCAGCTGCATAACAGGCAGGTGGGTTCCTTTGAAGCTTTTGGCTGTTATGAACATTGTACAAAGTGCTGGGTTACTAATCTGAATTAAAATTATGTACAAGAGAGAATTTGGTGCAGAATGGGTGATGGGTCCTTACATTTAATACATGATATTACAATAAGAACATAAATTGTGTTAGAGATTATAATAAAACCATTCATGTGCTTTCACCCAACAACTTAAGCTTTTTGGGAGAGTTTGTTCATGACATGGTATCACAACGTCTGTGACCAAGTGGTCGTGGGTTTGATCCTTGCCGCCCCTATTCTTTAAAATAAAACTTGAATATAATAAGCACATGGTAAAAATGGCCCTGTGTGTTGTCCGCGCTTCAAGCCCAAAGGCTTCTTGCATGACGAGGCATATTAGAGATATAATAAAACCATTTATGTGCCTTTACCAAAAAACTTAAGCTTTTGGGAGATTTGATTCATGACAGTTTGGTTGTTATTGAATGCAAGTCAGTATCACAAAATGAAAGGTTTGTCAGTTTTCCCCCACTCATAAATTCTCTTTTTATCCTTTCAATTCATGGCTTTAACAAATTGGTTTGGTTTTATTTTTCAGTTGACACATTAAGATTAAGATGAAATGCTTTGACTTATATGTCACCTGTAAGATCATAATATTTTTATTATGATTCATCTTTGCATTCTTACATAAAATGTAATCAGCCTCCCCCCCCTCCTTTCATTGCTTACAACAAAAATATTCATTATTTAAGTGGATTCTACTATTTTAACATTCAAATTCTCTTGTATTGGGCAGATATATCCACCAATCAATGTCCTTCCATCGCTGTCTCGATTGATGAAGGTAAGATTAATCTTGTTTGTTTGATGTGAAGATGCTGTCAAATGAGAAAATTTTCTATTTCTTAATTTGAAAGTGCACTATGAGGTTCACATTCTAATGATGCATCATTGGTTGCTTCTGCAGAGTGCCATTGGTGAGGGAATGACACGAAGGGATCATGCTGATGTGTCTAACCAGGTCTGATTTTGTTTGTTTATTATATTGCTAATTTTCTGTTTATAAACTATCTCATTGGTGCTATTTTGTTGCTTTACAGCTCTATGCAAATTATGCTATTGGAAAGGATGTACAGGCAATGAAAGCTGTGGTTGGAGAAGAAGCACTTTCATCTGAGGACCTGGTCTCTAATATTCTTCTCTCAAGATATTTTTGTTTGATACAAGTGAGATTGTCCTCGAAGTGGTATTAATGAAGTTGTTTTCTTTGTTTATTAACAGCTGTATCTGGAATTTTTGGACAAGTTTGAGAGGAAGTTTGTTGCCCAAGGAGCTTATGACACCCGCAATATCTTCCAGTCACTTGATCTTGCTTGGACTTTGCTTCGGATTTTCCCTCGTGAGCTTCTTCATCGTATACCAGCAAAGACTCTTGATCAGTACTACAGCCGAGATGCTGGTAATTGATGATCTAGCAAGCTTTTATACCTTCATCACATGCTCAATCAGCTTGCAACTCACTTAGAAGTCCATATTTCTTCTACCCAGCATATATAATATTAAAGGTTTGCGTTCTGTTCGAGTACCTCATATTTTTACTTCCTCAGTTAGTCAGAATGAAGACCCCATAGATTATTTCATGTGCCAAATTTCCCTCCCTTTTTGATGTTGTGAGGGGAATAAGTTATGGTAACAGTTTGAGATAGCATTAATTTCAGTATGGGGGTCATCCAGCACAATCAGGATTTTGAGACTTCTCTTGGCATGTATGTTGTTTGCTTCATAATCTGATTTACCTTGTAATTTGATTTTTCAGGATATCTAATATTGGGATAGTTGTCTGTTGGACACTTTGATATTTTTGACTCTCTTACCTGATTAATAAGTGAAATGAACTTAATTTTTTTGGGAAATATAGGCATTTATCATTATGGGGGTAAGAAGCCTCCTCTCAAACTTGTTTTCGGATCAAAATAACACTGCTAAAAACCACGAATCTAAAAGTAAAATCCGTTCATGTGCATTCACTTAACAACTTAAGCTTTGAGAGAATTGGTTCATGAAATATTACCAGAGCTTCTATAACCAAGTAGTTTAGATTTGGGTCTTTGCCATCCCATTCTTCAAATTAAAATTTGGATTTCAGCACAAGGTATAAAGGACTTGTGCATAATTCAAGATTGATGCTAAAAGGACTCTTGACGAGTTACGTGAGGGTATGTATTAGAGATAAAACAAATTATTTGTAATCACCTTCATCAATCGTGACAGCGATGGAAGGACATCTAAGTCAAAGCATTTCATCTTAATCTTAATGTGTTAACAGAAAAATAAAATGTTACAATTCACTATTGATATTGACAATTGTGTTTTTATCTTTCCATCGCATTTCATCTTAATCTGGCACATGGAATCAAATTTCTTTTTTTTTTTTTTTTTGCTTTTTTGTTGACCCGAAACCCAATCCGACTCGAATCTGTTCGGATCGGGTCGGTTGGGGGTGGCCACTGAAAAAGTACTAACCCGACCCGAACTGAAGAAACTCCTTTGGTTCGGTTTTCGGATTCTCCTAAATCTGATTCAATTCGACCCGATTCCACCTCCGGTTTTTACCTAACAATTTAAGTTGAGAAATATTGTCCACTGCTTTTATCGCTATGGTAGTAAGCCCCTGCTACATTGTATTTTCTTGTTAGGAAAATTATTATCTTGCATTATTTTCTTTCAACACCATTTTTCACATCCAATCCACATCACTTTTTCTAATATCACCCTTTTTTTAAACATTGCAAAATCTACATCACCAATTTTTGAACCTAATTTTTTTTAGAAAAGCCCGCTCAGCGGGAGAGTGGCATTAGCTGCTGCTGGTGGCTGTAGGGGGTGGTGGCCTGTTGTGATCCAAGGTGGTAGTGGCGGTAACTACGAATGTATTCATTAACTAACTAATACACATGATTAATCAAAACATCGTTTATTGTGCTTTTTTTTTTAGTACCATTTTTTATTCTTTGTTAATGATATACAAATTCATGGTTAATCATATGTATTGGATGGTTAACGGGTTAAGCATTAACCATGAATGTATTCATTAATCAACTAATACACACGGATAATCACAAATTCGTACATTATTAATTAAGTGTAAAAAGTGATTAAAAATTAATATATGAAATTTTATGGTTAATCACACACACACACATATGAATGTATTCATTAATCAACTAATATACGCGGATAATCACAAATTCGTACATTATTAATTAAGTGTAAAAAGTGATTAAAAATTAATATGAAATTTTATGGCTAATCACACACACACACATAAATGAGAGTATTTTTTTTTTTTGATCATGCGGAAAGAAAACAACTGAATAACAATACTCTTAAAGAGGTATGAGAGTATTGTTACTCAGTTGTTTTCGTTTTAAAACGTTTTTTACGGTTTATTTTTGGGCTATATGAATTCAGCCACTAAATAAGGGGAAACAAGGAAGAAATTAGGTAAGGAAAAAAAATAATACTATAATAAGATACAAAGTAAAATAAAATCAAGAAAAATAAGTGGAGGAAGAAATAGAAAGAAGAAATAGAGGGGATACAAAAATTAGGGTTGTTAAGGGTTAGTTTTGTACCAACCAAGGGTTAGTCGAGTGATAAACATATCCACCCCATAAAGGGAGAATGCAAGTTCGAATCCTGGTGACAGACATTCTAGTTGGGAGATTGCGAAAACCAAGAGTTAATTCCCTGTGCTAAGCAGCCAACCGAGGAATAATCGATCCAAAAGGGTCGAAGCTTGTTGGAATATCCCAGGATATCACTAGAGAGCAAAAAACCCTAATTAGGGTGATTCATAAAAAAAAAAAAGGGTCAGTTTTCTATTAATCCCAATCCCGTCTTTCACTCCGAAATTACTCTCTTTTTATACTTGTACGCCTCACAATTTGGAGACAAAAAAATCCAAACTCGCACTTATGATAATATTTATGTCGCATTGGTTTTTGATCAAATTGATTGCATCATATGTATATATTAATGTCAATTAATTGGTATTTACGATTTAATCAGTTAAATCAGTGATTAACTTATACTCCGTTCATTCCATTTCTTTAGTCTTTTTGACATTCTACATACAAATTAAGAAATCATTAATTTGTGTGTAAATGTATCAAAATATCCAGTAAAGAATTAAATGAAGTATTCAACCAAGAAGTATAAACTAGAAAGACGTAAAGCCCAATTGAAGGTATATATGAAAAAAATGGGAAAATTAAATCTTGGGTTTATAAAACCCCAATTGTTTTGAAACAAAAACAAATTGCTAAAAAGACTAAAGAAATGGAATGGAGGAAGTACAATGTAATCTTTTATGAGAAATAACATAACTATATTTAAAATTATATTAGATGAATTATATAATATTTAAAATTATGATAAAGTTGAGATTGGGCTTTTGGTTAAAGGGATGGAGTCAAAGTAGCCCTTTTAGTAGGGGGTGGTTAATAACTGACATTGTGTGAGGTTATGAGAACAAAACAAGATTTAAAGGCTAAGGATTACTTGGAATCCATCACTCCCTCTAAACTAAAATGGAATGTGGACGGATCCTTTAAAGGGAAGTTTGGGCCAACAGAGATTGGGGGTGTACATAGAGAAGAGAATAGTAGCATTATTGGGATGTTTTCAACTTCGGTAGGCATAAGAGATTTGAATGAGACAGAGTTTATGGCCATTTTTGCTCTAGAGATGACAATATAAAAAGCTTGGGTGATGGAAAGGGAGATCATCATCGAATCAGATTCCAGGAATGCTTTGACTTGGGTAACCCGAAAAGAGGAGTGCCTATGGTTCTTGAGATTCTACTGCAATAAGCTAAAGAACATACAGCTACTGCTAAAAGAAGTATCCCTTAAACATAGATGTAGAGAGGCTAATACTCTAGCTGATTCACTAGCAAAAGAGAGATCTCAAAGAGAGAGGACATGGTTAATGTGGACATGACGCTAGTATTATGATGGCTAATTTGGCCTCTAGCTTTACTATCTCTGTTATGATATAAAAAAGGGGAGATTCTTTGGTTCTATGAGGGATCGATTTATGAAAATTTTATTATCTTGCTTTCACTGACTCTTGGCATAGCAGGTCTTAAGTGTCTTTTTGTTGCAGTGACGTGAAGAAAGTAGCAGGAAGGAGGGGGCACGGTTCCTTGTTTCTTTGAGGAAGTGATGAATTTTTTGTTTTTCTCTTGTTTCACTGACACTTGGTATGGCAAATCGTAGTCTTTTTTTTGCAGTGGGTTGATGTTTGGATGCAGGCAGGAGGGGACATGATGGCTTCTGCATACAGAAAAGGAGTTGTTGAGGCAAGGATAAGGGGAGTCAAAAAATATTCAAAAGCATACTTCTCAAATATACACAGGAGTGATAATTGACGAAAAGAAAAGAGTGAAAGCAAGCTAGATGAAAGGCCTGCATATCTGATTCCTTGATGCATGTTTTTTGTTTTATTATGCTTCAAATCAATTTGATCTTGTATGAGGCACGAAATGTATGTATGTAAGGCTGTGATGGTTAAAATGTGATAGAGGGGTTTTAGATTATTAAAGGGGCTGTCACATAAATATAGACATCAAAGATACAATAAGGGTACTCATGTATGAGTGTAAGATACCTTTTTGATGGAGTTTGTACTATGTTTTTGAGTTGTCTAACTTGGAGCACATGATTGTGTGCTTGCTCTTCAACCCTTCCTAAAAGGTGGGGAGAGTTGGACACTATGATGCTATAGTTTTAGACTTTTTATTAATAAAATATCTAATTATTGAAAAAATTGAATTATATAATAGATATAAAAATGTAATTATATAAAAAAAAAATTTGATTAAAATTATATACAAAATATTATAATCATATTTAGGTCACAAAAATAATTTACTCAAAAGTTTCAAAATAAAGTTAACGCAAAAATATAATATATAAAATTGACACTAAACCATAATTGTAACGCCAAAACTTCAATACTACTCATTAAGAAGCATAGATACTTGTACAAGTGTCAACATGGTTGCTAGAAAATTATGCCGAACTCTTCCATTTTACTATTGACAATAACAACTATACTTAGGATACATTATCCATTCAACATTAGTTCTCTTGGACCTTCAAATGGCCTCTAATCTAAGAGGTCTTCTTCATTGTTACCGAAGCATGTCCATATGACATGTCCTTATGACTTCAAGGATTCAAATAAAATAGTAGTACTCAATTTGGCCATGAAATTCTTTAATTATAGAGATATTCATAACACTTAAGACCTGAGCATATTCACATGCGTCACTCCCTAAGTTATTCTTAACATTCCAATTTCAACGATATTACCAATTTATGTTAATTGTTATCATTCCAAAAGTATTCTTAACATTATATATACAAGTTCAATTTTTACCAAAAAAAAACATTATAAGTTCAATCATGTGATCGCTACACTTCCTAAGCTTCTATTTGTTAAGTGTAACTGCTAATTACTCTGACTCCTACCACTAGACCTTAAATAGATCAACTTTAAATAGGAAGACACTTGAGGTGTCAATTTCATCAACTATAGCATGCGTCAAGTCAAGTATTGCCTACCCTTGTATATTAACCTAAATCCAAACTCAAGACAGCGTATATATATCTTATTTTTCTAGAACAGCATAGCCGCTATATCATATATAAGATTAGCAAGAAGTAAGGTCTGCAATCTTTGCTACAGCTCGAGACTCTAATATGGAAACATTCATACAAATTACTTTTTTAAAACACAATAGATAGTCAAACAATTCTTAAAAAAATATTAAGAATCTGAGTTATTCTAGTTTAAGAAAAATAAAAACATAATCTTTGAGATTATACTCAATCTTGGATAGGGAACTTTATTTTGGAAAAAAGTGATATTAATGAAAGAAAGTTGTGTCGTGGTACAAATCATTGCTTAAAAGCGATTTTTTGCAAACCTCCGGTGTAATTTGAGTATCTGACCCCTCTCACTGTTAACATAACAGACTGTTTACCCTATGCATTCAAAGCCTAAAACAATAAAATTTACATAATTCAATTGTCCAAAATATATGCTATCAACTTATTTTCTTCTCCACTTGACATTTAGTCTCTCCTCATACGTATTCACAATAGAGACCAAAAAGTCTTGTCGTTGGTACTTTTTAGAAGCCAAATCAATGATTTTCTTTATTATCAATATTTTAAAAATCGAACTGGCCATTGAATCGATGAAGACATTGGTTCACGGTTCAATGGTCCGACCGTGATCGAACATGTTTTAATTAAATATTTTTTTTAATTCATACTTTCATTTCTTCCCCACAATTTTCCCTCTTTCACGTTTTAACTAACCACACAATCAACATGATAGTGAGTTTAGTTACCGATGAAATTCATCATTGAAACAACAAAAACCGTAACTTACTTTGCTATTAAGCCAAGATATCTTCTTTATTACCCAAAATGCCCAAGCTGGTTCTCAAAGCTGGGAGGCGCAAACCATCATGGGTGGGTCTTGCGGCTGCACTTTGGGTCCAAATAGCGAAGTGGGTGACTATTTTGAGAGTGGCCAATGATGTTAGGGAAAACCTTGGTCTGCTTCCTGGTATTGCCTGCAACAAAGTGTTGAGATTTCTTAGAAAATATTGGCAGATCAAGGTAACAATTGTTGCAGAGTCAAGGAACATGACAACAATGACTCTTGTGACTCTCTTCGGAGAGCTCCAAGAACATGACTTGGAACTTAATAGGTTGAGCAAACACAGTGAACAAGATGGCTATGAACTAGATGAGAAAAATATGAGCCTCCTTGTGATGAAATTCAAAAATTTCCTAAAAAAGAAAAAAAAACCTGGAAGAAGCCGTGCTTGCCTCAAAAGAAAATTTCTAACAACGAAGGGAACTCCTCCATTCCTACATGTTATGAATGTGGAAAAATGGGATATATGAAAATGGACTGTCCATTGTACAAAAGAAGTTAAGAAAGTTTGAAATGAGATTTCCAAAAGAAAAAAAAAGGTAGAAGACCATACATCATATGAGAGGTAATGACATGAGCTACACGAATAGCTAGACATTGAGGAAGCCCAACTATGTCTCACGGTAAGTCATAACAACGATGAAGAAGAGGTAAATTATATTAAACTTGACCTTTCTCCTTCCTATGATGAATTGCAAGAAGCTGTTGAAGAATTACATGGAGAATCCACTAAACTTTCAAAACTCATTTTCATTCCAAAGAAAACCATTTCTATTTTAGAAAACAAGTTTTTTCGGCTTTTATATAAAGAAATGAAATAATTAAAATTGAAAAGGAGATGCTTGGTTTAATTGATACAAATTCTTTTTGTGTTGCTCATTAAAGTATGCCTTCCTCCTCCTCTTGCAAATTTTGCAAAGTACTTGTAAAAGAGGTAGAATATTTGAAAAATACACTTGAAAATTTTACGAAGGGAAGGGATAACTTAAATGTTGTTTTGGGAATCAAAGATGTTTTTTCAATAAAGCAGGTTTGGGTTACAAACTCGTAAAGCATCAAAAAAATGTAAAAAATCTTCTTTTTTTCCTGCAAGCTAGCACATCAAGCACGCATGACTTGTTTTCAATGTTGAAGGAAAGGACATAGTGCATCCACATGTAACATAACAAACAAGAAATTTGTTAGTAGGAAGGAAATTTGGGTTCCTAAGGGCATATAGCCTAGCACTAACACACAAGGAGTCAAGAAAAGCTCTAAAGGAAGCCACACAAAATATTTTTCCTCTCTCCTCCCTCCCATCTTTTCATGATCAGCAGCTCATACACCACACTTACATTTTCTTCTTCTCCTCTCCATTTCTTATCCAACAGAAACTCTCCCACCCTCCTTCCTCTTCATTTTTTTTCCCACTTTCCTCAAGGAACCATCTCTCCTCTTGGTGTTCAAGCAAATTTTATTTTTGGAAGGTGAGAAAAACCATCACTTTCTTCCCCCTCTTGCTACTCATTTTCAGATTAGTGGAGTTCATGACCAAGTTTTCATTTTTCTTTGTTTGTATGTGATGTTTTGGTGACTCTAGAAGCTTGTGGAGGCAAATGATCAAGAAGAGGTGATTTTGGGATTGTTTGGCCGAATTTCAAGACTGAGGTAGGGAGGGAAGATTCAACTCAGAGATGGACGGTAGATTTTGATGCTTTGTTGTGGGAAGAGTGGCCCTAGCTCTTCTCTTGAGTGTTTCATGTGAATTGGTTGAGTTTGGTTTTGGTTGAGTGTTTTACAGCATGACCTTTGTGCATTATTCTACTCAGAACTTTTCGTATAAAAATCATTTTGAAAAACCAGGTACAATTCTAGAAACTATACTTCCTAGGATCGAGTTTAGACAGCTCATTTGTGCATTTCCGTTGGGATTTACAATGCCAAATATTTTCCTAAAGTTAGGTTTAGTTGTTGTCCGAAAATCCGTTTTTCAGCTTGACCTTTGTGTAGTTTTCGAGTTTCCATATATGGAAACTAGACTTCTTGGGCTTGAGTTTAGATACCTTATTTGTACATTTTGGTGGAGATTTGATATGTCAAATATTTTCTTAAAGTTAAGATCATTTGTTGTCCGAGAATCAGTTTTTAGCTTGACCTTTGTGTGGTTTTTTCGAATTTTCTGAATTTTTGATTGTTTTCAAAAAAATTGATCTTCATAATATGTTGGAAATATGTTAGAAGTGTTTGTTATCTCTATAATTATGCTTATATGTATTAAATAATGGATTTTGATAAGTGTATGCTAATGAAACAACAAAAACTAGTGTTTACCAAGGTTAATGAGTGTTTAGGAGCATACGAAGTGAGTTTTCTGCATAAATGCTAATCTAGGACTATTACACTCGAATTGTGGTGTGTCTTAGACCATGAAATTGGTTCAAAAGCAGTTTTAGAAGTATTTGTATCAAGTTAGGGTGATTTGAGGTTTTATGGAAGTGAAATGTACCAAATAGTTACCTTAAGTCAAAAGTCTTGCAAGACCATATCAAACCTGCATAATTGAGTCTAAAAGGACCATTTTGTTGTCATATAAGTTAGTAATAGCAGAATTGATATGCCTACCAAGTTAGAAGGCCAAACTATAAGTCTAACGCATTTTAAACCTATAGAACACAAGTACCAAAACCTAGTTAAAGGGCCAACTTCAAATATGAACAATTTCCAAAATAAAATAGATATTAAGATGAGGTTTTCTCTTACAACTTTCTTATGCCAAAACTGACATGACTACCAAAAACCAACTTATTTGGATCACTATAACTCAATCTGGACTCCTAGAACTGAAATCATGAATTTATGACTTAAACAATTTACTTGAAAGACCAAATTTCAAAAGTGATGCAAAAGTGCCCCGAAAACCTTCTCTATCAGTTCATATAGGTAAAAATAGACTTTTATGCAAAATAAGGGATCAATCCAAGTAGGATAACTCGGATTTGACTCGAAAATTACATGTAATGAACTAGATAGGATTGTTAGTAAAAAGTATATCTAGGAATAGAATTTGATCTTGCAATTCGACACACAGTAATCTTATGGTATAAGGACTTCCTCTACCAAAAATGGGTTAATTGGACTTTGGGAACTTGATTGGTGCATAAGAGCTCAAATTTGAAGGTTTAAAAGGAACAAAGAGACCTTATAGGTGAGGGTTTAGACCTAATTAAGGTGAGATTTATGCTCAAACCAGTTTTACCAAGTTTTTAATCAATAATATGGTTTAGACATCAAATAGGAAGTGCTCAAAGAGCATAAGTGTTTGCAAGTTTATATTTTGCTTGGTTTAATGAATTGGAATTGGAAGTTGATTAATGTTATATAGGAGTAATGTACATGTATAATCTGAAAGTATATGTTGCGAAAATCATGTTGCCTTTATAGAGGAATAGTAGAATACTTGATTAATAGTGAATGATTGTGTTTGAAACCATGTTACGCTTGAATGAGATAAAAAATCTATGTTGTGATCATGTCATGCCATCGTGAATTTTGACACGTGACTATTGTGATTGTGCCTAGAACATGCTATGCATGAAGAATTGTGACATGTGCATTGAGTCATGCATGATCCGAGATTGTTGTATAAGTTAGGTGTCAAGGGCATTCCGTTTATATGAGTTTACGACCTCGAAAGGTATTCCGAGACAAGTACCAAAGGAATGACTTGACGGTCTAACATATTGATATAGAATGTAGTTATGTTAAGGTCATACATGACATTGACATTGACATTATCCTTGGCATATTGAGAAAGTTTGGTCTCTGGCTTGATGCCGAGGAGAAAGCTACACCAGGTGCAGGTGAGAATATAATGGGAAGGTTGTGGAGACCTAGGGGACACTCATGGTGCGATACTCCACAGGGGCCAGGGTGGTAGCTCCCCCGAGCCGTGATATTCGATGCGAACACAATGGTGTGCCGACTAGATCCTAAACTACTCGAGATCAGTGGAGAGTATTTCGGTGATACGTTAGCACGCATTTGGATTTCATGGCACCTATTGGGCTAGTGATACGGAACATGTACTCCTGATTGCTCCTTCGACTGTGTGGATACTCCATGGAGTTGAGTTAAGTCTAGTCACATGCATGTGCATAGCATTTTGCATCATGGGACTGACACTTTGTTTGATATTACTGAGATGCCCTATCTGCCATTGCCTGATCTGTGTTAGTTTATGATTCTTAATTGTTATATGACAGAATTGTTTGATTACTTCTTGTATATGCATCATTATTTGCTATCAGTATCATATGATGAGTTGGTTACCTTACGTAAGGAACCTGTTTGAAACACAATAAGGGGGATTGAACTGTGTTTCTTAAGTTTATAAAACTTTTTCACAAGCAGATATATTTTTTGCAATGGGTTGGACGCAAATATGTTAATGGACCCAGAGAACGTGTACAATCAAAGGTTGGACGCTCGCTGTAAATGTTTACTTTTAAAACACGCACGTTAAGAAAACAATTCAATCCCAAATGGTTAGTTAAAAACAAACTAAGACAAAGATAAGGGAAAGAAGAAAGACACAGGGATATTGTCCTGGTTCACTCTTCACTAAAGAGCTATGTTCAGTCCCCTATACTTGAGAGCTTTTTCCACTATAACAAAAACTTTGCTACAAGTATTTAACACCTTTTCAGGCAACATTAAGTATTCTTTTACAGTCAAGCCTCTTTAGGCTCAAGTATTCTTTTTCAGAAAAGTCTCTTCAAGCTCAACCAACAAAGGTTTGAAAAGAGTTTTGTTTTACTGACTCACTATGTGTGAGGGTTCGAAACTTAAGCTCAGAACTCTAAAACTATACTCTTCGCAGAGAGTGATATAAAAGTTTAAGAACAGAGTAAGCTTGTATGCATTTGATAGCTTGCTTTTTCTTGTATTGAAAGATTCGTGCGTTCTTGTGTGTCTTTGCATCTTCAAAGTTGAAGGTATTTATAGCCTTCAAGACTTGAGCAATCTTCAGTCTTCAACGAATGGAAAAAGAATCGTTCTGATTGTGCATTAAATGCATTATCCCGTTGAGTCTGATAACTTGTTGAAGGTCTTCTGAAAAGCAAAGTAGATTATCAGGTGATAGCTCAAAGTAGCACTGGCACATTCCTTGTACCCGAAAAGTTGCCTTTTATCTTTCCTTTTGAAGATAGTCAAATCTTTGTGTCAGGAGCTGACTGACTTTAGTGCTTTTGTTGGTACGAAGATTATAAGGATTATTTGTCCAAAGGATATTATGTTTTTTACATGAGGAATAAAGAATTCAAACTATAGAAAATATAAGTTCGCGCTTAAATAAAAGTCCAGAGAATAAAACAGATGGATTGTTACATTTGACTTTTACATGAAAAGTCTTTGGACTCAGATGAGTATTGAAATAAAAGTATAAAACTTAAGTTCGGCGAGAATTCTTTGTGATCAGAAGGATAAGACGATCTTTAAGTCTTTGGACTTTAGAAAGTCTTTTGGACTTAAAAGGATCTGCACACTCAGATAAAACGTTAGTCCAAGACAAATCTTTGTTCACTTAAATTAGTCTTTTGTTAGCATCAAAATCTTAAGAGATTTATGGACCATAACCACTTTGGTTCCAACATTACCCTCTCTTATTTCTACACTTTTGTTTCTTTTATTTCTTGTGATATGGTATGATACGGTAGATCCTTTTGGTGGCATGAAGCTGTTCTTGGCATCACTTTGAGAAGGATTTCAAGAGGACTGACTTGAGTATCCTCGTTGATGGTGTCGTCGGATTATATCGCGAAGACTTCGTTTGCAAACACTCAGAACTCCTCGGGTCTAGATTATTCCCGAAATATAGATGATCAGGGAAATAGTAGAATTAGACAGTGTCTTGGCCAGCTCAAATACTTGTCTAGTTATATTACTGTTATATTTAACATCCGAGAGGTGAAACTTTCCTTTGTGAGAATTTTCATATGTATTGCTTGCAGTTTGGAACTGAGGGTTTTGATTTATAGTATAAATGGTTGTTTGCATGACTAATTGATTCCTCTTCTATGACTTCCACCTAGCTAGTTCGATTTGCGAAAAATAAATTCATGATCCCATAATTAATAAATTCCAAGAAAATAATAAACTTGGGTAGTGTTATCATTGTAATATTCTCGGAATGGGGTGTTACAGTACACCTCATTATGCGCTATATGCTTGGCAATCTTAGCTAATTCCTAAGACACTTGGTACATAAAATTTCACTGATCCCCATATCAATCCGTTGACAGATAAAGGACATAGTCATCACTATTTGTTGGCCTTGATTGGCTACATCCTCTATAACTGGAGTTTGTCCTATAGTTGATTGAGGACTTGCAGGGACATGTTGTTAGAGTTGTAGCTACCATAGCTGAAAGGATGTGACCACTGGTTGAGAAGCCCGAGGGTCATCAATCCTACGGTTGCTGCTTGCTTTTGACTATGATGGTTCTATGTCACTCAAGCTGCTGCCAGACCTCAAGTTCATGCGCCAAACTTTAATTGTGGCTAGGAGAAGCAAGCTTCCCAATATGTTTGCATTTCTGGTCCATTGGGTGTGCTAAAATTGTTTGTTGCAATTTTGTAATTAGACAATTAGATCAGCTAACTTGGATAATTGATTCCCTTTGTTCAGACTATGCTAAGGAAGAAACTTTGTTCCTCAGCTATAAGGTTCATAGGTTGCTCCTAAAAGCATCTACTGTTGAAAGATAAACTATGGTCCCAAGTTTGAATAAAAATAATAAGTACATGCGGTAAATATAAATGATAAATGTGAAGACTTTTATCCGATTGATTGGATGTGTGTGAAAATTGACTATACAATTTGTATTTATAAGTCTAAAACTATTAACCCCCACTAAACCTATATGCCACATACCTAGTAACCCATGTTTTCAATCATGTAAGATCATGACTAACAATAATATAATGCAGATAACTTCTCTTTCAACCAAGTTATGGATCAAAACTAACTATCTCAACTAACTACCTATCGGATTCATCAACTAATATCTTGTCCTTTCATATCCCTATTTTAAGGGAGAGTGGACCTTCGTGCACATCCTTGACTTGATCGACTTATAGAACCCCCGGATTTTAGCACCTCAACTCCATTTTGTGCTTAACTAACTGGATTCTCCATAATCCCTAAATTATATGTTGCACAGCTAATATTTCTTTTAACTGGGTGAGCTACATATGTCCTAATTATGCATTTGAATTTGTCTAAAGACCCTTGGACCCACTTGATCCGCATTCTCCCACCCCATTAATGACTCTTTGGTCCATCTCGACTCAACAACTCCGTCAAGCTAGCTAATTACTTCGCAAACGTTGTGTCTGGATTAGCAAACGCTTCACAAGATCACTTCAGCTCAACAACTAGGTCGACTAAATCCTCTAGGCTAAACTTGGCTTAGTTACCCATCTCAGCTTAGCAGTGTGGTTAAACTCATCCTAGTTCAACAAATATCCTTCAGCTGCTTACCAAATTTTTTACCCGTTAGCTAAATGGCTCAATATATATGTTTCATCCATCCCAACATTTTTTTGGTGTTAACACGAAGATTTTCTTAAGTTTGTCTCCTATTTAAAATAGGATATGCCAAACTCACATTTAAGAATACTGTTCAGGGGCAAATTTAGAGGTCGCATGGATGACTTTTTTGTTTGTAGAAAAAGCACTTATATATATAAATTTTTAAAATAAAAATGTTTTTAAAAAATGAGTGTTTTGATGGGCATTAAAAAAAGCAAAAACAATGAAAAAAAAGTACATTTTGGTGCTTTTTGAAGAAGTTACAATTTTTAGCTTCTAAAAAATAAGATGTAGTAGAAGAGAGAGTAATGTCATATTTTATTGGACTATAATGTCCTGCAACAAATCTTATAAAAGCTTATTTTTAAAGCTAATACAAACGCAATTTAGCTTCTACTTGTAATAATAGTTTCTGCTTCTACTTTTACATCATAAAAGCCTTTTTTTTAAAGTTTGCCCAAACAGGCCCTTTGTGAGATGTAATTTTATAGTTGTATTATAAAGTGGTGCTTTCTCTAGTACCTCCAATAATTTTGAGGTAAAAGTTATCCTGTCCAATCAGAATGCGTCACCTCAATTAAATGAGTTATGTTAGTGAATCAAGTCAAATGGTTCTCACCATTTGATTGAGCCACCTAGACAGGATAAAGTTACCCTAGGGGTACCAAAAACTTCACCATATAAAGAAATATGTATTGATATTTTGTTTTTAGGGGAGAGCTTTTATGTAGGCCAAGGCTAATCTGCATGCTATGAGCAAATTTACCGATTGTGCCTACTACAAACATTAATACTTCAGAATTTCAAATGCAAGTAACTTTTATTAACCATAACTACACACAACTACATTTAAATTTTACAAGATACATATGAAGTTGTACAACCTTTCGCCTTAATTTGTCTATATGTTTTTGCCAGCTGGTGAGGGAAAACCAATGACAAGGCACATCCAGGGCGAATGAGGTCGATGTAGCTCATATTTCAACCCTAACAAGAGAATATATAAGAAAAACTCTAGTTGGAGTCAAGACCTCTTGAAATACCTCATAATAATAAGATTACAAACTGATTCAAAGAAAATGTAATTTTTAAAAAAAACGGAAGTTGTCATATTTTGCAGTAATAGATACACACATTACTTCACATGTACAATTCACATGCCGGATTACGGGTAGTCTTAATTCGTTTTTTAGACACCTATACTCTAATTTTGTTTCAGCAAATATAATAAATATGAGACAACAAATAATGTGTAAGAAATTATTCTATTTCTTGTTTTATAACAATCGGTAACCCTTGGGTCAACATGCATCGTAAAGTGCGTATTTATGTTTACTCTTAGAAAGAAAAACCACTATTTATTTTGTAAAGTACTTGTTCAGCATGTGCAAGAATTACTTATTAGCTAAGGTTTTATTTATTTTAGGTGTTCTCTTTATCGAAAGGTGACCTAGGTTTCCTGAGGAATCATTTAACACCTACCCCCCTCTCTCTCTCTCTCACACACTCACACACAACACAATCTCCAAAGACATAGACACACCATTTTCACTTAACCCCATGATTTTAAAAGTTTATGCGTGATGGTAACGAGTGTCTTAAGAATATTGATTAAGAAAGTTCAAAAAGCAAGTTTTCATTTAAAAAACTAAATATATTACTTCTTTAAATATTAAGTACATTAATTATCATGAAAACTTTCTTTTCTTGATTCTTTAATCATTATATTTAGGGCATTAGTTAGCATTCTATAAGGTTTATATATGATGGCTAGTTTACAAAGAAATTAATAAAAAAATTAACATAGTTTAATCCCATTATTATTTTATTCTTCCGTATACTTTTCTTGTTGTGAGGATGGCATCACTTTATCTCTCTCTTTCCCCTCCAACCTCGTCCCGTTCCATTTTCTCTGCAGTACTCAATTGATCCCCTTTGTTTTTCTATTCGTTCTGAGGTTTGAATCATTGGGCATACTTCTTTTAAATATTCATTCACATAAAATTTATTGTTCATTACTATTAATTCTAATTAATTTCTCTTATTTTAATTACTATAATTTATTTATTTATTTTCTCTATTCCCTTTTGTTTTTCTGTTTGCACTTCTTTAGAGCTTTGTGTATGTATGGCCGGCATAGACTTGGGTTCAGCATCAAACTTTGTTCATCACCTTCAACGCCCTGACCTTGAAGATGATGATGATGATAACCAAGACCAAGATAACAACAACAACAACAATGAAGGTCTTGACCTAGTTACACCAAATCAAGGTCCTGGTGATGTTGTTGCTCGTAGACCAAGAGGTAGACCCCCAGGTTCAAAGAACAAACCAAAACCACCAGTGATCATCACAAGAGAGAGTGCAAATACCCTTAGGGCACACATCCTTGAAGTCACCAACGGTTGTGACGTGTTTGACTCTGTGGCTACCTATGCAAGGAAGAGACAAAGAGGGATCTGTGTTCTCAGTGGTAGCGGCACCGTGACCAACGTGACGTTGCGGCAACCGGCAGCAGCCGGCGCGGTGGTTACGCTTCACGGAAGGTTCGAGATACTCTCCTTATCAGGGTCTTTTCTACCACCTCCAGCTCCACCAGGTGCTACAAGTTTGAGTGTGTTCCTTGGTGGTGGTCAAGGTCAAGTTGTGGGAGGAAATGTTGTTGGTCCTTTGATAGCATCTGGTCCTGTTATTGTAATTGCTTCATCATTCACCAACGTGGCATATGAGAGGTTGCCCTTGGATGAAGATGAATCTCTTCAGATGCAACAAGGACAATCATCTACAAGTGGTGGTGGTGGTGGTGGTGGTGGGGGAGTTAATAACTCTTTTCCTGATCCATCTTCAGGGCTTCCATTCTTCAATCTACCCTTAAACATGCCTCAGTTACCTGTTGATGGTTGGGCTGGAAACACTGGTGGAAGGCAATCTTACTGATCAGCTTCTTTTGGGGGCACAAAGGTGAGAAGTTGAATCTCAAGATATATATTGGTTTTCTGAAATTTTTGCTTCTTTCCTTTGATTTGTTTGTGAAGGAGTACTGATTTTCTTCCATTCAGGTCTCATTTTCTTTGGCTAGGTATGTTGTGACTGATGATCAGTTTCTAGGAAAAATTGTAAAACATTTCGCTTTGGTTGTTGGAGTTGTTAGATTAGATTATTGTGCATTAACCTTGAGTGGAATAAATCATAGGCTCAACACCAATCCTTTCGGATTATGAAGTTGGGTAATTTTGATGATATTTTGTTTTCCATCTAATATTTTTTGTTGTTGCCATGGTTTAGTCTTGGGTAGAACAAATAACAACCGATAGTTTTACTCTCTCTACTATGAACAAAACAAAAACACAATCTTGAAACTATATGGATATATACTCAAATTGCTCAACAAAATAATCAAGACGAATTGAGTATTTGCCTTGTTTGTTGGCATTCAAGAGAAGAATTATTTAACTAAAAGAATGATAACATTAGTGCCTTTGACCAATTGAAATTGGAACATCTCTCTCTTATAATTAAGAAACTCCACCATAACAAGTGGGAAAAAACTAATCATATTTCTTGATTTTTGTTTCCATTAATTAGTGCGATAGGCTGTTGTGCAAGTCGTCGAATAAACTTAATTAATGTCTTGCTAATTATAATTTTGTTCACATAAAGCAATTTGAACCATCGAACCTTATATCTTCTAAACTATCAATTTTAGACCAGAATCAAGTGAACAAGAAGGAAAGCGAATAGAAGAAATATATACCGAGTGAGAAGAAGGGGGAAAAGAGTACTGATAGAGGTTGAAAGTTATGTATATGATAATAATTTTTTTAGTGCTTTCCAGTTTTTTAATAATCCAAATTTGTATAAGAGTATTGAGATACTCTAACCTATATACATAGCACCACTTCAGTGACACCTAACATATAAGTACAACAAGATTAGACCAGTACAAAAGCACCTATCAGCTGATTACATAGTTTTTAGGGCTTTCCAGTATTGTTTGGTTTACCAATATATCTAATAATGTTCAAAAGAAACCTTGTTAGAAGTTCAATAGATTCTTCAATATTAGTGTGTATTTAATGATTCAACGCGACAAAATCTATGCAAACAACTACTTTACGAAACTAGGAATATGTAGTAGCATGTCCTTCAGTAGATAAGCTAACTTTGATTGCGAGAATGAGAAGTAGACAAAGTCCTTCTTTTCTAGACGTAAAACACTGATTTTTAAAGCTAAGATTTCAACCTATTCCAGATTCGCCATACGTACCAAAGGACTTGTTTATCCACAGCATGTGTCTCAAAAGCATAATAAATGTTGCTATAGCTGTAAAATATTGCTCCCAACTTTCTTTTCTTGTTTTACTACCTGCTAGGTTATGCTTTGAAACGTGCTCTCAAGCTTTAATGCAGTCTTTTAGAGGTTAGCTTAACCATCAGGCTGTTATTATCCACACCAATATACACTCTCTCTTCCTCTCTCTCTCTCAACACACACATACAATTTTATTATATACAGAATCTTAACCATTTCTTACTATGCATATACTGGAGAAAATTTGGGGCTACATGAAGTTTGTTATCATATAGGCAAAGTGAAATTGTTCCCCGTTATCTAAAGAAACCAAATTATAATACCAGAGCTAAGAGAGAGAGGATTAGGAGTGACAAGGTTGGCTTCGTGTTTTGGGTGGGGGTGTTAAGGGGTGGAGTAATAAGAAAGTTGAGAGTTCAAAGCCTCTTCCACTAACAAAATATTAACATTAACATTAATATTTGCTTATAAAAAAATCTACTATTTGTTGGCAAGTTATATAAGATGTATAGCATGTTTGTGTGAGTGTCAAACCTGACACGACTTCAAAGCTAGTACAGATAGCTTTCATGTCGCAAAAATAATTACCAGTATCCTACCACTAGAAATGTGAAATGCTGTCCAAACGTGCACATGCGTAAACAACATCTTGTAAATTATCTTTCAAATCCAAACTGAAACTAAAACTGAAATTCTCGTCAATCTGACTTTAATATATATTGCTTTTACCATAGCCTACTCTCTTGGCTTATTAATTTTTTTATCAGCAAAAAAGGTATTACTAAAAGAAATGCATAAATGGTACTTCAACCCATGACATATAAGAAGGAAAATCACACACTGTAAGTTAAAATGTCACATACCAAATTTGATACTTGACAAGGATCCAAGCATCATAGAAAGTATGGTTAGTCTCATTAACTTTACCCTAAATCAAAACCTAAGATCTAACTTTCACCATCTCAAAATAGCAAATTCCGTGTCTATGTCCGTACTCCGTACAGTTGAAAATGACTCTCTTTCTAACCATAATGACCAAATGACAATAAATATCATACCATGCTTTCTTTACTGCTTTGTTGTTGAACATACACTAATGCTAAAGTAATGTTCCTTGCTACCTCTTTGAATTGTTGTAGATATACAGTCGCCACCACGCATAACTGCCATCCTATTGTTATAAACTACAAGACATGTGTACGGAATAAATGAATCTATTCTTGATAAGACCCCTCTTCTAGATAAATTTAGTTTTGTTGGGGTTCTATCTTGCAACAATTTTCAAGTAAAAAAAAGCAATAATTTTGAGGAGGGTTATCTTGCATCATAGTTCTCTATATAAGGATGGATGAATATGATGCTTCTTCGCTTCTTCTCAATATCTCAGGCTGATTTCACGAAGTAAATTCCAAAAGACTCTAATTTCTATTTCGCTAATTACCTTTTTGATTTTCCTTGATTTGAATATTATTGATTATTTGCATAAAATCATTAAATAAATTCTCCTCCCAAGAGAAAAATTTCCTCCAGCAAGGCCAATTCCAAACCCATACTCCTTCCCAGCTCCCCTCCAAACTCTACACTCTGCTATGGAAGTATTTTTGCATTTTGAAATTGAAGATTCTATGGTACCCTTTGGGTATCATACCTTTACCTATATGACTCAATCAGATAGGAAGAACTTAGCCCCATATGATATTAACATAACTCAATTAATTGAGCTGACACATTCTGATTGAATATAGGATACCCAAACGCTTTACTTTTCAAGGATATCATAGCAACGTCCTTTTGAAATTGCATACAAACCTTCCAAAGCTCGCACACTTAGATTAACGTCATTCCCCACCCAGACATCATGTCAAAATTTAGTTGCCTCACCACCCGGCCACCAGTCTAATATTGTTTTTGGATAAACCAAAGATTTTATTGAAAACTAAGTGGAAGCACAAGGTATGCTCACCTAGCTGGAAAATACAAATTGAGTGCAGCATAATGCAATAAAACAAAGTTACCCGAACACAATTGGTGGCAACATGCGGATTTTTTACCCCAATGGTGCAATTTTCTTGGCAAAATACGAAACTAGTGTAATTTTTAAAAAAATTACACATTTGGAGTAAGTTGTACATGAGATAAACGAAATATTTAAGCAAAGTCGTGCTCCTCATGCACGACTCACTATTATAATCATTAATAAAAAATAAAAAACAAATTACTAGGAAGTCGTTGATGAAGCATACGACTTGCATGCATCTATCAATTCTTTTAATACCACAACCAAGTCGTAGTCATCATTCACGACTTACCTATTCTTTTTGTTTACAAAATTGCAAGTTATTAATAAGGGCGCCTACGATCTATGCATGCGATTTTTTTAAGAGTAAAAGATCCCAATTGATCCTCGAAAAAAAATTACGATGACATTTTGGTCCCTGAGAAATGAAAAATACCAATTTAGTTATCAAGAATATAAAATACAGGTCAAAATGGTACCTGACAGGGATTAAAAAGTCCCGAAAAATTACCCTAAAAAGGACAAATTTGACTCGCATTTTACATTCTTGATGACCAAATTGGTATTTTTCATTTCTCAGGGATCAAAATGTCACCGTGATTTTTTGTCAGGGACTAGTTTGGACTTTTACTCTTTTTTTAATAAGTCATTAATAAGGGCGCCTACTACCTTTGCATGCGATTTTTTTAATTTATAAAAATGGGGTAAGTCGGGAATTGTGAATACGATTTAGCTTTAATATTTAAAATAAAATTAATAGATGCAAGTCGTATTCATGATCAACGACTTCCTGTTAAGATGATTTTTTTTTTCGATTAATGATTATAAACATGAGTCGTATATGAGATGCACGACTTTGCTTAGATATCTCGTCATTCTCATTTAAGACTTACCCCAACTGTGTAATTTTTTAAAAAACTATACTAGTTTGGTATTTTCAAAAGAAAATTGTACGAGTGGGGTAAAAAAGCCGCAACATGCCCATCCCCCAAACCGAAACCAATTGAAATATGAAAACATAGATAAAAGAATTCGGACATGACATATGTTTTCCTCTACCCCAAGCTGTTGAGACCCAATATATAATAGAAGAGTTGTAGCCAAATTAAAACATAGAAATGCAGAAAATTGGAACCGCACCTTCAAAACAGCAACCAGTCCCATCCCTTCCAAATCAATAACCATTGAATGCATTTCATACTATGTGAACCACGTGATATTCAATGAACATAACCAGAGAGCATAGCTGCCACTCGATGATTATGAATACCAAAATCACGACTCACACTATAAGAATTCGTTGATTTACCGATAGATTTTTTCCACGGCTTTAAAGCGGTCGAAAATTCAGTGGTTAACAAAGACTTTTAAGCGATCAGAAACTCAGCCGAGTCAACCTACCGACGATGATGATCAATAGTTCGATGATCTATTGCAGGGTTATCGGAAGGACTATTAGATTGTACGTATTAGTTTTTTTTAGGCTTTTGTACTAGACATATATATATATATATATATATATATAGTTATGTTTGATATCTTTTGCCTTTATTTTATTATGTTTTTTAAATATTATATTGGTAAATATTAATAATATTAATTTTAAAATAAAAAATTATGTAAATATATAATTATAAAATATATAAATATTTAATATTAAGTCTAAAAATATAATTATATAAGTATATAATTATATAAATATAAAAACTTTTTAAAAAATATTAAAACAAAATTACAATTACCGACGGCCTTACTTGTCGGTACGTGTCGATAATTACCGACGATAAGTCGTCGGTAACTTGGCACACGTACCGACAGATATGATCATCGATAATTATTGACGGATTTATACATATGCCATTGGTAACTCTTTCCGATGTGGTTATTACCGACTGACTCTAGGCCGTCGATAACTTGTGATTACTGACGATTTTTTGGCTTTTCCGATGGTCTATGGCCATCGATAATACATAATTTTCTTGTAGTGCTACTAGCTATTGGCAATAAACGGCAACGTTAAGTCACGCTGCTACGAATACCGAGGCAACCCCCAGGATTGGAAAATCAGCTAGAGAATGAGTATGAGAAGTCACTGCATTTAGCTGTTATCCAATGTCATGATTTAATCTTGACAAATTCCATTCAGTTGCTCCAAATTCAACTCAGTAGCCTGAAAGATGTGAGCATTCCTTGCCAACAAAATTTCCCATATAACAGCATACCATAACACATGCCACAATTTTTTCCCGCCACTCTAATTAAGTTTTGCTTTAGTTATCCACTCTCATTAGTAATTCTACAGTCTAATTTTCCTATATCTCCTTTAGTCACCCACTGCCATTAGATTTCTTGGCTACTACTTTCCACTTTTTGATTGCTTGTTGACTTGATGTTCAGAAAACTATACAAATCGACAAATTGCCAATTGGGTTTACGCCGAAATCAGCATAAACTTAATAAATAGACTGTGGCTCATGATTGGGCTAGTAATAAAATCTAGTCTTATAACACATTTCATATGAAATAGATTGATCTAATTAGTGTTTGATTGATGATCAGTATTTAACATGAAACAGAGAAAACTGAAATCCAATTGTAGCTTCAGTGGTGTTTTGATTTCTAATCGCAGAAGAAACTTTGAATTAAACAAGACAAAATTACTTAAGGTTTATGAAATGTTACCCATTCTCCCTAGCTAGTTTCCCAATTAGCTTATGTCTACTAAAATTACATACTTCATGTCTTTAAGTTTCCTCAACAATATTGTATGTAAGTATCAAGAGATTTTGGGGGTTATTAAAAGATGATGTGTGTAAGGTGGTAAGACAATTTCAAGTGAATGGTAAATTGGCTAGGGGCTGTAATTTTTCATTCATATGCTTAACTCCTAAAAAGAAAAATCCGTTGAAGGTTGAAGACTTTAGACCTATTTCTTTGATAGGTTGTATATACAAGATAATTGCGAAAATTCTGGCTGGAAGATTGAGGCCAGTAATAGGGGGTATTATTTCTGAAAATCGGTCTGCATTTTTGTAAAAGAGGCAGATATTGGATGGTGTACTAATCCTAAATGAGATAATAGAAGATGTAAGGAGAAATAAAAAAAAGTGAGATTTTTAAAATTGATTTTGAGAAGGCTTATGGTTCAATTAATTGGCAATATTTGGATCATATGATGGTGAGATTTGGCTTTAATATGAGGTTGAGATGTTGGATAATGGAATGTTTATCAACTGCTTCAGCTTCTGTCCTTGTGAATGGAAGTCCTACTGAAGAGTTTCTATTGAAAAGTGGTTTGAGGCAAGGGGACCCACTGTCCCCCTTCTTGTTTTGAATTTCCACAAAAGGTCTTGGTGGTTTGATGAGAAGTGCAGTAGCAAAAGGATTGTTTAGGGGTTACAAAGTTGGGCGAGAGAATGTTGAGATTTCTTACTTACAGTACGCAGATGATGCTGTCTTGATTGATGATGGAAACCAAATAAATTCAAACACAATAAAAAGTATGATGAGGGCGTCCGAGGAGGTGTCAGGCATTAAAGTAAATTTTTATAAGAGTAGATTATTCGCTTTTAATATGGTGTATGATGAGACTTTAAACATAGCTTGTATGCTGAACTATAAAATAAGGGAGGCCCTTTTCAAGTATCTTGGAGTCCCTGTTGGTATTAATCCAAGAAGGAAAGAGGGGTGGGAGACTTTGATCGGAGCAATGAGGAGAAGATTGTCCAAGTGGAAAGGAAAAAATATTTCCTTTGAGGGCAGAATTGTCTTCATTAATTTTGTTCTTTCATCTTTACTTGTCTATCTTTTGTCGTTTTACAAGGCTCCTAAAATGGTTATTCGGATCCTTCAAAGGATTCAACGTGAGTTTTTGTGGGGTTGGATGGAGGGAAAAAAGAAAATAGCTTGGCTAAGTTGGGAGAAGGTGTGTAAAACAAAGAGGGAATGTGGTTTATGTATAAAAAACATGGAGCAGTTCAATTTTGCTCTTCTAGGGAAGTGGAGGTGGAGAATGTTGGTAGAGGGTGAAGCTTTGTGGAATAGAATTCTTGTGGCAAAGTATGGTAGGTGGTATCCAGGTAGGGAGTTGATTGGGACAAGAAACTACTTTAAAAAAGGTTCAACATGGTGGAGAGATTTAGAGATAATAGATGAGTGTGGGCCTTGGAAAAAGGGGTGATGGTATGAGGGTGTTAGGAGGAAGATTGGTAATGGGATGGAAACCTCCTTTTGGAATGATAGGGGTGTGAGGGTGAAAGATTAAAAGACAAATATCGAAGATTGTTCTTAGCCAGTGAGTGCCAGGAGGAATTGGTTGGTGAGATGGGGAGGTGGAGAGATGGGAATTGGGAGTGGGTGTTCAGGTGGAGAATAAATCTATTTCAATGGGAGTAGTATCAGTTACATAGACTGATTTCAGATCTTGAATCTGTACAACTACAACAACAAGAGGTGGATAAATGGTCTTGGATTGCAGATAACTCACTGGTATACTCTTGTAAATCGACTTATAGCTGGATGCAGAGGCAAGAAAATCAATTAGATAATGGGTTTTTCTCAAGGTTTTGGACTAATGATGCTCCATCAAAGTTAGTGGCACTTGTTTGGAAATTGGTGCTTGATAGAATCCCCACTAAATGTAATCTAGCTAAAAGGAAGGTGCTCAACGATGTGGAAGCTCTAAAATGTGTTTTATGTTGTACATATTTAGAGTCTACAAACCATCTATTCTTTAGGTGTTGCCATACTTACCATATTTGGTAGCAAGTATGCCAATGGTTTGGATTAGAAGTGGTTATGCAAGGAGAAGGGGAATCTCATTTCCGTCAACATATGGGATTGGTTTATGGTAAAAAAGAAAAGAAAAAGAAATACTAGAAGACCATATGGTTCTATGTCATTTGGTCAATTTGGAAACAACGAAATCAAGTTGTATTCAAGTTGGAGCAAGTTGATATGGACCAGTCAGTAGTGATGATTAAGGTTAGAACATGGGTGTGCTTAAAAACAAAAAATGCCAAATCAATTTTCTCACATTTCGAATGGTGGTCAAACCCTTTATTATGTTTACAGTCATATTTGTCCTAAATAGTAGTTGCTTGGCGATCAGGTGATTGATTGGTCAATGGCTACTGATGTGGAGGTGCTAGGTTGCAGAGGTATTGTTATAAGATGTACCTGTTTTGTGGCTGGTATAATTAGTATTGGGTGTTTCAGGTCGTAGCAAGGGAAAAAATGTGGCGTTTGAGATTCTGCTTCACTATCAGTTGCTCAGGTAGATTCATAGGATTGGTTGTATGGCCCACTCAAGCTTCGTTGCTTTATGGCTTTGCACTGATGTAAAGATATGCACTGATAATTACTGCTAAGAACTTTGGCTTGGTTATGATATGGATATGCTTGGTGAGATCTCTGTCTTGGTCTCTGGCTCTACATTGTTACTGCTGCTGCTCTAAGGTGCTGCATTTATATGCCCTGGCATTGTCTGATGCATGAAGTATTGCATCTGTTACAGGGAACAATTGTCCATGCCTTTAATGTATCAGGTTTTTTTTATGGGTGAACTAGGTGTTTATGTTTGTAACTGTGATATTTGGTTCTTTATAATTGGATTATGGTTTGGTGCTGCTATGGTTAGTTCTGTTTGGTGCGTTTTTGGGTGTTACTATGGTTGTAGATAGATCACTTGGGGGATTTATTTTCTTTTTTTATATATGGGTTAGAGTACCCCCTGTACTCTCATCAATATAACTTCTTGGCTTATAAAAAAAAAAGACTTTCCAGATAGTTAGGGTTTGCTTGATAGAGTTGGAGAAATTGGAAGATAGAAAAATAAACATTAGGTGGTGTGGTAAGGAATAAGAAGTTGGCGGGAATAAAAGTGTGGAAGGTTTGACATTAAGAAATAAACAAAATCACATGCTTGCTTAGCAATAGAATCAAAGCAGTAAAATGAAAAGCACAAGAAAAGAGTGCAGTAAAATTAAAATAAATCTATCTCAAAATTGAGACAATAATGAAAGAAAATGTTGTGAAGGAATTGAAATAACTTTAATTCCATTCTACTTTCTTTCTCTAAGTATTACCCGCTGTCAATTAATTAGAGACAATGTTTTAATCCCTCTATATTGTCACCTTGTCTTCAGCACATTTCTATTTTCTGCTCTCACTATACCAGAATTGGTCTTAACAACGCACTCTTAATAACGGTTTCGGAAGAAAACACTTTAAAAAATGCACAGAGTTGTTTAATAGCGATTCCTTGAGGAAGCGCTATTAAAACATATATACACCTTTAACAACATTTCCTAAGGAAACATTATTTTTACCCCATACCTTTTTTTTAAAAAAAACGTGATTCACCTTTTACAACACTTTTACAGAGAAGCGCTATTAAAATATAGGCAAAATAGATTGATTGGTCCTATACGTTTATTTAATTTTTAACACTACTAGAAAATGTGTTTTTAGCGACCGAAATTAGCTACGGAAAGGTTTCCGTAGCTAATGGCGACCGTATTAGCTACCATATTTTAGTTTTCTAAACACTTATAAATATTGACATTTAGCGACGGGAATAGCTACCGAAATTTGGGGTCGCAAATATTCGGTCGCTAATACGGTCGCTAAAGCTGAGATTTTTAAGGTCAAATTTGTTGCCTTTTTAGCTACCGAATCTGAGACCGAATCCTATTTCAACGGTCATTTTTTTACATTAGCGACCGAAAATGTATCGGTAGCTAAATATTTGATATTTAGAGACGGATTTAGCGACCGAAAAAGCGGTCGCTAAACTAAATCCCTAAATGTTCACCTTCCCCCCATTTTCTTCTTTCTCTCGCACTCTGCCTCCCACGCTCACTCTCTCTCGCACTCTGCCTCTCGCTCTCACATCGACTCTCTCTCTCTCTTTCTCCATCACCGGTTGACTCTCTCTCTCTCCATCGCTGCCCCTCGCCTCGGTTCCGTCCACGCACAGGTATGCTCATCCCTCCCTCTCCCTTTTTCATTCATTATGTGAATGTGCCACAAACACCGTTGCTTCTAAGCTCCACCGTCCACGCACAGTTTCTCATTCCCTCTATAAGTCACACTCCAGCCTTGCTTCTAAGCTCCACCGTCCACATCCAAGAACTCTTAACAATGGTGAGCAGAGATTGAAGAGGGCGTTTTGGTGCTTTTCAGAACGCCTAGGGTTTCAGAAATGATGCTTTTCCTCTAACATCTCTTTTTCTATCATAGAATTTTGTTAGGACGGAGGGAAGAACCGGTTGAGGTTGAAAGGGAGGGAGTAGAACTCTTCATTCCCTTTTGTTCTGATAGCTTATTAAGTAGTATAGATATAGCTAGTTTAACCAAAATTACTCGTAGATATAATCTCAGCTACTCAATACTAGACTTTGGTTTCAACGTTGCAAAAATTTCCCCCCTTTCATTTTGACCTTCAGATTCAGTACATGGTTTATAATTTTTAATCTTTTGCTGGTGTGCTTAAGCTTGCTAATTCTGTTACTTGCTATAACCTTTTTTTTCTGATAGCTTCTTAACTTGTAAAGAATTAGAGAGAAAGAAAGAAACCTTGTGATTTGAATACACAAGTTAATTGGGTATATACTAGTAGTACTGTGCATTAAGGCTGAAAAGCTGCTTCCTGGTATGTAGTCGTAGATCAGTAGTTTTTCATCACTGGAACAGTAGTAACCACGAAGGGGACAAACATTTGGGTGCTCAGGAAGCAAAGTTTTCATAATCTCCACTTGTTGTTCAAATTCCGTTTTACTTACCTTTACTTCTCTTAACCCTTCACAGCAACTGTTGCACTGCCATCCTCCAAGATGGCTTTATATGTTGTTCCATAGCTTCCCTTCCCAAGCACTTCAGCCGAAGCTCTTAATAAATCCTCAAGATCAAATCTATAAGAAGAATCTAAGAAAACTAGTTTGTTTGGACGAACTTGCTTATTATAGCTTGTTTTATCAACTCCAATGTCAATCTTATTATTTTGTTTAATGGAAGTAACCTTCTTAACATGATGGTTCAATGCACCTATCTTAGGTAGACATAAACCTAAGAATCTCTTCTCAGTTGTACGTAACTGATCATAGGATTTCTCACTCACCAAATGCTTCATTTCTTCATTATTCCCTTCCTTGGCTTTGCTCTATACCACAAGAAAATGTAATGTGAATCCACCTATGCTATGTTTTGCAGAAGCATTGCTAATGAAAGGTAAAAATTAGCATTTAGGAAAAATATTGCAAATTCAAAGCTTCATAGAATTGTTAAATAAGGTGAAGAGAGTAAAGAAATTTCAGGGAGATGCTATTATCTCATCATCAATTTCGGTTTTACATCAAAGGCTTTATATTAATGATCACCTCCTTTTCATCAATGCTAAAAACCAAACCTTCCTCCTACCCTCATGGAAAACGTTGACACCTCAGAGTTTTCACACCAACCTCAAAACCAAAACAAGAATCATTCTTTGATGCCTCTGGAAATAGATAAGTCATATGAGAAAGAAGGGAGCATTATGAAGATTCCAAAGACATTAAGCAAGAGTCGGAAAAAGTTTATTGGGGTGAGACAAAGGCCTTCAGGAAGATGGATTGCTGAGATCAAAGACTCATCTCAGAAACTGAGGGTGTGGTTAGGAACTTTTGACAGAGAAGAAGAGGCTGCCCTGGCTTATGATTGTGCTGCAAGGCTTCTCAGAGGAAGAAATGCCAAAACAAACTTTCCAAGCCCGGGAATCATGAACACTCGTGAAGAAAACTGCAGCAATATTTTGGGAAAGAATCCCAGGGCTTTCCAAATTCTTAAGCATGCAGTCATGAAGAACCATGCAGCTTTTTATTCCACAATCGTGCCTTGGAAAAATCAGATCATGAGAGACGAATTTGACACACTTGTTGAGGAAACTATAGTATGTTCCAATCCTGAACAAGGTTCTGGTTGCTGTGGAATTTCATTTGGTAGTTCTAAGGTTTATTCTTCTGTTGTTGTAGCTCCTTCTTTCAGTGCTTCTCAATGTCAAACATGAGAAGTTCATGAAGAAAACGCCTAATCTTGATTAGTTATTGTCTTTTTGTAGCTTTTACCATGTTTGGTCTTCCCTTCAACCCTATTTTGCTACACCCTAAAAGTTGTTGTATGTTTGCAAGACTGAGAAACTGAAATTTTATCTTCACTTCACCAAATATATATATCTGATATCTGTTACATGCATGCTGCCATCAGATGATGATCTAGCTTGTCCCTATGGATCCTTTTTAATTAATCCTTTTATGGGCGGGGGAAACATTTACACTTTTCATTTATTGATTGATCTCATAACCTGTATGTACTACTATAAGATTTGTCATATTAATTAGCCATTTACCTTTGTACTAGACGTAGTATCCTTTTTTTTCATTTACATATATTTTCTGGATTAGCTAATACCAGATAGGGAGATGATGGGTACAATTGGGTTATCAGTCTGCTTTCCTAAAGGACAAAAGAGAGGGAATGAGATGCAGAATTAAAAAAATAAATAAATGGTATAAACAATTAGCCTACCTATTAATTCATATGGATTTTAATATTTTTTTTTAATATATTTTTTAATATATTAAAAAATATATATTAAAATTTATTTTTTAATATATTTTTTTTAATATATTTTTTTTAATACATCATCTATTATTGATTGAAATTCATGTATGTCCTATTAATTCATATGGATTTTACTAAGTTGTGCATCAACCTCCTCAAGTTTTCTTCCTTACACAAACTTCTTCTGTCATTTTGAAACTTTTGTTTAATTCATCCAACAAGTTTCTATACTGTAAATTGTCTTTCAGAGTTTAACTAATAATCTATCTGTCTATGACCAGAGATCATACGGTTTTGCCATTTGCTTTGCTGCTGGATTAACTTGTACACTATTGGTAAGTTTAACTGCATGATTTTTCTTACTAGGTTAGATAAATGAAGCTATATATTCTAGTTCTTCAGTTGAATGTGGAGGATTAATCTTAAGCTTGAAATTTTCCATAAATGTCGCCATACATGAGTACTTGCAAACTTTTGACTAATTGAATTGTTTGTAATTTTTTTTCTTAAGTTTTTTGATTGCTTGGTCTCACACTACATGTCATGCAAAATTTAATACAATTTCTTGCCTACATGAGCAATACTGAGTTACCAGCCAGCTACTGATCATTCTAGGCCTTTTGAAAAGAAATATATTTTTTTGTTTATTTTTAGGAAGACTGACTCAATGTTTTTTGCTTCTGCTGCTGCTGCTGTATATAAGAGAATTTAGAAACATAATTCCAAGTTCATTACTGTTTTATATCCAAGCAAGCTTCTAGAAGTAGGATCATCCCACACAAGGAGCAACACTCTCACACCTTCCTGTGATTTAGCTTTGAGATCTTGAAATCTCGATTGTTTAAAGTGAATGTTACTATTATATTTGCTAACTACCATGATATGTAATGTTTCATTGTCATGGTCTCCTTGCTCCTTGTTAAGTTGAACATATGAAATTTAATTTCAAGTACTAAGGATTAAAGTTTTAAATTATTTTATTAAAGTCTTAGTTTTCCGTTTGAGATTCCATATTATGAGCACGTGTATTTTAATAAGGTGGAGAACTTGGACTAAGAATTCTTGTTCTAGTTAGCAGCGATGGAAGCACCTGAGCATCGGAGGTGGATGGATAGAAGGAAAGATTGTGGACATTTGATCCCCGAGTTTGTAGAGGGGGTGCTTGAGTTCGTTCAGTTTGCTAGCAATGAAGAGAGCTATCTAAATCAAGTGAATCCAAAAATGAGGTGTCCTTGTAAGAAATGTCAGTGTCGACGATACCATTATGGGGATGATGTGATGGTACATCTCTACAACAAGGGTTTCATGCCGAATTACTACTATTGGACCAGCCATGGTGAATCCGTGCCACAGATATCCCCGGTTATGGTGGACGATGCATATTACGGTCCTGGTGAACAGAGGGAACAATTTAATCCTTTCGAGCAGATGGTTATGGATCATGCTGGCCCTGAAGTTGGTCGGGTCATTCAACAGAATGTGGTACACATAGAGGAGGATCCAAATCCTGATGCACAAAGATTTTATGACATGCTGGCGGCTGCGCAAGCCCCGTTGTGGGATGGTTGTCAGGATTACTCGGAATTATCGGCTTCTTTGGTTGCTCTTAGCCTCAAGTCTGATTATAATATGTCGGAGGGTTGTTTCGATCGTATGGCTCAGTTTATGGGCGAGGTTATGCCAAGTGAAAATCGAATGCCTCAAAATTTTTATCAGGCTAAGAAGTCGGTGGCAAATTTGGGTTTGGGTGTTGAGAAAATTGAATGTTGCCCGAATGGATGCATGTTATATCGTAACGAATATGCGGTTGAGACGGTTACTGTTTGTAGATTTTGTGGCACTGATCGGTATAAGATCACAACCAATCGAAAGGGAATTGAAAAAAGAACCCCCTTAAAAAGAATGTGGTACTTCCCGATTACTCCTAGACTCCAAAGAATGTACTCTTCAATGGCCACTGCACCTCACATGCGATGGCATGATAACAAACAAAGAGATCAAAGTGTATTGTGTCATCCGTCAGATGGAGAAGCATGGAAGCATTTTGATAGGATGTACCCTGAGTTTTCTCAAGAGGCTAGAAACGTCAGATTGGGGTTATGTACGGATGGATTCAATCCTTTCGGCCAGTACGGTAAAGCTTACTCGTGTTGGCCGGTTATTATGACTCCGTATAATCTTCCGCCTGGGATGTGCATGAAGAGGGAGGTTATGTTCCTGACAGTTCTAATTCCGGGTCCTTCGAATCCGAAAAGTAAGATTGATGTGTACATGCAGCCTTTGATAGAAGAGTTGACCAGTTTGTGGACTCATGGTGCCGCAACATATGATGTATCATTGAGGCAGAATTTCATGATGAAGGCAGCTTTGATGTGGACGATCAATGACTTTCCGGCGTATGGGATGTTGTCGGGTTGGATGACCGCGGGGAGGCTTGGTTGCCCTTGTTGTATGGGGCAATCAAAGGCTTACACTCTTAACCACAGTCGCAAGACTTCTTATTTTGATTGTCACCGCCAATTCCTTCCACAAAACCATCCTTACAGAAAGAATAGAACTGCATTTAAGAAAGGGCGTGTCGAGACTGCTCGCCCTCCCACACGTTTTACTGGAGAAGAGATTTGGAAGATGATTGAGTCACTCCCGTTTATTCATGAGTCTGGAGGAGAACCGATACCTGGGTATGGCACTGAACATAATTGGACAAAAAAAAGTATATTTTGGAGTTTACCATATTGGAAAACGCACCTCCTCCCCCATAACATTGATGTCATGCACACTGAGCGAAATGTGTTTATGAATGTGTTTGACACGGTGATGGATATCAAGGGTAAGACGAAGGATACATATAAGGCTCGCTTAGATATAGCAGAAATATGTAAACGACATGAGCTTGAGTTGATGGACATTGGAGGTGGCAAGTTTCGAAAACCAAAGGCAAAATATGTATTGAGTAAACCCCAAAGGGTAGCTATATGTGAATGGGTTAAACAACTCAAGTTGCCAGATGGATATGCATCCAACTTATCAAGATGTGTCAACTCTAAGGAAGGAAAGTTGCATGGTATGAAAAGTCATGACTGTCACGTATTCATGCAACGGTTGCTTCCCATTGCATTTGCCTCTTTACCGAATGATATTTGGAAGCCGCTTGTTGAGCTCAGTTTATTTTTCAGAGTGTTGACTTCCACAACATTAAATGTTGAACAATTGCTGGTTATGGAACGTGAGATCCCTGTCTTGTTATGTAAGTTGGAACAAATATTTCCTCCGAGCTTCTTTGATGCAATGGAACATCTTCCCATCCACTTACCATATGAAGCAAGAGTTGGTGGTCCAGTTCAATATCGTTGGATGTATCCCTTTGAGAGGTATACATCCCTTTTAATCATAAAACGTGTTAGTCTTTATATATATATATATATATATATATATATATATATATATATATATATATATATATATATATATTTATTAATCACAATATCTTCAAACAACCAACCAATATTCCAGGTTCTTGCGTTCGTTGAAAGAAAAAGTGAAAAACAAGGCTAGAATAGAAGGATCTATTTGTGAAGCATATTTAGTGGAGGAGGCATCTACTTTTGCTTCTTTTTACTATCCGTCTGACATAGAGACCAGGAGGACTAGAATACCACGTAATGTTGACGCAGGTGAAGGTTGTTCATCTAGTCCTCAGATATCAATTTTTAATTATCCGGGCCGTGCGTGTGGTGCATCAAAAACAACTTGGTTGGACGTACGTGATGAGAAAGTTGCTGAGTTGTATGTGCTTCAAAAATTGTGACGAGGTGGAGCCATATTTAGGGTAGGTCTGTATTCATATAATTTCTTGTTGTTCCTACTATTATTTCCGATTCATTAATTTCTTCTTGGTTCTTCTTAGTAAATATGCCGATGAGCTAAAAGAGCTAGATGCCGACATTTCGGACTCCCAAATTCAACAGGAGATTGCCAACCATTTTCCTAATTGGTTCAAAAATTACGTAAGTTACTTTATAATTCATTATGTACTATGTCCTCGTAACATGCTTTATATACTCCAACTTAATTTCATATTCATTATGTAGGTTCTAGATATTGAAAACCAAATTGAAGATCCGATCTTGAAAGCTTTGGCATGGGGCCCAAAAAGAAGGGTTGAAACATACGAAACTTATATTATAAATGGCTACAAGTTTCACATAAAGGGATGGGGTCAAGGCATGAAAACTTCTAATTCCGGTGTTTGTGTACGAGGGACCAACGGACAATTAGAGGATGACTTTTTTGGGATATTGACTGATATTATTGAATTAGAGTATTATGGTTATCCTAGTAAAAACGTAGTCCTATTCAGGTGTGAATGGTTTGATACTACTCCCAACAGGGGCACAAAAGTAGACAATAGGTATGGAACTGTTGAAGTTAAGCAGTCACGAAGATATCAAGTATATGACCCGTTCATATTTGCACAACAAGCTGAGCAAGTTTATTACACACCGTATCCCGAGGGACATCAAGACTGGTTGGGTGTTATCAAGATAAAGGCACGCAGTGCAATCACGGATAATGTAGTTAGTCAACCGGAGACAGAGGCTCCATACCAAGATGTTCATGAAATTGACGAAATCCAAGTAGTGTTGCATATTGATCCGGACGATTACAATGATATTCTTGCGGATGCTCGGCCTGGGGATGAGATAATTGACACTGTATTACTGGATCAATATGACATGGACGAATCTAGCGAAGATACATACATAACATCCGATGGTGAGGAGACTGAGGGTGAATTTAGTGATAGAGATTCTACATAGGTAATTTATATATAAACACATATCAACTGCTTTTGTTAAGTTTTGTTATTTGTTGTATATCCACTAGATTGATTATATTGTGAATTGAACAAGAAACAATAAACATGAGTGAGAAGATGACTCTAATGTTTTGGTGTAGAAAACCAAAGGTTAGGTTCCAACAAATGTTTGTCACTTATTGATATATATACATAGATATATGTGGATTACATTGTAATACTTGGTTTTATTTTTTCTTCCAAACAGATGGCAGACGACGCTGGTCGTGGTCGTCGTGGCGGACGTTATAGTCGTGGTCGTCGTGGTGGGAGATAGGGTTCCACCCATCCACCCTCAACATCCGACCAACTCAGAGTGAGCACAGGTGACTCTGTCGCAGCACCCACACCGACCACACCAGCCACCCCCGCCACACCGGTCACACCAGCATCGTCAGTGCAGAATAACGAGACGGTGTCAGCTGAGCAGCCAGGGACGAGAGATCCCACGGATCGGAGGATCTGGCTTCGCCCATTTGGAACCAATGAGTAAGTTATTTATTAATTATGGTTGATTTTATGGTTTATAATTTTGGTTAATTATTACTAATGCTTAGTGGTGTATTATATATTATGTGTCAAAAGTTTTGATCCTCTAGAGGGGCCTAGTAAACAGATTTCTAGGTGTGTCAGGGGCCAATATAACGAGCCCTGGCCCACATGGAAGAAAATCCCGGATGCTGTTCGGAAAAACTGGTTCATTCACGATTTCGGTGTAAGTTTCATTTAAACTCCTAGACTTTATAATTAGTTTGATTATATTTAAGTTTCATCATTTATTTATTTTGATTTATTTCAATTTCTACATTTACTTAGTTTAATTTATTTCAATTTCTATATGTTCATTTTCTTTACTTGGTTTGATATTTTCTTGTCTTCCAGGCACATTTCAAGTGGTTGCCTGAACATGAACGACAGATCCGCCAAGCATTTGAGACCAGAGGGTCTTCAATAGTCAAGAATGCTATGAACAAGATCAGAGAGAACAAAGATAAGGGCGATTGGATCCGCCCCGATGTGCTCCAGCGCTTGAGGGATTACTGGGCCATCGATGAGGAGTTCGCCCATAGGAGCGCGGTCGGTAAGCAAAATAGGGCCGTGGACTCAGGAGCTCCTTTGTACACAGGTGGCTCTGTGTCTATTCCCGGCCATCATAAAAGATTGGTAAGTTAATTTAAAGTTATGTTTATTTATATATTCATATATATTGTGCTCTTTATTATTAATTAGAAATTTAATACCTACTTTATATATGCAGACAAAAGCGAAGAAGAGACTCCCCACAGCATTTGAGGTCTTGGAGGAGACCAAGAAGACGAAGGATGGGGTTTGGGTCGGGAAGTCCAAGACGATTGCTGTAAGTTATTGTTACAACATAATTATTGTCAATTAAATAATAAAGAGTGTGAATAGTATAAAATGGAACAAACTATTATATATTATGAGTTCAACCTTTGTAGTTTCTCTGAGTTCAACCTTTTGTAATCATCCACCTCAATAAAGCTGCCAATAATGAAACTTAAGTTTAAGCATGTAACTGTGAAATATATATCAGCACCTAGAGCCATGGTCATAAATAAGATGGCTAGAGTGGTGCATCAAATCCACAATATGAGTCAAGACATTAGGATGACACTTGGTTTATCACTGCTACTATAAAATTTTCCTTTGATTTATAGACCATAGGGAATTGAAGCTTACTTTGTAGGGTAGTTGTAGTTGGGATATACTATTAACTGATTCTAACTCAGGCATGCCCTCTTGTAGTCAATAATAGACACCTGTTGGCATTCCAACCTTCTTTCTCCTTTCAGGGCCTACCCGAAAAGAAAGAGAATTCAACATCTTTTGCTAGAGTCACTTGAGCTGGACCACTGTCTGGCTTCAGAGGGCAATATTTCTGATTTTGTCCTCCCAATCCCCTGGTATACAATTGGTACGTGCAATCTTGGTTTAACTTTAACATAGTGGAGATATAAAAGGATATAAACAAGATGTATATAATAAGCATCTCTAGCTAGAAGGAAGATATTCAAACTCTGCCTTTAAATCCTTTTGAGTTTTAATTGTTTTCCATATTGTCATACATATAAAAAAAGGGAAGAAAAATCAGATATGGTTACTAATTAGAATCTCAAACAACGGTATTTTTAGTATATACAAAAGACTTTCAAGTTATGATCAGCAAAACAGTACTAGAATAAATTGTCTTCTTAAAATGAAATAAGATTAGGTAAATTTCAGCACAAGCTTAGCTACATGAAGAGCATACTCTGCCTATTTATTAGTTTCAGACTCCCTTTAAATTGTCTTCTTAAAATGAAATAAGATTAGGTAAATTTCAGCACAAGCTTAGCTACATGAAGAGCATACTCTGCCTACACGTTTACATACATGGTCAATCCACTGCTATGTCCTGTAACAACCTTCATTTAACATAGTGGAGATATAAAAGGATATAAACAAGACATATATAATAAGCATCTCTAGCTAGAAGGAAGATATTCAAACTCTGCCTTTAAATCCTTTTGAGTTTTAATTGTTTTCCATATTGTCATACATATAAAAAAAGGGAAGAAAAAAAACAAGTAATAAATAAGAATACCATGACAAATTTCCTCCTATACAAACAAGCTCTCTCAGTCTACTAAGTCCCTTTGGACCAAAATCAAACTGTAAATTAATCACATAGCAAGGACCTCGAAATCAAGCTAAAGAAATCAACTTCCTCAAAAGAGAAGGAAAAAAACATGACTATAGAGCAACATATGATCTATGAAACTGATGATCATCCATGGATTTTTCAAAGCACTCACTTTATGATAAATTCAACTTGCAATCTGCAAAAAACAAACCCGATAAAACTCTAGTTGCTGCTCAACAAATTAAAATGTAAAAAATGCGAGGGGATATATAGATATATATAGTGGAGGTGTTAATTATTTACAGTCACCGATGAAATTAATTAAAGGCAACTAACCAATTAAGTTGAGGACGTTCACTGGGAGCTATTAGGACCACCATCTTCTCCACTATCAGTAGGTTGAGGTTGGTGTTGATGATGATGATGATGATGATGTTGTTGTTCCAAGTGATGAGTTTGGTGATGATCAGAATTCATGTTCAAACCAGCACCAGCTCTGGTGTAAGCATTGAGAGCAGCCAGCATACCCAAGTTGGAGTCGGACATGGCTAACCCAAGATGCTGAGATGGCTAACCCAAACTCTAATACATATTGCAAGTTGATATTATTTTATGTTCATTATTATTCTTTGAATGCGCATGTACATTTTGTATCCTAAGACTCCAATTCCCAAGTATTATTGAAGTTGGTGTGCCATAGATTTGATATAAACATGCTCTGTAGAGAACATTATAATACAACTATAGGTTGGTTGGAAATTCAAATAATCAGGTTTTATCAAAATGTCAAATTAATACGCTGAGTTGTTGGGAAAAGGAGACTCTATTGTTGTGTTCTTCCACCATATGATTTTCTTTTCCACATATTTGTTACCCTTTCTATCCTGAGATTGTACTTTTAACTGTAATCTTTTTGCGTGTTATATCATTTCTACTCCTTATAAGGAACATGAAGTTTTCCTTTTTCCAAGCAATCTATATTTAATCTACTGGAAAATTACCACCTGGTTTTTTTTTTTGTCATTCTTTTGAAGCCACTTTATTTGTTAAGGAAGATTCCTTTTGATCTTATTTGTTATTATGGCATTTCTGTTTGCGTGTCTGCTTTCACTTGTGAGTATTTGAAGGTTTGCTTTAAGCTTTAGGTACTTGTAGTTTAACTTTTCTATCCTCTTCTGCAATTGAATTGATATTTTGAAAAGTCATTTAACCTTTACATCCATAAGAACCTTTTCATAAAATAAGTCAAATTATATCTGGGATTTAATGGCATAAGCCTTTTGTGTGTGTAGTTGGACTGGTGATAAGGCTTTAAGAGCGCTCGAAGAAGCAAATATTTCAAAACAGTGCTTCCCTATCTAAGTGCATCAAAAATTTTGTTCCTCTAGCCATGCCTATTGTTCTAAACCTGTTTTTTTAGGACATAGAGCTCTGTGGATCACATGTTATATTTACATCCACGGAAAAACTAACTACATGAATTTTACCAGCTACATCTTTTGCCACTATAAACTCAGTGAAATACCTGAACATTAACCAAGTATTTTAGATTTTGGTGCTTAAAGATAAAGAAACCTGAATTCAAGAAGAGAGCACTACATCTTTGTCTAATACTTTTGATTGTTGGATATGTGGAAAACAATGGGTAAAATCAACATCAGTTATGGTGAGAGCTGCTTTATTATATGTTTTATTATTTTTAATATTTAAAAATTCTAATGTGATTTATTATGCAGGAAAAGTTTTATGAAAGACGGGGTGATGCCACCAGTCAGGGACAAGAGCACTCTGCTGCATCCGACAACGCCATTTTCTTGGAGGTGGTGGGTGGTAAAAACAAGAAGGGTGTTGTGTATGGGTTGGGTCGGATGGGGAATGAGTACTTGACCTCATCGACGTCACATACTCAATCCGATCCTAGCCTTACCCCCGACGTACGAGAGGTTATCGCCAATCTCAATGCTGAGCTGGCAGCGAAGGACAACAGGATAAACCACTTGGAGAGGACGATGGATCAGACACAGAGAGAGATGCACGCATTGTTCCAGCACTTAGGATACAGGCCCGGTTCCTCTGGTGCCGTTCCACAAGATGATTCGCATGCTGATCCAGGTGCCGATGATGAGGATGATGGCGAGGACGATAATGGCTGGATCCCCCCACCCCCCCCCACCACATTGATATTATATTTGTTACATTTAGTTACTACCACTATTGTACTACATGTGTTGTTTCTATTTGGATATTGGATATTGTATTAGATGTTTATATATATGGTGGATTTATATTGATGTTTGAGTTGAGTATAATTTTATGTAATTTATCTCTGTTTTGTATGATTAAGCAGGATGGTAATTTTGGTAAAAGTTTGGTATTATTGCAAAAAAAAAAAAAAATGATATTTAGCTACCGAATCGGATTCGGTAGCTAAATATAATTTGCAAATTTAAAATTTAGCTACCGAATCCTATTCGGTAGCTAAATAAAATTTGCAAATTTAAACGTTAGCTACCGAATAGGATTCGGTAGCTAAACCAAAATATATATTTAGCTACCGAATCGTATTCGGTAGCTAAACCAAAAACATACATTTAGCGACCGCATTTTATACGTCGCCAATTCGGTCGCTAAACTGGTAACAGATATGGTATACGTGACCATTTCAGCGACCACAATGTTTATATTTAGCTACCGAAATATTCCGTAGCTATTGGCGACCGTAGTGAAATTCGGTAGCTAAATCGATTAGCTACCAACACTTTAGTTACCAACACCAGTCGGTCGCTAATTCGGTAGCTAAACAATTTAGCTACCGAATTTTGGATATTAGCTACCGGAAAATTCGGTAGCTAAACATCATTTTTCTTGTAGTGTAACATCGGTCTTATAAGTTTTATTTTTTTTAAATTGGTCCTATACGTTATATTCCGTTTTCACATTAGCTCTTTCCGTCAATTTCGACTTAACGCTGACAGTTTTGACCTAACGTAACTATGATATTAGTGCTACACGTAGCTTTTGATTTGACGCCGTAAGGTTGAAATTGACGGAACTGACTAACGTGAAAACGAAACATAACGTGTAAGACCAATTTGAAAAAAAATAAAATTTATGGGACCGCTGTGAAAATTTAAATAAAAGTATAGGACTTATCAACCTATTTTGCCTAAAATATATAGATTTAATAGTGTTTCTCCATACAAACACGGTTAAAGGATTTAATATATAGTGCATGCTTGAGGAAATGTTATCTTTATCCCGTATTAAAACAAAACGAGATCTAGGTGATCAACTCTGTACGTTAGTTGACACAGTTTATAAACGTACCATAAACCTATGCATAGGAAACCCGATATTCAACCTTCAATGCTTAGAAAATTGTCCATATTCAATTCTACCTTAATATCTATCGAACCAACGCAACTAAACCGTGAACCAAACTCTCCTATCAATAACTCTTCTTTGTGTTCTTATCCAACACTACAAATTTTATAAACTCTCCTTCTTCTCTGAATCTCTGTATTCTTCATTTCTGGAGCTCTCTTATGGTTTATGAGCCACAATATAATCCAGAAGAGGCCGACAATCCTATACCTTCCTATCTTGTGTCATGACTAGTGTCCAAAAGAGGGCAGTCACTCTTAAATGTCATGACGAAAGATAGAAAGATATGGGAATGCTGACGTCTCTCTTCCCTCATTATGCAATAAAACGTCCACACGAGGATAGTAATCAGAGAGTGCTCCCAATGCAGATAGTGCTTCTATGAGCGATGATATGTTCTCTCTCTCTCTCTCTCTCTCTCTCTCTCTCACATAGAGAAAGTGAAATGAAGGCGCCCAAGAAAAGAAAGGGGAAGGCTTAAACAGTACCGTACTGCTCTAATCCTCTGAAGATTATCAACAAGATGAAGTAGTATTGAAGTTCCATCTTTATCCCCTTAACCACACTAATTCGCCTTTTGTTTATGATATCTTCATCAGAAGGCTTGTTAGTGCTATCCTTGTTTTCAAGGTTGAACGCACTATCTTTTTTCCACAATTTTAAAACTTAAATATTTTCTCTGTGACCAGTCTAGCTCTCATTCACCGTGAAAATCACAAGTCACCATGAAACCCTCTCTCACGAAGGAACTCATTTT
Source organism: Ammopiptanthus mongolicus (assembly GCA_039655645.1). Taxonomy (NCBI): domain Eukaryota; kingdom Viridiplantae; phylum Streptophyta; class Magnoliopsida; order Fabales; family Fabaceae; genus Ammopiptanthus; species Ammopiptanthus mongolicus. The sequence goes on along the minus strand of CM077346.1, from coordinate 83,690,007 downwards.
CTTACGTCCATCTTTCATTCTCTCTCTCTGTCAGGTGTTCTCACTCTTTGAATGTGTTCGGCGCTGCGAGAGCGTGGAAGGAACTCATTTTCAAGTATTTCTCTTACTTTCATCCTTTAGTTTAGGGTTTGTGGTCATTGTCAGGTGTCAAGTATTTCATATTTTCATCTCTGTCGGGTGTTCTAACTCCCACTCACTCACTCACTCACTCACTCACTCACTCTCTTTGACAGATTTCTAACTCTTTGAATGTGTTAAGGCAATTCATGTCAGGCACTCAGCACCACGAGAGCGTGAAAGTGACATTTTTTTTCCAGTATTTCTCTTACTTTTATCCTTTAGTTCATAACTGTTAGCTATGTTTTTTTTTTTCTTTTTCTACTGAAAAACTCTTAAACAGACAACTAGTTGCACGCTTTTTGGACCCCCATAACATTCGAGGTGTTAGGCTTTCAAGTTTTTTTTTTTTCATCCCTTATTTCAAACATGCATGTATCTTAGTTTCCTGTTCAAGAACGATTTGTATATAATGCGAATTTGACAATATTGGATAGGATACGAAGCCTTCCTTGTATAGTAACTGTTGTTAATAATTATTTTGGTAGATCGGGAAATTATGGATCAAAAGATGTCTACAAATCGTTTGTCGAAGCATGAGGACGAAGTGAAAGTTTATTATATTTGCAGTTGAACATGCAGAAAACGCTAGTACAATCACACGCCCTTATTTAGGTTGTTGTCATTTAAGGCGAATTAGTGCATCTGAGTTGGAAGATCATTTAGTGTCTAATAAAATCGATCAAAGTTATATGTGTTGGACAAAACATAGTGAGAAAAGAAGAGACGAGTCTAGTGATGATTTTGAGAACATTGTGAGATATGCATCAAATGATACCGACACAAATACGTATAAGGGCGGCCGTTTTGAAGAGCTTGCAAATATGGTTGAAGAGGATATTCAAGATTGTCCTCAAATATTTGAGAGGTTGACAAGTGATTTACAGAAACTGTTGTATGGTGGTTTTACTAAATTCTCCAGATTGTCAGCGGTGTTAAAGTTGTATAACATGAAATCGGGCAATGGATAGACTGATATGAGCTTTATGAACTTAATTACACTTTTGAAAGATATGTTGCAGGAGGATAATGTGCTTCCTATTCGAACATATGATGCTAAAAAAATGTTATGCTTTATTGGCATAAGCTATGAAAGGATACATGTTTGTCTTAACAATTGCATTTTATTTTGGAATGAATAGGCATCCTTACATATGTGTCCTAAATGTAATGCCCTGCGATATAAGTAGAAAGAATTAGGTCTAGAGAAGGTGCTATGATATTTTACCATAATACCCAGATTTAGGCTCGTGTACCGTAGTGCAGAAGATGTAAAGCACTTGACATGACATGATGATGAAAGGATTAAAGATGACATGCTTTGGCACCTAATATATTCTTCTCAATGGATGAAAATTGATCACGATTACCCTGATTTCGGGCAAAAAGCAAGAAACATACTCCTTGCATTGACGTATACTGGAGGATCTAACACACATGGTGTTCAATGTAGCTCTCACAATACATGGCTGGTGACTATGGTGATTTATAACCTACCTCCATGGCTGTGAATGAAACGCAAGTATATGATGTTGTCTATGCTAATTTCTGGGCTCAAACAATCAGGAAACGATATAGACATATACTTGGCTCCCTTAATTGAAGACTTGGAGAAAATATGGAAAACAGATGTAGAGGTGTATGATGGGTATGGGGAAGAAAGTTTCAATTTGAGGGCTATGTTGTTCGGCATAATTAATGATTTTCTGACGTTTGGTAATCTGTCAGAATACAGTATTAAAGGTTAGTGTGCATGCCCTATATGTAAAGAAAGTACAGATTGGATGTGATTGGAACATTGTAAGAAAAATGTCTTCCTCGGGCACTGTAAATTTTTGCCTCCAAGACATCATTAATGGTGGTGGAGAAAGACATTCAAGGGAACTCAGAAGAAGGTAGAGCTCCTTCGTCGTTGACGGATGAGCAACTGTTTGAAAAGGTCAATGATTTGAGTATTAAATTCAAGAAACCTTTTGCTAGAGAGCTTGTCACAAGGGGTGAAGAAAATCTCGATTTTCTTTGAGTTGCCATATTAGAAGTAATTATATGTAAGATATTTCCTTGATGTAATGTGTAACACCACGATTTTCATGCTATCTAAGACCGATAAACTATATAAATGAGTTTTTATTTTTATCTGAGGTTTAGAAATTTAAATTAAATAAATTAAGACCACATTCATACTCTACGCTATCGTAGGGAGTTACGGTTAAATTTTGGGTTGAAAATTCAGACGGAGCCCGGTCTGCATTTTCATTGACAGAAAGATTTTATTGGTTAGAAGGTCTAATTTTGACTCGTGAATGAGGCAGTTAAGTTTAGAATCGAATTTTCACCAATTTTGATAAAATTGGTTTTTCGCATTAAAAAGTTAAATAATATAAGTTATTCAGGTGAAATCTCAAATCGGATGAAGAACGGAGCTGAATATGGATTTATCGGAACCCGCTAACGGATAATCTTGAAGTCACGTCAGGTCAAATCACCCAGGAAAGCGTTCCAGTGTCATGATGGTTTTTAGAAAATATCTGGATATGAAAAAACCAAAATGCCTCTGACCTTTTTCACAATTACCATTTTACCTTGTGTAAAAAGACCATTTTGCCCTTAAGTGAAATTTTATTCGGACCATCCTACCCTTGCCTTCATACCCCACACCCCCTCCTTCATGAACACTCCACCAACTTCATTTCTCCTAAAACTCATTTCTTCCTTACTTTCTCCCTTTTTCTTAAGAAATTCTCAAGAGCTTTTGTGAAGCAAAGTTGATCTTCTTGCTCATCTTCATCCTCTAAGAGGTATGGACTTCTTCTTTGATCTCTTAATCTTCATATTCTTCCATTGAAACCATGTTTTTCAAGTTATGTTCAAGTTTGAACTTCAAACTTCATAAATACATAGAAAAATGTAGAAAAATCCTTTTAATGTAAAATCAATTTCTATAAGCTAGTTTCATAATCCTCTTTCATTGTCCAAGAGAATGTAATCAAAATATGTCCCTAGCCCATATGGGTATGGAGAAGCCGAAACCTATAGGCTAGGAAAGTTTGATTTTTTTATTCAAGTTTTGAATAATGAGACTTGATTTAGCGTTAGGTTACCTAAGGATCATCGATCCAAGAGTTAGGAACTTTCAGACATCTTTAACCTATTTTTATCATTGTGTGAAACCTATGAGTTTTGCTTCAATTTTTTGTGTAATAAAACTTACTCTAGTGTTGTGTATACTTGAGGATCATTCATCCAAGAGTTAGAAATTTTTAGACATCCCTAGCTATTTTAAACCTTGATGGCCGAACCTAGGTCCTAGGAGACAAAGAGATGTACTTTTTTTAATGTTAAAGGTTTGATTTGTTGTGAAGGATCATACTATGTTCGATCTTCTTAAAGCGCGCTAAAGTGCCAGTTGTGGAGCTGTGTTCGAGAGCTTGTACGGGTAGGCGAGGCGTGTGTAGCAGATTCAGGTGGGGATAAATAACTTTATCGTCGGGAAGGCAAGCGTAGTATAGAATATATACATATATATATATATATATATATATATATATATATATATATATATATATGGGAGCCTTAAACCCTACTAGAGATTTAGTCTTGGACAAAGTACCTGGACACTAGGTGTATGTACCTTTGGCCTATCACCACTAAAGATGATAATCTAGAAGATGTGATTGATTGAGGTTGATATGTTGAACTGCTTATGTGCTTATTTGTTGATCTGTTATATTGAATTGCCTATGTGATTAGCTGTTTATCTGTCAACATGATGACATTTATATTGGCATATTTATCGTTGTGATATTTTATTATTGTGATTGACTGGATGATTGTTGATGAGAGTATGGTGACATTGCGCTGTTGTTCGGATTGATACCGTCGTGGTCCTGACCATGGAGTTGTGGCTCGTGGACGCAAGGCGTCGTAATGTTGATATTGATGTTGATGTTGATGTTGATGTTGATGTTGATGTTGATGTTGATGTGGATGCAATGCATCATGGTTGTGGCCGAGTGCTTAGGTGTGAGGTTCCGGTATCAATCTGTGATGGATGGTTGTTGCATATCATAGCATTTCATACCATAGCATATTTGGTCCTAATGGGGGATGTCCGATTGGGGATATGATGTTTTTATCCTTACGAGGATGTCCAATTGGGGATGTGATGTTATTAATCCTCACGGCGATGTCCAACTAGGAACGTGATGATATCAGCCTACATGCATATAGGAATGATGACATGCATATGGGGATTAGTATCCTTCGTAGAGGTTTCATCTGAGAGATTTACTTTTGAGATAATTGTGTTGTATGATCCAAAGGATGGTTGTTGGCGTGTTATATGTTTTCTATGTGTTGTGTGCTGCATGTCTATATGTCCCTCTCCCATATTTGATGATGCAAGTTTCTTATCTCACTGTATTTTCCCTATGTGTTTATTTTATTTTATGGGAAGACCTTGTGGAGGGACCAATTGCTGAGGAGCTGGATGACTATCCTTACGAGCCTGATGCCGGTGGACAAGCCACAAACCCTAACCTCGAGGGCCTTTGAGCTTTGTATCAGAGGTGTAGCTGGCATAAGAGTTTCTTATCTTTTGTTGTATTTTGTTTTGAGTCAGTACCGACGTACTCAATATGTATGTATTACTACTGTAGCCCTACTTATGGGGCAACCACTACCCATATGCCTTATATTTCATAGCTGTGTACTCTGATATGCTGTGTGCCTTAATTTAGTTTCGTTTCCGCGATCAATCTTCCGCTTCGCTTCGTATTAATTAATAAGGCGCGCTAACGTTTATAATACGATTAAGGATAGTTAAATATCTTAGGTTTTTCAATGAGACGGCGGGTCGTCTCATAATGCATGTTGAAAAAAAATGTTTATGATAGTGTCATTGGTACATTAGTCCAAGTGCCAACAAAAGCTAAAAATGGCATCAATGCAAGGATGGATTTGGTTTAAATGAGAATAAGAATAGAATTGAGACCGTTAAAGAAGGGAAAACATATATATCTATCTACAGGAGATCATACTCTATCTAGAAAAGAAAAAATTGTTTTTTGTAAGTTTCGAAATGAAGTTAAAGTTCAGAAGGGGTACCCTTCAAACATTAAGAACCTCGTATTGTTGAAAGATCTCAAGTCTCATTATTGCCATGTTCTCATGTAGCAATTTCTACCGATCAGAATACGCTTCATTTTGCCGAAAAAAGTATGAGGGTCCATAACTAAACTATGTTTCTTCTTCAAGGCAATTTCCAATAAAGGGATGGACCTTTGGAAGTTGCCGATATTGCAAAGAGAATTTGTTATGAGTTTGTGTGAGTTTGAGATGTATTTCCAACCTTCTTTCTTTGACATAATGGTTCATCTAACCGTTCACCTGGTTAGAGACACACAACTGTGTGGGCAAACTTATATGATACGGATGTACTCGCTTGAGTGTTACATGAAGATATTGAAAGGTATGTGAAGAACTGATCACGACTAGAGTTGTATTGTTGAACGATATATAGTCAAAGAAGCTATCGAATTTTGTACCAAATACCTACCTAATGTCGATCCCATATGGCTTCCATTGTCTTGTCACACGGGAAAAACAACAAGGGAGGGGATTACCAGAACTGAAATAGTGAGCATACTAACGACAGAATGGGAGCAAACACACTTATATGTTCTACACAATGTCGATGTGGTTGAGCCGTTTGTTGAAATACACAATGACATGCTTAAGAGTTTGAACCCAAATAAGAATGAAAGTTGGATAACAAGAGAACACAAACAATGTTTTATAACATGGCTAAAAGATCATATTTTTGAAGAGTTGGTTGTTAATCCTTATTTAGTTTCAAAAATATTGAGATGGTTAAACATGCAAAAGGTTCAATTATACATGCCTTCTCTCACACTGATTATCTAATTAACTGGTACCTTTCCTATACAAGAGAACATGATGACCGGAGAACGATGCAAAATAGTGGTGTGACTCTTGTAGCTCAAGCTATGCATATTCGAGTGTGAAAAACAGAAACCTTATTTATGCGAATTTGTCATACTTCGGGGTCATTAAACACATATAGGAGTTGGATTACGCGAGGTTTAGGTGCCTGTGTTCTGTTATAAGTGGGTTGACAACAATAATGTTGTTCGAACTGATGAGTTAGGGTTCACACAAGTGGATCTATGTCACTGATCCAGCTAATAAGAAATGGTCCGTTGTTCTTTTGACTAACAAAAATAAATGTCAACAACATTGCTGATCAAGATCATAGAGCTACTGATATCGAGGATGATCCTTTCTCCTGGACATCACAACCACCTCAGACTGATCCAGATGGAGATGATGGTCTGTATATAAGAGATAATCGTGATGAGGGAATTTGGATCAGTCCATCATTTTGTACAAATAAGGGATCGACAAGTCTGATATCGATGAGGAAAAGGAAAAGGAAAAGATTGACTTAGACATGTACGTTTTTTTCTTTCTAATTGATTATATATTTAGGCTCTTTTTACTTATTTCTTTTGTATATCCTTCCCTTTATATGTCCATTGACGTTTTACTTATGTATTCTTGTTTTGTTGCAGGTAAATGGCTCCAACACCCAACAAGTTAGGAGATTTTAGTTGTTAGTGCTGAAAAGGATGCAGGTAGTGCATGCAACCAAAACCATGCAGGATTCTTCATCCACATACATTCAACCACTCCATATACAACATCACCAACATGTGGTTGGTCCGAGTGGTAACGGATTCAGACCCCTTAAGCAAGTGGTCAGGGGTTCGAGGCATTTTCCATCCACATTACACTTTGTAGCAATGTTGGATCCAAGGAATGGTTGGTCCAAGACAGTACCAATGTATTGCACTGATCCTATAGCTTGAAATTAGGATCTGTAATATTAGGTTGAGGCAAAGAACCATCAATTAAAATCTTGTTCTTTGTCTTCAAGGCTATCATCATAGCTCGTAACAAGAGTTGTAGTTAACCAGTAAGAGGCGGAGAAACAATCGCAGTACCTGGATTTTCATTAGGATGAACTAAGTAGGGATTTAACACATCATTTGCATTTCCACTACTTGCAATTATTGCAATGTTTGTGCTTTCATTGCTGGCATTTGTGCCAATGCTATCAGCCATATTCGATCAATCGAAGCAAAGATGAAATTTGATCAAAGATGAAATTCAATCAAAGAACAAGATACAAGAACTCGAATCGAAATCAAAATGAGGAATTATCAAGAACAACATTGGATCAAGAACGTTGTACAGAAGAACCTATACAACCGAAAGGATCAAGATCAAAGACTGAAAATCGTAGCTACAAACGCAGTGATGGCAACAAAATTCATCTGATACCATATGAAGAGAGGAAGTTTAGAAGAGAGAGCAACATGCTCAACAACTTGCATTGATCCTTTGGAATAATTTTACATGTCAAAGCTATAATATAATATATATATATATATATATATATATATATATATATATATATATATATATATATATATAAACGTGCACAGGAAAAGAAAGATGACAAATTAATTGTAGGAAAATAACTAACTAAAGTAAACCTGATCCAGAAAAAAGACCTAGAGCCGCCTCTCTCCCTCTCAACCTTCCCTCTACTCCTCTCTTCCTTCTTTCTCATCCACCGCAGGAAGGTGGTTTTGGGCCATTTTTTGGCCTAGAATCACCCCTCTACATCGTTTTTTTCTCTCCTTTTATCTAAATAAATGGTTTTCCTACATAGATCTGGTTTTTTTTTCGTGTTTTTCCGTGATTTCGTCGTCTGAGTGTGGCGTTGTTTTGTTCGTCGTCTTGGTGCGGCGTTGTTTGGTTTTCCATCTTGTTGTGGTGTTCGTTTGGTTCAGATTGACAGATCAGCTTCGATCCATTACAGATTCAATTAAGACTTGGGCGTCAACGTTACAGATCCGGAGGTATGGGTATTCTATGACTTTGATTTTGTCACATTTGTAGGCATTTTGCCGTTTTATGCTATTAACCCGGATGCTGTGAGTTTGTTTGCTGATTCATCCTTTTCACTTTTTAGCGATGTTGAATTTGTGTTGTTTTCGATGTATTTTACCAATTTGAATAAATGAATATTTTTTTTTAGTAAAAAAAATAAAATAAAACTTAAGTAAACCTATTAAAACCAATTTTTACCGTTGCCATTTCAATTTAATTAGAGTGATTTTTAAAAACTCTCCACTATAAGTCTATAATATCATCTAATGCAAAAATGAAACTCACGTTAATATTAAACATCATTTAAAGCCATATATGATTACGTCTCTTGTAAAACAAAGGACAAACATTAAAAACAGTAAGTAACAATAAGACATAAATTAATATTAACACAATTGAAAACTTAAAATGTTGATAATCCAGAAAGCCTGCACAAACCATAAAATGTAGGACCAATGCTTGTTGGTCCAAGAAGCAAGGAGTTTGGTTCCCTTTAAGCAACATCTCGAGTTTGAGTATTGTGAACGTAAAAAATAGGCGTTGGGAGAACTTTGCCGTCTCGACTCAGATTAGTTAGAGTCTAATGTGATTTCCAAATATTGAAGATCTCAGACAAAAAAAAACCCATAAAATAGACAGAATAAGAGAAATGGCAAAAGATTTTTTATACGTTATTCGGTCCCCTCAGGTCATTTAGGGGTGTAATTGGGTTGTTTCGGATCGAATTTGTGGCATTTCAACATCCAAACCAATCAAATTTGACCTGTTTGAATTTGGTCAAATTTGAGCAATGGATCTGAATGGAAACGATCTAATCGGATCATCGGATTGCCGATAATTTTTTATTTTGATTTTAAATTCAAACATTAGTAAATTTTTATTTTGAAAAAATAAGAAAAAATAAAGATCATTCTTTGGATCGGATCAACACTTTGCCGTTTTTGCCTTCTTTTCCTTTTCTCTCTCTTAACCTTCACGTTGCCCTCTGCAAATCTCCCAAACTTTAGTGACTTCATCTCCTAAATTTGCAGCTCTATCACTATGATCAAGTAAATCTGATGGAGTGCATTCCTGAGTTGAGATAAGTATTCAAATTGAGAAATTAGAAGATGTATTTGAAGAAGGTATTGTGGAGTGAAGGGATCGAAAGAGGGAAAGGGGATTCATATGCAAAGGCAGTAGTAGATGAGGTTGTGAATTCACTTCGCAGACAAAAGGTATACAGGGAAGTCTAATAGATTTGATATTTAGATGTGTTGATTTGATAAGTTTGTTGCAGTACTTTGTTTAGTCAGTTAGCACAGCTTAGCTATCAGTTAATTAGGCTTATCAGTTTGTTAGTGAACCAGTTAGTTTGTTATAGTCTTTGTATATATAGCATAACTAGCCTTTGTATTCTAATTAAGCAAGAGTGAAATGATATTTTTACTGAAGCATTATTCAGCAATTCTACTATGGTATCAAAACCTAATTAACGGAGAGTGATGACACACAGTCAAGGGTAGGCACACCAATCCAATCAGCTGAAGAGCAAGATTTTCCCAGTCAGGAGACTGAGAATGTCACTACAGCTGATGTAGCTCACAATGACGGGGGGAATTCTGAGATGTCTCAAGAGATACTTCCCTTAGGACCGCGATTAAGATAGCCTCCTAGCTATCTAAAGGACTATTACTGTAATTCTGTTGTCACAAGCAGCACCTGCAAGTCTTTGGATTCATCTATAAATTCAGCTATTGCTTCCCATGAGGAGCCCAAAACATATACACAAGCTGTGCAGAAGAAGGAGTGGCAGGAAGCCATAAATCAAGAACTAAAGGCTTTAGAAGAAAACAAGACATGGGAGCTTATGTTTCTGCCTAAAGACAAGAAACAGTAGGATGCAAATGGATGTATAAACTCAAGTTCAAGGCCTCAGGTGAAATAGAAAAATACAAAGCATGGCTCGTGGCAAAGGGCTACACACAAATTGAAGGTGAAGACTTCCGTGAGACCTTTGCACCCGTGGCCAAAATGACCACCATCCGGTGTCTACTATCAGTAGCTATAGCCAAGGGATGGGAACTTCATCAAATGGATGTAAGTAATGCATTTTTACATGGGGAACTCGAGGAAGAGGTTTACATGGAGGCTCCACAAGGTTATCCTGTTCCTGATAAAGGTATGGTTTGTAGGCTGAGGAAATCCCTCTATGGTCTCAAACAAGCTTCAAGAAACCGGTACTCTAAACTCTCTCAGTCTCTAATTGCTTATGGCTTTCAAGAATGTCCAGCTAATCACATTTTATTCCTCTATTCACATGATTATGTTTTTTTTAGTTGTCTTAGTTTATGTAGATGACTTAGTCATCGCTGGCAACAATTCATCTGCTTGTACAGCTTTTAAACAACATTTGCAAACGTATTTTCATATGAAAGACTTGGGGTCTTTAAAATATTTCCTTGGCATAGAAATGGCTCGCTGTCCCTCTGGTCTTTTCTTATGCCAAATAAAGTACACGTTAGATATTTTAACTGAATGTGGAAAGCTTGCATGTAAACCAGCCTCTTTTCCTTTATAACAAAATCAGAAATTAGCTCTAGACACGGGAGAGTTATATTCTGATCCACCACAGTATAGGTGACTTGTTGGTCGCCTCATTTACTTAACTATTACTCGACTTGAGCTCTCTTTTTCGGTTCATACTTTGAGCCAGTTCTTGCAAGCACCTCGACAAGGACATTGGGATGCTGCCATGCGGGTCCTCAGATTTCTGAAATCCTCACCAGGGCAGGGACTCTTTTTCCCAAAAGAAAATGATCTTAAGCTTACAGCCTTCTGTGATTCCGATTGGGCCTCATGTCCCATTACTCGCAAATCTGTTTCTGGTTATCTGATGAAGCTAGGATCAGCCCCTATATCCTGGAAAACTAAGAAGCAAACAACAGTGTCTCGGTCTTCCAGTGAGGCATGCGATGGCTCATGCTACTAGTGAGATCTTGTGGCTGCGAAGTCTTCTTACATATCTCCAAGTACAATGTGATTGTCCCACTTTACTCTACTGCGAAAATCAGGCAGCCTTACACCTAGCTACCAACCCAGTATATCATGAGAGAACAAAACACATAGAAGTGGATTGCCACTTCATTAGAGAACACCTCCAAGCTGGAGTGATTGCTACTGCTTATGTTCCCACAAAGCTGCAACAAGCTGATATCTTCACCAAGGCTTTGGGGACCAAGTCTTTCCATGAACTTTCAGTCAAGATTAGTGTTCATAACCCTCACACTTCATCTTGAGGGGGAGTAATAGATTTGATATTTAGATGTGCTGATTTGATAAGTCTGTTGCAGTAGTTTGTTTAGTCAGTTAGCACAGCTTAGCTATCAGTTAATTAGGCTTATCAGTTTGTTAGTGAATCAGTTAGTTTGTTATAGTCTTTGTATATATAGCATAACTAGCCTTTGTATTCTGATTAAGCAAGAGTGAAATAATACTTTTACTGAAGCATTATTTAGCAATTCTATTAAAGTCACTTTTGCGCTCCGAATTGGCCTTACAGATGCTTGCTCCGACTTCTCTTTTCTCCGCTTTGTGGCCTTCATTCCATCTCCTCTGATTGCAATCCCCAATCCATGTTTTCTTGCTTCGTTTCATTATTCTTACTAGAGGCAGCAGTGAGATGAATAGCGAAGGACGGTGGTGCGCCGACAGACGGCAATGAGACAAATGGCGAAGGGCGGTGGGCGACAGTGGTTCACGAAGATAGGGAGAGAGAGGTACGAAAATGTGTGCTCATCTGATTAGGGATTAAGGATTAGGTTAGGAAAAGGAAATAAAAATAAAATTAATAAAATAAAATTTATATAAAAATATTAATTTTAATTTATATAGATTCAAACCGATGACTTTTTATATATATATATATATATATATATATATATATATATATATATATATATATATATATATAAGTCATCGGTTTGGATCGGATACCACTTTCCAAATCCGAGACCCGTACTGAACCTATTCAAATTTGAGGTTTTCAATCTGATTCCGATGATCTGATCCAAACCACCAAAATCGGTTTGGATCAGATCGAATCTACCGGATTCACGAATCGGATCGGATCCGCTTACACATAGTCATTTATAGGCAAAGCTACTGCCATTCACCGGTTAGAATTTTTTGTATCTATTTCTCGATTACCATATAAATTTTGAAGGTATAGATGCGGCTTGAAATTCGATGTATTAAGAAAAAAAATGTCTTCTATCTTATCTTAGACAAAGTCATACATTCAATGTCTTTTATTTATATTTATTTTAAGAAAAAAGTTAAACCATAACATTTGACAAAATAGGTTGACGGCAAATTATATCTTTATAATTTGGAAGTAAATATTTTTTTTAATTTAATTAGTATACACTGTTAGTGTAAAAAAATTCATATTGTCAATCAATCACAAATCAGGATATGAGAGACTTTTTTTTTTGGTAACGATGACGTAGATATGAAGTATCCACCACCGTTAACAGTGACTAATCTTCGTCGAGGAACCTGTTAGGCACACGAGGTGGGTTCTTCTGTCCCAACCAGGTTTTCTCCATACACAAGAGGCAGGATTCGAACCCCTGACCAATTGCTTAAGGTGTTCGAGTCCCTTATAGGGCTGACCCAAGCATAAAGCAGCCCCTTACTCCAGGCCTCTCAAAAAAAACAATTTTTTTTCTTTAGAAAAAATGTTCACTTTGTATTTTTTTATTATTATTCATACATTAGCAAACAATAAGTTAGCTCATTTGATATAAAAGCTTATCATTAACTGTAATGTCCAGGGATCAACTCCTTGTTGTGTACAAAATAATTAATAATTTAATTTTTTTAAAAAAACCTCATCACCGAGTTTGTTTTAGGCCTCAATAGGTGTTGGGCCAGTCCTGATCCCTTACCACTCGGACCAATCACATGTTGGTTATGAGAGACTTTTAAAATAGTTAGAATAAGGGTCAAATGTTTTTAATGATTTGATAATTTATGTTACATACCAATTAGATCATACTTTTTATTTAATAAATATTCCATTATACTACAAGATTTGGTACAAAAGATTTGAATACTGCTCGGTTAGCCCAAGCATTGGTCAGTATTTTGTGGTAAGCCTCTATTGATCGGGCCTTGTGCCGTGCATCTCTTTTCTTCCCAGACTTTTGTCCACTTGTATGTAAAAAAATTAGGATCAATCTTTCCGCTAATATTTAAATTAAGCATTACTTAGCAAGTTGCACTCAATGTCCCTATCAACTACTCATTTTCCATTAGTATTGATGACTCTTCAATATATATAGTTACAAGCAACGACTAAGGAAGGTCCAAAAGTTAGCGGGTATACCAATTCATTTGAAGTTTTACAATTACTTAGCACATGGTTTTGACTATTTTGACAATTCAGCGGCTGGGATATAATTTGCCGTGCACAAATTGTCATTTGAGTTTTATATATGGGCGTTCTTATAGTAGTGTGAGAGGCTTTGAGTATCTTATGTCCAATCATAATATATATGTTATCTCAATTAATCATGTCAATATCATATGGGATTAAATTCTTACTATTTGATTGGCCCACATAGACAAGGATATGGTATTCAAAGGGTACCATAAAATCTTCCCTTATAAAATTATAACAACAAGATTTCACTCAATTGATAGATAGCTGTTTTCATTAAGCATGTTATTGTCGTATGTATGAAAAAGACTTTATTGAAAAAAGTTATACTCACTTCCATGATCTCGGCCTGAAAAATCGGGTGGAGGACAGCCTTCATTCACACCCCAGAGTTTTATAAAATTGTACCTCTTCCTCCACCACGAACATACACAGCACAACGGTACCTCAAGCATAAGGCGGTACCTCAAACTGCATACACCGCACAAAGAGACAGGCAGGTTTCTCTGAGAATGGAAAAGAAAAGCATGGCCAGCAGCAAAGTTCATTGTCTTGTCTTAGCATATCCATCTCAAGGTCATATTAATCCCATGCTTCAATTCTCCAAGCTTTTGGAACATGAAGGGGTGAGAATAACACTGGCCACAACCCTTGCCTACAGCAAGAACTTGCAAAAAGTGCCCGCTTCTGTAACACTTGAGACTATTTCAGATGGGTTTGATGATGGTAGGCATGGTGAAGCAGCAGAGAGCCTTAGTGTCTATTTGGATCGCTTTTGGCATGTAGGACCACAAACTCTTGGGGAGCTTCTTGAGAAACTTGGTAAATCAGGTTACCCTGTTGATTGTCTTATATATGATTCATTCCTGCCTTGGGCTTTAGATGTTGCCAAGAGATATGGGGTAGTTGGGGCTGTTTTTCTCACTCAAAATATGACTGTCAATAGCATATACTATCATTTTCATGTGGGAAAGCTACGAGTTCCCCTCCCAGAACATGAGATTTCCCTTCCTGCGCTTCCCCGACTTCAACACGAGGACATGCCTTCTTTCTTCATTGAAAAAGATCCATTTTTACTTGAATTTTTAGCGGGTCAATTTTCAAACATCGACAAAGCTGATTGGATTCTCTGCAATACATTCTACGAGCTGGAAAAAGAGGTAAGCTACTATAGTCTTGTCTTGTAACACTAATAAACACACATAACTGCTTCAACTGTTTTTATGCTTTCTCTTCTCCTTTTGAGGTTTCTCCCTGCTCTTAGAGTGTGAGACTTGTCATGCCTTATAAATGCTGTCTTGCATACGCGTTTGAATAAACAACTAAATTAAGCGTTTATTCAATAATTTTTTTCTTCAAATAAAGTAAATCATAAACTATTTTCATAAATTCTATATAAGTTTTATTTCATAAGTCATTTTCATAAAGTTAAATAAGCTCTTTCAAAATCACTTAAACTCGTTAAGTTGCAAAGACCTTTCATTTGCTTACTACTTAAGCCATTTCTTGTGGATTGCTTTTGTTTTATTTTATTTTATTTTTCCTCAATAACTATTTTCCCCATGTAATGGTTGGTGACTAGAAATTGTTTTTAGGTGGCAGATTGGACGACAAAGATATGGCCCAAACTTAGGACCATTGGACCATCCATACCATCTATGTTTTTAGATAAGCGACTTAAAGATGATGAAGATTATGGTATTGCACAATTCAAAAGTGAAGAATGCATGAAATGGCTAGATGATAAGCCAAAAGGGTCGGTTGTTTACATTTCATTCGGGAGTATGGCCGTAATCAGTGAGGAGCAAATAGAGGAAATAGCACGTGGTTTGATAGATAGTGGAAGTTACTTCTTGTGGGTGGTTAGAGCCTCTGAAGAGACTAAGCTCCCTAGAGACTTTGAAAAGAAGACAGAAAAGGGCTTGGTAGTGACATGGTGCTCCCAGCTTAAAGTTCTAGCTCATGAAGCTGTTGGGTGCTTTGTATCACATTGTGGTTGGAATTCTACATTGGAAACTTTGAGCATAGGTGTTCCAATAGTGGCAGTGCCATATTGGTCAGACCAAAGCACGAATGCCAAGTGTTTTGCAGATGTCTGGAAAATGGGAATCAGAGCTCCAGTTGATGAGAAAAAGATTGTGAGGGGAAAAGCATTGAAGCATTGTATAAAGGAAATAATGGAGAGTGAGAGAGGCAAAGAGATGAAGAGCAATGCTATGCAATGGAAAATTTTGGCTGCAAAAGCTGTTGGTGAGGGAGGAAGCTCTCATAAAAATATTAAAGAGTTTGTGAATAGCTTGTTTGATTTGCAAGTCACATGCCCTGAATCTCAAAATACATTTTGATCAACCAAACTGTTCTTATCTATTGTTGAATAATGGTTGACAATTTGGCATACATTTGCATGAACCAAGGAATTTGATTATAAGAATACCCATACATTTTGAATTTCTTTATTTTTAAGTCATTTATTTCTTGGTTTAATTACTCTTTTGCTTCTTTCACACTTTTCAAAATTTAAATAATTTTCAATTATGACCCAGTTTAATTTCAAAAATTAATATTGTTGAGGTTCATTTTGCCACTAAACGTTAAGTTGAATATAAGACATTGTCAAATTTTATATAAATAATCAAGAGGAATATTAGCAATACATCCTCTATCACACTAATTTTGGCACACCTTTTATATTGGTCAATCTCAACACATCTTGACCTGAAAGAGTTAATTTATTTTGTCAAAAAAATCGTTTTCTTTCAAAAAAAAAAAAAATGAAACGGATCTGCGAGAATACAACCTCTGCAATTTAAATAGGTGGCGTAGGTTTGTAGCTGGCCCTCCAGAATGCCCCTTCAACATTTTATTAAGCTTTTTGGCTGAGTTATAGTAAAGTAAACAATAGCAATATAATTGCTAACAGAAAATCCACATTGAAAATTAGTAACATGGTGGGAGTGTGATCTTTATGTGAAGAATTATTTTGGACCTTGTTGTCCGGATCTTTTAAGGGTGCCGGAAAAGAAGAAGCAGAGCTAGTTCTTTTTTGCATGAATTGAGAGAAGGTGGACGACATAATTGAAGGAAATTGTTGAAAATACAAGAAGATGATTGAATTGTGTTTCTTAATTTTTCTAAAACTTTTTTCACCAGTGAATAGCTTTTCGCAAACGTTTGGACGAAAAAGCAAGCAATGAATGTTGAACTCGTAAACAAGAAACTTTAGACGCACACTAAAAACGTTTTCTTGAAAGACGTTAGTTAAGAAAAGAATTTCAATCCCAACAGTTAGTTATAATTAAACTACGGCAGAGATAAGGGAGAGAAGATAACACAGAGATATTATCCTGGTTTACTCTTAACCCAAAGGGCTACGTCTAGTCACTCTACGTGAGACCTTTTTCCACAAAAACAAAAACCTTGTTACAAGTATTTAACATCTCTTCAGGCACAAATATTCAACACCTCTTCAGGCACACTACAAGTATTCTTTTACAGACAAACCTCTTCAGTCTCAACCAAGTTTTGGTTAGAAGAGAGTTTAAGTTTAAATCTAACTCACTATGTGTGAGAATATGAAACTTAAGAATAGACTCTGAAAAACAACTCTACACAGTGAGTGATATGAAAGTTAAGATCAGAGAAAGCTTGAGAGCTTTTGTTTGCTTTGAATTCTTTTGATTGCTTGTAAGTTAGTTAGATGGATTCGGTTCTGGTAACTTTTCTTCTTCAAGGTTAAGGGTATTTATAGCCTTCAAGTCTTGAGCAGTCTTGATTCTTCAACAATTGGCAAGAGAGTCGTTTTGATGTCGCATTAAATGCATAATCTCATTGAGTCTGATAACTGGTGAAGGGCTTCTGAAAAGCGGAGTAGGTTATCAGAAAGAGAGAGAAAGAGCTGAAAGTAGCGCTGACAGCTTTTTCTTGTACCCGAAAGTTGTCTTTTGTCGTTTCTTCTTGAGTAGAGTCCACCACGTTATGTCAGGAACTGACTGGTCTTTATGTGTTCGAAAGTACCACATTACTGAGAATATTTGTCCAAGGGATATTACCCTTTTACATGAAAGACAATAATTTGAAACTATTGCTTATTACATTTGTGCGCTTGAACCTAGTTCAGTAAGACAAAAACTATTTTATTACATTGGACTTTGAATTAAAAGCAAATGTACTTTATGCTATTGAGTCTTTGGACTCAAATTTACTTCTGATAAGGAGATCATAGTCCAATAAGGACTTAGTCCTATATGATCGTGCGTCTGATAACTTAGAATATCTGCACACTTAGGATAAACACGTTAGATAATAACAGATCTTTGTTCACCTAATTTAGTCCTTTGTTAACATCAAAATTTTAAGGAGTTATGGACCATAGCCATTTTGGTTACAGCAATATCCCCCTTTTTGTTGATGACAAAATATACTAAATTTGATTGAACAAAGTTTTTCTGAAGAGTCAGAAGGCTCCCCCTAAGAAAAAGCTTCTATCAAAGATAGCATTCTAATAGCGTCTAGGCATTGAACTTAAGCAAAAACTGAAGCAGATATAACATATCAAGCATATAGTCCAATAAGTCAATAACAATAAACATGTAAAAAGCATAAGACTAATAGGAATGAAAATGCATCAAACTTAAATTCATATATGTTTAATTTTCAATAACAATTTTCTTTTCTTTCTCCCCCTTTTTGTCATCATACAAAAGGTGAAGTCAGAACATCACAGTCAGATAAACAAAAAGAATTTTTTAAAGACTAAAAAGAAAACTAAGAGGAAGGAGGAGGGGGTGGAGGAGGATTATGTGGTTCCGAAAAAAAGCTCTGCATCATGGCAACCATCTTGGAAAGCAAGTCATGTTGAGAAGCTTGAATGGCGGCTGAGATGGACCTGTGAACAAACTCTTGAAACACAGGTGGGACCGCAGATACTGAGCTTTCAGCAGTGGCCTTTATAGCTTTAGCATTCTTATGTCCAGGAATGACACTGAGAGCAAGAGATGGAGAAGGATCAACAGGATGAACAACAAAGATAGGAAAAGGCTGCGTGCTTGGACGGTTAGATTCGTCTTGCTCAGAATCTCCTATTTGCTCTTGGACCATCTCAACTTGAAGAGGCTATGGAGCACTTGATTCGTCCCATTGAGGGTCGAAGTTATCCTCAACCATAGTGTTATAGAGAGGCACCCAAAGAGGTCGTCAAATATCATAAACACAACATCTGAAATAAGGTATTGCCCTTGGACGGTGGGGGTCTCAGCCTTTTCCGCTTCGCTCAGACCGGACGGAGATGCTTCATCTTGGCAACGCCAGATATGGCTTTCCCAGTAAGTTCTAGATTCTTGATCACCAAGTTCCTAAGAATGATTCATTCTCATAGAAGGAAGAACTGCATCGTCATCGCGAGGCATTGTCTAAAACATGGGATTGAGGGCAAAAGGATAAGGCTTCACATCACGGTCAAGCCTTTTCCGAGCGCCCTTGTCTTTGTTCATACCTAGCATTGGAATTCTAGGACAGACTCTTGGAGGTACAACACCCAGTTTGGTGGTCTTGGTTGTCTTCCACCAGCCTCTTGGAAGATGATGTTCAATCTTCACTTTTCTTGGCATCTCAAGCTTTGCCTTGCATAGATGATATGATAGAAGATTCTTAGAGTCAGCATACTCTTTAAATTCAAAGGGATGTGCAAGGATGAACTTTAAGTCACGAGGCAAGATGAACTTTATCAGTCCAAAGGTTCTTGAACTTCTTTCATTAATTGTTGTCCATCCAGTTTTTTGCTCATATGGTGGAATGACGTGACGAGCTACACTATAGTGGCACCATTGAAAATCTTTATCCTTAATGTCATTGGGATAAATCTTTCTTGGTAGGAACTTCTTCTTCTCAAGGGGGACAAATAGAGGTCCATGGAAGGTATAGTGTTGGCTTCTGGAGGGGCTCACCAGAGGGTTGGTAAGGGTGAGGGATATAACTTAGAGGTTTGGGAGGAGAAGGGGGTTCATACTCATATTCTGGTGAAGGGATTGGACCTTTTGGGTTTTCTGTGAGGGGTAGGGGTGAGTATTTGAAGAAACGGGCAGGGAATTTTCTTTTAACCTTAGCCAAATTTGAGCTTTGGTTTTCTATGAAGGGGGTAGGGTCAATGTATGAGAAGGTTTGTTTTGGATAGCGAGGGGTGGGATATAGGGCTCCAAAAGGTATGAAAGGTTTGTTACCCTAAGGTGTGAACCAATCTTGTGGTTTAGAAGGAGGTGATGGAGGTGTTTAGGTGAGGAGATGATGAAGGTTCATGAGAAGAGGATTGTGGTGTTTTGTGAGGTGAGGTAACTGTTTGGGGAGGTGAAGAAGGTGAGGTGCCCAGAGAGCATGCTATCTCAGCAAATACTCTTTCAACCACAATACGTTGCTCAAAAACAGGAGTAATACTATGAACAGACTGAGGGAGTTATTCAGTATTACCTTCAGGAATGGATGCAATGTCCTTGGACCTTGAAGAACTTGGCTTTTTGAGAACTAACTTTGGCCTTGGTGCTTCATCAGAAGTTTGTTGCTTCCGATCCTTGATCACCTCTGAGATAGGTTGATCATCATCATCTTGCTGCTCAACTGTTGGAAAGATCATTTTTATCAATCTCTTCCGTTTCTTTTAGACTGTAGGAAGTGTTGGACGCACAACAACTTGATCACTGGTTGGACTCACCTACACAGAAGTGTGTCCAACTGTCAATGGACGAGCAATAGAGTTTGCTTGTGTCTGAGTTAACCTATATTGTGTAAAAGAAGCTTGTGTCTTTTCTCCTTGCTTCTTGGACTTATCATCCTTAGTCTTGACAACAGAATCCAGCTTCATTTTCATGAGATTCTGCTTCCCAAACAACAGTTGAATGAGACGTTCAACTTTACGAACTCCCATGTAATTTCTTTTCTGCGCTTCACCTAGACTGTTGAAGACAGAGAAGATCTCATGCTTTTCAAGGACCTTTGACAACAAAACAGCAAAGGGGATTGCAGTGTTCTTTCCTTTTCCTTGAATGGTGACCTTGAACATAGTGAGCAACAAATGAGGAAGATTCATCTTCCTATCCAGCAATAGGTGCACCAAACAAAATTCATGAACCTTGGAGACAGAGACCTTTGAATCAGCCTTGGGAAGGATGCCTTTGTTCTACATTTGATGCAACACTCCTTGATGGCGTCCATTCTACCCACATCATTTTCCCTAGAGTCTTCAGCAGCAGCTCCATTCGGAGGACACCCAATAGCATCAGCAATTGTTGCTTCTGACACTATCACTTCAGTATCTATCGCACAACTTCTGATTTCAGTGGCAAATACTTGAGTCTCTCTCCAAAACTCTAGTACCAAAGCAGGGTAGATGGTTGGGGAACCCTTGAAGAAATTCTCCCAACCAACGCTTCTGATATGAGAGGATATATAAACTCTACAATAATCTCAGCATTCTCGATATCCACATTCTTTCCCTTTCCTTTGGACGAACAAGTAACGACCATTTTTGCAGAGAAAAAAGGGTAGAGGTTTTTCTGAAAAGTTTTTCAGAGAGAATAGAGGTTGAAGATGAAAGAAAATGTAAAAGTTGATACTTTAAAAGAGCTATCTTTAAAAGCGAAGACGCTTCAATTTTTATGTTTGAAATAAAATAAAAAATAAAAGACACGAAAGGCGAGGCGGCGTGCGCATTAATTGTCTGACACATGTTCAGTTTTGAAAACCGTAAAAAAATGGTTTTAAATGATGAAAAAAGAAACTGACTAAGTTAAGGGAATGTGAAATTAATTTGTCTCCGATAAAGATTTAGTTCTGTTAATGTCATGGACGCATAAAGCATAAACACACGAAGCATGCATATTGGACTGACATACATTGGACTCACATATGTATTGGACTCAGAGTCAATCAATAAAATGCATGTTTAGATGCTTTCTTATGAATGAAAAAATATCTTCAACTAACGGTTTGGTGAAGATATCTGTCTATTGATGGTTAGTATCAATGAATTGTATATCAATTATTCCTTTTTGCACATAGTCTCTAATAAAATGATGCTTGATCTATATATGCTTAGCTCTAGAATGCAATATGAGATTTTTATAGAGATTTATGGCAGTTGTATTATCACACATGATTGGAATGTTACTTAAAAATACGTTGTAGTCTTCTAACTGATGTCTGATCCAAAAAACTTGCGAGCAACAGCTTGCAGCAACAATGTACTCAGCTTTAGCAATTGATAAGGTAATTGTGCTTTACCTTTTGCTTGACCAGGAGACTAGATTTGCTCCAATGAAGTGGCAACCTCCACTGGTGCTTTTCCTTTCTATGCAATCTCCAGCATAGTCAGCATCACAGAATCCAACTAATCTGTACTCATCATACTTCTTATAAAGAAAACACATATTAGTAGAACCTTTAAGATATCTAAAGATACGTTTAACTGCTAATAATCCACTGGCTTATGTTGTTTTATATATTATTTTTTAGAGTGGATTTCATCAATTAATTTGAGTCTGTGAACTTGATTTGACCCATATTTGACTTTGTTTATTTTGTTGTTTAGAGTTAATTTTCTTAATTTATCAATTTTATTTTGATTTTAATTAGTTTTTCTTATCTTTTACAGTTTATGATTTTTAGGAAAGGATAAAGAAGAAGAATTGTAATTGAAGGAAAGAGAAAAAAAGAAAAGAAAAGCTGAATTGAAGCTAAGTACCTCTTGAAATTGAAAAACAATTGAAACCAGATTTGTTTCACGTTCAGGAAAAGATAGAAGTGAAGTGCAAAGAGATATATGTTGTGAGTTGTGTCACGTGAATTAAGGGAGCAAGCTTCAGGGGAGAATTCAATCTAAATTGCAAAAGGGCCCACCTGAGATAAAGATTTCAATACAATTTGAATTAACATGGTTGCAATTTGAAAACAAAGCTCCAGGAGTTGCAACGTGAAACAAATTAAGTGCAAGGGGCCCACTAACAATTCAATTGGTAAATGGATTATTAGAAGTTTGAATAAAAGAATTGAAGAAGGAGAGATAGAGAAGGGAAACACATTATCATCACCCCAAAGATAATAAAAAATACCAATTTGTTGAAAAGAAAATAAGTAGCATGAATTAGAGATTGAAGGAGATAATATGGCTTCAATTCATTTCAATCAGATAAGACAAATTCAATTAAAGATAGAGAAGATAAACAGATTAGTTCAGCCGGAAGGAGTTACGCACACTGCATATAAGAAGTGTCACAGTGCCGCACAAGAGAAGCATTCTGAGAACTCTTCACAGTTTTAGTTTTTATTTTTATTTCTTCTTCTTCTTTATTTTCTTTTAGTTATGAACTAAACCCTTTTCTAGGGTGACGAAGTAACCGCGCCATGATGGCTTGATAATTTTATTTCAGTTTTTCCTAATTTCTTATTCTTTTCTATTTGTGTTTTATTTCCATTCTTAATGCTTTAAATTGCTTAATCACCAATTAGATGATAGGTTAATCATAATAAAACTGAGAGAAGATTTATGTGTTAAGAGTATTGAGATAAAATCATAGGGTAACTTGAGCCAGAGAGGAGGTAGGAGCTTTATGCAACTTCTATAGAGAATCATTAAGCTTAATAAACTGCTTGGTTATTAATCATCATAGAAATATAGTTGACTAGGAATCAAGTGGTAAATTTTAGTGTGCTCTAACTAAGACATTAAAATAAATTAGGATTCTTGGTTGCATTAGAAGTTGATTAAGAGATTAGGAAGAATTGACATAATTGAACAAAACTAAGTGGGATTAGGATTCCTTGTCTATGAGGAATCTATATTCATAGTGTTGGTGAAATCGAATCCCTAGAGTTTTCTTTCATTGTTGTTTGTTTAGTTTGGTTTGCTAGTAATTAATTTAAAAATCCAAAAACATTTATTTTCTTTAAGTCGTTATTTATTTTTTTTCTTGAAATATTCCAAACCAATTTCTCTTGGTCTAAATAGATGTTGATTTTGTGAAGTGGTACTTGGTCTCCCAATCCCGAAGTTGTTCGATACTCGGTTTCTCACCGTTTTATTATTACTTGTTTCGATCTGGTACACTTGGCCGAGCCCATCAACTGCTAAGAGATGAGACTCTCTAGGATTTGATTGAAATCGAGCACAGAGAAAAACACTGAACATTATATCATGTCTAGACGTAGTAAGATACAAGAGATAACCAATCATACTTCTATATACCTTTTGGTCTACCTTTCTATCACTCTCATCCTTGTTTCGTATGATCGTTGGATGCATTGAAGTGTTCATTGGTTTGCAATCATCCATTTTTAAGCGTTTCAGCAGTTCCTTTGTGTACTTCGTATAATGAATGTACACACCGTCCGATATTTGTTTCACTTGCAATCCTAGGAAGAACTTAAGTTCTCCCATCATGCTCACTTCAAACTCTTTCTTCACAAGCTTAGAAAACTCTTGACAGAGAGATTCATCAATTGCACCAAATATTATATCATCAATAAATATGAGCAACAATAAAGTTCTTTTTGACTGATTTTCTAAAGAGGGTTGTATTAACTTTTCCTCTACAGAAATCATTCTCCATTAAGAATGTGTTGAGTCTCTCATACCAAGCTCTAGGAGCTTGTTTGAATATGTATAAAGCTCTCTTAAGCTTGTATATATGCTTAGAATGGGTTTGCTCTTCAAAACCTGAGGGTTGCATGACATAAACTTCTTCATTTATTATTCCATTAAGGAATGACATTTTACTTCCATTTGGTATAGCATGATGTTATGATGTGCATCATATGACAACAAAATGCATATGGCTTCTAGTCTAGCTACAGGAGCAAAGGTGTTAGTGTAATTAATACCTTTTTCTTGTGAGTAGCCTTGAGCGACTAACTTTGCTTTATTCCTTACGGGTTTACCATCTTCGTCCAGTTTGTTTCTATATACCCATTTTGTTCCTATGATTGATTTGCCATTTGGCAGAGGGACCAACGTCCAAACCTCACTACGTTGAAATCGGTTGAGCTCCTCTTGCATGTAAAGGATCCGTAGATGAAAGCTGAATTAGTTTGTTCTCTGATGGTTGACCGCGTCCGGACTCTATCACTGGGATTACCAATGATTTTCTCCTTGGGATGATAAGTCCTGAACTGTCAAGCACGTTGGGTATTGTCCACTTGCTGAGACGTTGATGCATCTGATGAAGTTTGATTTGCGTCTGATGATCCATCAGCTTTGATTGTTGGATGTTCTTCCAAGTCATTTAGACTCATATTTGCAAAAGATTCGTCCAGCTCTGATAATTTTTTATCAGGCTTCTTGTCATCAACCATAACATGAATGAACTCTTCTACAACTGAAGTCCTAGAGTTATAAACTCTAAATGGTTTTGATGTATTGAATCCTAATTAAATTTTCTTGTATGTTCATGGGTATTTATATGTGTCTATCCTGCTATATGAACATGGGATGATGTATGATTGATTTTTGATTATATGTGATAATCATTTTTGATGAACCATGATATGTTATGATGAGTTATAATGAAGATAATATAGTATATGCTATGATGGTGATGTTACGATGTGTTGTTTATGACGGACATATTGATTATGCCATGAAATTGATGCTCGATTAACCTTCAGATATAAAATTATAGTTTTAGTTTAATGGAAATTCATAAAATATGAAGATAGATATGAGAGGTGAGACTGATAACCCGTTGGATTAGCTAAAGAACAATTAGACTTGAATTTGAGTGTTAAATTAATTAACATGATAAATACCTAAAATTGAATTAGGGAGTCAAAGCTGTCACGATTCGCCTAGCGAATGGAATTCGCTAAGCTAGATACTAGATAGAGAGGTCAAATTTTGGTATGACGCGTTTAGCCTAGCGAATTGCATTCGCGTTGTGAATGAATCGTGAACGTCTTTGGTTCACCTCGCTAATCAGAATCCGTCTAGCGAATCTGGGTAACCTTACCCAGATTCTGTTTTAAGGAATAAATGAATGAAAAGGATATGTTTTTTAGGATAGTTAATGAAACTAAGTTAGGAATCTTAATAAAGACATTGATAAGTAAATAGGAGTAAAAGTTTAGTTAAGTAAGATAATATTTAATAAAGATAATGGTATTAAGGGTAATGATGTGTTACTATTAATGATATTGATGAAGACGGTAACAATGGGTTATGTTAATGATCATCGTTGATGGTCAAGAGATGTTGAAAATGATCATCGTTGATGGTCAAGGTTAATAATCATTGTTAATGATTACGATGGAGGATGGTTGGACATGTGTTTGCATGTTTGTTGAACATTGTATGCATCATTGCATAGAAGATGATAGGTTGGGAGGAAAACAAACGATGAAACACGATGGTAGAGGCCACGATGGGTGTTATCTTAGCCTTTAGGGTAAATTCAAGTGTTGAAATTCCATTATAGCATAGGCTAGCTACCTATGGCTAGAGTGACCACTCAACCAAGCCTGAGTACCTTGACTAGCCACAATACGTTATCAGAACTGGTGACAGTATTCAATGGATGTCATCTGGTATGGTGAGTCATCCAAATTGATAATCGAGTATGGACTCCTAGTCGTCTTTCCTGAGTTAGAATTGATGGATCCACATGTGCATGGAATAGTGAAGTTGCATCGTATTGCACACATTCTTTAACATGATATAATATGTTTAATATGAATGTGTTTTGTATGCTTATCTTGTAAACTATTTCATTATCGTTTTATATTCATATGTACGATTTCTTACCCCCTGTCTTTGCTTGTTTCTATGCATGTACTTTATTTATGCAGAGGTGGGTGAGCTTGAGGAAATCACTTTTATGTGATCTCGAGGAAATAACTTTACTCGTAGTTAGGATTTCTAGTCTTCATTGTTATCCAATGTGTTATCGGTATCTATACACCAGCTTTGATATGTGACATCGGATTTCGGGTTTAGTTTTATGTTTTTCGTAGTTGTTATATTCGTCTAAAAGATTTAAATTTATTTCAATTTTCTTCAGATGTTTATTTTGGATAATGTGTACTTGATTTTAATTTATGCGCTAATTTTTTATTTTAACTTGGTTTTTGAATTAAAGACTTGTATGATTTATTTAATATTTATTATTAGCGAGGTAGTGGGTGTCACAAGACCAATAGAAAATGGTGTGTCCAAAAGAGTGTTATAAATGGTGTGTTAATAGCATTCCTCAAATGATCAAATAATCAAATTTAATGATAGAAGGGTCTTTAGGTCTGAACTCTCGATAGGTAGTCCCTAGAGTATCCCCGTATGGCACTTTTATTTCGCTTCATTTTGAGCTTGCATTAGTTCATCTGATTACTCTTCTTAGTGCTGAGTTGTTTCGTTTTCTGTCATAATGGCATCACAACTCCTTCGCTATGCGTCATGTGCAAGTTAGGAGCCGCCCTTCGGGACTAGCACCCCATTGTTTCAAATTTTTTACATCCGTTAAGTTTTGTCTTTCGTTCTTTATTGTGGTGATTAGGTTGCTCCTATAAATAATTGTTACCTTTTTCAGCGATGTCACCTATTTTCTTCCGTGAAAACTCAAAGTTTTGGTGAACTTCCTTTGTATTCCTGCAACATTTTGCAATGGTTTGCGGTGGTTCATGGTTGTTTGATAGAAGTTTTCACGAGTGTCGTTTTTATTCCCTTTCTCCTTTCCTGACACTTCTTTTGTCCCGTTTTCCCATGTTTTGGTTGCTTTTTTTTATATATGGAGGGCGGAGGTGACGAAGGAGGAGGCAACGCTTTACTTGAGATTTTGTCATGATGGCCCTAGGCGCCGCTCTCTCCACCACGTCATCTTCTCCCACCACTTCGGGGGGTTGATATTGAGTTTCTTAGTGGAGCACCACTCTCCCTACCACGGTGGCACAAACACTCTCCCCTAAGTGTTATCCACAATAGATGGGAATATACTTAAGTAATGGAAAAATCCATTAGCTTATGTCATCATATGGTATTTTTATGGATGCTTGGGTGCCTAATGGCCCTTCATGTAGTGTTACTAGAGCGTGTGCCAATCTAGGCCTACAGCGCGTGATTCTTTTAGCTTGACTCAAACTTTGTACTCAATCTAGACAAGGTTGAGAAAATTATCGACAAAATATGTGAACTCAATCTAAATTATTTCATTTGACTTGAGTTGCTTAATAAGGTATATATTTATAGACTTCCTAGATTGTTCTAAAGTTGACACAATTAAAATAAGGCAAATTTAGTCTTTTGGTTCCTTATCTTAATTCTTTTGTTTAATTTGGTCCCTTCATTTTTTTTTGTTTGACAAATAAGTCACTTATATTTACAAACGTTAACAACGTTAATCTCGTCCAACATTGTTACAAATAGTCCTACATATCCGTTAAGTGCTCTACCGAACCCTGACATGGTGATGACCTGGAACCCACCTTTCGGTGCCCCCCCCCCCAAACGACTTGTTTTAACGACTTGCCATGCCCACGTGGCTTCTTCATCCCAAAGTTAGGATTTCTAAACCCAAAATAAAAAATTTGCAAGAATGGAGAAATGAAGAGATTTCTAATACCCTTTTATAAATATGATTTGATTCTAATTTTAATGGTTTGGGGAGAGATTTTTTCCATTCCTCAACCAAACAAAGTACAACTTGTAAATAATTTAGAGGAATTTTTTATCACCTACTAGCAATAAATCCCTAAATTTTAATCTTAGTCATACAATTTTCGTAAAAGATATGAACTTTATTTATTTAAAAGATTTTAAAATTTGATGGTAGATACGCTATCAACTTGTTCATGGAGGGGACGTGTCATATCTGACATAAAATTCAATATAGTTTTTTTTTTGGTATATAATTTTTTTTTCCTAATTCATACTTGTAATGTAATTTATGAAGATTTTTATTTTTAAAACCGTTTGCTTACTAATATTAATTTATTTCTTAATTAACCAAATACAAAGACTTGAAAGCAAAAATAAAAATAAATAGTCCACCAGTAAAATATCAAAGCAATCAAAATGGTTTGGTTTGGGAGGGACATCGGGTTACCTAATGGTCTTTTTCAAAACTCAGAATTTCTATTATTGTCATAAGCAGATATCGACCACTTGGGAAAAATAAGCAATTAAGCAATTAATAAAAAGTAACCCCTAGTGAGAAAAACTACAAATTTTAAGTATAGATTAAACAAGTATGATGTTTGAGTTGGCTTCTAAATAGCACAAACCTTGATATTAACTTTTTTCTTGAAAGCCTTCCTTGATATTAAAGTTAGTACATAACACAACAATAATACATAACAATCATAAGAATTCATATTAGTCGCAACTTGATAATCCGCTGGTTTATCTAATTTTATCTTTTATTTTAGAATAGATTGTATCAATTAATTTGTGTTTTAAATTTTTTTTCCAATTAATTTGTGTTTTTAATTTGATTTGACTGATATTTATCTTTGTTTGCCTATTTTGATGTTTAGAGATAATTTTATTATTTTATCAATTTTATTTAGATTTTATATAATTGGTCCTGTGTTTTGCATTTTGAGATTCTTTTAGGAAGATAAGGATAAAGGAGAAACATTTAGAATATTCATTGAAGAAAAGTCCTAGTGTAGTGATAATGTTGATAAGTATTAAATGAAGTGAATAAGCTAGAAAGCTACATGATCCATATGATCTATTAGGCAATTGCAACTTAGAATCAGCGATCCCTTGAAGCTACATGCAGCGTATGGTGGGCTGGAGAATTTGGATGTACAAAGCAAAAGGATATTGGCTATTGAATTGATGCCGGTCCGCAGTGATTGTACTTTTTTTAATTTTTTTTATTGAAATCGATCATAATTATAATTTTTGACTTTTCGGTGGATTTAGATAGTATTTCCCCGAGTTTAAATCCTTTGGATCCAATATTGATTAATCTCCACTCAAATATTTAATCATAATTAAGATTCTTCGTCCATTCCTAAAGATATGTTCTGAGAGATTCGAATTCGGATCCTTCTCCACATATTTTGAGCAACGTACCGAGTCACGTTCACACTCACTAGGGATGTGTTTGGAAAAGTTTATAAAGAACTTATGAAAATAACTTATGATAATAAACCTAAGCAAATAGTTTATTAAAATAGTTTATTAAAATAGTTTATGATCTTTTTATAAGCTCTTTAGAGTTTATTTCCATAAACTTGTCAGAGAAACTTATGAAAATAAATTATTTTTAACTTATTTAAAAAAAATTATTACATAAACTCTTAAATAAGATGTGTACCCAAATGTATCCTAATTCTAATCAATCGTATTGAAAATTGAAGAAAAAATTTTGGCAATTGAAAAAAATAACGTCCAGGAAGTCAGACAAAAACGTGAAGCTGAATAGCTAAGTGGGCCGAAGTCCTATTGAATTGGAAAAGTGGATTGACTTCCTAATTATATTAGAATTAAAAAGAGTGAGAGAATTTTGGCTAATCAATTATCTATGCAATTCAAATTTGAAATTGTTAATTTCAATTTGTTTTGGATTTAGTTCATATCGTGTTAATTACTTATGAATTTGGCACGTATTTATTCACATGTCATTGATATTCTAGGAACGAATTGAGACGTAAACTTAGTCATTGGATCTATAGGGGTTGAAATTAGTACTTAAATCATGAGAGTTAGATGCGGTATTTCGAGGATTCATTGAATTGTCATAAACCTTAACAGGTTTAATTTAAATACAATTATGAGTTGGTTTATTAGGCACGGTTCTTGTATTCGAGAGAGAACATTAACTATTTTAGGATAAATTCACCTTAAGGCATATTGATTATTAATAAGGGGTAGTCAATTTAGTAGCATCAGTCTTTGTGGTAACCCAAATCCTGAAAATCTCTTAATATATTTGAAAACCCAAAAAAAAAAAAAAATCTTTTATTGTTTCATTTATTTTCTTGAAATCCATTCACACATATTTCTTAGTCTGAATAGTTGTTTAATTTGGGAAGTGGTACTTGGTCATCTAATCCTTGAGTTCGATATTCGGTTTCTCATCGTTTTAATTATTATTTGTTTCGATCCGGTACACTTGTCGGAACCCATCAAGTTTTTGGCATCATTGTCGAGAATAAACGTAGATACACAATCAACCTAACAATTATCATGACATTTTGTTCCGCCTTTAGACGCTCTATGCTCTGGACCAAAAGTAGTGCATCTATCTCCCAAAGAAATTCCAAAGGGTCCGGCTCATCGGGATTTAGCCTCTTGTAATGTGGTGGTAAAGATGACAAATATAATTTTCATTCCTCCTGGAGTATATCTTTACATGCTTATTCATGATACAATCAAACACGATAAAATCAAATTGTTCTTGATGACTTTGATATTCCTCGAAAGTTGGATAAACGTAGATACACAATCAACCTAACAATTACCAAGTTGTAAAATTTCATCAAGCCAACAAAGAAGAGCAGTCGAAGTTGCCAATGACGCAAGAATGAACAACAATGGACTATTGTTAAGGGTGGTCTACTGTGGGTGGGGGGGAGTGAACACAGAAAAGAAGGATATTAAGAAAAAAATACCTTAAATCATATACGCGAGATCTTCAAAATTCCAAAATGCACAACTTTTTTCTTTATAAATATTATTTTAAAAATTATTCATATTAGTTTGGGTGGGTCATCGGATCGATCATTGGGTTTGAAAATACTAAAATCGAAATCTGAACCAATAGATGTCAGTTTAATTAAGTTTTAGCGACTAGAACCAAACCAAACCGAACCAATTTAATTGATTGATTTTGTTCGGTTTGTCAAGTTGATCTATTCAATCTTCACCGATTGTAAAACCCACAAAACAAAACATATCATAAGTTAAATTTATATATATATAGCAAAAGTTAAATTTTTTGGCATGTTATTAATTATTTATAACATGAGAATGTTAGTAGAGTGTAAATAAAAAATATTAATGTGCTTAAGCAATTCGAGTAAAATAAAATAAGTTGTCATGATAAAGATAGGGACGTATTCCCCATTTTCACCCTTAGTATAAGTTACGAGTTAGTTTATAGTCAAGGGCTTTTCAGAAAAAGTGGCACAATATAAATAGTTAGAGAAAAAGAGTGAGCAGTCATTAGCAACCTTAGCAGAAATAAGAGGAGCCCTTAGGAGAAAAGAGGAAGAAGGAGCACGATCCAAGAGCAAGAGACGAATTTTAGCATGGTTCTGGTGTTTTCGGACACGGGGAATTCATCTCCATCATCTTTCTCTCCTACAAAGGTGCAAAGATCATATGAGGGGTTTAGATTTAAGGTTGGATTGGTGATGGATTTTGGGGAAAATTCGGAGGTATGATAATTTGGGATTTTAGGTTATGAAATTGTGTGATTTTGGCATGAAATTGGTGTTAAAACGGTTTGTTGTTGTTGATATATGAGTAACGTTGTTTGGCTAGTCAAGTATGATGTTATATAGAAAGTTTTGAGCTCTTTCTTCATGTATTCGAGACCTAATTGTGCATTAAAACGGTTGGGTTGCTACAAAATGAAGGAAAACCTATAGTTTTCAATATCTAAAGCAACATAGAGATACAAATTACATCATATTATATTTTAATCGAAGAACGAAAAAAATAAGAACTGTGTACCTTGGAGCATTGCAGAATCCATGAACCTTATCAGATGGTATGAGGGGCGAACTGCTCTCTTTTCTGGTAAGCGCGTACAGTTCGTCTGACTGCCTAATGGGAAAGCAGTCTATTTAACCTACCAGCAGAGAGTAGGGACCTCTCAACGGGTTAATAGTAGAATGACCCAGCCCATCATAGGGTCACTCTCAGAAGATACCCAATTACAGATTTTACCAATTGGCTAATGATAATAAGAATAAAATATTAATTACATAACTGATATTTAAATTAATAAATATATTTTAATTATTTGATTAATGCAATCCATATGTTAAATTAAAAAATTTAACAATTTTCCCACTTGGATAATATTAATCAAATATTAAAATATATCAATTATCAAGAGAGGAAAATATCAATTATGGTCAAAGAAAACATTAACCAACAATACAAGAAATATAAGCCTTAACAATGCAGAAATGGTATCCGATAGGAAAATAAATCATATATGCTAAAGGCTCACATCTCACATAATTTAATAAAAAGAATTATGCAATTCAAGAATGGTCCAAGCATCTTAAAATGCTGCATGAGATATGATAACAAGAGTGACGTCAATTTTTACATATCTCATAATAACGCTAATGGGCAATTAATGGTTTCAGACTCCCACTAATCCAATACATCAAAAAACTTAACTAAGCCCATATGAATTACATGATTCCGGAATATTCCAATAGTTAAGCCTTTGGTTAGTGGATCCGCAAGCATATTTTCTGTACCAATATGCTCAATACGAGTCTGGAACTCCTGAATCTTCTCTCTAACGAACAGATATTTCACATCAAAATGCTTAGTGCGAGAAGAACTTCTATTGTTATGAGAGAAGTGCACAGCAGCAGTATTATCGCAATATATCACAAGTGGCCTAGATGTGCTTTCAACAATATGAAAGCCAGAGATTAAATTTTTCAGCCACATGGCTTGACAAGTAGCCTCATAGCAAGCAACATACTCTGCTTCCATGGTAGAAGTAGCTGTAAGCGTCTGTTTGACACTTTTCCAAGAGATAGCTCCTCCTGCCATCATAAAGATAAAGCCAGAAGTTGATTTTCGATCGTCAGGGCAACCTGCGAAATTAGAATCAGAATAACCAGTGACCTGAAGTTGATCAAACTTCTTATAGGTCAACATATAATCCCTGGTTCCCTGCAAATATCTCATGAACTTTTTATGGCTTTCAAATGACCCAAACCTGGGTTGCTCAAGTATCTCCCTAAAGCATTTACAGCAAAAGCAATGTCGGGACAAGTACAAACTTGAGCATACATTAAACTGCCAACAGCGGAAGCATATGGGACTTTCTCCATTTCATTTATTTCTGCATCATTTTGAGGACATTGAGATTTGGAAAATTTTTCTTCACCCTTTTGAACAGGTGCATCACATGGGGAGCAAGAATGCATATTAAACCTTTTGAGGATCTTTTCAATATATCCTTTCTGAGACAATCCAAGAACAACACGTGACCTATCACGATAAACCTGGATGCCTAAAACAACAGAAGCATCACCAAGGTCCTTCATATCAAAGTGGCTACTCAACATAAGTTTTGCCTCAGTGAGGAGTTTAACACAACTACTAGCAAGAAGTATATCATCAACATATAGAACGAGAATGATGAAATTACTCTTACTAGTTTTCAAGTAAACGCACTGATCTGAAGCATTTTCCTTGAAGCCAAGAGAACTAACAACCTGATCAAACTTCAAATACCATTGTCTGGAGGGCTGTTTTAGTCCATAAATAGACTTATTCAGCTTGCAAACCAAGTGTTCTTTGCCAGTTTCAGCAAAGCCTTCAGGCTGAACCATGTAAACATCTTCAGTAAGGTCTCCATTCAGAAAAGCCGTCTTCACATCCATCTGGTGAAGTTCTAAATCAAAATGAGCTACCAAAGCCATAACAACTCGAAATGCATCTTTTGTAGAGACTGGTGAAAAAGTCTCCTTATAATCAATGCCTTCTCTTTGGCTATAGCCTTTAGCTACTAGTCTGGCTTTGTACCTTTCAACTTTACCATCTGGAGTACGTTTGGTTTTGAAAATCCATTTGCAACCAACAGGTTTACAGCCAACTGGTAAATCCTCTAGATACCATACACCGTTATGAGACATAGAAGACAATTCATCATGCATAGCATTCAGCCAATCAGAAGCATGAGAACTAGAAATTGCCTCCTTAAAAGTAATAGGATCATCATCATCATTGAGATCAAACTCATGTTCTTGAAGACATACAAGATAATCATCTGGTATGAAAGGTCTGCGTACTCTTTGAGATCGTCTTAATGGAATTTCATCAACAACAACATCATGTTCCTGTTCACCTGCTACTGGTGTTGCCACACCATCTTCATGTTGAAGATTCTGACCATCATTAGTAGCTGGAATCATAACTTTTGTTGGGAAAGGAACAGCTGGTATAGGAACTATGGTGCGATCTTCTCTAAGGGCGACTGGTCGTGGTATATCACTCCCACTATCCAAGTCATCCTCAAAGAAAATCGCTCGATCAGATTCGACGACTCGCATAGAGTGAGATGGGCAATAGAATCTGCTACCTCTAGAACCCACACAATAGCCAATAAAGAAACCACTAACAGTCTTAAGAACAAGCTTCTTAGACTAAGGATTATAAGGTCTAACTTCTGCCTTACAACCCCATACATGAAAGTGTTTCAAACTCGGCTTCTTTCCACTCATAAGCTCATATGGAGTTTTTGGTATAGACTTGCTGGGCAGTTGATTGAGAATGTAGGCAGCAGTCTTTAAGGCATCTCCACAAAGAAACTCCGGCAATGATGAATGACTCAACATACATCTTACCATATCCATAAGCGTGCGGTTACGTCTCTTTGCAACTCCATTTTGCTCAGGAGTGCTAGGCATAGTATACTGAGCTTCAATACCACATTCCTCAAGAAATCTGGCAAAAGGTCCTGGGTTTCTACCTGTCTCATTATATTTACCATAGAATTCTCCACCTCTGTCAGATCTTATGCATTTGAAAGATTTGAACTCAATAGCGACCTTGAAAGATTTGAAAGCATCTAGGGAACTAGATTTTTCCTGAAGAAGATCTATCCACCCATACCTCGAGAAGTCATCAATAAAGGTGATGAAATACCCATATCCACCCATGGCAGTGGGTGTAATAGGTCCACACAAATCGGTGTGAATCAACTGTAACACATCATCACACCTTTTTGCTGCTTTATTTCTAACCTTGGCAGTAAATTTGCCTTTGATGCAATCAACACATATATCAAAATCAGAGAAGTCTAGATCACGAAGAATACCTTCCTTGACCAGCCTCTCAATTCGGGGCCTGGAAATATGCCCCAAACGTCGATGCCATAACATAGAAGAATGCTGATCAATCCTACTGCGTTTATTTCCAACAGCAGAATTAACAGACATGTCATGAAGATTTAACATATAAAGACCATCACGTAAGACTCCTAAACCAACGGAAATAGAATTGAAATAAACAACCAGTTTGCCACTACCAAAATCAAAGTTGTAGCCACATTTATCCAAAGCAGAAACAGAAATCAAGTTCCTTCTCATAGAAGGTGCATACACGGCATCTCTTAATAACAAATTATGTCCAGAAGGCAAAAGTAAAGAAACAGTTCCAATGTCAATAACAGAAACACCAGCTCCATCTCCCACAATAATCTTGGTCTCAGCATCACTTGGCTTCCTCAGGCTTGTGAACCCCTGCAAGGAATTCACAACATGAATGGTTGCACCTGAATCTAACCACCAAGTATGTGGAGGAAAATCTATGACATTGGATTCAAAGCAGGTTAGAGCCAGGAATATACCTTGCTTCTCTTGTTTCTTTTTCAGAAAGTAGCAATCATCTACCTTGTGGCCATAGTTCTTACAATACTTGCAACTACCTTTGAAGAAACCTTTCTTAGGCTGCAGATGTTGCTTTGCATTTTTCTTCTTTCCTTTTTGATCTTTCTTCACAAATTTGGTACCTGAAGTTGAAGCTGGGGTTGGAGCAGATGCGACAAAATGAGCACCGTGTGATTTACCCTTTTTAATAGACTCTTCCTCTTGTGTAACAATGGCAATCATCTCGTCCACCGTCCACTCTGCCTTCTGAGTATTGTATGAGGTCTTCATAACATCAAACTGTGAAGGAAGAGATTCAAGGACCCGGTAGATTAAAGTGCTTTCACTAATTTCAACTTTAAGAGATTTCAGTTTGTTGTAATAGTGCACTAACTTCATGATATACTCATGCACACCACTGACCCCATCATATTTAGTTTTATCAAACAAGGAAAGATACTGACTTTTCTGAGCCTTCTCAAAGGTCATGAATTTCTCCCCAACAGCTT
This sequence comes from Ammopiptanthus mongolicus, assembly GCA_039655645.1. Classification (NCBI taxonomy): domain Eukaryota; kingdom Viridiplantae; phylum Streptophyta; class Magnoliopsida; order Fabales; family Fabaceae; genus Ammopiptanthus; species Ammopiptanthus mongolicus. The sequence goes on along the minus strand of CM077346.1, from coordinate 83,653,428 downwards.
TATGATATTCCTTAGCATTATCAGTCTTTGAGATACTCTGCCTGATGGATTTCTCCATAGTATACTTCATCACTTTCAGACACACTCTATTAAGTGTTCCCATTTTTCATAAGTAATCCTCTGAGCTGCAGTAGACTCATTTGTAAGAGCTGCTGGCTTGTCTTCCCTCAAGGCCAAATCCAAGTCAGCAATAGTCAAGTAGAGATCCAGAGACTCTTTCCAGTCCTCATAATTTGTCCCATTTAGAGTTTTGACAGAATTTGGGAAGGAGGCTGATATAAAGACAATAAGGAATCATTAAGAATTTGCAAGATAATACGATTCCATATATATATATATATATATATATATATATATATATATATATATATATATATATATATATATAGCCAAACTTACCGTTGATTCAAATTTCTTATTTATTATAATCCCGCCCAAGGGTCCCGAACCATAATAAATAAGAAATGTAAAAGAAGAATAGTACAATGTACAAAACTTATATCATCAAAAAATTTCTAATACCGATAGAGTACTTGAAACCATAATTGACATAAGCATAAAACTATAACATTGTATAGCAACAAATTACATCAATAATAATATACCGATAGGGTATAATTACTATTAATATAACATTAATAAATTATTTAATAACACAAATTTTATATAATTATACCCACGATAGGTGAGTTTATAACTATACAAAATATCAACAGTCATGCTAAAACATATAATAAGAAAATGTATATATTTATATATATACAACATAGAATACACATAACTAAAATTGCACAAAGCTCTAAATTTGATTCCATCTATATGACACATTAGCAAAGAGAGTATAAGGCATCAAGGTGTCATAAACAGAGTAAGGAACAGTCACAACAAAATTTCAAGCCCAGAATCCGAGAGTATAGTATTAAAATGAATGAATTATTTTCGGATTTAGCCAAATAAAATATTTAAGGGTGTCCAAAAAATTCCAAAAAAATAGCATGTGCCAGAAATATTTAATAAATAATTTTAAAATAAAAAATAAAATTTTTGGGCCTCGGGAAGTGGGCCCACGCGTAGCCACGCGCTGGGCCCTGCGACTGGGCGTCGCCGAGAAGCTGTAAGAGTTTCTTCCTTACCCGTTTGGCTGGAAAACGGGTCAGTCTGACTCGTTACAGACCCGATATGTTCTCCGATTTTAGCCAACCATTTTTGAAACAAAATGACAGGTTTTGTTCGTTATTGTCCGATCTATAAAAGCCTCCAAACAATTTCACGTTTTCGGTTTTTAATCAGGAAGAAATTCGATGAAAGCAATTAGGGTTTAAGGACGGAAGACCAGCGACAATAAGAGAAGAAATTCTCTTAGTTCATTCAACCAAAACGCATAAATTTTCAGTACGTCATTCGAATCATATGCAGAAAGATAACCCCTCAATAAATTTTCGAAATCGTTTGAATAAGGGAAAATTTCATATCGAAAGAAAAAACAAACTTATAATTATGAAAACCGCAACAATAAAATACCAAATGCTCTCGATCCAGTTGACAAAAAAAATGTGAAATTTGGATATGTTGGTCGTGTGATGATGTTGAAGAGAAACCCCAAATCAATTTCAACAATTAACAGCCATAACATGTATCTATTTTGGCTCTGATACCAATTGAAGGAAAACCTATAGTTTTCAATATCTAAAACAACATAGAGATACAAATTACAGCATATTATATTTTAATCGAAGAATGAAAAAAATAAGAACTGTGTACCTTGGAGCATCGCAGAATCCATGAACCTTATCAGATGGTGTGAGGGGCGAACTGCTCTCTTTTCTGGTAAGCGCGTATAGTTCGTCTGACTGCCTAGTGGGAAAGCAGTCTATTTAACCTACCAGCAGAGAGTAGGGACCTCTCAACGGGTTAATAGTAGAATGACCCAGCCCATCATAGGGTCACTCTCAGAAGATACCCAATTACAGATTTTACCAATTGGCTAATGATAATAAGAATAAAATATTAATTACATAACTGATATTTAAATTAATAAATATATTTTAATTATTTGATTAATGCAATCCATATTTTAAATTAAAAAATTTAACACAAAATTCACGTTTCTGCGATTCTGCAGAAATCGCACCAGCGCTGAGCGCTAGGATGGCAAAGAAGAACTGATGTCCAGTGCTGAGCGCCCAAAAACCAGCACTCAGCACTAGGGCACCCGAGAGCAAGACTTGAAAACTTGAACTCTACGCTGAACACCAGTTCCCCTGCGCTGAGCGCTAGTGCCAGATAGCAAAATGATTATTTTGGCTTCTGTGTTTCTCCACTCTTACTCTTAAAGAGGTAAGGACTTATAATGAGTGTAAACAAAGTAAATCAATGTGAGGTACTAAGATATCAAGGGAGTTTTATTAAAAACATGTTAGAAAATATTATGGTGAAATTGGCGAGAAAGGAAAATTGTCATGAAGTGACATGTATTTAGAGATATGAACATGAGTGATGTGATTTTTTATAAGAATTGATGAACTATATGTTAACGTTCTTGTGGCATAGTGTGGGGTAACATATAAGTTGACGAGATGTCGAACATATAAATATGATGGGACAGTTTTGACGTGCCAATAAAGTGAGAGATTTGAGAGATAACAGGGTAATACTACGTTAATGCTATGATAAGTAGGTTAAGATATGTGTAATTAAGAGAGTATAGTTTTGGACATTACTAAGCAACAGCTCTAAATACGATAAGTAACGTTAGTCGAGACGGTCAATGTACAAAGTAATGTGAAGAAAGTAATTAATTGAAAATGAAGTAGATGAATATATGAATTATTGTTGTGATCTATGCTTATGATAGTCTGTGGGCAATGGCCTTTTTGTTCACATGGTTATTGAATTATGGATTTATTGTACTTTTATATATTGAGTTTTAAGCTTCGAAAGCGAAGTGAATGCTTATTGTGATGAACAAGATTTGCTGTGAAATTATTGACAAATGTTAAGGTAAGGTTTATTGACTCAACTATGTATTTGCGTACAAAGCAAATGTTGAAACTGATTTGTAAGATGCTTCTAGTTTGTGAATGAAATAATTGTAATGTTATTTACATGTATTTTTGATTGAGATCGTTATGGAAATTATCGATTTACCATTGTAATGGTTATGTTATGTAAACTATGTCAAAGCACATTGAGACAACTGCTCCTCGGAGGTCCCATTTAGTAAATTGAACTCATATCCTTAACGTTACAGCATAGCGTGATTATATAAAAATGCGAAAAAATAAAACCAACTAAACAACTGATACCACAACAACACATACATACAAATACATAAACATTATAAAGAGTATTGGCTCCCTCAGTAGAGCCTACAATCAACACCAACTATCAGAGTACACAACAACTATGATATACAACAGAATCATTATAATAAAAGAAAATACATAAGACTTCCTCTCATGGCCCCAAAATACATTTCGCTCAAACTAATATACGGGACATAACAAAACTGAGACCGTCTACCCAATCATGACACTAACGAGGGTAGTGATAACTCCCAACCAAAGCTCGCTGTCTCCGGTGATAGGTCTGCAGCGCCTCGTACTCCGTCTCGCTCTCTGACATCACGATCCGACGATGATGATATTCTCTCATCCTCCTCTCGGCGTGATGACGTCGGTCTCGAGCCACAAAACCAGTGCTAGAGGATGTGTGAGATCTTTAACCAGCATCTGAATCATGATGGTAGTCCCACGGCCGGTTCCACGGCCTCTCCAAAGGTAGCCTTTGGGCAATATGGAAGTCCCCTATGAGATATCTCCTTGATGATCCTCAAGCTCTGAAGTATACATTAGTCGGACCCGTATTCACCACTCGTCGCTGGGAGTAGTCAATTTCCCAAAAACGATCGTCCTCCTCGTAGAGCAACTCAAAATCTCCCAACACTAGGATCCAAGGCTCTTCGGCCAGCATCAGGCTCAGGAAATGTGCCATCTATCTCCTCAAGCAAATTCTTGATAGGATCTTCTCGTGCGATCGAGAATGGATAAAATACAACATAGGGAAGCACAGGAGATAAGAAACAACAATACATCATAGATAGAGAAAAAACTATAAAAAAAGATATACCGATAGCAACACACAACAGCATATAGTGTCAAACAATCATCTCCCAAGTTATTCTCTTAGCTACGGTCTCTCACACTCATGCATCTAATAACTATATAGACGCGGCCACGACGTGACATCCCTGACAGATCAAGATGTCTGATCCATCACTATGTGTCAGGACCCAACTTAGACGAACCTGACCAGCCAGAATGAGACTCCATTGTCCATTCTCAACGCCTTTCAAGCACACATAAATCATGTCATAACATAATAAAATACCTCCAACGAATATCAGAGTAAATATCTATACTAAACATAAATCAAAGTGGTCCCGAGTCAATACCAAAGGTTTAAAACCAACCAAAAAATTTACGAATCCAAAAGGTAACAAAACAGAAAACTATAAAATGGGAGATGTCTCATATGACTAAACCAAACTAAAATATAACAACTGCAACAGCTGCCCACACTACTCGTGTGCATGGGCTCCCTGAAATGGCTCTCCTCTTGGAGTACCTGAAGCTGAACCAAAAAGGGCGGGGGTGAGTCCCAAACTCGGTGAGGGATAAACATAACAATGCAAATAATGCAACATTTACATTTATTCATATTAATAATCATATCAAGTAATTCTTATCAATAAGAAAAATTAAACCATAGCAATAACAAATCGCCATAATCTTATTTCACCATTTAGCAAGATGCTTGTGTATCCCCTTGAAGTTTCTCACTGGAGTCTCCCGCTCCGACGGTGGCATTTATATCCCGGTAACCCCGCTGACCGGCAAGTGACCTCGGTCACTATCCAAACATCCCTCCAAACTCCGGGGTTTCTCACTGGAGGCCCCAACTCCGACGGTGACATTTATATCCCCGATAATCCTGCTGACCGGTCGTATACACAAAGTCTTGATCAATGTTCAAATCTAAACCAAGTACCACAAATATAATATATTATTCGGTTTCAAAACCGTATCATCAACTCACATTCCACACTCATAAATTCTATATCCATCATAATAAATAAAATCCTTAAACAAAATACAACCTGTAAGTAACCTGTAACAAAGCCAGATGCCTCATTTGGATACTACTAAAGTCTGATGAATATATAAAAAAATGGAACTCATGAGCAAATCAAGATATAAACCCATGAAACAGAGGTACACAAATGAATTATAACAATTGGTTATAACTACAATTCACTAAGGTGTATTGACACGGCAATTCATTGCCAATTATAACCTTTAGATAGAACAACACTTCACTACCTACCATCCAATCAACCAAAGAACGCAATTAAAACTCGCAAAAAACATAAGTTCATGCTTCTACAACAAATCATCAGATAAATGAAATATACTCTATATCCAGAAATAATATACTAATGCCACTTTTAACTTTAACAAAAGGGAGAAAACTTCATCACGTGACCAGCAGAATTTCTTGGCAAGGATGGCCTTGGATATATATATATATATATATATATATATATATATATATATATATATATATATATATATATATATAATAATAATAATAATTTAATAAGTATTAACATGGCAAAACTTCCTTTCTTTAAACATGAATCCACAAGTCGTAACAGTACTGCGTAAATTTTCTCAGAAGCACACCAAGCCTCCAGCTGCAGCGCCTTTTGCAAAATTTTCAATCCCATTAGCGCCCAAGCTACAGTCCGAAACAAGAAACCATTGTACATTTACCTATACCACCTATGCAGCAACACTAAAACAGAATCGAAACCCAGTTTTCACAGAAAATATATAAACAGAAACAATTATATAAACAAGCAATGGTTCACAAAATAATCTTGGAGCTTTTCACCAAGAATATGCATTTACACATTAATCACAACACATACACCATACGCACGGAGAAATCACACCAAAAGACACAATATCCCTCACCTGGTCTTGACGCCAAAGAAAGAGAAAGAGTGACAGAAAAAAAATGGTTCTTTGCGTCAAAAGTACATGTTTCTACCACCTCGGGTTGATGCGCTTTCTTTTCACTTTCTCTAGAGAATTCACAATTTCTGCGTTAGGATTCTAAACAGCTACTAAACCTTCTATTTAAACTCTCATGTTGCTCTCAACTTGACGAAAAGGACAAAAAGGATAAAGTCCTTTTTAAATAATTAAAACATATTATATTTTAAATTTTAATTTCTACGTCACAAAAACAAAAATTATTTATTATTTAACTCAACTAATAACCTTTTTTTTAATAATATTTATAAAATGCCAAATGAATTTAATATTTATCCTATTTTTAATAATTATACCTTATGTTGTTTTATAATTAAATTAGTCATTTTTAGTGGGTATTATATTGTGCCACCCCCTATAATGCATGATTCGGCTAACAGTCCTCTTGGCTCAACTCAACTCAACTCACGACTACGACATATTCCCCCACCCGCAGGTCAAGTCAGAATATTCACCCGTCAATAACTCAACTTATGGCATCGACATATCCCCCTATCCGCAAGTCAGGTCGGGATATTCTCCCGTTAACAACTCAACTTACGGTAACGACCATCTCCCCGCAGGCAAGATCGATCGCCCGTCGCCAACACAATGATGAACAACAACGATGCAACATGAACCTCATTGACTCATGTCAGGATCAACCGCTTAGTGCCTCAACAACAACTTGTACACAACTACGACCAACTTTCTCCAGGACAGCCGGGTATCAACTTTACATTTCAACATTATCGTATCATCATGATCTCTAGGTTGAGCACTACAACATATATATCCTCAAATTTCTTACTATATGCTCATCTCCCAATTTATCAGGAATTACTGCCTATATCTACTCATACCACAGTAATCACAAATATCATATTATAAGCAACCATAAGCATAATAAATAATCATGTTCATGATATAAACTCATAGGCACATACTCAAGTAACCCTAAGCATGTTACTAGGCACAACATACATATCAACATATCTCATGTTAAGCATACCAACACACAATCATACAATCTCAACATATCATAAAATCAACCTATCAATCCAAGGGGATACACAAGCATATGGCTCAATGGTAACGTGAGAATATAGCGAGTGGTTATCGCTAAGATTAGTTTTCATATACTAAACTGTATTATACAGTCTTATGATGATAGCATGATTATACATGTATGTATCTGCATTATTTGTTATGTTTTGTTTACCCTCGCTGAGTTTTGGGACTCACCCCCACCTTTTTTTTGTTTTAGGTTCAGTTACTCCGCGAGTGGAGCCATCTTAGGGAGCTCATGCACTTATGTAGTGCGAGCAGCTACTGCTGTCTTAGTTTCATTTTAAGTCGGTTTATTGTCATATGAGGTTTCTCCACCAATTGGAGCTTTGAACTTCATTCTAGTTGTAAACTCGTTTGGGCTTTATTTTTTTAAAACTCTTGTTGTTGAATGAGGGTCACCTTTGGCTTTCTTTTGGTATAATCTTTTACTTTGGTATTTACCTATAATATGCAATATACCATGTTATGATGTGACTTATACGTTCTTGGAAGGCCTTGGGAATGGAACAACGGAGTTCTATTCTAACCGGTTAGGGATGCCTAAGTTGGGTCCTAACACCGACTTACACCGCTAGATACACTGCCAACTTCGCCCATCAGTTAAGTATATAACGTACAATTTGCTCAATTTTTTTTTTTTTTTGGTATATAGAATATATTCTAATTTTTAATTGTACTATAATTATTGATTTTTCTAAAAATTCTTTCCTTAATGAAAATAATATATTTCTTAATTAATCCACTTGGAGAAAAGTAGAAAATGACTAGTTCACAACTAAAATATCTAACCAATATTGTATCTATTCAAAAGATTTTACAACTTGACTATGTATAGATACACTACCAACTTGTTTTTCTTTTACAAAGATACAGTACCGACCTTTGTCATGGAGACAACATATAGAGCATCCAATAATATATATATATATATATATATATATATATATATATATATATATATATATATATATATATATATATATATATAATCCTTTCAAATTTATATTGGAATATAATTATTGAAAGTTTTTACTTTCAAAAATCTTTCCTTATAATACTAAGACCTTTTACTTATTAAGATTATGTTACTTCTCATTTGTTGTTTCCAAAACACACTTAAGCATAAGTATACCCTGTCGCAGAAGTAATATAGGATAGAAGTTCAGATATCGTACCCAAGAGATTAATTGTGATATGCAGGTGATAAAGTAAGTACTGGAATAGAGAAGTCATTGTGCTATTTAGACTAATTAAATACTAATAATGATAAGATAATGATGTAAGCAATAAGAAGAGATAGTAAAAGAGAAATAAAAGAGTCGAGAAATTAAGAGTAAAAGAGCCTAGAGTCGTAATTTCATTTGTACTTTCGATACCCCCAAATCCTCGTTCTATTAATTTCACAGTTGCTTTTCGAATATCAATCCCTCTAAGAAAACTATTAATTGTTTATCAGACAATCAATATTCTTTTCCTCAGAGGAACCCAATTGTTGTCAGGCAAAGAGTTTAAATGATTAGAAAGCATCAAGAGTAAAGAGGTTGAATGACTAAACGGAGTATATCATGTTTGGTCATGTTATAATTTAAACCCCGGTTATCCTATAGATCTACTAATTTAATTGGGCTTGATAACCAAAATATCAATCAATTGATTAAGAACATACAAGGGTGCACAATACTAGTATGGGATGAAGAACAACAAAATAACACTATCCAAATTGCAACTTTGAAACCAAATAGAATTCGAATTAAAGCTAAGACATAGCAAAAAGGGTTTCTACTAATACAAGATTCACTACAACTCTAGTGGTGAACTTAGCTACCCATAATAATAGATAAAACCAAAGTCAATAATGAAAAACGCATCCTGAAGAGTTAGAAGAAGAAGTGTCTCCAACTTAACCCCCAGGTTGAAATCCTGCTCTAGAAATCAAAACTAACAAAAGTTATAAACTAGAAAGCTATTACAAAAGAGTATAGTACTCAAAGAATAATAGATGAGATTAGACATATTCAGAGTGGTATAGAGGACCTTTATTTGTAGGAATATATGAGAACTGACCCAAAATTTAGGTCTTCTACGCAGCCAGCACGGACGTGCTCTTCAGCGAGCACGACCGTGCCCTTTATTATGTCAGACCGTGCTCAATTCTACACGGGCATACCAACATCGTAAAACAACGTTGTAGTGCACAAACTGCAGCACGGGCGTGCTCAATGTTCTGCACGGTCTTGCTCTTCAGTTGTAAGGCCATGCTCGCTTCAATCAGGCCTTGCTTCTCTGAGTCAGGCCTTGCTTCACTTTGGCACGGGCGTGCTGGTATTTGGCACGACCGTGCTAAGTCTTCAGAGGTCAGCTTTAACTCATTCTTGTAAGGCTTTGTTTGGATGCATGGCTTGGAGGGCTTGCACGGGCGTGCTCACGCATGGCATGGCTATGCTTGACCTTAGAACTTCTGTATTCTCTCCATCTTAGCTTAAAAACCTTCACCTTTCTTCATAAGTTCACCAAATTGTCTCTAAACGTCAATTCTGTCAAAACAAAAGTACAAGGGAAGAAATACAATAATATTTATCATGAAATGCATCGAAATTCAACCCAAATACCCCTAATAAAATACACAGAATTGAGGTTTATCATCAATTTAACCTAATAACTCTTTATGGTTCAAATCAAAAGGATAAAAGGAATTTCATTTATTAATTAAAATATCATTAATTGAAAAATCAACTTTAAATGAGATTTTTTAACCAACACGTGGTTTGTCCCAATGATAACGAGCTCGGACCCTTTAAGCAAGTGGTCAGGGGTTCGATTTCTGACTCTTGCGTATAAAGAAAACTTGTTTGGGAGGGGGCTGCCCTTAAATGTCGTTCAGATCCCCCATAAAGATTAGTCACTGTTTACAACGGTTGATACTTTGTACAAATAACATGAATAAAAAAAAAGTGGGTTTTTTTTAATGAAAGAGGGAATTTTATAAATTAACATCTTACATAGTAAATATAATATTGAATAGGAAAAAGAAAAAAAATATTAATAATGGTATATAAAATCCATTCCAATTAATAATTGTAATATAAATATTTAAAACTTTTACTTTTTTTGGTATTTTCCTTATTAAGATTAATGTATAAATTTATGCTGTTCAAATCAAATACTGAAAACAAAGAAGGAAACCATTTATAAATAAAAATATCATTAATTTATTATATTATTTTTAAATCAGAATTTTTTTTTTTGAATTAATGAGGGAATTTTAAATTAGAATCTCACATTTTTAAATAGGAGATTAAATAGAGAAAAAACCAACAATACTAATAATGTTATGTATAATTCATTCTAATTAACAATTGTAATAAAAATATTTAATTTTTTTATTTTTAATTAATACTTTTTCTTTATTAGGATTAATTTATTTCTTAATTAATTAATTAAATTAAGATTTTAATTGCTATACACTGACAGTGTAAAACATTTTTACAAAGATATCCAATCATAAGTTGTCACATCAGTAAAAAAAAAATTGAATCTTATCCTAACTACCTTAAAAGTCATCTATACCATAATTGATGATTGGTTGTCTGTGTAAAAATGTTTTATACCGTCAGTGTATAACAATTAAACTCTTAAATTAATTTGGTTCAAATCGAAGACTTGAAAAAAAAAAGAGAAGTAAAGCATTTATAATAAATTAATAATTAATAATGGTATGTAAAATTCCTTCTAATTAATAATTGTAATATAAGTATTTCAATTTTTATTTTAAATTCAGACTTTTTTCTTATTAAGATTAATTGATTTCTTAATTAACCCAATAAATTAATTTGGTTCAAATCAAAGACTTGAAAAAAAAGAAGGAAAACATTTATAAATTAAAATGTCATTAATTATATAAATTAATTTTAAATGGATTTCTTTTTTTAACTAAAGAGGAAATGTTTTAAATTTGAAATTAATATCTCACACTACTTTTTTACATCATTTTGTACGTGGTTAATAATGTATAGGTTTGTGATTAATCGTGTGTATTGAATGGTTGACAGGTTAACCATTAACGCAAATGTACCCCTTAAACAACCCGTTAATAATCTAATACACGTGATTAACCACAAATTTACATATCATTAACCATGTATAAAAGTAGCGTTAGAAAGTAATGTGAGAATATAGAGTTTGATGATAAAATTAACGAGAACTTAAAAGATAAGAATAATCGTATTACACATCGATAGCATCATTTATGCTCTATATAATGTTTCAATAACTCTCATCTATTGACAAACCTGAACAATGGTCAATCACAATTCTATTGCCTTTTGTGTCTCTTTCATTCTAGCATGTTTATTTTTCTCAAAGTGTGATGCTATATATGATAATCCAAAACTTCATATTGTGTATATGGGCACACTTCCTAAAACACCATATTCTCCATCCTCTCATCATCTCAACATGTTGCAACAAGTCGTTGAGGGCATTAATAATGCACCGAATTTATTAATTCATAGTTACAAAAGAAGTCTCAATGGTTTTGCTGCCATGCTCACCGATCAACAAAAGAAAAAGCTAACTCAGATGGAAGGTGTAGTGTCAGTTTTCCCAAGTAGAACTCTTCAAACACATACAACACGATCATGGGACTTCTTGGGATTTCGTGAGTCGGTCAAACGAAGACAGGCTGTCGAGAGTGATGTTGTAGTTGGAGTTCTTGACACTGGAATCTGGCCAGAATCAGACAGTTTCAGGGGTCAAGGTTTTGGCCCTCTTCCAAAAAAGTGGAAGGGTGTTTGTGATGGTGGCAAGAATTTCACTTGCAACAAGAAGATCATTGGAGCAAGGTTTTATGTAGACAAATCTACTAGAGACACAGATGGCCATGGAACCCATACCTCATCAATAGCTGCTGGAAACATTGTCCATGATGCAAGCTTTTATGGACTTGCAAAAGGTACTGCAAGAGGGGGAGTTCCATCAGCAAGAATTGCTGCATATAAAGTATGTAATTCAGATGGATGTGAAGGTGCCTCTATCTTGGCAGCATTTGATGATGCCATAGCAGATGGAGTTGACATCATTTCTGTTTCATTGGGAGGTTCTGAACCAAGGGACTTCTATGAAGATCCTATTGCAATTGGTTCTTTTCATGCAATGGCAAGAGGGATACTTACAGTGAACTCTGCAGGCAATAGTGGCCCTGATCCAGCCTCAACTTTTAGTGTTGCACCGTGGATACTTTCTGTAGCAGCAAGTACCATTGATCGACGATTCATTGACAAGGTAGTTTTAGGAAATGGAAAAACACTAATCGGAAAATCAGTAAACTCTTTCACATCAAATGGAACAAAATTTCCCATCGCTAAAGAAAAAAGTGATGGAATAACTTGTTCAGAAGATCTTGCCATTATCTGTGAGTGTCTAGATAGTCATTTGGTGAAAGGAAAGATAGTTTTATGTGGTAGCGGCGGTGTTGTGGCTGAAAGAGGGCAAATTGGTACAATCATACAGGAAGGTACCGAAGGTAATGCAGCCTTTGTCACTTCGTTACCTTCATCAGTGTTGTCTTCCCATGACTATGTTCTCATTAGTTCCTACACAAATTCAACAAAAAATCCAGAAGCTGAAATACGAAAGAGTGAGACAATTGAAGATCATACTGCCCCTATTGTCGTTGATTTTTCTTCGCGTGGACCAAATATGATAGTTTCTGAAATTTTAAAACCAGATATAACTGCTCCAGGAGTAGATATCTTGGCTTCATTTTCACCAGCTGCTTCTCTCTCAGGTAGTCCTAATGACAAAAGATCTTCAAAATTTAACATATTATCAGGAACATCAATGTCATGCCCCCATGTTACTGGAATAGCTACATATGTAAAAACGTTTCATTTGGGTTGGTCACCGGCAGCCATCAAATCTGCTATTATGACTTCAGCGAAACCCATGAATGGTTCTAAGGATGGTATTGGTGAATATGCTTATGGATCTGGGCATGTCAATCCAGTTCAAGCTATTGATCCTGGACTCGTTTATGACATTTTCTATGAAGATTATTTGCAAATGTTTTGCAACTTGGGTTATGATAGCAAAAAAATCGAACAAATCTCTGGAAAAGATAACCCTTGCTCTCAAGCTCCTCATCGATCCTTGGTAAGGAATCTTAATTATCCTGCACTTGCCATTCATGTTCAGCCTATGTCATCTTTGAAGATCAAGTTTAAGAGAACTGTCACAAATGTTGGCATAGCAAACTCAAACTACAAGGCAACTATTTTACCAAACCCAAAAATCAACATTACGGTGGCACCAGATATTTTATCCTTCAAAACATTGGATGAGAAGCAGTCTTTTGTTGTCACTATCACTGGTGGTAAATTACCAGATCAAACTGTGCTTACCTCATCTATGGTATGGTCAGATGGCACCCACAATGTGAGGAGTCCAATTGTTATAAATGTTTCCAAATAGATATTGTAATAAATTTTAATGTAATAAAATTCATGGCTTTTCCTATTAAATTCTTGTATACTGAGACGACCTCACGTACGTAGGATAATCTCATTAGTCCCAAACTTATTTTATTAACTATAACTTAACGATTATGCAATTATTAAAACAGACGATAGCGAACATACAAACATAACCGCATACGTGCATCAGAGTAAACGCAACAAGATAAACGAAAACATATATACACACAGTGCTAAAAATATACGTGGCGGCCCCACAGTAGGGCTAGGTATATATACAGACTTAAGTACATTAGAAGCTGAAATACAAACAAGTACATCAAGAGACCTCCAATGTAAGATCCCTCGTTACATTAATAGCCCAAAATAATAATTAAAATAAAATAAGGTAAATAAAACTTTTCATAAATAAATACAGAGTAATGAGACAACCCCTTTCCCGGAGGTCCCATTGGTAACCCCACTTATAATTATTAGCGTTACAGCGTAGCATAGTAGTATATAATTACTGAAATATTTAAAACAAACAACATACTGATACCATAATAATTTATACAGACATAATAATATTGGCCCCATCAGTAGAGCCTACGACAATTGATACCAAAAGTAAAAGACTTCAAAGTACGCAACCAATAAAGTTGAAAGCATAGCAGCGGAAATAAAAGTACATGAGACTTCCTCTCCTGGCTCCAAAAAAGATACATGTCACTCAGTCCCCTATACTGGCCATAACAACTATAACTATCAACCCCTGATGTCTAAAGTCCTCCAGCACCGGGATCCGAGGCTCTCCCGCCAGCATCAAGTTCAACCGGGATGTCGTCAATCTCCTCTGGAAATTCCTCGTCCGGGTCTTTTCGTACAGTCGAGAATAAAGAAAATACGACATAGAAAATATAGGGGATAAGAAACAGTAATATGTCATAACTGGGAAAAATAGCTATATAAAATAATGTATATAGATAGCAACACTTAGAATCACAACAGTGACAACCAAACAACTCCCGAATAATTTTCTCTTAACTACTGTCTCTCACACTCATGAGACTAACGACTACATGGACGCGATCACGACGCGACATCCCCAACAAATCAAAGTGTCTTGGTCATCACTATGCCACCCCCCGTAAGGCAAGGTTCGGTCAAAAGCCCGCAGGCCCAAATCATCTCATGGGTACGACATATTCCCCCGCCCGCAGACCAGGCAGGAATATTCGCCCGTCAACAACGCAACTTACGGTAACGACATGTTCCCTCGCCCGCAGGCTAGGTCGAAACATTCGCCCATTCGTTAACAACTCAACTTTCAGTAACGACATATCCCCCCGCCCGCAGGCTAGGTCGAGACATTCGCCCGTCCATCTACAATTCGACTAACGGGTATGATCATCTCCCCGCGGGTATGATCATCTTCCCACGGGTAAGATCGGAATCGCCCGTGTGCCAACACAATGATGAACAATGACTATGCAACATGAATCTCACTGACTCGTCTCAGGATCAACACTTAGTGCCTCAACCACGACTTGTAGACAACCACAACCAACTTTCCTCCGGCTTAACCGGGTATCGACTTTATATCACAACATCAACAAATTAACTGTATCTATAGATTGAGCACTACGACACATATATATATCCTCTACTTTCTCACCACACAATCATCTCCCAACTTATCAGAAATCACTGCCTAGCTCTACTTAAACATTAGCGATCACAACAGTGCATAACTCACAACCAACAACAGATTCAATAGTAAAATCAACTTACAGATAAATCATGTTTAATCAATCATAAGCATATAGTAGACATCATACAATATCACATATAATATATCAAATATCCAATCACAGAGCATACATCCTCGACATACAGTAAATATCAACCTAACGGTCAAACGACCGCTAGTAGGGTTTGGGTCGCCTTACGGATATCAATATATATTATTTAAAGCTTACCTCTCTGACGGTATTGTGGTTCTTTCCCCCACCTTAGTAAAGTTCCCGAGAGATTCTGAATGCGGCTCTGCAACTTTTAATCGGGTGCGCGGTCGGAAATTCGAGTCCTGTCAGATTCTATACAACAAAACACAACCAGAAATTAAAACAGTTAATTCGTAAACTCCCTAATCCTTAGGATTAGCTACTGCCCCTATTTAATTAATTAGGCTAGGGATATTGAAATTCTATCAACTCTTGGATCAATGATCCTTAAGCATACCTAATACATAATCCATGATCAATTATCAAAGATTTGAACCAAACCCCTTAAATAAAAAATTTGGGGTTTCGGCCATCACACAAACAAAATAGGTGGAAGATTGATTTAGCTTCCTAATCACTTGAATTACATGATTAAGGAATGAAATAGGTGAAATTAAGAACAATGAACAAAAAAAACCCATTTCCCCCAAAATATACCCATTCGGCCTCTCTAAGAAAAATAGGCTAGAGGGATTATTTGATTTCAATCTCTTGGATTATGATAGTAGGGGATGATACTAGCTCACAGAAATTGGTTTGGCATTAAAAGGATTTTTCTACAATTTTATAGAGATTTTTGAATTTTTGATCATAAACTTGAACTATGAACTTTCAATGACCAAAATGAAGATTGAGAGCTCAAGAGTGAAATCTATACCTCTTAGGTGATAGAGGAGGATGAGAGGAGCAACTTTGCTTCACAAATTTCGTTGAAAATCCTTAAGGGAGGTGAAGAAAAATGGAGGTGAAAATGCAGGAAAAATGGAAGAAAATGGAGGAAGGAAGAAAAAGGAAGAAGAAGAAGAAGAAGAGGAGGGAGAGAGAGAGATCAGCGCTGGATGAGGAGAGAGAGAGTGAGATATTTTCTTAAGTTTTTACTTAAGAGTTAAGCAAGAGTAAAAAAGGTAATTTAGTAAAAAGACCAAGGGCAATTTGATCATTTCACGTCCCGATATTTTGAAAATCATTACGACACTGATATGAGTCCCTAGATGGCCTGACATAGCCTTGACATGAAGATTATCCGCTCATGGGCTTCATAAAACCCTTACACGGCTCGAATCGTCTCCCAAATCGATTATCGGCCCGAATATAATATATTATTTTCATTTTCGAACATCGGAACAAACTTTTTCGAAAATATACGAAACGTGATTCTAAGACTAACTGCCTCGTTCACGAGTCCAAATTAGGTCTTGATAGCAGTAAAACACTACTGTCAATGAAAATCGCAGACTAGGCTCCGTCTGAGTTTTCGATCGAAAATCGTAGACCGGGCTTCCTACGATAGCGTAGAGCGTGACTATGGTTTCAAATTAATTTATTTCATTTTCTAGACCCTCCAATAAAATGCAATCACGTAAATACGGATTAATTACAAAAAATAAGAAAATTGGAGTGTTACCAATCCAAATAAAACAGTTAAAACAGTTAACGCTAATAAGGTTTTAAGTTAATTAGTTCGGGTTCCTAATGGGATCTCCGAGGAGAGGTTGTCTCATTGATCGAATATGACTGGAACATATTTTTCAAATTTTTGGTATGTAACCTGAACCGAACTAACCTGATTAATTGAATTGGTTCGAATTGATTTATTGGGTTATCCTATTTTTTTAAATTTTTAATTTTTTCGAAAAATAGTAAGAATTCTACAAAAACAAAAAAAAATCAGAAAAAATATAGAATATTTGAGGTTTGAGGGAGTGGGACAGTATTTTAGGGATTAAAATTCTTCTTCAGTCACGAAAATGACAGATTCGAAGGGATGAAAGTGATTTGTCTCCAAAAAAGTAAAATAATAATAAATAATGTATTAATTTAATAATAATAATTGGTTCAGTTCGGGTTGCACAAGTTTAAGGCTTGAACCCGAGACCCAAACCGATGGTGTTAAAATTCAACAATTTAAGTCCAATTCAAACCAATGAATATGTGTGTTCATCAACCGATCCAAACCGAACCAAACCGCAAAAACTAAAAATCGCAAAAATCGAAAATCACAAAAGACCACTTTTTTTTATTGGATTGGATCGGATTTCGGATCCCCTAATGAAAACCGATCCAATCCAATCCAAACTGACCTACTATATACATATACTATTATTTTTGAAATTATAGTACTTTTCATACTGAAGCATTATTTTTCATACTTTTATGAACGAACACTCATATTCTCTTTAATATTTATGTTGGAATTGTCAAATACTAAATGTATTGAAATTCGTATAGTTATCCATGTACCTAGGAATCAATATTCATGTTCTAAAAGATTTCATGCATGTACTTAGAAACTAGAAATACATTAATTTTAGTATATACATGTTTAATGTTGGTATTTGATGTAATATAACTATATAATGATATATCGGTAAAAACCGAATTATCCAATCCAATCCAAACTGCATTTGATTGGATTGGATCAGATTTTTAAGGAAGCAAACCGATCCAATCTAAACCGCAAGTTGTTTCCATCTTTGGATTAGATGGTTTTTTGGCTCAAAACCGATCCAATTCAATCTGCAAGCACCCCTACCAGTACTGATCTAAACCGCAAAAATTGGTTTGGTTCAGATCCATTGGGTTTGCGGATTGGATCGAATCCGCTAATTGGCCTAAAAATACTCGGTTTCACTAGAAGTGACAAAAAGTAGTTTTTGTGTTTGGTTGAAAAATTTACATTAAGTTTTACATTGCTTTCAAAATAAAAACATTAAAACATAAATCACTTCACTTCAAACTCAATTGTAAATAAATTAGTTTTACAAAATCAATTTTATTGAAAATCACGTTTATCATTTTACAAAATCAATTTCATTCACAATTACATTCTTAAAATTAGGGTTGGACTAGTTTTTTTCACCGACCCACACCTGAACAACCCGGAGCAGGAAACTTGTGCGCGAGCATCAGGTTTGAGTTTGCGAGTCATCAGATGTGTTATTCAGAAACAAACGGATTAAGTCGGGTAGTTTCGGGCTGGGTAAAAAAAATTTGTTTCCGCTTGTACTCGCCTAATGCAGTTAAGATAGAATTTTTTTTGCCTCGGATTCCCCCTTCAATTTCATTGGTTGCCTCAGATTTCTATTCAATTTCACTGGCTCCTCATCTTATCCTTATCCTTTCTCACTCCCCAATGTTACAAACCCTTTCATTTCTCAAAATCATACAGATTCTCTCGTTCATTCCTCTCGTAAACAATCTCTCATTCCCAACAAAAACCCTAGCGTCGTCGCCCCCCTCTCTGGTTCTTCTCTCAATCCCCTCACTCTACCACCATGAAGATTGGCATAGCACCACCGTCATCAACCACGACATCGTGTTTTCTATTTTCTATTCTGCGAAGTGCGAACCACTTTTCGAACTGTCGAGCCACGCGAACTCTCTCTCATGGCATCATCTCCACCGCAAAGACACCCACAACCACCACCTTCTTCCATGGGCACAGGCACCCACGCCGTCGTCAAGAGCACCACATGGCCGTTGTCCAGAGTGGTGAGCACGTCGTGGCCGTGGTCCAAGTTTCAACCTTTTTTCTTTTGCTTCTATTCTAGAAGCTTCTGCTTCTTTTTCGTTTTCAAGTTTCAAGCTTTTCTGTGTTTGTATGTTGTTGTGTTGTTGTTCTTGAACTTTTTTTGGAATTTTGTTGAATGTTTCATGTATTATGATTATGGGTTTCTCCTACTTCTGTTTACAATTTTTTTTTATCCAAGCCGCTTGAACCCACTCGTCACCTGTTCAACCTGCCCAAACCGGCACTCGTCTAAACCGATGCCACAAACGGCCATATAGTCTCCAGTTCGATTTTGGTCGGATTGAAATTTTTGGGCTCGAATCCGACTGCAACCGATCGGTGTCCAGCCCTACTTAAAAGACACTAACTTCCTTGGGTCCACAATGTTACTACGGTGGACCTCTTCCTTCCAAACTTTTGGCAAAGACTTTTTTGCTAGCTTTTTATTGGCAATTTTGCAATTTATCAAGCAGCATTCATAAGCATTTATTATTACCAAAAAAAAAGGGCAGGCTACTTCTATATGACAAAACTGTTGATTTTGGGATATAATAATCAGATTGAAATTAGAAACATAGATAAAAGTGCAACACAACACAAGAGTTCCCAGTGTGGAGGAACGAACCATTCTAAAACCCAATGGATTTGAATTCTTCTTTTTCCAACACAACAATTCCTGTGAATGGCACAATCCCTGTTGCTTCAACCACAACCACCATCCCATTGGAAAACCCTCCTCCGGCCACCGGTTCCGGTGACCGGAAACCCATCGCGTTGTGGCCAGGGATGTACCATTCTCCGGTGACCACCGCTCTTTGGGAAGCGAGGACGAAGATCTTCGAGAGGCTTCTTGACCCACCAAGGGATGCCCCACCACAAAGTGAATTGCTCACGAAAACTCCCTCACAGAGTAGGACCAGCATTCTGTACAACTTCTCCTCTGATTTTGTGCTGAGAGAGCAGTATAGGGATCCCTGGAATGAGGTCCGGATTGGGAAGTTGCTGGAAGATCTTGATGCCGTAGCTGGAACTATTTCAGTCAAGGTACCTACCATGTTCAAGTTTCTTTTTATTATTTTTTTTTATTTTTGAGGTTTTTATGAGAATTTGTTATGTGGGTATTGCTTGTAATATGATGAGTAATATCATAATGATTAGATAAATATTAGTATTTTATTATGTTTATAATGACACATCAGGCTAATTTTTAAAACTGTTGAGTGTTAAAGTCACACATTGGTTGAATATGGAGGAAAGAACCATTTATAATAACTTGGGCAATCACCCGTATGAGCTAGCTTAGCTTTTGAGGTGAAGTTAAACTTAGTTATTCTTATATTATTCTAGAGTCTATCTCGATGATGGCCCACTCGCTAATGTCCAATCGTGGGCATGATGGGGTGTAAAAGAATCATTGATATGACTTGAGCCCTTCCTTTATGTCTAAGCTAGCTTTTGGAGTGAAGTTAGGTCTAATTATTATAATAAAAACATTATTTCTCTTTTTTAATTTAAGATTTGAGTTTTTATGTTAATATTATATCTCGTATCATAGTCGTGTTATGTCCAATAATTTTTAAAACTTATCGTATCTCTGTATCCGTGTCCCATATCGTATTCGTGCTTCCCGGGTCTTCAAACTAGGTTGAACTTTGATGAAAGGCATTTGTGGTTTCAATTTTTAAAAAAATTATTTCCTGTTGTGTTTTCTGGTTTTTTGAGATTTTTATATGGCAATTGATTATGTGGGTGGTGCTTGTAATATATGATTATGTGATCAGTTAGGATGTAAATGGTGATGGGATTAACCTCTGAACCAGGCTGTACTTTGATAGTAGGCATTTCTGGGTAATGACTTGTTTGTTATGTAATAGGTCAATGTAGTTTGATACGTAAATTCAGGAAGTTTTGACATGAACATTCATTTAAATTTTGAAACCTGAACTTGGGTATTGCACCAAGTAGATTTTTGGCTTTTCTTGCAATGAGTTGAGTGTGATACATGACTAGTTAGTTCAGTTATGTGGAGTAAAATGTCTATTGTAAATTTTAATCAAGACATCATGTACCTATTTGACTGGCTTATTTTCAATTTGTTTGTGTGATAGCACTGTTCTGATGAAGCTAGCACAACAAGGCCACTTATAGTTGTCACTGCTTCTGTTGACAAGATTGTATTAAAGAAGCCAATTAGTGTTGACATTGATCTCAAAATAGTCGGTTCTGTTATATGGGTTGGACGGTCCTCAATAGAGATTCAACTGGATGTTACTCAGTCCAAAGAAGGTACATTTCTTAGGGCTCGCACATATTTGTATAATTCATGGTGTCTAAACTCAAAGCAATATAGTTTCTCAATTTATCATTGCCTCTCATGACAGGGTCTAT
The DNA here is from genome assembly GCA_039655645.1 of Ammopiptanthus mongolicus. Taxonomy (NCBI): domain Eukaryota; kingdom Viridiplantae; phylum Streptophyta; class Magnoliopsida; order Fabales; family Fabaceae; genus Ammopiptanthus; species Ammopiptanthus mongolicus. The sequence continues at coordinate 83,631,905 of CM077346.1, read as the reverse complement.
CATATTGCACAAACCTTATATAACTGTAATTTAAGGTGTTCTTGCACAAACCTTCACAATGTAGTAATCTCATTTTCATTTTTATTTCCTGAACTATTTCCTTATATTCTCATTATTTTCTTTTTTATTTTACATCACACTTACTCCACATCTTATGCATTATCAAAATGCTTGCAGAGGGTGGTGATTCAGACTCAGTAGCACTAACAGCCAACTTCATATTTGTCGCTCGAGACTCAAAAACTGGGAAGGCTGCCCCAGTGAATCGACTTGCACCAGAAACTGCACATGAAAAACTTCTTTATGAGCAAGCTGAAGCAAAAAATAATTTGAAAAAAAGGAAAAGAGGAGGGGAAAGGAAAGACATTGTGAATGGGGAAGTAAATAGACTTCAGACCCTATTGGCTGAGGGAAGAATTTTCTGTGACATGCCAGCCTTAGCTGACCGAGACAGCATTCTTCTGAGGGATACCCGCCTTGAGAACTCTTTGATATGCCAGCCACAGCAAAGGAACATCCATGGTCGAATATTTGGAGGTTTCTTGATGCATCGTGCATTTGAATTGGCTTTCTCAACAGCATATACCTTTGCTGGATTAGTTCCTTGCTTTCTTGAAGTGGATCATGTTGATTTCCTAAGACCTGTGAGTATTTTCTCCATTCTTTAAAATATCACCATATGCCTAATCATTACACATTTGACTGTCACGTGATCCTGTACAATGTGCACAGCTGGAACAACCTTTGGTCCATAGCCAATTTGAATTTAACTTAAGTTATTTGCAAAAAAAGTATGATACAGAAGCTTTTGATTGTTTGAATTGACATCCAATATCTAGAACAACTTTCCTACACTTGTGTGTTTTGAGCATGTAGAAGAGAGAGTGAGAGGGGAAGGGATGTATTACAACATTTTTTTGTTTATTTACTTTTGGTGAAATACAGCAGTTAATTTTGTGGTATTATGTATGGTTCTAGGGCATTATGTCTGCTTACAGTCTTTCATACCTAATGATCCTGCAAATGCATTTTTGCTCTTATATTTGCCTGGCAACCATCCCCTACCTCTAACTTGTTTTATCTATACTGGTTTATGTTTCTAAAGGATAACAATGATGAAAACCGAGCCCATTTGCTTTGTTTCCCGTTTTCTGTTTTCATTTCTTGTTTTTATTAATAATTACAAAAATGTTTTCATTACGTTTCCTGTTTTCAAATATTTGTACAGGAAATAGTGAAAACACAAAAAGTTTTCATTATTTCTTGTGCAAATCTTTAAAAACAGGAAAGAATGAAACCAATGTGATATTTTTGCAATTATTAATGAAAAAAGGGAATAAAAACAGGAAAATGAAAACAAAGTAAATGGGCTGCAAACGATTTGCCAGTGTCATGTATCTTAAAGAAGAGAAATTACTGAGCAGGTTGATGTGGGGGATTTCTTGCGTCTCAAATCCTGTGTTCTGTACACTGAACATCACGATCCAGATCAGCCACTTATCAATGTTGAAGTCGTTGCTCATGTTACAAGACCGGAGCTGCGATCTAGTGAGGTTAGTCTTAACTGAACTGCACTTTAGACAATAATAGTCATTAGTATATATTACTCTTTTTATTCTTGCAATTTCTAAGTTATTAAAGGTTGTTGTAACTAGCTTTTTTTGTGATATTGTATTATGTGAAAACAGGTATCAAATACTTTCTATTTCACTTTCACATTACGTCCAGAGGCAAAGGCTATGAAAAATGGATTTAAACTTCGGAATGTGGTACCAGCAACAGAGGAAGAAGCGCGCCGTATATTAGAGCGCATAGATGCTGACAAACTGCAGTGATTAAGACAGACGAACATGTTGTATGTTTGAATTCTTTATAACATAAGAAGAGAAATAGCAATTAGCAGGTAAGTATTTAAAAGAGAGGAGTGCTAGCAACCCATTCTCTTTCCAACATACACTCTCCTATTTGTTGAAATTCATATGGGTCCCACTTGAATTTTATAGAACCCACATGAATTTCAACCAATTAGAGAGTATGTGTTGGAAAGAGAATGTTAGAAAGTGTGTTGTTAGTATTTCTCTTTAAAAGATTAGCTCTTACATAATAATGTTGCCGTCCATTCGTTGAGGGCGCAAAAATTTGCATTGTGTTTCTAGCATCGTTGGCCTTACTGATGCTTAAACAATTTGTCTACGAACCTGATATCCTTAGGAACCTGCTCATGTCTTAGACGAAGATTAGTGTCTAGCCCGAATTTGTCTACTTCTTGTCTTCACATATTCTCTGTAAGGAGATATTATATTAACTTCCTTTGGTTTAATTATTACATTCAACATCTCACTTGCTTCAGAATTACCCCAATTTCCTTTAAGTCGTCATTAACTTACTTTCTTGATATTTATATTTTATATTGAAACTCAAGGAAAGTTGATATAATTTCTAAAATAAAAGGGGTGTTAAGTGTAATTAAATCAAATTTCATGAAAGATCATTGTATTTTCCTTTTTGTAATTAACCTTGATTATGTAGAGTTGTAATTTGGAACATTAAGCACCTTTTGAACCTAAGAACTGTTCAAGTAGCATGAAGAAAACCTTGCGTTAAATAGTAAGTTAATGAATGAAAATTGAAAATACTGAAGAAAAGCCCCCTCCCTCGTCTTTTTTATTTTTTGTCGATAAATAACAGCAGTGATGAAACTTTTACAAGGACCAAGATGCTGTATGTGGAATTGATAAATAAACTAGTAAGTATCTCGTAATTGTATGGGTGTTTTTAAATTTAGAATAAATATAAAGAAAGATATGAATTTTGAGATATGACACTTGCCATATGTCTAGTACGATTACATTTTATGGTTTATGCGAATTTTGAATTTTTGGTTGCAGGGCAATTTCAATTGCAAGGTTCTCTCCACTTGAAAATTTATGAAAATATCTAAGGTATGAGAATAAAAATATCAAAAAGTTTTATGTAAAGAATCTAAAAAAAAAAAAAGAAATATATATAAATATTAAAATTAAAAATATAAATAATCGGTTCGGTTTCAGAAACCTTAAATATGAAAACTGAACCAGTTACTATCGGATATTAATTGGTTCAGATTCAATCCGAACATTTTCGATTCAGTTTTTCGAATTCGTCGGTTGATCCGAATCAATGAACACCCCTAACTCTTCTTACTACAACTTCTACATATGTTATTCATACAACCCTTGAATCGCTTAAAGCAAAATTCTACCATCTTCGATACAGTAGATGTTACCTAAATTTTCTCTTGAAACTCTTTGTACATACTTAGAACAACCTTATCATAATTAGGGGTGTTCATATCCAAATCGATCCAAAAGAAAACCGCAAACTGATCCCAAAAAATCGAAAACCGAATAAAATCGATGTTTATTGGATTTTTTTGGATCTTGTTTTGTAAAAACCGATCGGATGAGATTTTGAATTTTTTTTTGAAACCAAACCAAACCGCGTAGGTAAAATTTAATATACGTTTATTCTATTTTTTGCATTATTGATTTTTTATTTGTTGGTTTTTTTTCATAATAATATTTACTAGTTTGCTTTGACATAAGTTTCTACTATTTTTAATGTTCCAAACATAAAAAAATTGTTCTGGAACTACATGATGATATTTATTTATTGGTTAAAGTAATAATTTGGTCCTTATACGTGACATAGATTCTTCATTTAGTCCCTATACGTAAAAAGTTTGAAAATGAGTCACTACATGTGTAAATGTTAGCAAATTCGGTCCCTACATGTGCTAACGTTAGCAAATTCGTCCCTATCGTCATCAAGTTGGTCCTTATATATGACACAAGTTTTTATTTGTTCCCTAAACCTGAAAAAAAAAAATTAGATCGAGTAATAATATTAAAAATATTATTTTTAATATAAACTTACTTTTTAGATTCTTTAACTAGTTCCCTATAGGAAGTGGTTGTGATAAAAAAATCTAACAACATCAAGTATATGTCGACTTACATAATATTCTATAAGTACTGCATGAATATTTGAAAAAGAATCTACCATTTTCATATTGTTTAATACTTATTAATCGGGTTTTGATTTCTTTTATTAGAAATTTTTTGAATACCTTCAATTCTGAAAATAAATCAAGATGATTAATATCAGAATACTTATCAATATGAAAAGAATCTTTAGTTGGGTCCGAGCTCCTTAGCAGACGGTAGGAGCAAAATTATTATTAATTGCAAATATAAGGACCGATTTAAATTTTTTTTAAATTTAGGGACCAAATCAAAAATTTGTCACGTGTGAGGATCAATTTGCTAGCGGCAGGAACGAATTTGCTAATAATTGCACATGTAGGGACAGAATTTGCTAACGTTTACACATGTAGGGACTCATTTTCAAATTTTTTACGTATAGAGACTAAATGAAGAATTTGTGTCACGTATAGTGACCAAATTATTACTTTAACCATATTTATTTTAGACATATTTTATGAAATGTTATTACATGAATGTATCAACAAGTATATACAGATTTAATATTTTGTTCAATTTAGTTTGTAATATTGATTCTTTGATGTAATATAAATATAAGATAATGTGTCGATAAAAACCGAATCAACCGATTCAATCCAAACCGCATTTAATCAGATAAGATTTTTTTTAAGGAAGCAATCCAAACTGAACCGCATGTTTTTTAATCTTTGGATCGGATGACTTTTACCTCAAAACCGATTTGCAAACACCCCTAGTCATAACCAATCAAGGTTGGTCCGAATGGTGATGAAATCGGGTCCCTTAAGCAAATGGCCAAGAGTTTGACTCCTGATTCTTGTATATGAAAAAAAACCTGATTGGAAGAGGACTTCCATCTTGAATGCCTTCAAATCACCCGAAGGAGATTAGTCTCAATGAACGACCGGAAATACTCCTTGCGATCATATGCGAATCTAAAAAGAACAACCTTATCATGCATATCGTATTCAAATAAGCCTATTTTCTCTGAAGAAAATCTACGATCTCTCTACATATATATAACTCAAATCTTTTACAAGGATTTTTACAATTTAACAAGAACAAAGATTACATCATTTTGGGCCAGATCATACACGTACGCTCTTACCAGTCAAATCACCTGGTTCCAGGTTGTTTTTAACAGAAGATGCATCTAAGAAATCACTGACATGAGTCATATAGCTAAGGTGATGCACTATCATCATCTGAGGAGTGACACTGTTGCCTTACATGTGATCCAGGAAGAGGTTGTGGAAGCATTGGATTAACTGGAACAGGAAATTTATGGGCTGAACTAACCATGGTTCGCTCATTTATCATACCAACTTCTCTGCAGACCCTGTCAAGAACGGTTAAGAAGTCTCTTACAACCATGAAGATTCTAAATGGATGAGCTTCTTCCTTTGCCAAGTTCCCATGAAAATATTCTGTAATCTCCTTCACAAGGGACAAAGCAACTCTTTCTTGGGCTACAATTTTTGGAATTTCCTCCTCAGCCATTCTAATGAATTTGTTCATGGATTCTGTAAATTTCTGACTGCTTTCATCTGACCCTTCCATTTCATTTGTTTTCACAACCTCTGCAATGTATGCAATTCCTTTGGTAAGTTTAGAGACATCACTGCTGAGAATTTCAGAATCCATAGCAGCAGCCTTCTTCACATTTGCTAGCTCTGAACTCAGACTAGATACTAATTGGAGGCCAAGCCTCCTACACTTGGCATCTTCATTCAAAGTAGAGCTTGGAGTTTGATTAGTACCAGAGAGACGAACACCTTCAGTTCTAATAATTTCCTGGACAACAAAATGCAGTAGAGTGGTTTTCCCATCTGCGCCTTTGACATCAGCCAGCTTGAGAAGTGTATCAAGTTTAAAGGCCTGTGCATCACCACGGTTTGTCCCCACATTCATGCGGTTGCCAGTTTTAAGCACAGCCTCTAGAAGCTTCAAGAACATTCTACAATTTCGCAGTTCTTCACAGCCAGCCTGCAAAAGAATCAATCAGAAAATGGACAGAAACTACAACTCATACAAGAGAAACTTCCTGAGAAGTACATGAGGATTTTACTGAATTCTGCTTGACTGACTATTAAGAAAACTAGAAAAAAATGGCACCATAAGAAAATAATGGGGAGAAAGGGAAGAGAGAGGAGTAAAATGTAAAGCATCATGCTGGTACGGACATCCGAAATCAGAGCAAATTGTGAAAGAAGTACACTGGGTAAGAATACCAGGATAGAAATTAGGCCTACAAGTTCAATAAATTTTATATGCATAAGCCAAAAAAATCAGAAAGTAAGTGTTAATCCTCAGTATTAAATAATTCCTCATAACGGGAAAAAATAACTTCATATCAAATATTAAAAAACTGTTTAGACGACGACGACAACATAAACAACACAACAAACCCTTTTCCCACTAGGTGGTGTCTCAAACAAATCTAATATCAAAAATAAAAGTTCTCACTTCTCCGAACATCAATAATTTCACCTTCACAGCAACTGCTGGGACAGGCAATGAATAGAACACTGAGTGTGACTGATTACCTCTAGAGTTTGAAATGATTTCCTAAGATACTCCACTTCAGATTCAAAATTGGCTACATAAAGCATAGCTTCCACCCTTTTAAATGCAAAAGGCACATCGAGTACTGCCTTCAAAAATTTCTCAGCAGGACCAAGCTTGGTTGGTGAGTCATCTTTATGTTCCTTCAATTTATGTTCTTCTTCCTGGCTTGGTGCCATTTTTAACAAGCTTTCAAGCAGTTCTGTTCCAAGTGTATCAGCATTACCTGTAGAGAGGTAAATTGATTTAATTGCTCCATCAGTATTGATGTAAAAATGGGAAGGCGATGGGTAGAATTATTATTATCAATTAGCAAATTCTTATGCACAAGGACTTCAAGACAAATACTTAAAGACAAAGCTGCATGATTTCATTTTATTGAGAGAAAAATTTCTACCAGTTGCTAAACCTTGAGAACCACATAAATGATATCCATAAACTAAATAATAGAAATCATGTATTTTAGAACAGATTATTTTGTACAAATCTATGCTTTGAGCAAGCAAGGAAAGAAGGAATATAACCAAAAAAATTATAAGTCAGCTGAACAAAATTTTCCAGTAGCTTCAAGTTGTATTTAATAATCACAAATAATCATCTCTACATTTTTACTTATACCAATATATAGGGAACTTACATATCCTTTCTCTCACAAAAGACATGCACCTAACTTCTACAACAAAACTACAGCAAAAGGCAAAAGATGTTGCCAAATTTGTATCAACTTATCACTCTTATTTATCTTTATCATTACAAATCTTATCAATTTATTTTACCATTGAGAAGCACACAAATTCATTCCACTCTAAAAGTAAAGGACATTAAATTCTTAATAATGGATCAACAAGTTCCATGCATTAATAGCAACAGTATTCGAGAAGTAGTTCAATTACACGTCCAATCAATAATTACCACAAAACTAAAAACCATAACCTTAATCGCAAATGAGACAGTACCTTCTAAAAGTGCTTTACACACTTCTTCTACAGTCACATTAAGAGCTCTCAGCAAGATTGCAATATTTTGTGACTTTTTAGGATCAAGTACTCTTTCCTCCTGATTTGGGTGGGGAAGAACTGAGCCTGGAGTATTAACCTTGGGTTTCACTACAAACAATGTTTCGATCATTTCCTCATCCAATCTGCAGCGAACCCAATTTAATGTACTTAATTCAAGAACACTGATTGCAGCATATACATAAGAATTGTCAACTACTAAGTGCCCTTCATAAGTTATAATCAGAGTGTCCCTCTAAAAATAAGGCAAAAGATTCAACGATAAGTTTTATACAATAACTTGTATGAAAACACCATCTTAATTTTTTTACTGCCAACTTATTATTTAGGGTAATTAGAGCGTGAGTCTTAGCCCAACGGTAAGGTTACTACCTTGTGACTTGGAGATCACGGGTTCAAATCCTGGAAATAGTCTCTTTGCTTGCGGGGGTAAGACTGCATACATCTATGCTCTCTAGACCTCACCAGATGGGAGCCTCGTGCACTGAGACACCCTTTTTTATTATTGAAGGCAATTATGTCATTTAGATCAATTTAGACTTTAGTCCATATTATATCTTGTACAACAAACTGTTAAAGTCATTTTTCATTCCATATTATATTCCTCCATGCAGCCGATCCCTCCTAGTGGGAAAAGTCATTTTTTTTGCTGCTGTTGTTCTTGCTACCAAACCGTGGAATAGGAATGGGATTCTCATTCCTATTGCTACTCTTCTTCTACTGAATTCCATTCTTTGCACCAAATGTAACATAGATATCTAGAAAGCAATAAAGTTATGGCAACACAATTAAAAACCTTACTTAAAAGAGCTTGACTTCAACTGATCCCACACCATTCCACCATCAGAGCTTGCTCTCACTTTGTCCCAATGTAACGGCTTCAACTTCGGTTTCAAGGTGTTCTCAGTTTCCCCCAAATTCTGAGAATTTTGCAGCAACTCAACATGGGAGAAAACCTTTGTTGTTGGGTTTTGCATCACAAAAGGCCTGGAAGGTGGTATCAATTCAGGTGGCCTAGAAACTTGTTGATCAACAGCTGCTGAGAGAGTTGGCACTTCCCAGTGTTTCAGCTGTGGCTGCAATGGTGAGACTCCATTAGATCCAGCCTGATCGGGCCTAAGGGTAGAACAGGGCCGGGCCGGGCCAAATTTGGTTCGACCCAATATTTTGCCGGCCCCGCCAAGTCCTACAGGCTTGTTCAGGCTGGCCCAACGGGGCGAACCCAAATTGCCACCTCTACCAATGGGTATTGAGAGAAGTGGGATATCCCAGTGTGGCATAGATGGAGGAGGAGCTGCAAATTGGTCTAATACATTGTCAACATTTGATGATTCATTCAATTCTCTTTCTGGTGATGAGAGCAGAGTGGGTGACAAAGACAGTGATGACAGACCCGGTTGCTTAAACCGGTCCGAGAAACTCGAAATTCTCGGAGACTGATCTAAACTACCAAAGTGCATTGCCTTCTCCGGCGAAGACGGGAGAGAAAATGCGGAAGATGATGGTGAAAGAGACGTTTTAGATAGCCTTGGAAATGCATCTTCATTTTCCCCCAAAGCTCTCTGTGATGATGCATATGTAATTTTCGAAGATGGCACATAATGGTTGTGCACTGGTGATAGTGAAGGTGATGATGATGATAATAAGACTTGGTTTCGCTCCGGCGAAGAAAGCATGGATCTTGAAGACAAAGCAATTGATAAATTAGAGCTTAATTCGCCGCTTTTTTCGTAGAAATTCTCTGCAGCTATGGCCGGAGAGCCTGATCCATTTCCTTCATAGCCCAGAGATGATCCTCTGGGAGAGTAAAACTCTTCCTTTTCCTCGTTCCCTTGTTTGGAACTCGCAACAACACTCGTCAGCACAGCTGGTGCTGACGAGTGTTGTTGCAGGGCGAGCCGCGGAAGCGGTTGGAGTTCCGGCGAGTCCAATTTCCGGGTATCAGGAACATCCTCGATACCGCGCGAATTCATAACGGTACCTAAATAGAGAAACTCGGAGCTGGTGGTGGTTGAAGTGTGCCTTAGCTTCCGGGTTCCGTTGGCGGTTACAGTATCGGGCGGGAAAACACTGATGCTGTTTTCGGAGCTCGGAGTCTTATTGCCGGCGACAACATAACGCTTTCGCCGGCAATAGACGAAGGCGGAGATTGTTATGATAACGGTGGCACATGCAACGGTGGTAATGGTAACGGGGAGGAGTTTGCTTGAAGAGGATTTGGGTTTGGGGGACTGAGGGAGGACAAGGGAGGAGATGTTGGCAGGGAAGGAAGCAAAGGTGGAAAAGGAAGGAGGAGGAGGAGGAGGAGGAGGGGGGAGAGAGGGAGAAGAGTAGAATGGGAAAAATGGTGATTGGTTAGGAGTGGTGGTGGTTGTGGAGAATGGGTGGTTGGTGTTTATGGTTGAAGAAATAGAAGAAGGGAGAGGTGGTTGAGATGGAGGGAAAGAAGGTTCATTGAGGATTCTTCTGTTTTTGTTGGAAGTGAAAAATGGTTTGGAGGAAGACACTTGCTGGGGTGCACATAAGAAGAAGGAAAAGAGCAACAAGAGGAGGAGGAGGGTGTGCATTTTTTCTTTTATTCTACTATGAAGCTGTGGGAGTGAATGAAGGTTTGAGAAAGAGTGAACGAGGGTTTGAGAGAGTGTAGGAGAAGCAGAAATGGAGGAAGCTCTGTGGGGACATTTGTTACAGAGGGAAAGAGAGGGGGGGAGAATCAGAAGAAAATAAGAGACAGAAAGAGAGAGTTTGTGTGTGAAAAGGTTGAATTTGTAATGGGATGAAGAGAGGTGACTGACTATGTGAGAGTAAATTTAGGTAGTGTTGTGTTGCATCCAGCTAAGATACCAAAATGTCTTTGTGTTTTGTACGTCCTGCCCCACCTTAGTCTACCGCAAATTTGGATTCAAAAAGCACTGTGTTAAAAGGAAATAGATTCTGAACACAAAACTTTGGTTTGTGTTATTTAAAGATCAAATTTTATATACTTTATATGATATTATATCTTTATAACTTCATCTTTCACTTATTTTTCCTTTTGAACAAATGTCACTTACTTTTTTTTATATATACGTATTTTAAAAATATATCAAAAAATAAAGGAGAGTATATTGTTATCCATATTTTGATGTTCAAAAAAACATAACTCCAAAAGTTTTAACAAAAATGATATTTGTACACTTAAATTTTAAGATACTTGCGACACCAAGTTATCCTTTAATGAAACTTAGTGAACGGTGAATGAGTTATCTAATTTTGCTTAATAATGTATAAAATCTTGATTAATGAAATTCAATAAATAATTAATGAGTTACCCAATCTTGATATACCATTAATCAAACTTAATATTAATCATGATTTTGAACATCATTAACTAAGTGTCGTAGGTGTGTGAAAATTCATATGTACAAATATCATTTCTCAAATTTAAATAGGAGAAATGATTTTTGAACATCAAAATGGGACAATAATATGGTGTCTTTTTGTTTTTTAATGTATTTTTGAATTGTATGTATACAAAGAAGATAAAAAATAAATGAGAGATAAAAATAAATATATATGATATCACATGTGGTGTCCAAAATTTGATGTTCGAATAACACAACGGATTAAACAAACCGCTTTAGGTGAACAATTCTCTCCATATTAGCTAGAAATCATCCATGAAATTAGATGAACAATAATCTCTATACACCTTTTTTTTTAAGAAAGAGTTCTTACCTTATCTTTATTATTAGAGTAAAAATTTAAATTAGTCCTTGACAAAAAAATACGATGACATTTTGGTTCCTGAGAAATAAAAATATCAATTTGGTCCTCAAGAATGTAAAATACGGATCATATTGATCCTCTTTTGAGTAATTTTTAAGGATATTTTAGTCCCTATCAAAAATCAATTTAATCCATATTTCATATTTTTAATGACTAAATTGATATTATTCATTTTTTAGGGATTAAAATATCACCATAATTTTTTTTTTTTGGAGGATCAATTTGATTCCTTTCTCTTATTATTAATAATTTCCGTTGATGACCATCTTTTCCCGGACTTTAAGGCATTTAGTACAGTTTATGCTTTCTTTCTCTCTCTTTTTTTTCTTCTTTTTTGTCATTTTTCAAATTAAAAAGTTCTTCTTTTTTGTCAATTTTCAAATTAAAAAGTGTTCCCACGTTTTCCTTTTAAAAAGTGAAGATATTTTAACTTCTTGTTGTAAATAAAATAGAGGAAAGGGAGAGAGATATCAAAGAAATACAAAGCTAATTATAATTTTTTAATACTATTTTTGTAGGAAAATATCATTGTCTTGAAAATCGGATCGGCTAATTCATCCGTTTGATCGAGAACGTACCAGGTGTCCGGTCCGTTCAATCCAAAAAATCGTTGGTTTCAAAACCGATAAAGAACCAAAATCGATAGTGAGAACCGATTTGAAACAATCATTTTTTTATTTTTCAATTTTTTTAAAATTTTTATTTTTAAATTATATAAATATAGTTTTTAGTCAAATAAATGTCCAATAACAAGTTATAAAAATACATATATATAATTTTTTATTATTTATCCTTCTTTGTTGATTTTTTAACTTATGAAATATATCTTGTCAAAAAAAAACTTATGAAATATATAATATCATTATTTTATGTTAATGTAAAATTTAATTTGTCTTAAATTTATTACTTAATATAACATAAAATATTTAAAAATATTTTTAATTATCACTAGTTCGATCATGGTTCAATTACGGTTGAAGCTTTGAAAAAGATACCACAATGAGTAAATTAGTGCATTTTAAAAAAAAAAAAAAAAACAGATTGTGATAAATATCCATGAATATCCGTGATATTCGCGAAAACCTTCGATACCCGTAAATACCTGACCGTTGGGTACCCATGCCGGTGACGGGTGGGGATGGATACAAATTTCTCCTACCACAGGTGGGGGCGGGGGAGGATTACCCGTGCCTGCCCCGCCCCGTTACAATCCCTACCTATATCTATTCAAATTTACGGGTAATTATACAGACCCAAACTCATACCCATAAAACAGATATGTACCCTATCCATCGTGAGTATTTTTTACGGGTACCCAACGGATAGGGTCTGGATTATCATCCCTAACTATAATCATAAATCCCTATTAATGACATTATTAAATTTTAATCACGGTAGTCATCAAACACATGTTAACTGTACATGTTTTACAATGGTGTATTTTTTGAAACATGATTTTAAAATCATTACTTTCGTACTCATATTTTTTCTTGTTTTTTTTTTTGGTTCAATGGGCCTTATTTTCAAATTTTGGTATTGAGATTTCAAACATTTTATTGTCTGCTACTTATATTTAAGAGTTTAATTGTTATATAATATCAATATAAAGTTTTTTACACTGTCAATCAATCAGATCTCATGGTATGAGTGACTTTTAAGATAGTTAGGATAAGAGTCAAACATTTTTGGCTTATGTGTCAATTTCTGATTGGTTGATTGTATAAAAAATCTTTACACTAACGGTGCATACTAATTAAATCCTATATTTAATACAGTTTTAATTATTTATTATTAAATTTGAAAGGAGAAAAACGACGAGAATGGTTGATTGTGCTTTTAGAAACTTGTTCGTTTATAAGTGGAAATCCCATTCTTAACGGATTTGAGAGGATTGGGATGATAGAGAAACATTTTAAGAAAAAATTCATAGTACTTATACCATTATTCTGATGGTTTGTATGTGTCAAAACAAAAGATATCTTTTGGTTGTTTTACTAAAAACTTTAGTTAGTAAAAACAAAATATTCAACCTATTTACCAATTTGTTGATTCAAATGAAAAGAGGTTTGAGTCCCTTAAACATATAATCCTGAGTTCGATCCTGAATTCATACGTATAGAAAAATATTATTAAGAGAGGTCTCTGATTAGATACCTGACGGTCTCCCGAGAGATTAGGGAAGGATACTCCAGAAAACAAAAAAATAAATAATACTCAACCTAGTTTGCTATTAGGGAAGGATACTCCAGAAAACAAAAAACAAAAAAATAAATAATACTCAACCTAGTTTGCTATTAGGGAAGGATACTCCAGAAAACAAAAAAATAAATAATACTCAACCTAGTTTGCTGAACAATATAAGACGATATCAATCAAAATTAAAGAGCTATGTTATTTAAACAACAAAATTTGGACACCGTATCTAACATCATATATTTTATCTCTATCTCTCATTTACTTTTTATCTTCTTTGTATATACCCATCTCAGAAATACATCACAAAAACAAAGGAACACCGTATGGTATCCCTATTATGATGTTCAAAAATTGTTTCTCAAATTGAGGAATATTATTTGTACATCCAAAATGGGACACCTATAATAGACACCTCATTTTGAGTGTAATTTTTTTTTTTTAACTTCAATTGCAAATTTAAAATATGTTCAAGTTGTGCACATTCAAAATGAGGTGTCTACTATAGGTGTCACATTTTGGGTGTACAAATAATATTCCTCTTGTTTAATACAGGGAATGATAGTGTTTCCCAATCAAACACTATTGTAGTTTCAACTTTAATAGCGCTTGTCTAAAGAAATATTATTAAAAATGGTTAAACTTTAATAATGCGTTATTAAAGGGGGAACTCATTTTTTTTTTAAAAAATTTATTTGGTAAAGATGGTGTTTCTTTGGGGATAGGCTAATAAATTAATAATGCCTGAGGTCGACGAGGGTGGAGAGTGATCGTCGGTGCACGAACAAGGATCGATTCCTGACAGATTTTTAGGCAAAAAAACACATAAATGAACCGAATTCACATCACAATATGTATGCTTTAGTTTTTTCAATTTGAGAAGATGAGGATGTGACTATATCTTGGAAGAAGAAACATGTAGTTGCTCTTTCCTTTGGAGTGATATGTGGCATTCTTTCTTGGAAAGCACTAAAAAGCTGACAATGTTAATTATCGAGGAAAGTGCAAGACGCAATTCGGTTGAGGGCCACCCATGGCATTGTTTCAACTATTATATTTTATTTTTGGCAAAACTACTCTTTTTTATCTCCTATCTTAATTGTTTTGTTTAACTTGATCTTATTTGGATCGAGTTAGTCCTCTATGTTGGTATACATTAACACTGGTACCCTTTCTGCCAGTTTCCATCTAACACCGTTCAATCTTCCGTCAGTTTCTCTCTCTTAGTTTCCGACAAAATCCTCCATCTCTTTCGGCGAAGAAGGTGGAACCATCATTTTTTTCGTCGTTGAACAACCCAAAATCGTCATCGTTTGGATATGTAAAGGAGGCGATTGCCCGTTTTGGAGGAAGAGAGATAGAAGAGAGAGAGAGAGAGTGGAAAGATATAGAGAATAAAGAAAAAGAGAGGGGGGAGAGAGAGAGAGAAGAGAAGAAGAGGAATAAGAAGAAAGAGAAGGTAGCAGTAGTGATTTAGCTTCCTTGGCCTGAAAAAAATGATGGAAAGAAGAGAGCGAGAGAATTATTTTTTATTGAGTTTCAATAAAAGTTGTGATAATATTAGATAAAAATTGATGGAAAGGGTAACGTTATTAACTTTTGCCAACATAGAGAATTAACTTGACACAAATGAAAGTTAGGAAACCAAGTTGAACAAAACAATTAAGTTAAGAGAGGAAAAGATTAATTTAACCTATTTTTTCTATTATTTCCAACTTTCACAAAAAAACAAGAGCAGTGTTAGTAGTATGCCTTGTACCTTTTCATGAGTGTTGCTTTTTACACCATATTTTTTTTTATACATCACAAATTTTTTAAAAATATTTAAATAATCCTAAAATATCTTCAACTATTTTAATACACCCATAATCTATATTAAAAAATACACCACTTCTCTCCCTTCTCATCCTCACTCCCACGATTTTTCTCACCTCAAAATCAATAAGGATTATTGAAGGAGTATTTAATTTGTGTGGTCTTTGGATAATTTATTTTGTATAAATTACAAAATCTCTCGCTCTTGCTCTCGCAGTGTATCTGATTGAGTAACTAACATTGATTGGCATGGGTGATGAAGGCGTTGCAGCACCCAGAACTGAAATAGAAATAAAGTTACGGATTTTGATTCAAAATATGACCTGATTATGTGTGTGCTCCAAAAGAAATGAAGGATGAGGATGGGCTTCCAAGCCCCACGGCAAGTACAAAACATGAGGATGGGCTTCCGAGAGAGAGAGAGGATGATTTTGAGGTGAAAAAAATGGAGGGTGACTGGGCGAGGAGGGAAAGAGGAAGAAGAAGGAAAGAGAGTGATGTATTTTTCAGTATAATTTATGGATATATTAAGATAGTTATGGATATTTTAAAAATATTCAAATATTTTAAAAAAATTTATGATGTATAAAAAAAATTGTGATGTAAAACGTAAGGTCCCTTTTCATAACATGAACAAAAGTAATAAAATATGAGGTATTTGTCAACGTGACAAAAACAACCCCAAACCAAAAATTAATTTCAAGCCAACCTTAAACTGATTATTTGTTTTTAAAATTGCACTAAATGAATCAAAAAGACGTAAAAACTGTTTAAATATAAAATGATACATGTGTAAGTATTTGTGAATACCATTATTCCTCTATTATTTGTACCCACCCTCCCAATAAGTTCTTTTTGGTGAGCCCCTCCCAAGAAGATGTAATGCCATATTTCGTCCTTCCAATACAGCCACAACTTCAGCATAAGTTCAATAATTTCTTTTAGTGTTTTAATCAAATAAGTTTTTGAAATTGTGAATCCACTATTGAATACTACTATTAATTCTTTCACTATTAATCTCAGTTTATTTTTTTGGTACCTATGTAATAGGTATGAAGTATTCGCTATGTGATAGGTATGAAATATTCGCTATCGTTAACAATGACTAATCTCTGTCGAAAAACCTGAAGGCACACAAGATGGATAATCCTCTTTTAACCAGATTTTTTTTCATTCGCAAAAACCAGGATTCGAATCCCTGACCACTTATTTAAGGGATCCAAGTCCTTACCACTTGAACCAATCTAAGTTAGTTATTAATCTCAGTTTTAAATCCTCCAATCAATAAAATAATACAACCGAAGTTAACCTTTGATTTATTTATATTTTGTTCTAGAAGTTAAATTCTATTCCTTGTGAAAATTTTACATATTTTCAAAAAATCAAATTTGAAGAGTAGTTTTTTTTTATACATAATTTTAAGAGGAGTTTAAATATGAATGATTTGTTTATAGACATTTTTATGATAAGATATTATGGCGTCTCGATGAAACGGTGGAATACTATAAATTTTGAAGTTTTGCATAACGAAAAATTGGAAAGATCAGAAAACATCTGAATTGATTCTGTATGTACAGTGTGTAAGGATCACATGCCATACAGCCACTATTTTGCAGTATTATAATTGCTGTCAAAACAAATTTGACAAATAGTTCCTCTTGTCATAATTGGTAACATCACTAACATGCTTTACACCTCTCTAAAACTCAATATAAAGTACAAGAACCACCCAAAGCCTTTTCCCACTAGGAGAGGAAAACTAAAAGTAAACAAGGAATAATTGTTGAATTAGAACTTAAACAATTTGATAGTCACCCGATTGTACTTCTGTCTAGAGTAATCGTTCCTGCCCAACAAATGTGAGTTGAGTGAGTATGGTATAACCAACAACACTATTGTGGCTTTGATGGAGTTGGGGATGATGGTGGCTTCAAGTCAGGGTACTGCAAAAAAGAAAAATAAGAATGGGGAAAGGAATCTCATTTTATCAGAGCATGGAATTATAAAAATTTATATGCAAGAAAGCAGTGGCATGCACTCTTAACAAACATAGATCATCACTATGGCTATGTTCCATGTTTTAAAACCGTGCATTGGAACATTTTATAATTAAATTGATCAAATTTGTATAGAAGTTTATAGTCATCTTCCCTTTTTACATAGAGATATATAGAAGAGAACACAATTGCATTGACAAAGTTGAAATATCTAATAATAGAACAAATCTATACTCCAATGTACATCTCCATCCAAAGTCAAATAAATTTAATTCATTCTTAAATTTACAGAACAATGTAAGTTGATATACAAATAACTCAGCGAGTATGATTGTTTAAGATACAATTACTATCAAAGTTCAATAGTTTAATCTAAAAGTATGATGACTCATCCTTTAGAGAGATTGCTTAACTATTAACTACTCATGAAGTGAATCCTATACTTCTGAAACTTCCAGGTTTTATTTGTGAGCTTCTATCAGAGTAGAAAGGAAACTAAAGAAATAAGGGCTCGTTTAGTGGTCAGGATAAGATAAAGACGGATAGGATACGAGAGCTGGATAAGGATAGGATAGGATATAAGCATGATAAGCTATTAACCTATCCGATGTTTGCTGTACATTAGATAATGATAGGATATGATATAAAATATCCAGAAATGATAAAATTACCCTTATCAAAATTACATTTTTTTTCAAAAATAAATTTTAATATTATTTGGTTTTTTATACATTTAAATTAAAAAATATAAAAATATTGGATAATATATATTTTTGATTTTTTAATTATACATGAGTCCATTTTTTAAATTATAAAAAATTAAATAAAAATTAAACTTGTGATATTTTTTTTCATTTTTTAAAAATTGCTAATTAAATCACATATTTTAATTAGTAATAAGGTTGATTAATTAAGTTTGAAATCATATTTAAATAATAATAATATTAAGGGTAAAGGATAAAAGAGAAAACAGTTTTATCCTATCCTGTTGGTTCTAACCCAACCCCTCCCTTAGGATAAAATTATAACAAAGTAACAGGATATGACCTTATCCTAACCATCAAACGGGCACTAAAGGAATAGCATGCTGATGATTCCTACTCATGCTTTAGAGAGATTGCTTAACTATTAGCTACTCATGAAGTGAATCCTATACTTCTGAAACTTCCAGGTTTTAGTTGTGAGCTTCTATCAGAGTAGAAAGAAAACTAAAGAAATAAAGGAATAGCATGCTGATGATTCCTTTCCTTTTCTTTTTTTCTTTCTTTTCCTTTTTATCCAATAAGGTTTTCCATAATTATCAGACCATCTGTACTACAATGTTCTTTCTAACCATCATATGATGCTCTTGAGTGTTCATGGATGCAACTATTTTGTGCACAAAGCTTGTTTTGAACTCTTCTATTCCTTTGGCTAAACTTAAGAAATACAGAGATGGTTGTTGGGGTGCTTTGTAATTTGAATGCAGACCTCAAATAATAAGTTCTAGTTGCTGCCAGTGCCATTAGAACAATGGGTCATAGCATAACCGACGCAAGAGCAACTCCAGAAAATATCTCATATTATCTTTACTATATCTTAAAATATTTTAGAGTATCCTTATGACCTCTTAGGATTTTATTTCCTATTCATTATATTTGATTATTGTTTCTTCATTTAATTAGGATTAGGAGTCTACTATTAGTATAGATAGGATTGGACCTTTAGGTTAGTATTTTGTATCACATTATTATCAAATCAATATATACTGGAAAATATTATTCAAACTTTATTCTCTCTTTTCCTCCTTTTCTACTTAAAACCATCGGATTCAACAACTAGCATGTAACATTTTCATGAGGTCTCAACCCAAATGCCATGGCGATTGTGCCTCAGACAATCTCGTCTTCAAAGTGATGGTTCCTCGCAACAGCGATCAGTTAAACTCTACCCGAACAAATTATGTTTCAAATTTCAAAATTTAAATAGCAGCATTTCAATGTTATGACATTTTTAAAATTCCTTGAAATTTCCTAATACCTCATCCAAACACAGCATAAGGTTATTTGAGCCTTGAAAGATTGTGCTGCCTTTAGTAATATGCTAATAACCTAGTATATACTTGTATTCAGCATCTTTTAGCCGTATTACTATAACTTCATATCTGAGAGATTTCTAAACCCTAGAACCCCTCTTGTTATCATTCCACTTCAATTTTTCCAACTTTTGTTCCCATATCTACTATTTAAGCCACTGTATATCATTATCATTATCCAACCAAAAGAAAGAGAAAGGCTAGCTGAAGTATAGCCCACTCTGATTTGTTTCAAAAGCAGAAAAGCAAAACATTTAGCAGGTTTTCTTCCCTATGTTGCTTAGCAATCTTTACTAAGAACATACTGTTGTAACACTCCACTGTCCAACAAATAGAATATCTGTGTAATTATTGCAGATTGTATGATAATTAGGACAAATTATTCTTTACCTTATTTTTAGCTTTATTTTAGCCAACTAGTTAATGCTTAGTTTATATATTGTTATGAAACCTTGTACAGAGAATTATTCAGAAATAATGTTTACTGTTTACTCTCTTTCAAGACATACATTCCCAAATATCACCAGGAAATATACACAGCCAAATATTATTTTATGACCCTTTGAATAATGCCTCAGCAGTGGCAGGTGACTTGCAAAGCAGGTCAGAATTTATCTCCATTTGCAAACTCTGTATTTTATATAAAGACGAAAAAACTCAAGCCCCTTCTTAGTTACTAGTTATTCATATGAGGAGGATTTTAAGCAATTCTAGGATAGGAGTAGCAACTTCAATGTAGCCAAATATGGTAACTCAGCAAAGTTTGCATAGTTGATATGCCCAGAACATTGATGTTATAAGTGTGAACCAAAATGTGGTTCGACACTTCTACTAAAATACTAATTTCATGCTAATTTACACATGGGCTCAATGATTGCAATGAGATATGAATTCAAGTTGCAGAACACAACAATCAACATTATAAATAATATATGGTTCTTACTTAAACATGCTTTGTTAGAACATGACTGGACGCAATGAAATAGGATGTGTGTGTGTGTGTGTGTGTGTGTGAAAGAGAGAGAGAGAGAGAGAGCTGAGGCAAGCATACATTGGGGTACGGAGAGGAAGAAGCTACTGAACCAATTTTCACTTCTGGAGCAGACTTTACAGACCTTTTCACGTGACCATTGTCTGTCTTCTGATTTTCACCAACAGGAGTATCTGGGGATAAGGCACTCTCATAATTACTATCATTTTGCTGAATGGCTCCATTTCCATTTGTATTGAGTTGTTTTGAAGCTTTAGTCTTTTTCCTTGGGTATATATGCACAGTAGGAGGCAACAGGGTATCCTGTATAGCCTGCAAACACAAAGACCCAAAGTATAAAACCCTATTATCTTACTTCCAACAGATTTTCCACAACCCTATACATACATTCCTCAGTTGGCATCAAGTTCCAGGGTGAGAATTGAATAGCAAAAAATTGATTTTTGAATCCCTTATCTTAGATCTTCCTATATTTTCTGCATAAGTATTTTAATAGAGGATGGAGAATGGCAACTTACATCAAACTTCTTGAATGATTTTCTAAGGGGAAGATACATATTTATAGGATATAGACACTAGAAAGATGTTCAGTACTTTCTTGTAAACAAACAACAGGCAGAAGAGAAGAGAAAAGCCATACCATCCACCCTTGCTGGCCTCTGACTCCACCTTTGATTGCATAGGCCTCTTTGAAACCATTCTTGAATAGTAATTCGGCAACTTTCATGGAATTACCGTCAAAACTACCTTGCACACAAAAGAGAAACAAGTGAGTAATTTCGCAAACATGTAGTATGTGGTAAAAGAAAATGAAATTACTTTTATCAACAATGTAACTCCTATAATCTTAGTCAGAATTATACTATAAAAAGATTTTTTTTTTTCAATCTTTAGAAAAATGTTAAATGGGAAGGAAAAGACAACAACATAGGTAACCAAGGTTTTAAATCTGGGTTCGAAACCGCATCTAAGGCCGCGACGTTTTGATTTTGGCAGTTTTCGAAACCGCATCACAACCACAATTGCAGCTGCATCGACCGCATTTTCCGGCAATTGTCCGCAATAACGACCGCAATTTAAAACATTGTAGGTAACATGTACAAACAAATGCCATAATTAAAACAAACTATCCTATTGTAGAAACAAGAAAATGCAAAGCTGCAGATGTAATTTTGGCTAAAAGATCTCCTAGACACTTTCCAAACTAGATATCATAGTTTGAATCAGTCCTGTATTCACTCCTTCATAGGGATATATTGAAGAATGAGAAAGGGGAAATATTTTGAAAGAATTAGATAATACAAGCTATCTATCATTTGCAAAGTCTGCAGAAAGATTTCGCATTCAAATAAAATCAAGTTGACAGAACAAAAGTTAGAAAATTGGAATGTTGTCTCTCCAGATTGTATCCCACCTCCCCATCACTCAGAATAGAAGCAAAAGCAGTACATGTTGTATCTTATTCAAGTTGCAAAACTAAAATTTATAACGAAGTTAATTGTATCCCTCTATGAGAAAAGCAAAACTCAAACAAATGCCAATTAATAGTTAAATAACTTCAACGAATTTTCATTTCTTCAAGCTCCATTTTGTTTTTTGTTTTAAGTTATTGGCTGCCTACTCATTTCAAAGTTTGGTAGCTAAATAGATATTGCATATCCAATTACTGTCACAGTGTCACTTCGATGTCACTTACAGCTCCAAAAATAAGAGGGATTTTTATTAGAATAATTAGTAAATAAACTTAGCTTTTAAAGAAGTCTTGCATACATAGTGGTTAATCCTTATTCACTCTTGTTCCCATTAACTACTTGAGAGGTTAATCCTAGCCACTCTACTCAACCATCCAATTTTTTTTTTACATAGTTAGCACCTATACCAGGCAGTGCCTTGAGATTTGAGCTGTACAGAACTAGGGCCACTATTATTGCCAATGTACCCAATAGATGGCAACAAGACTGTCATTACAGCACATGCCAAATTAAACAATCCCAAATTTCTTCTAAATGACCAGTCACATTTTCCACTTTTGTTCTAAACTTAGAAACGCAAACTTTTAGCCCCTTTTTTTTAGTAACTAACAATTTTGTTCGGGGAATTAAGTTCCAATTGCAATTTAGACCCTGAATTTACAAAACTCATACCAACTCAATCTTTTTCTTTCTCACCTTAGTCCCTAAGAAGGACTAAGTTTATGAGTTTTTAAATTCAGGGACTAACTCGTACACATACTTAAATTCACGGGCTAAAATGCAAGTGAAGAATTATTCCACAACTAAGTTGCTAATGTGCCCAACAAGTGCCAACAAGATTGTCATTCCTGGACATGCCAAATCAAACATTCCAGAATTTCTTCCAAATGACTAGACACCTTTTCCACTTTTGTCCTAAACTCAAACACAAATTTTTAGCCTTTTTTTTGGAGAATGCTAATCAGTGCGCACTATTTAAGGAATAAAAAAAGAAATATTCTTTGAGAAAATGATATATTTAATATATTGATAAGTTTTATACTTATCTTTCGAATATAAAGTTTTCTTTTGTCCATTGCTTAACAAATATCATTAGCAAGACCCTTTATTTCTAAAGTTTTCTTTTCAGACGTATTTAGCAGAGTTTTCCACTTCAACTACACATGATTCAGATTTCAGAATCCAAATAAATTGCTGAAAGTCTCAATCTTTTTTCCACTAACCTGTCCAAAACACAGACAACAGTGTTTGGCGCGTCCTTTAATCTCCCCAACACCTTCTTCACAAACCCATCTTCATTTCCATCAGTGAACTCCACCTGCACCACTTCCTTCTTCAAAATCTTCAAGTTGGGAGACCCCAGAAGCTTCACATTCTTCCTGTCTCTTATGTCTAAGAGCTGCGAATCAGGGTCATCGCGGAGCTTCCTGAATGCATCAATGGCTGATACAAACTTGTATTTCCTAAAATACTCTTCAGCCAGAGGTATAACAACAAGCCAAATGAAAGTACACCCAGCAACGAAAAATGGGTATCGATTGAAAAAGTCATCAATTGAAACCAAAACCGATTCAAGGTTGATTTTGCCAGTATCTGACTCAACAGAAGGAGCTGCAACTTCAACAGCAGCAGCAGTAAAGCATGGAAAAGCAGTGAAGAGTTCAATCATAGCAAATGAAAAACAAGATTTAGCTAAGATATTTTGGAATGGGAAAAGCAAAAGAAGGTTTTGAAGTGAGTTAGGAGAATGAGAATGAGAATAGGTTTGAAGTGAACAAGGTTGGATTTTGTTGGTAGAGGATGAAAGGGGTAGAGGGGAAGATGCAGATTGAAGTGGGGAGTGTGATAGGTTATGGTTTGAGAATGGAGAAAAGGGTTTGAAGGTGGGGAGTTTATGGGTTTGGTTTTGTTTTGAGAGAAGAGGATAAGAAGAGAGGAGCAAAGACAGTGAATCCATGAGAGGGTGAGCAAAAATGGACACTGATGAGATAGGATAGAGGAAGGACTTAAAATATAAAACTTACTTGGCCTGATAAACCATTAAGGAAATAAAGCTTTCATCTCTATTTTTTTGTCTATAAAAAGGATTATTCTTTTATTATGCTTAGAATCTAAAAATAAAGTAAATAAAATATAATTATGAAGAATAACCAAATATCAAATGAATAAAATGACACTAGTCTGGAAAATTAAGCTTGAAAAATTAAGTAAAATTATTAATTAAGCATAATGATAACAAAGACAACAAAAATTATTCAATTGGGATGATAGTCCTAATACAAAAAAAAAAAAAAAAATTAATTACTCAATATTATTTGATCTGGATTGGAGGATAAAAATAAATAATAAATTAATTAACCAATAATAATAATAAAATGTACAAATAAATAGAGTAATATTTGAAAGCAAAGAAATAATTTTATTACATGTGTACCTGACGAAAAATTACGGAAGATGAAATACGAAAAATTTTATTATTATATATTGATAAGTTAAAAAAATTATATTATTAATATTATCATATTATTAAAAATGTTTCACTTTTTTAATAACTATCTTAAAAATTATATAATATATGATTGGTTCTTCATGTAAAAAACTTTGCCTATCAAACTTAAACTCAATTAATAATATGAAAGAATATGAAGTCAGTACATTAACCTGTCATTATGCTTGGGGTTATAACGCAAGTCCATAATGAATATTATGAAGGACTAATGGATAATGCTTTTTTTTTTGAACGACTAATTGATAATGCTGACGGCTTATCAATGAATGAATACGAATATATACAACAAAGCAAAATTAGAGAACAGATTATATCTTCTACGTTATGAATGCTTTCCTGTATGTAAGTATTCTCCTTTTGCAGGTGCTAGAAACCGGATTTGAGATTCATGCAAATCAAAGTTTTGTCTCCAAACTGCTAAGAAGCTCTTCCATGCATGCTTTGTAAGCCTCCATTCCTGGAACACGTTTTGCAATGTCTAATCCTACAGTCATCCATTTCTTGCCCACTTCAATCTGACCCAACCGCACTGGCATCGCTGCTCTGTTCCATGCAGTCATGGCAAGCCACTTTCCTTCTTCAATTGGATACTCATCTTCCTTCAAACCAACCATTATCCGGTAGGCTTGCTTGTACATGTCATATACAAGATCGTCGTCTGCATCACCCTTGTGGATGCTGGCAGTGGCTATAAGCTTGCGTACAACTAGAGCAACATTTCGATAATCCGGATTAGGTGACGAAAGGAAAGATGAGAGGCATTCATTTAGAGCAAAGGTGGCTACTTCTTGATTAGACCGTCGTCCCTGTGAGGCAGAGAGGCCTATCTGAAGGAGTTGATGGGGTTTGCAAGCCTTTGAACTTGCAAAACTTCTCACATTGAGGAGTTGTGATCCTAAGTCATTCAGCCTGCCTTGTATATCATAAGAACAGAAAGTGTATATGAAAAAAAGGTCCGGTTCAATGGTGTTAATTTGATCATCATTGACAGAGTTCCCAGCTGAAATTGACTTTACCATCTGCATCCACATGAAGCAAGGGAATATTCAACATAACTTCAAAAGAACATACGTTTAACAGTATGATATACAGCTTATTATTAGTGGCTGTTTGGTTGAAATTATTTTCAATGCAAACATGAAAATAACCCTTCCCAAGACAATTATTTTGAAAGCTACAGCTTTCCCTCAATGTGATTTGCAAAAAATTTGCCTTTACATAATCTAAAACAAAGAGGCTCATATCTTTCATGTCAACTTGACCCAATTGCAAAAGACTAACGCATCAAGCTACATGAAATGGAGAAAACATTTTCATACCTTCCCCGCTCTATCTAGCAAGTGTACAGCTTGCTTGACTTCAGCTTCTGACATAGCAGTCTTCCTTTGAAATTCTGAAGCTATCATCGATGATGCAGCAAGTACTAATGATTTACAAACCATGACATTGTTCTCATGATCAGAACCTTCAACTAGAGCATAAAAATCTGATGCCAATCTTAAGAACTCAGCAGACAATTCATAGTTCTTATTCTGCCCAGTTTTTGTACCAAAGTTCCATGAAGTCACAGCGAACCAATTCCGTTCCCGTCTTCCAACCTCCTCTTTTCCAAAGAAACAATCAGGACCAAGCTCAGATGCTCGGCTATGAGCATGTTTTAAGAATTTGTGGACTTGATGTTCATTACCCGGTTCTTGAGAGAGGACTGTTACCAGGGTGCGGAGGACTGTAACTTCTGCTGTTGGCATGGACCTTCCTGAAGCATAGAAGTTGAGCATACTTGATAGAGAAGCAACAGCAACAGGAAGAGCATGGCAAGCAACAGCTTCATGGGCTGAAAGTGAGAGGAAATCTGGTTCAAAGTCAAGGCATGTAGTCATTGCTTCAATTTGAGTAATAGCGCCTTGGTGGTCATTCTTTTGGAGATAAATTTTGAACTGAGCTAAAACAAAGAAATATAAACGTAAGATTTAATTCAATACCAATTACAAACGTTATCCTACTGAGAAGCAAGTGGGTTTTTAGTTTTAAGTTATAACCTGCTTAGAGCATAACGTAGGACATCAAATGTAAAATACATTTATAGGACCGAAACCTATGTAAACATTATGAACTTGTCTACTGTTTTAGGCCACCTATATTGATGCATGCATAATTGTGTGACATAGACACAGAAGCACCAACACAGACACACCAACACACACACACACAGAGAGAGAGAGAGAAGACGGTACCTTAAGAAAAGCACAGACAATGTTGGGCTCAAGCTGCAGAGATGGAAAAGGATGGATAGCATACTCATGTTTCATATTTGAGTGAAAAATTGAAAATTAATGCAACAAATTCAAAATTCTCATTTTCATCAACAATACCTTTTCAGCCTCATTGATGTATTCTTGAGCACGATCCAGCTGCAAGAGACCAAGGTGGCAGAGACACAAAACTCTGAAGCCCTTAGCTCGAAGTATTCTGTTCTCTGTATCATTTGGAATATACAACATAGATTTTTCAAAGAGTTCTGCACTGGTCTCATAATCTTTAGATTGAAAATTATCAGCACCACTGTAAGTCACATACAAGTATTAAGATCAGTGAGTTTATTTGGAGAGAAAACCTTACTGGATATTGCCAAATCATATTAATGTAAGTATTCATCAGGTAAAAGGTTTCAACTCTAAGAAGCTCCTCTCAACTCTGTCATGTTTGGTGAGAAAACAAAGAGAAATAGAGGTAAAACAGATTATTGTGATCGAGCTGTCACAAACATATGAGAATAAAAAAACATTCAGTAACAGAACTACACCTGGAACTAAGAGTAGCAAGCCTCAATTAATTAAATAAAAATATATTCTGAAAATTGAAATACACTACACATTGTCAAAGGCTCTGACCAACTTTGCCCTTGTCTCCAGGACAAATTCAACCATCCTAAATAAAGATCGCCATAAAAATTTGACCAAGAATGAGACTCCAGACAAGTATGTAAGAAACTTTTAGCATTCAATAAAAAGTGATTTAAGCTTCAAGAATGCTATTGGTCGGAGTTAATCCATTAACTCCTAGTGGATTTTGAAAATAAGACGAGAGCGAACATTCATCTGGTTAAACTGCATAAACAATGGAAATGGATTGGGAATAGAAAATAGAAGTCATGGAAGAGAAAATACAGTGATAGCAGCAGATCTGAAAAGGACAAAAGCAAATCAAAGGTTAGCCTCCTAGGCAGTTGTTAGCTGTCCAGACTCAATTGGGAAGACAAAGAAAAGGGTCATCCTAAATAAACTTCAAATGTGCCTAAACATCAATGTAGATGGCACAGTTCTTAAAAAGATGAACTTTGCAGGTATATTGGAGCAGCATAATGTATGACACATTAATGTGGTTTAGTGGATAGCAACATAATTTCATAGAGTGATTCAATTTGAATGCTACATGAAGAACATAAGCCAGTTAAAGGAATAAGAAGACCTAGGATGTAGAAGATCATAACATCACTGATTTGGCAGATATAGGTTCCTAAATATCCATTCATGTAGTACTTTATTATGCGCTATATACAAGAATTCTACAATCCATCTGTATAGACATTTTTTTGGTTTAGATTCTACTGGAAGCAAACGGAACAAACACTTCCCAATGCACTTTTTACCAAAGCACCACATTGTTGCTTCATTTAAAAGCTGGTTGGAAGTGCATTGGAAAGTGTTTTTCCCGATTGTTTCCACCAAAATCTAAACCAGACAGGGTGTGAGCCTGTGATCATCTATATGTTGTCTGCTTTGAAAGAAGCTTGTACAGTTTGGTAAGGGGTTAGACTCACCAATTCCACAGAACTGCATGCATTGCCACCTTATCCTTAGCAGCTTCCTGGCCTGCAAATAGCGCCACCACCCTTTCATCAGACACAAGCTCAGCAACTACTTTGGCCCTCACTCTAGACCCTTCACCCCGACCGCCCCCGCCATTTCCAACCACCCTATGTGCCACCCTCACCGCCGCGCCAGCACTCACATGGCACCTCCCCAACAACCCCAAGAACACCCCTTTCGCAGTCTCCGCCCCCGCCGTCCCGGCCGCCTGAAAATAAGCCTCCACCGCAGATACCCATACACCTTCCGGAATCCCGTCATCAATCACCATCCCTCTTAACTCCTTCTCAGCTTCACCATGCCTCCCCAAACCTAACCAAGCCTTCATCGCCAAAACCGAAAGGCTAGGATGACCATCACCACCACCACCACCACCACCATCACCACAACCAGCACCATCTCTAAGAACCTTTAAACACTTTATAACACTCTCGAACTCTTCCTTTTGTAAATGAATCGCGGCAATAAACCTCAACACCTTCCATCTTAAACCTTTTAGTTCCATCTTCTCTTCACGTGTTCTCGCCACACCCAATCCTTTCTCGCAAACCTCCAACGCCTCGTTCATCAGCTTAAGCGCTTCGCTCAAATTACCATTGTGCCCTTGCCCTTCCTCGTCGTTCTTCTTCTGATTCTTCGATAACAAGCATTTCCCGAACGCTATGCACTGTTTCGCGAGCTCCGTGTGGTGCTCGCACGAACCGAAGAGCAAACCCTTGCAACGGTTCAGCAGCGCCACCGCGAGGTTCGGGTCCGAACCTCCTTCCCACGCGGTTCGGCACCTTGCGAGGTTCAGATCCAGTAACAGTTTTCGCTCTCCCGCGTCGACGATAGAACCGTGATCGAGCTTCGAAACCAAATCGGTGGCTCTCTCGAAGCATATTGAGGCGAGATCGAATCTCTTCAGGTTGTGCCATATCGAACCGGTCTTGTAGTAGAACGAGGCCGTTTTAATCGCTGGAGAAGGAACTCCGGCGACGTCTCCGGCCAGGGAGAGGAGATCGGCGGCGATATGACGGAGTTCGGCGGTTGCGACGGCGGAGGAGGAGGAGCGAACAGCGGTGGTGTTGGAGATGTCGACACAAGCGTTCCAGAGGCGATAGCTGAGCTTCCAAATTTGAAGCTTCAGGGAGTTAGAGAAGGGAACGTGTTGCCTCAGCTGAGTCAGGAACTGCCGGAGATCGACGGTGGACGCCGGAGACGTTTTAACGGCGGAGTGAGCTTCGAGTTGCTTGATGGAGGCTTCAATTTGGAGGAGGAGACGTTGGTGAGGCTCCGTTTCTCGGAGAAATGACCGGAGCTCCGGCGAGGAGATCTCGGCGATTCTCATTTTTTGGCGGGAAACGAGCAAAGACGTTTTTTTCAGTATGCAACTTTTTGTTTTTCTGCCTAATGCCTATGGTCGTTTTTGAAATTGCATTCGAAAGGAAACATTTTTTATTGTAATGAAAGCTTTTTTTTTTTTTGTTTAATTCCTCTTGACTTACTCAATTCTTTTAGGAAAATTTAAATATGTTTCTGAAGTTTAAAAAGTATATAATTGAATAATTGAATTCCCAAACTTAGAAAAAAATTACAATTAAGTCTCTTTTAATTATATATCTCAGATAGAGTTAAAAAAGATATATATATCTTTATATAAAGTAAGGTTCGTTGTGGTATATTTTCCCGCCCAAACTGAACACACTTTTATCATTTCGTTTTTATATTTTATTTTCTTTTTTACTTATTTAATTCATATTGCCATTTACTAAAGATAAATCAGATTTTAGTTGCTTAATAATGTAATTCCAATAAAGAAATGTGGCAGCCTGCTTTGGGATTACCTGTTCCCAATGTTTGTAGGTCACGTATTGGCTTATCTCTGCTCTGGGATTGTGGGTCGGGGAGTCTGAACGAGCTTCTTTTACCATTACATTTTGAAGAAACCCACATACAGGCAAGTTTAAACGCGAAATGAGGGGTATGTGCTGCAACCTAATGGAGGACCTCTTCGAAGTGGTGGGAAAGGTGATTTTGGTGCGGGCTAGACACGACTGTTGGTTCAACATGTTAAAATATTTTGTATTTAATTATATTTCAATGTCATAATGTGGATAGATATTATCAATTAATTATATTAGTTATTTATCAATAAGAGCCTTAATTGATATGTGATCAAATTAAGTGATATGGCTAATTAAATTTCTGATTTGATAATAAATTAGTTAATTGATATGGGCTAAATATGAGTGGATGCCATTGATGGCCCCTTTCGGAATAATGGGAACCCTAATTGACCATCACCCTATATATAGGCTATGGTCCCCAATATATCGGACAATAACGCATATCGCTTCTTCTCCCTATCTGAAGAGCGACTAAGGTATAAGGAGTCCAGGTTGAGAAAGAACCATAAAGCCACCGCTAATCATATTTGTTATCATCATATGTTGATTGTCAAAGGTATTCCGCACAAGAAGACGATCAACCCCTTGTTCGTGATAGATTGTCGGTGAAGGTTGGTGATCAAGTTCACCCTTTTGAAGAACGCATAAGGTCAGGAACATATACAATTGATTCAGGTATTCCTAATATTTTTGATAAATTAGCAAGTTGTAGATCCTAAGGGTATTAAGTTTTAGTTGTTCTTGATAATAGATATGCATGCTATATATGGTTATTATGTTTCCGCAATAAAATTTATGATAGAATGTCTTGTATATGATTATTGAGTTTAAATCTAACAAGTGGTATCAGAGCGGGTCTTCATATTTGGTTTGTTGTGTTTATTTTTTATGAATCCTATATTTTTTTTTTAAAAAAAATTAGGAATTATAAATGGAAATAGAGTTATGATGGCTGTATATCCAGAATGTGTTTATAACGTAATATTCATTCAGGATCCGGCACGTAAAACTTTTGTTTTATATATAGCATATATATGATTTGATAATTGTTGACCATTGTTACTAAGTTGAAAGTTTAGACTTATTCCAATTTTCAATGATTATTTGGCCCTTTTGAAAGCATTCATGAATGTTTTAGCCGTGTCTGAAGGCATGGGCTTGATACATAGAGACTGAATCCGATGATCTCGGCAGAATAGAATACTTTTCAACCGTGTCAAGTAACGGGTTGCGTTTGTTGCTTCTACTCTCCATCTATTTTTTTTCCTCATACAGTTATGAGTAGGACCTATACCCAGACCTTAGTGCAACTTGAGATAGGGAAGAGGTTGAGTAGTGGTAGCCTTTTGGATGTACATCCTATTTGGTTATCACAAAGGCCTAATTTAGAGTGATTCTTTTCGAGGGTATTGTCACTTCTAATAGTTTACCTATGGTTGTGGGCAATATTTCGAAATGGGTCCAGACTCTAAGGACCAAAGTTAGAACCATAGAACCATTTATTCGGAAAGTTCACATATTGGAAGAATCTTTTATTTAAAGATTCTTTTCGCACTAAGCAATCAGGTTTCATGTTTTTAATGTGAAAAGGGCAAATTCGGGACCTCCCATTTTATTAAAAATGTCTGGTAATTTTGGTTGAGTTGGTTGAAACAACATGTTGCCGAAGTAACCTCTGGTGCGTATATTTGATTCAATTGGATTTACAAAAGATGTGGTATGGAATTATTCATGCGAGTTGTTGTTGGCCAGAAGGAAGGTACAACTTGGCCGGATAATTACATACCTGTGAGGGTAAATGTGTGGTGATTATAAAGTATTTTCCATGTGGATAATGGGATGCCCGAAGGTGACCATTATTTGATAGGACTTATCACCAATATTTGATCATTGCGTTAACAGTATCGCTTGTAGTTAATTCTTACAATCCGAAGATTGGGGATTAATGGTGCGCTTGATATCTTGTTTGGGTCTTCAATTTGCCAATTTGGATTTCGAGTGAGTGTGAGTCACTTAAAGCATGAAGTCACCAATGTGACATCTCTTATGGAAATCACTGAAAAGAAATATTAAAGATTATGTGGGTGTACATCCATGCGGATATTAATTGGCCCAAAGGAAGGTTAATATTTGCCAGGGTTGCATTCATACCTGTGATGGTAAACACATAGTGATTATAAAGATCTTTTTCATGTGAATAACAGAGTATTCAAAGATAGCTGTTGTTTGACAGAAATTATCATTAGTGTTTGATCATTACAACAAGATACCACCAGCAATTAATGTCATTGTCCAAAGACTTAATATTAATGGTGCACAGGGTATTTTGGTAAGTATCTTTACGGTACTTATGTTCTCTTTAAGTTAATATTGCTTATGTATCTGCTGATTTAATTCAATTTCGATTCTCAAAAGTTTTGACTATTTTTTGGGATTAAAAAGAGAACATTAAGATTGTTCTTGAATCTAGATCTTGCATGAAGATGAAGAAAACCACATTCTCTCACACAATCTAGTACCTCTAAAGAGAGGATCAAGAATAGGAAGTGGGACCGCTCCAATTGCATGGATCTTATGATCATAGAGCACAATATTCTAGAGATCTTTAGGGGTATTATTTTGGATGGCATAATTAATGCCTGAGATTTCCTTGCTGAAGTTAAAAAGTGCTTTCTGAAAACAATAAAGACGAAAACAAGCACTCATTGGAGAGCTAGATTTTCATTAAGTACAAAGGCAAAGGAAATATAACGAGCACGTTATAGGAATGTCCAATCTTACTCATAAACTTAAGGCGCTAAAATGTAGGCTGTCTAACGACTTGTCCATGCATTTAGCATTTAGTATTCCTTCATGCACAAATCAGTCAGTTTAAGTCAGCTTATAGATGTTATAAAGAGAAATGATATCTGAATGGATTCGTTTCATAAGGTGTGCAAGAAAGGAAACAATGAAGTAAGAGACGACAAATGATGCTTATTTGACAAATACCTCTAAGAATAAAGGCTAACAAAAGAAAACTAAGGATAAAGCTGTTAAGGGCCCGTCTCAAAAGAAATAACTAGGATAACAATTATTTCTAGAACCTGTAAATAAAAGACAACTCAGTTACTGAGA
The DNA here is from genome assembly GCA_039655645.1 of Ammopiptanthus mongolicus. Classification (NCBI taxonomy): domain Eukaryota; kingdom Viridiplantae; phylum Streptophyta; class Magnoliopsida; order Fabales; family Fabaceae; genus Ammopiptanthus; species Ammopiptanthus mongolicus. The sequence goes on along the minus strand of CM077346.1, from coordinate 83,598,629 downwards.
TTGAAAATGATTTTTTTCCCTATGTTGATTCATTTGGGTTAGCAAAATGTTAATGAAATGATGAATATCTATTCCAAATGGTATAATATCTCGGGGTTCTATACATTTGGGTTAGCAAAATGTTAATGAAATGATAAATATCTATTCCAAATGGTATAATAGCCTGGAGTTCTATCCAACATATGGTTTTAAGTGGACCTTTTCTGTCATAAGGAATTGAATAGGTGTGTGGTAGCCACTCCAATACCCAAATGAAGAAAACTTTACATTTATTCTTAATGAACTTGTTAATTTATTCTATTTTCCTAATATTTTCCAAGTTTTTGAGAAGAATAGATGTTGTAGTTGCACCTCCCTTTCTTTACATCAATTAGGTGAAACAGAAGTTCATTGTTAAAATTATGCATGTTTTCTTGAATTCATTTATTGGTTTAGTATGTAAGACATATTTAGAGAAAGAAAATAATTAATTGGAGGCATGAATTTTGGTTAAGTGGACCAAATTAAGGTTTTTTTATAGTGAGATGGCCCTAATCTACTTGGCCCTATGGGCTTTTGTATCGTTGGCTTTTTGGTTCTATGACCTTTTGGCTTAATATGCTAAGATCGGCTCTTTTGACAGCTCTAGATGTAGGTTTTAATATACTCTCTTGCTGGCTTCTAGAGCTGCAACTCAACAAGGATCTGCGAAGGTTGGAAAGTGGAAGATTACTTTTTCTAACCCTAAAGAGTGTGTGCGCCTCTCTCTCTCCCCTATATATATATATATATATATATATATATATATATATATATATATATATATATTGTTTCATGGCTCTTTCATTATTTAGTATATTTGAAAACATCATCGCCTGAATTATATAATTTGGATTCTTCATTTTTCTCCTGTAATTTGCTTTCAAGAGATAATATATAATGAATGTGATATCTGGCTTGGAGTTTAAATCTACACTGGATATCTGTCAAGTGGAGTACTATCAACACATTCTTTAACATTCTCTTTTATTGGTTAATATTCAAATGGGTCCCACTATTTTAGAAATGGGTCCCACTAATTCATGTGGGTCCCACTTGACTTTTGTAAGATTTACATTAATTTCAATCAATAGGAGAGAGTGTGTTGGAAAGAGAGTGTTAGCGAGTGTGTTGCTAGCATTTATCTATCTGTCAATACATGTTGTCCTTTGATTTAACTCAGTTTTTTTTAGAAATTACTATCTTCTTCTTCTTTATCTGGGGTTTCTAGTTTGACCACTTAATCTTGGTCGGCCTGTTGACCCAATGACCCAACCCTTTTGCCTGGTTGACATTAGGGATGACAATTTTATCCATAAAATCGGCAGTGGGTACGGGGCGGGGGGCTAAATGTGTACCCGCGGGCAAAATAAATGGGGAATTCTAATATCTGCTAGTCTAACGGGCGGGGGTGGGTGGGTAATGAGGTATCCGTGCCCGCCTATAAAATTACTAAATTACCCTTTTATAAATCTAGGTTACTAACCCTAACCCACTCTTCCTCAATCCTCACTTCTTTACTCAATAACCCACAGGCCACAACCGTCAGCCCCCTTCTTGCTCTCCCTCTCCGTCAACCCCCTCTCCCTCTCCCTCTCCGTCAGCCTAACTCCTCTGCGGCTCCGCCATCCAGCCGTCCTGGAGCTCCTCCGCCTCTCCCGTCTCTCGACTCTCCTCAGTCTTCAAGCGGCTCTCTCTGCACAACAGCACCACCAGCGCCACTGCCACTGCCACCACAACACCACCGCCATGCAACTCCTTGTTGGTAAGCACCACCCCCAAATAATTTCTTCCCCCTAAATACATCAGTGATACAATATGTCTTTCTTCAATTTTGCAATCTGTCTCTCATGACAGTACAATATGATTACTGCATCACCCAAAAAAAATTATTTGTTGATTTTCTTGCTTCTACCTCACAAGCTTGTTGAAAATTATGTTTAATTGAGTTAATTTTGCACAATTAGATTAACTAGTACACCTGATGACCCTGCTTCTCAATAACCTACATTGAGTAGCTTCTTTTTTAATGTGTGGAACATAGTCACAGCTTGGATTGACAATTTCTGTGTGTATTGGTTTGTGAATTATGTTTTTAAAGATGACCAAATTCTCTCAGTTGTAGGTTAAGAGAAGTGAATTTTGCAAATATTATGCCTTTTGTATTTGCTAAATTTGTGCTTCGTGCAAGTTTGCAAAGTTGAGTGTAGTTGTTTTTCTCAACTTCAAAATGTGTGCTTTGAAATTTATTATAACTCTTTTTTTGTTACCACCTAAAAAAAAACAGTTTGATAGATATCCATGGGTATTCGTTATATCTTCGGATACCCGTGGTACCCGTTAAATACTTGCCTGACAGGTACCCGTGTGGGTGATGGGGACGAATTTCCCCCCCGGGATGGGGGACGGGAGAGTGTTACCCGTGCTCGTCCCGACCTATCGTCATTCCTAGTGATGACAATTTTATTCGCACCCGCGGGTATCCGCGGATAAAATCCGTTACGGATACTGGGCGGGGGCATAATCGATATCCACTGATAAAATAAACGGATATTTGTAATATCCGCTTGCTAACGGGACCGGCATTGAGGTAGGGTTGTAGGTGAAATAACTAAAACACCCTAAATTTTTAAACGTATCCTAAAATACCTAATCTCTTAGTCAGCAACCTCTCAATATTTCACCATTTTACCTTCTCCCTACAAGTATCTGCTGCGCCGTTCACGCCTTTGTCCTTTCCGGTGACTCCAGTCCGCGACTCCGTCGTCCGGCCTTCGTCCCTTCCTTCCGTCCACTCACTGTCTCACGCTTCTTTCTTTCTCCAATTCTCCTTCATCTCTGTTCTCACGCTCACTGTCTCACTCGCCGCCGGTCACCGACTCGCCGTTCTCCTTCAGTCTTGTGGCCGGTCGCCGCCTCCCTCCCTCACCTGTGTTCCGTTCCTCACTCCTCAGCCCTCTCTCACTTGTTCGAGCTACAGTGCTACACAAGTAAGCTTAATTTCTGTTACTATTGGGTTTCTGATAGCTACTGGGTTTCTGATTCTTTGAGAACTCTCTGTAATTTGATAATGGGAGATGGGAGTTGTAATAGAATGGTAGGAGCGAGATAGCTAGGGCTGATTTGCTTTCCATGTCTTTTTTCTAATTGACTTTCATAAATACAATAGTTGTTATTTTTTAATTTTTTCTTTATTGCAATTTTTCTAGTTTTTGTTAAATGAATGTCCAGTACTAACCTAAATATGTAACTCATTATTAGAGAACACTGGAAACATTCTCATTTAGAAGGATGTTGCTCTTATATTTGAATTGACAAAAATGGATGGAATGAAGTAAAATAAAATGAAATGAAATGTATTTCATTCAATTGCGTTTAACATCTCTGTTTTTTTTTTCTCTCCCACTCTGGGGAAAAGTATGGGATAGAATGGAGCAATCTGGGTTGCTTCTTATATGACACGAAAAAAAATCCCTTCTTTTATGCATAGATATGACGCATTAGCTGCTGTTTCAGTATCTAGGATGTATCCAAATTTGAAATTATGCAGATTTTAGCAATTTTTCACGTAATTATAGCGTTTATTTCTGAAACAAATATCTGCGGATACTCATAAACCCGCGGGTATCGACAAAACCCGCCAAATACCTGCCCAGCAGATACCCGCACGGGTAATGGGCGGGGATAGGTATGGATTTCACCCCACGGGGGCGGGGGAGTGCTACCGTTGCCTGTCTCGTCCCGTTGCCATTCCTAGACATTCAGTCTGGTTTAGACGACTTTGCTGTAGTCAATTAAATTTTATATGAATAATGCTACCCACACACATCACATCACATCTGCTCAGTTTTCACTGTTTGATTGCATTTGCTCTCACTCTATTCACACCTATACTCTCAATTCTGCGACATACTCTCTCAGCCGTGAGAGATGTGCACACATGTGATGTGCATCAAGCTTTATCCATTTTACGTAGTTGAGTTAACCATACTTTATGTCACATCACTTGGGGGCACAAATACCACCTACTGGTAGTATAGAATTCTTCCAAATGACACAATAAGCATAACTTGTAAAATCATAAGCATGTTTATCTACTGCTCCTTAACTTTGTTCTTTTTGTCCATTTTTTTCCAGAAGTGTTGGTGGAGGTTAATTGGGCATTAAGGTTGTATATTGTTCCTTATTAGTTAGTACCAATGGAAGGATTGAAGGTCACAAAAGCTAATCTTGTAGTATATATTCATCCTTCAAAAAGTAGGGATGTTTCCCAAGCGCTTCTCCGTGAGCTCAGCTCTTTGCTTTTCAGGTATGTTTTCTCTAATTATAAGTTTATAGGATTTTTAAATACTATGAATATTAATTAGGCTTTATCTTGTCATGGATGCAGTTTTATGTCATTGAGAATTACATAATTGCAGGACCTACATTTGTGTATCAATTAGTCATAGAGTTTTAAATATAATTATCAATTCAATTATCATTAAAATGTCACAGTTCCACATCTCATCAATTTAATTGTAATAATTACATGGCTGTTAGGATACTAATTAGAGGTATAATAATTATTGCGTGCAGAGTTTTATTTTGGTCTTGCTGTCCTTGTAGGTTCAGTGAATGCTTTGATGGTGTTGTATTGGCTTATGATGTCAACTCTGTGGATAAGTGCGCAAAAATTCTCCCTGGGGTTCACCCTTATTTTGGTGTTGGACTAAAGGTCAACTTGTTACTGTTTTCTCCAAAGCCAGATATGCTTTTAGGTAGTCAAGTCCTTTCTTATGACAATTATTGTTTCCTAGTTGTCTGGTTCTATTATTCTAAGAAATCAACAAATGAAGTTAGTTCTCTCAGGTTCTTTCCTTTTTTCTCTATTTTAATTGATGTGTTCTCATCACATCTTAAAGTCTTCTCTCAGGTTTCCTACTCCATATTTTTCGATCCCTCATTAAGTTACATATTGTTGCTTTCAGAAGGGAAAGTGGTTAAACTTACACCAGAATCCATTCATGTTGTTATGCTTGGCTTTTCTTCTGCGATTATAACTGAGAAATACATCAGGGAAGATTTTGTATACAAAACTGTGAGTGCCTCACAGGATTTTAAGTAGTTGCTATCCACTTTATGATTATGCCTGTCATTCTTGTAGTTTAGTACTGATATAGTCTACATATGTGCTGTGTGATTTCTTGTAGAAACGTGGGCAAGATGTTTATGCAAGCAAATCTCACAAGCGACATGTGATAAAGGTCGGAACCATGATACGATTTTTAGTCAAGAGGTGCCGTACTGCTAAATTTCTTCAAATAAGATTATATGTGTTCAATGCATTATTGCATTTTTCGCCTTGCATGAGAATCCATTTCAATACCATGTTAAACCTGTCCTTGCATCTGTTTCCTTAATCTAATCGTCAACTCAAATTAGTGATATTGACTTTGTGTCTTTAAATATAGATATTTGTGTTAGGGCAAGGCTATACTAACCATCCCATAAGATGGGCAGTGTTGCCTATCTTAAATGATATTTGATAAAATGAAGAAACACCAGATACACATTCGTCTTAGTATTATTAGCTGTTTCTGAATTAATCAGAATTAATCATTTGCATAGTTATGCAATGTTTTGACCTATTTATTGTATGATTGTGTATTTGTGGAGCCATTTCAAGTTGGGCACTTGTACCATCTTATGCATTAGGTATTATATAAATCTCCTATGTTTTAAGTATTTACTATTGCTTTTTAGGGACTTATAGGTTGCTTTTGTTTGTTGCTTATCAAGTTAGAAGGAAATAATATGGATAGTTATGAGACAAAAATACTGGAAAAGACAAATAAATGGCAGGATAACAGAAAAGTCAAGAAATATAAAAAGGATGATGAAAATGCGAAGCATGCACCAATCTGCGCTGTCTCTCTGCACGTCACAAATGGCAACTCCCTTGAAGCAGCCATGGCTGAAATATATAATCCAAATAGAACCACTATTTTTTTTACAGAAGAACATAATAGTTAGCGTACAGGGATTTTTGAAGCTATTTATATTTTTTAGCCAAGTTAAGTGTTGGCATTCTGCCTAAGTTGTTAAAACCTAAAATGCTTGTGCTCATCATATGCTGATTTTTTATTTTTTTTTTATTTTGTTTGAACCCAAGTATAATAGGAGCAAGGAAAAAGTATCCTCAAAAGCAGAAAAATAAAGACTAACAAAACAAACTTTGGCTCAACACGAGGCAAAGAACATAACCTTATACCAAAGCAAATTTAAGGGCAAGGAGACACAATTAAAAATTTGTGGGTTCTGCTCTAGCCCAATTCCAAATGCACCAAGGAGTAGTAAAGGTAGCATATTGTGACAATTTTGGCCTCCTTACCCTTCTCAAAATCTTTAAACTGAACCGTATTTTTTTTCTTTTCAAAACCATATTAAATTGCTCTGGAGGGACACACCCATGCTTACATGTTAATGTTTTATGCACCTGCATCTGTAATTGCATACTCATCCACTCCCGTCTTATCTCTTCTCAGAGAATGTAGGCAAACAGATTCTTGTTTACTATTAGTTGTTTGTAATTGACTAAAAATATAAGTGGAGTAGGTGAAGAATTTAAATTATTTTTGCTAAATTTGTCCACTCTGTCAATTTACTGGCAACTTGATCACTTATTGGTCAGCAAATAGGAACAAGATATCTAATATCACTTGCATACTGATAATGAAACCCAGAATCAGAGACTGAAAATGGAAGTATAATAAATAAGATAGGAATTACAGCAACGAGGCTAGCGTCCTTCCAAATCCCGCCGAATTCTTGCCCACCCCACGCCCACTTTCACCTCACATTTATCCCCTTTCTACTCTAACAGAATACCACCCTCACTTTCTCTTCCCTGCCGCCATGTGTCTAGGCAGTTACAAGAAAGTCTCCTTTGCATCTTCCCTTTTACCTCACCTCTCTTGCTTGCACAGGTCATCAATCCACTACCTTTCCTTTTATTTTTCCTCACACAGGCTCTAGTAATAAGAGGGTAAATAGTATCAATACATCACTGGTCAAAAGATACATCTGTTGTAAGAAGAGCAATACATTGAAGTTGGCCTCGTAAAGCTTATTTATTTTATACATCTACCGTTGGAGCAGGGTTTTTCTCTGCATTTAAAATGGTTCTGAAGGGATCTGCATTGTTGTTGATAGTATTTATTTATTCCAACGATCTAATTGTAAAGAGTTGTAACTTGTAAACTATCTGCTACTTGTTAGCCTTTACTGCAAGTTGAAAAACTTTGGTTACTACAACGACTTGGCACTTTCTAGTATAAAGATTTTTACAATGATCCTGATAAAATTTAAACTCATAAGGGTTATGAGTTGAGCATTTAATCACATGATTGATGTCGATGATTAATCTTGGCAGCTTTGATGAGGAAATACTTCATGTTTATGGATCGCTGATTCCTGATCACACAGGCAGCATTCACTGGTTGGATAAGAACTTGGAAGTTGTTTCCCATACTGACAGGTTTTTCTCTTCTAATATTCATAAGGTCAAAATAATACGTTTTGAAGTATTTATGCTTGTGGCTAGCTATCTTAAATTTTTTACAGGAGTGCAAAGAAGAGAGAAAGTGAGGCAGAACCAATAATGCTAGAGCAAGATGCTGTTGATGGGCAACCCTCAACCTTGGACACTGTTCAAAAAATAAAATATTCAAAGAAGCAAAAAATCAGACCGGAATCTTGAATGTAGCATCGGAATCTTATTTTGTAGTGTAATTTATGTTCACAGGTAACTTATCTATTTATAACAAAAGGATGGTGATTATGATGTCCTGTTTGATGACTTTGTTTCTGCATTAAATTTTTAACAATATGACTTTTGTTTACATACATGCCATTGATTTAAAAGCGTTGACACTTGAAGAAAGCAACTGTGTTTATATCTGATGAATGCCCAAATCCAATATAATTACTATGATTACACTCTACTCCTTATGCCTTACCATAGGATTCTTTCTTCCTATGCTAGAACAATGATTTCAAATAGATAATGGTTCTCTTTATTTATCAGTATGTCTTTTTTGTTATATATATAGAAAAAGAACATTTAATTAGAGAAATAGAGAGGAAAAAATTACAGCATGGGTAGGATAAGATTTATCTATTTATTTATTTATTTTTGGATAGAAAAAGAATTTCATTAGGAAAGAATGAAGAGATATACAACTATAGGAGGATAAGATGTCCTCCACAAGAAAACCACTAAAGAGTAAATACAATCAAATAACCAGCGGGACAAAAGTCAAGAACAGGGCTTAATGACAGTCCAATCTCTGTGCAAATCTGAAATAGCTACCCCCTTAAATGACCATGAGCCGAGCACCAAAGAGAGGCCCAAAACGGTTCTTTCCCACAACATATCTACAGACATCAAAACACCTTGAAAAATCAAAGCATTCCTCTCCAACCAGATGCACCACAGAATAGTGAACTCACCTCAGTTCCACAAAATCTTGATCTTTTTTTCTTCTTCTAAGCCTTTTAAACCTTATTGAGTAAAAGAAATGAAAGAATGACTTTCAAGAGTAACCACTAGAAGGGTGGAGAATACAAATTATCCTATCTGGAATAGATGAAAGATTGACATTTTCTAGGAGAAGAAGGAGAGTGTAACTCTTGAGTATTCTTATTCTTGTCATTCAGATTCCTAACAAAATGAAAGTTCCAGGAAATAGAGTTACACTGAAGAGAACAGAAATGATGGTCCAGTGCATTATGTAAAGAGGAAAGGTTATAAAGGCATGGAAACATCACCAAAGCAGCGAAAAATAAATATATGAAAAAAGGGGGGAAACTCAGAAATGAGTTTTGAGCATTCTGTTGACTCTCTGCATATCTGAAATAGCAAACCCTTTACTAGAACCCACATAGAAGTCAGAAACATATCTCATCCTATAACAAATTTAGGGGTTAAAGTTGTGAGCATTCTGCTCCTAGTCTCCTAATAGGTGCACCACAAAGTTGCATACACTGCACAACATCCTTGTTTTTACCAAAGCTTTTAGAATGTAAAAGTATTAAAACTTGATGTCTTCTTTCACAAAAAATATTAACAGTCAGCATCAAACTCTTTTTAAACGTGTTTAAACATGTGCCAGTGTCTTTTCCCCCTATGCTGATAAGGCCTGAAAAAGGTTTTTTGTTTTATTGGGAGTGGAATGTATATTTTTATTTATATGTTTAGGTTAATTATGGTATTTGTTGCAATGAACCCAGTTAAGGTTTTATTGTCTAACTATAATTATTACGTAAATAGTGTAGATTGTACATTTATTAGGATAGATTATTCTTTGCCTCATTTTTAGCTTTGTTTTAGGCAAGTAGTTAATGCTCTTAGTCTAAATATTGTAACAAAACCTTGTACGGAGATTATTTCAGAAATAATGATAGGCCCATTACTCATGTGTATAGGAGGAGAAACAAACTGAGGCCCAATAATAAGGGCCTGAAGGAAGAGAGGCAGCAGGGTTAGCAAAGGGAGAATGCGGTTGGGAAAGGGGGGCAAACATAACAGAATGGGACAGGTGTCTTTTGGGTATTGGATGGAGAGATTGGGTAATCATGAGGGAAAAGATGTGAGTTGGTTATGTAGAAGGGTGAGGAGTGTGACGTTGGGGGCAGGAAAGGTTTTGGAAGGGACTGGGCAAGCATTGTTTTGCTTGAGGGAGAAGCTCATCTCCTAGTTATCTTTTTTTTTTTTATTTTTTTTTATCTGGTTTATCCGTGTCCTTCTGCATTTCTTCCTTGTTTTTCCTGTTTCTGTTGCTGGTTGTAAGGAGCAGAGCTCCATATCTTCTTCTTTTCTATTATAAATACTACTGGTACATATCAAATAATAATATTCAGTTTTCTCATTTAAGTGTATTAAATAGTTTGAACCTTACTAAAATATATTCCATGTTCAACGTAATGCATGCTACAATTTGATGTTGTGCCACCCCTTGGCCTTTACATTGCTTGGTGTATTATAAAACACTACTGTGTTATCCCATTCACATTGATCTGTTGAAACTTGAAACATTGATTAGAGTCTCATGCTCTCACTAGTTTTATATGTCCTTGGTGCATCTAAATCATAGTCTCAGAGATGAGACTTGTAGGATTGCAAAATTCAATTTTTTTTTTTCATATTTCTAGCTGAATTTAGATTTTCAGCATCAGATCCATATAACTTTATTCAGTTACTTTACGAAACTACTACATTATATATTTTTTTAAAGAGGAAGAAATATAGAAATCTTTTTAGCATTGTGCTTATGTTGCTTGTTGTCATTATAAACTGTTTATTATTCCTTTGTTTATCTAAATATTTGGGTGCTATGTTATTCTTTCAGGGATCTTTTTGCTTCTTTTACTTGGAATAGATACAGAGACAGACACTAGGAAATCAAACTGTCCTTTGTGTTGGTTTTACTAGTATGGAAATTTTAATTTAATTGTTAACTCTGCAATCTGTATTTAATGTCAATGTTAAATCAACAAGATTTTACATTGTATTTACTGCTATCTATTCTCAAAGTTGACATAGGTGCACTAGTTTATTTCATTGGACGATGTTAATTTGAGGACCTTGCTTGTACGATTAATGTGAATTGAGAAGCCTTAGTGCATTTTTAGTTTAAGCATTGCGAAGTTGTTGTCCTTTCCTGTTTTCTTTGTGACAATTTGACTTGATAAATGTTTATAGCTGATCTCTCTTTAATCCGGTGTCCTTTAATAAGATGCTTGAGAGCATGTGATGTCACAAATTCGTCTTAGTTTATCAGTTACTTTCACGCCAGACATTATTGCTATTTTGTTTCCAATCATCATCTTGATGAACTTACGGCAACAAGAGTAATTCTTGATAAGAAGAGTAATGTTATTTGTATATCTGGATTCTAGACACTTGGGTGATACTTGTTACACTTGGTTAATGCAGTTTAAATACATGGTTAATTACGTTCAGTAGATGGTTAATGACGAATTGTGATTTTTTGTACTATTAACCAAGTTTAAGATATCATTAACTATGATTGTGAATACTATGAATCAAGTTTGAAGGTGTACAAAAAAATAACATATACTTATGTAGGATGCATGGTTGGTTAATTACATGGTTAACACAGTTTAAATACGTGATTAATTACGTTTAGTGGATGGTTAATGGATGTAACAAAGGATTACAATTCATTAACCATCCACTAAACGTAATTAATCACGTATTTGAATTGCATTAACCACAATTTTCAGGTTCAAATACGTACTTGATTACGTTCACTAAATGCAATTCAACACATGAAAAACTTGATTAATGCAATTCAAATACATGTTTTATTACGTTCAGTGGATGGTTAATGAGTTGTGACCCTTTGTTATATCCATTAACCATCAACTGAACGTAATTAATCACGTATTTGAACTGCGTTAATCATGTAAAGCAGGTGTCACCTAGGTGTTTAGAATTCAGGTGTACAAATAACATTACTCTTATAAGAATGTGATGAAGAGCTAACAAGTAGAATGTCTTGGTGGTTATTTCGGCGGTTGAATTTACATATTATAAGTTCTCATGGGTGAAGGTTACGCCCTTTAATGGGAAGGAAGGGATCTCTGAAATGGAAATCGAAAACTTTTATTTAAAACCACTGTTTGGATAATCATTTAAAAAAAAAGCTTCTACAAGAAAAGCTTTTAGAAAAAGCTTTATATGGGACCTTCAACCTCAATGAAAGGGACCACTCGAAATATTTGTCTTTCTTTTTTGTCCAAAACAAAGTTTTGTCTATGTTGCACCTTATTGAAAATGGTGCAAGCTTGCACTTATTTTTGGCAACCAATGGGAAAAGTGATTTTGTGTGTAAGTTGGTCAACAATATAACTTTGTTGCTGTATTTACATTGCACTTCCATTTTGTATTGTATTTGCATGTAAGTGTTTTTGTATTTGGACATAATTTATAAATTTATTATTAATGAAAAAAGAATAAAATTTATTTTGGAAAGCTGCATGGGACATTGTTTATTTGGTTTTACTGAAAAAAAATTGCTGAAAAGTGGTGATGACAAAAAATAAAAGTTCCAAAAGCATGGCATGACGGTTGAAATGTATAGTTTTGGTGACCAACGGGATGGAGTTAACCCAGAAGATGTCGGTGGATGTTTAAGTTTTGGTACGACGTTAGGATGCTGTCGTTGGATGCTGTGTCGTCGGATGGTATGTCGCCGGAAAGTAGTCGGGTAGGGGATAAGGCATTCAGATGCTGTGTGGCGGCATAGTAGTTGGGTAGGGGAGAAGCTTTTCTGGGCGGGTGATTTTAATGGATAATTCGTTTGGGCCATTTGTAATGTTTCTGGATCAATAATGCTGACATTAGTATGGGCCAAAAATTTGTCCCCATTTTTCAAATGAATTTGGCAGTTGTGTAAATTAAACGTAAAAATGATGGCCCATATTGTATTAAGTTGTTCAGTGGCCCGTGAAGAAGATGAAAAGGGCCATAGTTAATATGTCCATTTGACTTATATATATACATGATCTAGTTTATTCGGACACATGATAGATATTTTGAAAAAAGGAAAGGTGATTTAGTAGCATTATTATTTAGTAATAAACTCATGATAAATATAAAAATTGAAATGGAAATAATCTGGTAATGGTAACGGAGAACTTCGACTGGAGGAGCAATCTGGTGTCGGCGTGCGGGAGTTGATTGAGCTCGCATCACTATGGTGCTTCGGTGTTCTCCTACCGTAACTGGGACAGGGTTGATGGAGCTCGCCTAACTTGTGCACAACTGGAAACACAACACGCATCAATGGACACCTCCACTCTTGACCTCACCAAACCAAAGCAGAGTACTAATCGAAAAAGACAAAGGACGAAGCAGGACGGAAGATGAAATGGAGAAGGGAGGAAGAATCAGATATTTAGGGATGACGAGGGAAGAAATTGGAAGAAGAGAGGAAGAATCCCAAATTTGGGGATGAGAATGGATTTGGGGATTTATGTTTACTAAGGACCAAAATGCAAATACCAAAAGCCTATAATGCAAATATAGAAATTTGTATTACCTTTGACTGGGTATAAGATCAAAATACTTAACTTAGTGCCATGGTGTCATTTCAATTGGTAAAGAAGGGTGTAGTCAAAATGGTACACCATACACCATTTTGAGAAAGGTGCAAGCTAGAAGCACCCCCAAAACAAAGTTACGGTTAAGATACCAACTTTTGAAATCTACTTATTTTTGGATTTTCACTAAAAGTAATTAGTTCAATAAACATTTTCTTTTTTGGAGGACTTGTCTAAACAAGGAATAAGTGTATGGAGATTAACGTTCGAACTAGCCAATTAGTTTATAGGTAAAGCTTTACTAAAGTAAATTTGTCTTTTAAGATGAGCAATTATGATGTTCACTCTTAAATGATATAAACATAAACACACCTATACTTGCTTGCTTTACTGAGAAACTCATTTTAAAGGAACTTTATTCTTAATTAATATAATTTTAATCTATTAAGATTTTGGTTCTTTAGGGGTAAAAAACTTAACAAGTATAAGGACTAATTCTTAATAGAAACTAATAATTTAATAAATAGAAATTGTAAAGGTTGAATGGTTACCTTAATTTCTTAGGTTAGAATTTTGTGTTAAAAATATATCTTTAAACAATATATTTACAAAGTTATATTGTAACATTAATTGCCTAGATATGTTCAGCCTTTTGAAGTTGTTTTTTTTTTTTTAGGTTCTTCAGGGTATCCCGCGTGCAATTGTGGAGACTTATTTCACGAAGTAACGGACGACATCGAAGGGGTAACCTCTCCCAACTAGATTTTTTTCATACACAAGAGTCAGTGATCGAACTCAAAATCACTTGTTTAAAGGGTCTGAGTCTGTTACCACTCCGATCAGGGATTTGAATCATGACTCTTGTATATGGAGAAAAACTTTGTTGGGAGGGGATAACCCACCTTGTGTGTCCAATAGGTTCCCCGACGACACTACTAACAATGATGGATACTCCGTGACTATAATATGGTTATAAAAAAATATCAAGAAAATATTAATCCGTCCCGTGACAATCTAAAATGAAATCTTATATTACTACTTATTTTAATAAAGGGGTCTAGGTGATATTTAATTCCGGAACGAAACTGTTTTATTTTTTTAAAAAAATTTGGATGCTACTTGAATTGAGATTACTAAATAATGACTTAATAATCTCTCACTAACTATTACTTACTAGAGTAACTTCCTATATCATCAACTAATCTCAAGTTGGAACAAGAGCAAAGCTAGGTGAGAATTGTTGGCAGTGACATCCTAAAATAAAATAAAAAAAATCTATGCGCAGTAATTCTTTGAGCTTTCTGTTTCCACTTTTGAAATTATATTTTTTTAACATCCACTTAAAATGGTTTAGCTGTGTCCATATTGGGTTAGATGAACAATTGAGTTGAATGGTTACACAAGAGCCATTTAAATGCGAATGCTGAACAATTTAGTTGCATATAATTGTTTTTTTTTTTTTATGGTTCTCATTACGTTACATTTTATTTTTTCTTGATCCTATTATGTTACAACAAACATATTGTAACTTATAAGTAACTTTTCACTCTAAGGAGACATCTTTATTCAACTCTAAATTATTAAATAAGTTTCTACCAGTTATACAATTGTGAGACCGAATCAAAATCATGGAAATAACTTTCTCACTCTCACTCACCATAATTATGCAACTAGGGGACCCCTTTTTTTTTTTTTATTTATAAAACTCTTCTAAAATAAACAAAAATGTAAATTGTAAAGTAAGAAAATAAGGATGTGTTCACTCTTGATTAGTTAAAGTATATTGAGATTTTAACTCACTTTAACTAATCAAGAGTAGATACAGTATTACTTTTTCACTTTATATTTTTTCTTTCTTTAGAGGAGTCTAATCCTATATTTTTATCCAACCTTTGTTTAAATAAGTAACTCTTGAATGGTGGTGTCTATGATGAGGCACTCAAGAAAGTGCTACACTGGTGTACCATGAGTATTAACTGTTAGATTTAATAGTAATTTAATCAACAATTTAGATTTCATGTACCAAAAAACAATTAATACCTATATCTGGTAATACAGGTAGGAAAAAGAGACAAATTATAATACAGTCCCTACCCTCATCCCATTAGATCCCCACCACCACCAGTCAAATTACAACAGAGATTCCGACCACCACCACCAGCCACTGTCGGCTCCTCCGCGACGACCACCACTGTCCTAGTCACTGCCATCTCGTCTTTCCAGGCGAGAAGCATGTAGTGGCTTTGAACACCGTCTATCCCTCATCCCTCCCTCTCCCTGTTCCAGACTCTGCTCAAAGTGCTACGGCAACCCCACCTTTCCATCTCCGCTAGACAACAACACCGCCATTGAAACCCAAGAACCTTATTCCCCCAAAGCTCGACCCAAGCCCGACCTTCCTCCGCCAAATCTATACACCTCTAGCCTCGAGCTTCTCTTGGGCTTGTCATTCTGGCTCGGCCAGACGCGCCACCTCCGTTCCCTCTCCCTGTTTTCACGTGTTGCACAGATGAAGGTAAAAATGCTCTGACTTGCATTGGAGTTACATTGGTGGCGACGATGGAGCTTGGTGTGAGCGCTGCAATTAGGAGTATTCGCGGATTGGATTGGATGGATTTTGAGCCAAAAAGCCATCAGATCCAAAGATGGAAACAACTTGCAGTTTGGATTGGTTCGATTTGCTTCCTTAAAAAAATTCGATCCAATTTAATCCAATCTAATCCAATCAAATGTAGTTTAGATTGGATTGGATAATTCTGTTTTTACCGATGCATCATTATATAGTTATATATATTACGTCATAGACCATATTGCAAGCAAAAATGAAGAGAACATTAAACTTGTATATATGTTTAATTTACCGTCAAAACAACGTATCAAATTGTCAATACATAGTAACATTTTTCAGCATATCAAATAAGAACATTTTTTACCATACTACTAAGAAACATATCAAA
The DNA here is from genome assembly GCA_039655645.1 of Ammopiptanthus mongolicus. Lineage (NCBI taxonomy): Eukaryota > Viridiplantae > Streptophyta > Magnoliopsida > Fabales > Fabaceae > Ammopiptanthus > Ammopiptanthus mongolicus. The sequence goes on along the minus strand of CM077346.1, from coordinate 83,582,544 downwards.
TACACCATATCAAAATGTCTAACAAACATTTTTCAACATCCCATCAGAACGTTTTTCACCAGATCATTAATGTAATTCTAGTTTCTAAGTACATGCATGAAATCTTCTAGATACATGAATAACTTTTGATTCATAGGCATATAATAACTATACAAATTGCAATACATTTATTTGACAATTCCAACAAAAATGTTACAGAGAATGAGGGTGTTCGTTTATAAAAATATGAAAAATAATGCTTAAGTATGAGTAATACTATAATTTCAAAAATAATAGTATATGCATATAGTAGATCGGTTTGGATTGGATTGGATCGATTTTCACTAGGGGATTCGAAATCCGATCCAATGGAAAAAAAAAACGATTTTTGCGGTTTTCAATTTTTTCAGTCATCGGTTCGTTCGGTATTCGATTTTTCAGTTCGTTTTTTTTTTGTTTGAATTGATTTGGATCGGTTGATGAATACTCATGGCTGCAATGGTCTCGACGAGGGCTGAAGGCGGTGAGAGCTGCAATGGTTTCGATATCAACGACAGAGGTCGTGCGACGCTACAATGGTCTTGACAACGATTGGTTGGAGAGCCTTGCACTGGAGCCGTGATGCAGACACGGCCGAGACCATATGTGGGGGTGGTAGGTTGAATGTGAAAGGGGAGGAGTGAGAAGGGACAAAAGGGTAAAAATGAAATTTTAAAATAAAGAAAATTAAAAATAAAAAACAAAAAACTGAGAAATCTATTATTATGGATAAAAACAGTGTTACATGGGTGTAACACTTATTTAAAGGTTTCATGCTAGCGGTTACCGCCACAACTTTCAAGCAACCCTTATTCACCTCTCAACTGTGTAAGAAACGGTTTCACAGTAACTCCGTTTGAAGTTGCTATTATTTTCAGCAAAAGCGAGTCCATTAGTCAAAGAAACATGAGAATTCTTACGCGTTCTTGCACAGTCTAAGTCGTCTCTTAGCTTTAATTAAATTAAAAAAATTAAACAAATAAATAAAACAAAACAGTTGGTTCGCCTTGTTATTATTTGCTTATTATTATTATTATCCCACTCACTCTCTTCTCTTTTGAGCTTTCTTCCTTCTTCCCTATTCATCAGGTACACTCTCTTTTCTACCATTCCTATTATTCATTCTCTGTTTTTTTATTTATTGCTTTGATTATTATTCATTGAACCTTTTTCTGCAGTTTACTATGTTTTGCCCTTTCTTTTGGTAGAGTGATGTTTTCATGTTTTTTCCTGGATTGGGTTTTGCAATTTGAGTACTTGTGTGCATAATTAATGTGATTCTGAATCTGGGTTCCTTGAATTTATGCTTTTTGTGTTGATTTTTTTTTTTATATCAAAGTCAACTTTAATGTGTTTCTCAGAGTTTTTGGTAGTTTCCCTTTTCATATATGTGAAGTAGTCTTTGGCTTAGACTGTGAATTATAGACTAGACAAAATATGTTGGCTATTTATTTATTTATTGTTTTGTTATGTTTTGATTTATTGGTTGGTTGGTTGGTTTGGTTGGTGTGAAGTGCTGAATTTTGGAGTTAATGCTCTTTAATTTGTTGAGTGTGTTTCAGGGGTTTGTTCTTAAAGGATTGTAATGCTATGGAACCTGTATTTTGTGCCGTGGCTTGCAATAGATACCAATCTTAGTAAAGTATCTGGGTTTGGTTCTTCTTGGCATTTGGGAACTTGGTGAAGATGGTTCAAAGTAGCCGAATGTTCGGTGCTCGTGTTATTGTTAGTTTCTTGCTGGTGATTTGTTGTGGCATGAGTCATGGGACTGACAGTGATATCTTCTGCTTGAGAAGTGTAAAAGATTCACTTCAAGACCCTAATAATTATTTGTATTCCTGGAATTTCAACAATAAAACAGAAGGGTTTATCTGCAAATTTACTGGGGTTGAATGTTGGCATCCTGATGAGAATAAAGTCTTAAATCTCAAACTGTCGAACATGGGACTGAAGGGACAGTTTCCTCGTGCCATTCGAAATTGCTCAAGCTTAACAGGATTAGATCTTTCAATTAACAATCTCTCTCGAACCATTCCGGGAGATATATCAACCCTTCTTACTTTTGTGACATCTCTTGATCTATCTTCAAATGATTTTGCTGGGGAGATCCCTGTGTCCCTTGCAAACTGTACCTATCTTAATAGTCTTAAGCTTGACCAAAATCGACTCACTGGTCAAATTCCTGCACAATTTAGTCTTCTCTCACGGCTTAAGTCATTCAGCGTTGCCAATAATCTTTTGACAGGGCAAGTTCCAAACTTTAGAGAAGGCATAGTTACAGAACAAAGTTATGCAAATAATCCAGGCCTCTGTGGTGGTCCCTTGGAGCCTTGCCATGCCAATTCTTCCAAGAGTAACACTGCAGTTATAGCTGGATCAGCTGTTGGTGGTGTGACTGTTGCAGCATTAGGATTGGGTATTGGATTATTCTTCTATGGGCGCCGAGTTCCTTTCAAGAAAAAGGAAGATGACCCTGAAGGAAACAAATGGGCAAAAAGTCTGAAAGGAACTAAAGCAATAAAGGCAAGCTATATTGATGCATGGCTTATTACATGTGATTATCCATGGACATATGTTCATTTTTCTTCTTATATCAATTTGGGTTTTAGAAAATCATATGTAATATGGAAAACACTTTCAATGGAAAATAATTTCTTGGGTGACATTTTCATTGAAAATTATCTTTTTTGGTACTATTTTCAATTGTAACGTTTTCTTAATAAATAATGGATCTTCTTGACATTGTTGATTATATTAACTCTGAGAAAAGCTTTTACATACTGCTTTGCAAAACACAGGAGACCAATATATTTTCTGCACGCAACATACAGATGATACAATTTCTATAGCAGATAATAGAAAAGCAGACAATAGTTCCGACAGTGCACTTACTTTGAAGTTTAGAGCCTTAGTTCCTGTATTTGAACTCTTATGTATTGTGCCTAACTTTGCTGAATTGGACATCAGGTTTCTATGTTTGAGAATTCAGTTTCAAAAATGAAATTGAGTGACCTGATGAAGGCTACTAGTAACTTCAGTAAAAGCAATATTATTGGGTCAGGAAGAACAGGAACTGTTTACAAAGCTGTCCTTGATGATGGCACATCACTCATGGTTAAGAGATTGCAGGAATCTCAACACTCAGAGAAAGAATTTCTGTCTGAGATGGCTACACTAGGGACTGTCAGACATCGTAACTTGGTTCCTCTTTTAGGTTTTTGCCAGGCCAAAAAGGAGAGGCTTTTGGTCTATAAATATATGCCAAATGGCACTCTCCATGATCTACTACATCCTGCTGATGGTGCATGCACCATGGAGTGGTCTTTAAGACTAAGAATAGCAATTGGAGCAGCCAAAGGATTGGCATGGCTTCATCATAGCTGCAATCCTCGTATTATCCACCGAAACATAAGCTCTAACTGCATCTTGTTGGACAAAGATTTTGAGCCCAAAATTTCTGATTTTGGCCTTGCTAGACTGATGAACCCAATTGATACACATTTGAGTACTTTTGTTAATGGGGAGTTCGGGGATTTAGGTTATGTTGCTCCTGAGTATGCAAGAACTTTGGTGGCTACACCTAAAGGGGATGTTTATAGCTTTGGGACCGTGCTTCTTGAGTTGGTGACAGGTGAAAAGCCTACCCACTTGGCTAAAGCTCCGGAAACCTTTAAAGGAAATTTGGTAGAATGGATTACACAGCTCCCAAGCAACTCAGAACTCCATGACGCCATGGATGAATCACTAGTTGGGAAGGGTGTTGATCATGAGCTTTTCCAATTTTTAAAGGTTGCATGCAACTGTGTTGTACCAACACCAAAGGAGAGGCCCACTATGTTTGAAGTGTACCAGCTTCTAAGAGCCATTGGGAGTAAATATAATTTCACAATAGAGGATGAAATAATGGTACCTATAGATGCTGGTGATGCGGATAACTTAGAGGAACTTATTGTAGCTCGAGAGGGAAATGATTGAAAAGGTATGTGAGATATAATAGAGTATTTAATCACTTTCAATATGTAAGTATCTCTTACTTTGTTTTCTTAAAATAAATATTAGTGTTATATATAGGTTTTATGCTCTGGGTCCAGTTGCGTGCTATTATCAATATTGAAACATCAATTTAATATCATTAGTCATGGATGCCCATTAAATATAGATGACATACTTTGTTATAATTCTTATTTTCTCCTAATTTCCTTGTTCTCCCTCATGTGTGCTGATTTGTATTGTGGAAATCTCCATTTCACATTATGAACTTTTTTCCCTTAAGTAGTTTACGAATTCAATGATTTGAGGTGCAAGTTACTTTCATTAAAAAGTGAAAACATGCTAATGTACTGGGGCAAAATCACAAGAAAACCATAGGAGGGTCACCATGCTAAATTTTAACTCTTCTGCTTGCCCTTTTCCTTTTACATTATTTTATCTATCTGCATAGTAGACAAAGTATCCATTCAATATCTTATATTCATAAACAAAATTCTCCCTATAGGGGAACCCGAAGTATCCCAGTGGTTTACATGCCCCACAATTTTGCCAGAAGGCATCACATATGTCTTCAAAAGAACAGTGTGAATTTGTATACTTGAGGATAACATACATTTGTATAAAAAGTATATCCCAGCAGCAAAGTTTTAGTATCATGTTTTTTGGTGTACACTAGGCGCAAACACCTAACGGTGGAAGGGGAGGGGTGGGGGTATATTAAGGGGAATTTCCGACTCAAGCGAAATCAACCCTAGGATCATGAGGTTACTAAACAACCTTGGTGCAAAGTAAATCACAGCTCATTGGCTTACTATCAATATTTCTATGTTGTAAAAACTACAGTGGCATGGAGTGTGGATCTCTCCATGCTTCATAGAGCTTTCAAGTTTCAATACTTTAGCATTCAATGCATGCATTCATATATAGGCTTACATGTTTTTCTCTTATGCATATATGCTTTTGTAGTCAACAGGTACTTAAATGGAACATCCAATGGCAAGTCATGGGACTTGGGTCCCACATCGGAAATATGGGATTTCGGTGTAGGGATTATGTGGCTTTGGGCTCTCCCATCACAACGGATATTTTGTGGCCTGGTAACAAGTGTCCTAAGGACATTGTTTAAGGAATCAACAAAAAGAAAGTTTCATTAGGAAACTAAGTGTAGTACTTTTCAATATATTAAATACATCATTTACCTATGCAAAATTTCATTTCTTGATTACTTAACTAATGCCCTAGAGGCACTCGTTAGCATTCTCCTAACAGTTTTTGCCAATGACTAGTCGAAGGGCTAGTGCATGACCATCCTGCATGAGTGTCGGGGCTATAGAGAGTGGTGGAGTGTTAAGATCTAATTGCAAGGTATGAGACTTGAGTAAAGTATGAAATTCCAGTGTAGGGTTTATATGGCCTTTGGCTCTCCAACCAGTCAACCACAATAGCTAGCTTTTATGGTGCAGTTCTCCCAAGGTTCTCATCAGATTCATACATTTTTTAGCACACCCTCATTATACGGATTAGGATTCCCTGCAGTAGCTTGTTTCTATTTCTCTCTACTTGTATTTTTTTGCTATTTTTTTGGACAAAACAAATCAAGGGCTGGAAATGTGAGAGAAGCAAATCCAATAGTGATAGATTATACAACTGCGGCAAATGTGTGAATTTGCTACTGCAGGCAATCTAGATCCATCATTATAACACAAACAAATATAAACACATAAATTCAGAGGAGAGATTGAAGACATGAACTGTTTGATGGTTGTATTTTTCAAGGATAGCTGTGTCTTAGATTTGTGATGAACGGTGCTGTTTCTTATATCTTACAAATGATGCTACTAGGGAAATTAAAGGAACTAGTGATCTAGTTTGTAATCCATATCATTTTTGAAGTTGAAGCATTTCCTTTTCATTTATTATGTCTATTTTGTTTTCTATGGTAAAATGATTGAAATGTAAAATTGATGCCTCGTAGAAATCCTCCCTTGAAGCATGTTATAATTTAACAGTAACATAAGTGGGACCTAACATCAGCACTAAGATAATTAAATGATTAATTTAATCTCAGAACTAGAATAAGCTGTTTGATCTTTTTCATGCCAAATGCATGGTGTTTATTATATTCGTTGCAAAAAGCATATCTGTAATGAAACCAAGTCTGGTTTTGTGTAATGGTTGTGCTACATAGCCCTCTCTTGCCCTACAAAATGTCTCTAATTCTCTATTTATTTAAATTTTTAAGAATTGAGCCTTGACACACTCAAATAATGAGATATTTGGTATAAGTTTAATTGGTATGCACCGTTAGTGTAAAGTTTTTTTTTCACTATTAACCAATCAGAAATCATGATGATTTTTAAGGTAGTTACGGTAAGGGTCAAACATTTTTTATTGATATGTCAATTTTTGATTAATCGAGAATTTTTTTTGGGAAAAGAGCATCCAGCCCCCCAAAACTTTAGGAGGTTTGCAAATAGACACCTTCAACTATTGATTCTTCCTAATTAATCCTTAAACTTTAAGAATTAGTGAAATTGGTTTTTCAATTAACCGAAGGTTAAATAATTAACTGTGATCAAATCTAAACATCCATTTTTGCTAAATCTAAACTATCCATTGTTTTTATTTTTATTTTTCTATTTTTATACGTGAACCGTCGATTATTTTAATTTTTAATTTTATTTATTTTCAAACAAAAAAATAAATCTTGTTCTTGGTTCTTCTCTTCTATGTCTCCCGGTGGCTGGTGCCTATTTTCAAAGAGTAGTAATATTGTAGATGTAGCAGCTAGAAATAGGAGAGAGCACGACCCATCCCTCTCCCTCCTTTACAATGTCCTTGGTCATGGCGGCACGAAATAACGTTTCCAGATTATGAAATTTTGAAAGAACATTTTGTTTTTTCCTTCTTTTTTTAAAAAAAATTGAAAATGAAAAAATAAAAAAAAAGACACCAAGAGACGTAAAAAGAAGAACCAGCACCAAAGATTCATTTTATTTTTTCAAAGAAAAAAATAAAAATAAATGATAGTTCAGATTTAAGAAAATGGATGGTTAGATTTGTTCACAGTTAGTTATTTAATTATGGTTAATAAAAGGATCAATTTCACTAATTCTTGAAGTTTGAGGATTAATTGGGAAGAATCAATAGTTAAGGGTGTCTATTTGCAAATAATCTAAAGTTTAGGGGGCTCTATGTTCTTTTCCCATTTTTTTTACAGTGACAGTGAATACCAATTTAATCCATTTTGTATTTGTCATACGTTTAAATTATGGTCCACTATTGTAATTGCAGCTGCAATATTGCAGTTTTAGAAATTTCCATATCTGCATTGGGATGGCAACCAAAGTTGCGCCAAGTATAGTTCTCTGCAATTGTCCAAAATTTATGTAATCGCTTGCTGCTCTGAGTATACAAATTTGTAAATATGCCAATTTTATAAATTCATATCTGGTGTAAGATAGATGAATTCTTCGTATGATTTGATAATACAAGAATATCTAGGTTCTGAATTGCACATTGGCTTGTTGAGTATCTGTTATGGAAATACTACTGAATAATGATCATCGTTGGGCTGGATCTCCCAATGCAATATTATCGCCGTTTAATTTCAGGGGTACCAAATTGAGAATTCATTTGGGTAATTTGTGTAAAATTACTTTTTGGTTATAATAGTAGAGTATGTATATAATTTTGTGAAAATTACAAAGGGATTAATTTGATAAGATACACTCAGATTAAGATTCTTTACTAGTAGGAATAAACAGTAGGTCCAATTTACAATATCTAACTATCGTGTTTGGTTCCCATGAGGAGAGGCATCCACCTTTGTTATGTTTTGTTTTTCTCAATTATTGACATTGATAGAAAGGGTTAATAGAGAGAGAACGGTGCATGCTCACCAGAATTTTGTGTAAAATTACAGTAGTAGTGTGTATACCAAATTGCTTTTTATTAGAATAGTAGTGTGTATGCAAAATTGTGCAAAGTACAAACAGATTTAAGTTCATAAGTCACTATAAAACTATGAGAAAGGAGTTGGGATTTTCTTACGTCAGGGGAAATCAGAAAAGGTCCAATTCACAATATCTAACTATTATATTCGGCTCACATGATAACACATCTCCCAACTCTTCTTTATATATATATATATATATATATATATATATATATATATATATATATATTTTTTTTTTTCTACAAAGTGTAGACTCTTCTCTTGTTGCAATCGGGGACAATGACAGAGATGGTGAATTGAGAGACACCAGTGCATACTCACTAAATTCTCTCGTTATAAATAAGTCATTTATGTACTTGAAAGGAATTCAGAACCTTATTCATTGAAGCATATTCAGATAATACAATTTAGTGTTTCTTTCTTTTCAAATTAGGATTAAAATTGTGATCATAACAGATTTCAATCAATATGGTCAAGTGGTCAACTCCTCACACAAACACTTCTATCCCGTTTACCTAGCTGACCTATTTACATATTTCCCCTTTCTATCCAATCCTAATTAGGAACAAATTCCTGGGCTGCATCAGCAAATCTTTGAAGGTGAAGACTGCATTAAGTGTGACACATGCAAGGTTATTTCAGAGCATAGTCTGCACATGCCCTACCTTGCATGTGCATGTGCTTTGCCCTTTCTGCATGCTAGTTTTCCTCCACGCTAGATCACTCAATGAACCCATCCAAAGCACGAGACAATACAAGTTTCAATCCTTGAATAGAAATTCTCTTAAGGAGAGACACCAATCCCTTTCCCCTGAAATGTCAATTTTCAAATTGGAGGAAAAAAAAAAACATCCCCATCTTTTCCAATTTTAATATAATTAGAATTTTTTAATAAAATTAGAAAATATTCAAACAAGGGGAAGTAATTACTCTTCCACTTCTATTTCCCTTCCTTTCCATTCTTAAATAAATTCATTCCACTCCCATCCATTCAAATTTGCTTTTATGGTTTTCTATAGAAAAAAGAGAAACTAAAAGGAGAGGATCTCAACCTGTTCAGCACACATGCCTCTTTACATTCTTAAATAAATTCATTCAATTCCCTTCCATTCAAATTTGCTTTTATCATTTTCTCTCTCATAACATGATATGAAAACAAGAAACCAAAAAGAGATGATCTCAATCGGTTCAGCACATGCCTCTTTACATGGAGTCACACCCACACCGCTGTGCCGGAAATTTAGCCTACCCTCTCCCTCCCATACTTAGTCATTCCTTTGTACTAAAAGAAATTGCACCATACTGTATTCAGCTAAGCAAACGATAGTTTGGAAGACTAATGAAACCAATAATCCTGCTAAGGAAGACTAAATTGCGCTTCCAGATAACCAAATATTGGTAAGAATGTTTCAACTCTCAAAAGCTAATTTGATTGCGCAGTGGTCAAACCAAAATATATGGCAACCTCTTGAGAAGCAATGCAAAATGAACAAAATAGCATTGCAGACCAATCAAGTCTACTTTATTTGCCGAGTTACAGTACTTACTGCCCCACAGAATTAAATTAAATGTCTGAAAATTAAATCTCCAGAACTTCAAAAGCACACAGTAAAACTGAATGTATGAAAATTTAATCATTGTGAAGTGGATTCTTTCAGATATGCAATAAGATCAGCACGATCCTGGGGCTTCTTAAGACCAGGAAATACCATCTTTGTCCCTGGAATATACTGCACAATAGGATAAAAGAAAACACATATCAATGACATACTGTGGTGGAAACAGACTTTCAATGGCACTGTATAATATCTACAAAATATCTTGGAATATCTCGGGTGAATCTTAAAATATTTTAGATTATCTTTAGAATGTATTGTGGAATCAATTAGTCATCTAATTGAGGAAGTACTCTTAGGAGTTGTTCCAAAGTCATTATGCTTTTACTAGTTTATTTTCTTATTTAATTAGGATTAGTAGTTTTATTATATTGGTGGGATTGGGCTTGTACAAGTAGTGCTATGCTGTACTTGACCTAATTATTGGTATAAATAAATAAATAGGACCTTTGTGTTAGTATGTTTCAACACATTGAGACACGCCATATCAATCTAAAATCTTATTATTCAGGGTCTCCATTCTCTCTTTTCCTCCATCTTTACTACATCCTTATAATATCAACAATCATCTTGCAATATTGCCACAAAATTTAACAGCACAATACCCTGATTATAGTAGAAATAGAAAACACTAAATCTCATAATGAGAATTATATAAAGTAGCATGCAAATGATTCAAATGCAAGTTGGTGAAGTAGATTGCATATTTAGAATTTTGTATAATCAATGATTATTAATAGCCATTCAATACATAAAAAGGGTGGCCCAATACATGAGCATGAAGCTCCCTCCTGGTGGGGTATGGGGAAGGTAGATGTATGCAACCTTACCCCTGCAAGCAGAGAGGCTGTTTCCAAGATTTGAACTCATGACCTCCAAGTCACAAAGCAGCAACCTTATCGTTGCGCCAAGGCTCACCCTATAGCCATTCAATACATAAATACTTTTTTCTTCTTTTTTCCATCAATATAGAAACACTAATTTAAATTGTACCTTTTTGGGGTTAAGCAAGTAATCATATAAAGTCTTTTCCTCCCAAGTTACAGCCATGTTCTTGTTAGCTGCAGAATAGGAATATCCAGGAGTAGTGCCAGACTGCCTTCCAAACAAACCATTCAGATTGGGTCCTGAGATTGTCAACAAGTAAGGCAATATTTGTCTTTACAATATTACATAATGATATTATTCAAAGAGGAGAGAGACAGGATACAGAAAACTAATGATATAACTGCAGCGAGTATGATCACTTCAGTTCAGCATAATGGAAGAGGTAAACTAATCATATGGGGGGAAAGAAGCAATGTATAAATTAGTGACCAACTGACCATGTCCATGGGAGGAATAGACAAAAAACCCCTAGGCTTTGTTTATTCTACAAACTTCGCGCGAAAACAAGAAAGAATACCAGCATAAGAAAAATATTTCCGATGTACTAGCTATTTGACCTGAATTTTAAAGGTGTAACAAATTCAATAGATGCTAAGGCTATATTTGGTTCAAAGGAGGGAAGGGGAGGAGAGGGATTTTAATGGAAGGGAAGAGAGGGGAGGCGAGGGATTTTAATTAGGTATTGTGTTGGGTTGAGAGAAGGGGAGGGGAGGCATTTTAATGGACGAGAGGGGAAATAACATTATTCATGTTTGGTTCACAAGGGGAGGGGAGAGATTTTAAAACTATTTTACTTTTATACCTTATAATTTTAGATTTCACAATAAATAAGTTAGGATATTTTAGTGAATGCATTAAAAATGTTTTAAAATCCCTCTCCTCCCCTTCAAATCCCCCCAATATTGGAGGAGAGCCAAAATTGAGTGAGGAGAGATTTGGCTCCCCTCCCCTCCAAATAATTGAACCAAACATACAAAGTTTAAAAAAAATCTCTCCCCTCCCCTCCATTTCCCTCCAACCAAACACTACGTAAGTTGCATAAGAACAAAATGAAAAACGAAAAAAATTTACAAGAGTAAAAAAATGAAACCCAACAGTGTGGAAAGGTTTGTTGTTGAACCAAGGGTAGACATGTTGAAGAGTTGAATCAGAAACCCTTTGCATTTTTACACAAATTATACCTTATAAAGGACAGAGTACATAAACAATTACCCCTAACATGATCTTCAACAACGCAGAACACCAGTCATGTGATTATGAAATAAATGATAAACTAGAGAAGACTTTCATAGTTACTTTTGGTGCTATTTTCCAATAAGAAGAAAACATAAGTAACAACTCCTACATATGTTCTACTTTTATTTTCATTGATGAATTGTTACACAATTATTCTTCTTATTGGAAAACAAGACCCAAAGTATCTGTCGATCTGCACCTAAGTTCTGTCCTTAAAATTTAACCAACAACCAGAATCAAAAAATGTTTCAGATTTGATTAGGAGTTTCCAACCTCATGAATAGAACATAAAGAAGTAACTTCCACACATCAATACATGTAATACCACAATATTACACTGAAATTTCCAACCTCAAGGGTTGTTTTACAAAACTTTGAATTAAATACTGAAAAGTACTGCTTTGATCATAGTATCATAATAACGCTAATAGTATAATTTCGTCAAAAATGCTTCTCAGATGAAGATATTCAACAAATGTCTAAGCTATCATTATTATTGAATAATGCCAAATCGATTAATAATCAGATATCCGACAAAAAAAAAAAAAAACGAAATAACAAACGGTTTTGTAGTCTGTGTGTGACAATTAGATGAAGTATGAAGATAGAATAATTAACAACATAAATAAATATCTATATATCATTTATAAATTGGTTAAATTTTGGTACATCTAAGTTTAATTTTGGTTTTAAATTAAAAAATGAAAAGTGACGGACCTTGCTTGTGGCCGGCACCTTTATCGACGGTGTGACACTGAGCGCACTTAGTCTTGAAGATTTTCTCACCGGCCTTCGAATTTCCAGGAGGTGCCTCATTGAAAGACGCCATTGTTAGAACTTCGCTGCCACCAACGCCGACGCTCTGATCTGAAGCTTCCAGAAGGGAACCCAAATGGCAGCAATGAACTGGAATATGCTTTATATTTATTTATGATCACACTAACGAGTGTCCTAATGATATGTACTATCGATATAAAGATTTTTTACACGGTCAACTAATCAAAAATTATAACATAAGTTGATTTGTTTGACTTAGGGATGACAAAAAAATCCAATTATTCACCATCCATCTAGTCCATCCAATCCATCCATGGCAAAAAAAAAAATAACAATGGACTGGATGGAATGAATTATTTTATTTTATGGATGGTTGTGATCCATCCACTATTATTCTAAAATTCATTGGACCACTTCATAAAATAAAAAATAATCAGAAATTACAACATAAGTTGATATGTTTGACTCTTATCGTAATCATCTTAAGAGTCATTTATATCATGATTTCTGATTGATTGTCATTATATTGACGATATATCACAATTAAACTCTTTTTTTTCACTTCCAATTTTTATTAATAATTATTAATTATAAAAATATTATCTTATTTTCACTTTGTTATTTGTTATTTGTTTTTTTTTTTTTTTTTGCATAAGGGTCTCTAATTCAATAATCAAAAATTAATCTATTTCAAGACTTAGAGATTATTAAAACAGATTTTTATCTCTTCCAATAAAACACTTTTTATATTTGATAAAAATCAAACATTTGATAATATGCTTAAAAAAATTCAATTATCTAATACCTGTGTTTGATCGTATTGATTATTTTCACTTTGTTATAATGCAGGATAAAAAATAAGTAATCAATTTTATAATTTTATAATTATTAATAAAGCTAGGAAACTGTAAATAAAGCAAACGGGTCGTTACCGCTACATAGTTTTTTACAACACCACCACATTGACCTTTTAATTGATGACAAAAACTTTCAATTTTATATTGTTTTAAATATTTAAAGGACTTAATGGATGCCAAAAAACTTTGAAGCACATCATGTGACACCATAATATATTAAAAACTAAATTGAGGGTTTCTCTAAAATAAAAGAAGGGTAAAAAAAAGAAGAAATTAAGGCAAATTTAAAAGCAAAATGGTTTATGCTACTAGTTCAGATCTGTGGTGGGACATCTAATTTTTTTATGAATATTAAAAAAGGTTATTAGTACTTTTAATTTTTAATTTTTATTAATTTATTATGATTTTAAAATAAAAAATAGAAATTATAATTGATTCTTAAAGAGTGTGAATAGACAAATATATTATATTAATGATATTTGGTTGTATAGTGTCTATATGTTATATCTTAAGTTAAAATAATAAATAAGTATATAAAATATATGTCACTTGAAAATATCTTTTTATTATGGAAAGTAAGAGAAATAATTCTTATTTTAATAGTCAAGATTATATAACATATATAAATATGGATTTAATTGATATGTATTGATAGTATAAAGATTTTTTACATTATCAACCAATCATATTTTGTTACATCAACTAAAATATTTGACTCTTATCCTAATTATTTTAAAAATCATTCATATCATAATTTTTGATTGATTGATAATATAAAAAAAAAAATTATAATGATAATATATAACAATTAAAATCTATAAATATATAATTAAGTTATTATTGTGTATCATTTTTAAGTATTGAAATAAGATAGTGGAATTTAAAATCGTGGCTGCCTTGCCTTCCAGACTGGAGCCAGCTCTACATACAACGACCGTTAATGTGCCTCAATACCCATTAATGATTACACAAATTCACTTTTTATCCGATCATTAAGTGCATGTTTGGATTTGTGTTGGAATGCGTTTTAATATATGTTTGAGTGAAAGTAATAAATTCTTACTTTCATGTTTGGTGTCTCGTAAACTGTGTTTTTCCGTTGAACGATGTTTCAAACGTAAATTCAAACACGCCCAAAGTGCAGGTTTGAATTATCGTTTGCATTTGGTAAAGATAGGTTAGTGACTCCAAACTTACTTTTGTAATTTTTATATGATGTTTGGTTTCCAGTTGACAAAATTAATTTTGGGATCAAACATGGGTTTGAGTGGGAGCAAGAATTTGTTGCTTTTACGTTTGTCAAAATTCAGTTTGTGTTTTTCAATTACTATTTCTACTATTTTATCCTTAAAAATTAATCACTTTTCACACTCATCTAAAAGTTGAAGGGCATTTTGGTAACTAAACATTCCAAAAGTCATTTTGCATGATACAATCCAAACAACATTCATTCTACCAAAATTACTTTTAACAATAAAGTAACCAAACATAAATCAATTACTATCAACTCACTTTTAATCAAAACTCAATTTATAAAACTCAGTTCATCAAAACTCAGTTTTGCAAACGTTAAACCAAATACACCCTAAGAATATGAAGTACATGATAAAAAATAGGCTAAAGTATACTTTTAGTCCCTTATCTTTATTTTAGGTATCGATTTGGTCCTTCTTTTATTTTTTGTTTCAAAATAGTCCTTTATCTTGTAAACGTTAGCCCGTTTTGGTCTTTTCCGTTAGTTTTGCACTAACGGTTTTTGTAGTCGCTAGAAAACATCTCCAGTCGTTGGATTCTGGAAAAAAAGCTGTCGGATAATTCGTCAAAAGCGAAATTGACAAAGTTGATACAAAACCAACATGTAAACCCTCCCTCCTTCCAATAAATTTTCTTACCATTATTAAAATCGAGCACCATCCACTTCTCAAAATCCAAACTTGCCACCTACTTCTCAAAATTCACACTTTCAACCACCCAACACCCCCAATCGATGGAGCAACCAAAACCCTAATCAGTGGAACACAATAACTCAAGGGCACCAACAACAGAAAGAAGAAGAGGGACGCGACAAAAGGGACATGACACTTCGATTGCTCAAAAGGGTTTGATCCCACAAGTGTTTCTGGTGACCGTGGTAGCTGGGTGAAGCCAAACCAGATGTTGACCCGTGATGGCGGAGGACGCATCAAAACGGTGGTTTGCCCGGCAGTTCGCCAACTGTGGTGGTGAGTTCGAACACAATGGTTTTGTTGTGCTTCGTCCAAGGTGGAATTGTGTGTTCTGTCACGTGGTGGTTCCGAGGGTGGTTCGCGTTTTCCAACAAAAATAAAGAAAGGGAGTTGAGAGAAGCGAGTTGAGAGGGGAGACGTTTTCCAATAACTAACAGTGTAACCCTACGACAAATTATAAATTAAATGGTGCACCTTCACTAGCGCTTCCCACTCAAATGCAAGTGAAAATGAGATGGAAGACTATCCCTAGCGCTTACTCAAGGAAGTGCCAGCTTAGGGAAGAGAATTGCTAGCGCTTGCTTGAATAAGCGCTAGCGATAATCTTAAGAGGAGAATAGCTAGCGCTTATTCAAAGAAGCGCTAGTTATGGCTGCCCCCTTTTCTAGCACTTCCTTGGGTAAGCGTTATCAATTCTCCTTTTCTTAATATTTTAGTTTCCCTCCCAGTTACACACTTCACACTCGCGCGCGACCTAAGTCCCTCTCCTCACTGTTCCTTCCCACCACCATCGCGACCTAAGCTCCTTTTGGTTCTCATCCACCACTGCCACCGTCGTCCTGCACCTGAACCGCCACCGCAACCCCCTCAAGCGGTCACTTCGTCCTCCGTGCTCGCGACCATCGTCGTCTCCCTTCGCAAGGGTTTAGGCATTTGTGACGCTCATTTCCGGTAGCTCTCAACCTCCAAGCTTTGGGTTCTCTGCATCTCCGGCCACCGTGGTTCTCCATCAGGTACATTGTCATGTGCAAGTGCTGTCTGGATATTGTTGTAGTACATAATGACTAATTTACCATATAAATCTTTTTAAGTACCTTGAGGCCCGTCCCCCAAACCTCAAAAATAAAGAAAGGGAGTTGAGAGAAGCGAGTTGAGAGGGGAGACGTTTTCCAATAACTAACAGTGTAACCCTACGACAAATTATAAATTAAATGGTGCACCTTCACTAGCGCTTCCCACTCAAATGCAAGTGAAAATGAGATGTAAGACTATCCCTAGCGCTTACTCAAGGAAGTGCCAGCTTAGGGAAGAGAATTGCTAGCGCTTGCTTGAATAAGCGCTAGTTATGGCTGCCCCCTTTTCTAGCACTTCCTTGGGTAAGCGTTATCAATTCTCCTTTTCTTAATATTTTAGTTTCCCTCCCAGTTACACACTTCACACTCGTGCGCGACCTAAGTCCCTCTCCTCACTGTTCCTTCCCACCACCATCGCGACCTAAGCTCCTTTTGGTTCTCATCCACCACTGCCACCGTCATCCTGCACCTGAACCGCCACCGCAACCCCCTCAAGCGGTCACTTCGTCCTCCATGCTCACGACCATCGTCGTCTCCCTTCGCAAGGGTTTAGGCATTTGTGACGCTCATTTCCGGTAGCTATCAACCTCCAAGCTTTGGGTTCTCTGCATCTCCGGCCACCGTGGTTCTCCATCAGGTACATTGTCATGTGCAAGTGCTGTCTGGATATTGTTGTAGTACATAATGACTAATTTACCATATAAATCTTTTTAAGTACCTTGAGGCCCGTCCCCCAAACCTCAAAGATGTAAGCATTGTTATTATGGAATTTCGGTTATTTAGTAAAGAAAGTTTTGTCTATGAGAAATGAGATATGACGGTCAGCAGAAATCAAAGCTAGGATAATGAGATTGATTCATTTCATAGACAATAAATCATTTCCTAGAAATTTGCAAATAGTAATACAATTGATGATTATAAGGGCATTGCTAGCTCTCATTAAGTAAGCGCTAGCAAAAGTCCATTTTTGCTTGCGCTTAGCTAGCGCTTATTCAGGGAAGCTACCAAAAGTGAACTTTCACTTGCATTTATTTAAAGGAGCGCTAGCGAAAGTGGATATTCACCGGCGCTTACTTGAATGAGCGCTAGCGAATGTCATTTTCGCTAGTGCTTATGAAGCGGTAGCGAAAACTTTCACCTTTCAGTAGCGGCCAAATAAGTAGTGCTAGTAAAGGCTTAAAATAAGCGTTAGCAATTGCACATTCTGTTATAGTATAAATGTAACACCATTAGTCTAAAACTAACAGAAATGATCAAAATGGACTAACATTTACAAGATAAGGGACTATTTCGGAACAAAAATAAAAGAGGAACCAAATTGAAACCTAAAATAAAGTTAAGAGACGAAAAATGTAGTTTAGCCTAAAAAAATATTGATTAATTAGAAATAAATGTTTCATTAAAAATTGCTGTAAATAATTTAATACATGTACCAAATTAAATATTTTAATTTCTTCATCAAGGCAACTAAAAATGGCGTTTTTTCTTTTATTTATACCTGACGTGGCAAGTTTTTTATGGTATAATAATTAATCAATTATAGTGTCTTTGTATTATTTTTGGGGACGTGGGATCCAAGTTAAGTTTTTACCCCAAAAGTTCAATTGTATTTAAAAACTATATAATTGGTATCGTTTACTTTTATAATATGTCCATATAAGTAATTACCCATTCTATCCAACAAATTTATTATAAAATTTAATTGATACATACCTTGACATATTTGTATTAGTAAATTACATTTCACCGTCGTAAAATTTAGGTTAAACTAATCATTTGGTCCCTATATATGACGTCAATTTTGAATTTGGTCCCTATACGTGATTTTTTTTGAAATCGGTCCCTACATGTACATTTATTTTTAATTTGGTCCTCGCCGTTTATTGGTGTCATAACGCCGTTTGTTGAAGTTTAAGTATAGGGACCAAATTCAAAATGACTGTCACATATAGGGACCAAATTCAAATTTTTATTTTGAATTCGATCCCTGCATGTAACAATCATTTTCAATTTGATCCCTACATATGACAATCATTTTGAATTTGGTCCCTATCACTTGACGGTGTTACAACACCAATAAACGGCGGGGACCAAATTAAAAATAATTGTACATATAGGGACCAATTTCAAAATTTTTTACGTATAGGGACCAAATTCAAAATCAGTGTCACGTATAGGGACCAAATGATTAGTTTAACCTAAAATTTATTAAAATAGCAACAAACATTAAACACAATCACAAATTGCATTTCATCCTAATTTTTACTGTTGATTAGTTATTAATTTAATATTGTTAAGTCACTAAGAACGAAAAAATTATTTATAATTAGTTATTTGATATTTATACATTAAAAAAAAGTTTTAAAGATTAATTTTAGATTTTCTTGTTTACAGAATGGTGTTAATTTTTAATTTGAAAACTAAAATGCACAAATTGAAAATCTTATAAAAAGCAACATAATTTATATAAGTATTTATTTTTTTAATCTATTATATATTTAGTTTGCTCAAATAGATGATTTTTCTAGTATACACTCTAACAAATTATAGATTAAACATGTATATATTTTTTGAAAAAGGATTTTTATCCCATTCTTGTTTTTTAATCTGCTATGGATGGAGATTGTACTAGATGGTCTTAAGATAAAGTATGAAACTCCTATGAAATTGTTTTGCGACAATAAATCAACTATTACCAATCCCCACAATCTTGTTCAGTATGACATGACAAAACACACTGACACTTCATCAAGGAAAAGTTGGATAGTGGGTTGATCACCACAGTTTGATTAGTATTAATTTAATACTGTTAAGTCACTAAGAACGAAAAAATTATTTATAATTAGTTATTTGATATTTATACATAAAAAAAAGTTTTAAAGATTAATCTTAGACTTTCTTGTTTACAGAATAATGTTAATTTTTAATTTGAAAACTAAAATGCACAAATTGAAAATCTTATAAAAAGCAACATAATTTATATAAGTATTTATTTTTTTTAATCTATTATATATTTAGTTTGCTCAAATAGATGATTTTTCTAGTATACACTCTAACAAATTATGGATTAAACATGTATATATTTTTTGAAAAAGGATTTTTATCCCATTCTTGTTTTTTAATCTGCTATGGATGCATGGAGATTGTACTAGATGGACTTAAGATAAAATATGAAACTCCTAAGAAATTGTTTTGCGACAATAAATCAACTATTACCAATCCCCACAATCTTGTTCAGTATGACATGACAAAACACACTGACACTTCATCAAGGAAAAGTTGGATAGTGGGTTGATCACCACAGTTTAGGTTCCTTCTGGGCCACAGATTGCAGACGTACTGACTAAAGAACTACCCACAGAAAGGTTTCATGATTTAATCGCAAGCTGAGAATGATAGATACAAATTTCCTAGCTTGACTAGTACCGTTTGATGGTGTTCTGGTACCGTCTTATATAGGGTATTGACTGGTACCATTTAATAGTGTTCTGGAACCATCTTATGGTGTTGTTTGATGGTCTTGTCTCATGGTGATGACTGGTACAATCTTATGTTGTTGTCTGGTACCGTCCTCTGATGTTGTTGGTGTCGTCTGAGGATGCTAACAGGTACACTGTCTTATGGTGTTGTTGGTGCCGTTTGAGGATGTTGACTGGTACCATCTTAGAGCTACCCATGGAAAGGTTTCACGATCTTATTTGCAGGCCAGAAATAATAGATATTCATTTCAAACTTGAGAGGGAGTGTTAGAATATTAGAATATATCTTTAGGATATTATTTTGCAAGTATTTATTGTTTGTATAATAATTAGGATACATATGTCAATTAGATCAGATTCTTTAGTTTCCTTATTTCATCTGTATTCTTGGGAAAGTAATTAATGTATGCTGTCTTGATATTGTGAAAAACTTCGCACAGTTGATTATTCAGAAATAATATTATTCAGATATTCTCTTTCAACTTAATATATATTTCAAAACAAATAATATCTATAAAAATATATTATCATGTTATATAAAATTATTAATTTAATTTAATAAATTTTATTATTTATAGATATTTATAAAAATAAAATGGGTTTTAAAATAATTTGTGATACTAGGCTAAGTTAAGACAACATAAGACATGACCGAACCCATTCCAATGGGCCTTGGACCAAGATAGGACATGATCCACAAGATACCTGCCCCTCCTTCCCAATCCCCCGAACATTCTCAGGCAAAAGAAAAAAAAAATGTAAATATTTTTAGTTTTTAATTTGTGAAAGGTAAATATTTGTGCATATCCGATTGCTATATTTTTTTTTATTTAATTTGGACAAAGTTATGCGTTAACAGTTGAGAAATAATTTTTTTGCTTAAAAAAAAAACAGTTGAGAAATAATTGTTTAAAAGTTATGTATCATGTAACTATATATAGCAATATAGCATGTGCTGATAAAAAAAATATAGCAATATAGCATGTGCACTATTTGATGTATAAAAGTGATCATTTAAAAGTGCATGCAACAAAATGTGAATTGAAAGTGATGCAAATCATGTATGCCATAACTATATTACATGGAGGTGGCACCATGAATTCCCCCAATATATATAATAAGTAGTGCTACACAGTCATAAAATAATTAGCAAATTTTAGCCAGAATTTAACAAGATCAAAGAGTGATTGTTGGATAAGTCAAAGTGATAAGAATCACTCATCTATTCAAGAATATTAAAAAAAACACAATACCAACTCATTCCATTGAAAGTTTTCTGGCTCTCAAATATTTTCTTTATAGTAAGAGTTAAATATTTTAAGTTTTTCAAATCTTCCACTAATAGCAATCGATTTGAACATTATTTCTAAATATGTTTATTGTTGAGGTTTTCGTTTACTATCCACAAGATGGTCCTAACTTCCATTCAGTGTGATCCACAAAATGGTCGTAACGTGTTTATAGATGACAATTGCTACGGCAAAAGAGCCATAAAAATGAGAAAGAAATGGATACAATGAGAACCTGTAATTGTATAGCTAGTCTTGTTTCTTAGCATTTATATATAGCATTAATTAATCCCTATCTTCGAAGTTTGATTTTGAAATAGGAAGATCACAAAAAATTGTGAAAATGCAGGCTGTGAAGGACAAGATACAAGATATGAATGCCATGCGTAAGGCCAAGGCCGAAGCAAGGGCTGAAGAAAAGGTACCTGGAAGATTATAGTGTTAATGATCATGATGTTTAATTAGGATTTGACTTCTCTAAAGTGAGAAAGTAAGGATGCATCCATCATTAATTTGATAAATGTATAGAGATCTTAACCCACTAAAAATATTTTAAGATAGATACATCCTTACTTTCTCACTTTAAAAACTTTCTCAATTTAGAAGAGTTAAATTCATTTAATTAGGAGGTGAAAAGGGATGAGTGGACGTGAAAGAGTTGAGCATCATTCATAATTTAAATCATTATGGCCCATTAAGCACACCATTGTAGCAGTGTAGTGCCATAAGGAAATTCAGACAAATATGCCTTTTTTTTCATGGTGCAATTTCTTGTTGTTAAAATACTTTTCAAACACCGCATTTTCCCCCATTCATAAACATGTAAGATGATAGAAATCTATTAAAGAAGTTGGTAGCACAGCGCATCAAATTAAATATTATAAGTTTTTTTTTTGACAAGATTATAAGTTTTATTATTATGATTATTTTGTCCATTTAATAAAAACTCCCATTACCAATCTAGGGTTGGTCGAATAGTACGTATCTCGATCTCATAAGAAGGAAAATACAAGTTTGAATCCTGTTGACCGACACTCTAGTTGGGAGGTTGTGAAAATCAAGGATTAATTCCCTACTTTAAGCAGCCGACCGAGGATTAATTTCATAGTCAGTCCAAAGAGTCGAAACTTGTGGGATATCCCGGGATATTACTGGGTAGCCAAAGACCCTAGTTACGATGATTCATAAAAAAAATAAACTCGCATTTAACTTTCAATTCGGTTAAAAAATATTAAATATTGGTATGTTCCTTAAATTAATCTTTGAAAAGGATTAATTTAACCACTATTTATTATTTAATATTGGATTTCATTGCATTATTGTTTGTAAAGATTGTATACACTATCAACTAATCATGAATTATGAAAGTCATACATACAATGATTTGTAAGTTGTAACTCATTGAGAGTCTAAAAATCTTTACAAAGTCTTCATTTCTCAAAAATTAAGTTAAGGACTGAAAATTTTCTCATGTAAGAAGTTGGGTATTTACTCAAATTCTCAAACACTCAGATATGGATGATATTCATTATGTTTTTGTAGGCTGAGAAGGATATTGCTAAAGCCAGAATGGACATAGCCCACGAGGTTAGGATGGCAAAAGAGGCTGAAGCAGCAATGGACCTGCATGTGAGCAAGGCAGGGGAGAGAGCTGAGAGAGAAATCGCTAAGCACTCATCTAGGAGTCCTAATGCTACTGGGGGCATCAATTCAATGAATGCTGCTACAATGGAAGCACCAAATGACCCCACTTCCGGAAACATTGCTCAAACTGATTTGCAATCTAGGAATTAGAGAAATCACGAAATTGATTAGTGTCATTTGCAGGAAATTTATCAGTTACAAATTTTCTTACCACTATATGATTTCTTTTTATATATTCTGTTGTAAAATACTTTTTCTAGCATTTTCCTGAATTGTCTTGTATAAACTCTTGATGTTGTTGAAAAATTGGTAAACTCAAAATAAACATCCTGATCTTGTATCATTAAATTCGAGAAATTTAAAATCAGGTTCGCAATCATAATTGAGGCCACAACGTTATACTTCTAATATTTTCCACAATTATATCTCGACTGCAATTACGATCGTATTTTTCTGTAATTATCCACAATATAACTTAACTAGAACCAAAATTTTAAACCTTGATTGGATCCTCATCTTGTATCATTGCTACTATATGGTCTTTTGAATACGTAGCAAAAGTGAATTGAAATGAGCATAACGTGAATATCAAATAGAAATTCCGAAATTAATGAAGACAATCATTTTCGTCTTAATTTGATGCACGGAGTATTTGCTTCCTTTTCAAAAGCATAACGTTTAGAAGTGATCTGAAAATGAAGAATCAAAAGCCACATGAATATTAGTCAATAGCTTTTAAACGCATAACTTATTCCCATGTGAAAAGGTAAATTTTTTGACAAAATAGATTAAAATTAATAGCTGAGATATAATTATATTCGTTATAAAGTCAAGGATATGGACAAATAAGTAACATATTGAGTATCTAAGAAATTCCTAATCCAAATATCTTCAATCAATTGTGTTATTTAAACATCAGATTTTAAACACCGTGTGTGACACTGTATCACTTTGTCTCTATCTCTCACTTACTTTTTATCTTCTTTGTATACACGCATTTCAAAAATACATAAAAAATACAAAGGACACTATATTGTTGTCCATATTTTGATATTCAAGACACATTTCTCTTCTTCAATACATGTCAAAAGTTGAAAATTTTGACAAAACTGACAAGCTACAATCATGTTATACTTAAATGTAACAAAACTTGGTCCTACCATACCAGAATATTTGGGGGGTATTTGGTTTGTTTTATTATTATTATTTAGTTGATATGTTATTATAATAATAAAAATTCACCATGTTTTAATTTTTGTGAAAGAATTGGTGAAGAATGCAACAAGGTTGCATTTGTATGATTATAATGAAAACATTTCAACTGAAAATGAAAGAAAAACAAACAAACAAACAACATGAAACTTTAATGCCAAAACATAGCTGCCTAAACTTTTAAATGATAGTTGACATCTATTTCTTTTTTCCTGAGTTAATTAACCAATTCCATCTCGCACTTTTCTCAGACTAAATACGATGACATAAGATTCCAACTAATTCTCATATGCGAAGGCATTGTTGCCACAAAGCGAAGAACATCAGGTTGCATGCTAAGTGAAGGGTGCAGTTCTTCTGAACTCTTTTGAAAAACATGCAGAAACTTAGCAACATTGGGAAGTACAAGTTCTCTGCAGTGAAGATGCAATAGGGGGACCTTGGATAAAACGCTTCCCTTCTGAACATCTAGGCCTTCTGGCCTCCGCAACTTGTATGGTTTTCCAGTTGTTGGCTCAATATCGACGCGTGGCATTTGTTTCCATCGGCTGTGCACAAACCAGCCGTACTTATAGTCGCCAACTATTGGTGTGCCAAGTGCTTCAGCACAATGAACACGCAACTGGAAAAAGGGAGCAGAAATCATATGAAACAGAAAATAAGTTGCTTTAACTCAGCACGATCACAACATTAGAAAAACAACCACATAATTCCAAAATTTTATTTAAACATAAACACTTGAGCTTTTATTTTTAACCAGGTAAAGAGTTCAACATGCAGTTAACAGATAACTGAAGATTCTATAAGCAACACAAAAAACCTGAATCATGCCAATTGCCAAGTATTTCAATCGTAATTGCCTTCTGTGCCACGTAAATCATAAAATTGGAGAATTATAAAATCCCTTGGATTTTTGCCCACATACACTACTATGGAACATAAAATTAACTAGGATGTGAGAATAATCATAATGCGATGCGGTACAAGTTGATATGAATTTATAATGATAATATATTCCCGTTTACATGTAACTTCAAACAGAAGACCTAACAGTCATGGCCTCAAGAACCAAAAGAAACAAATCAGTTTGTAGTATATATGCAAAAGTCATCCTTTTATCAGAAAGTAGGAACTGGGACCAGTTCATCTTTAGTGGAAGACAAAAAGCAAGGAACAAAGGAAGGAACAATTCCCTATAAGTGTTCAATGTTTTGAAATTCAAATTGTAAATTGCAAAGGTAGAGAAAATCCCACCAATTTTATTAACACATTTCAGTTGAAAAGAAAGAATACAGAGCTGCATTCAAGATACCTGATGCTTCCGGTAAGTAAGTGGACGCAGCTCAATCCATGAGCATCCATTTATCTTTGGACCAAGCACCCGAAACTCAGTTACAGCCTCTTGGCAAGGTTCTATACTCGAATGGTGAGCTAGTATTACCCTCTCGGTCTTCCCATCATTCAGCAGTACCTGAAATAAGAAGACATAGAAACACAATCAATTAAAACAAGGAAGATTGCAATCACTTTAAATATGTTAGCATTGGATGCACACATGTAGAGAAGAAACTAAAATTAAGACAGGGTGGAAACCTTTGAAAGAGGAGCATGAATTAAGCCTTCCTTCTCCTTGGGAGTCCCTATGACTAATGCCCAATGCCTCTGATATGTAGCTTCACATGCATCATTCCAAGCCTAAAATAGAATGAATGAAAAACTTCAAACTTCTTATTAAGTTGTTATTCAGGAGTGTCTCACTAACTAAACACTACGCAGGGAAAATAGCAGTTCATCACTACATGTAGATAAGGCACCTTACTAGAAGATTTTGCATTGTTTATGTTACTGAACAACCACTGAAGATGAGATACACTATCTTTTCTTCTCCCCAGTAAAAGGATGCCACTACTCTCTCTGTCAAGTCGATGGACCTAAACAAAATTAAAAAATTAGACTACAAATACAAATTCGAACCAACAAAATCATTAAGTTGTCAATTTGTCATCTATTATTAATTAAGTAATGACCATTTCTAGAGATCAGTCAGTGCAAATCAGATTAGGATACAGAAGCAGAGTTAAAGAATAATTTAGAATGCCATTCGACATATCATGAAGAAAAAATTAAGCTTAAATAGGAAATATTAAGCCATCAAACTTCAAACTTTAAGAGTCTTTCATTAGTGTGCGAAATAATTAAGTGCCATCATTATCAATGTATTCTTAACAATCTTCAAGTTATCAGATAAAAATAAACTAATTACACTATTGCACAGTGATCATCAAATTCCTACTAATTCAAAAGCTAAAACTAAAACATCTACCTTTCTTTGTGAACCACTATGAATGATAAACAGAGAAATAAAAAAGAAAAAGCAAAGGACACAAACAAATCCAAACTAAACTGTAACATTCTAAACAAAAAACCAAGTATTTACAGGAACAAATTAATTTGAGGCATAGGCCAACCACTCAAACCAAGACACCCTGTACTCCTGAAAAAGTGCAATAAACAGAGAAAAGGCAAAAGCTCAAACCCTAGTTATCATGAAGCAATCAACTTTTCTGAAAGAAAGGAAAATCTCCCTATTTGCCTCTTCCATCCAATTACTACATTACTCTTAAGCCCCCAAATCAAAACCATCACCTCCACAAACATGAATTCACAAAAAACAGAAGAAAGACGGTTGATCAAAATTCTATAGCCTGTTAGATGTTGAAAATGGCAACTAGAGGTAGACATGACATATCATGTGACTTCTGATGGGATCAAGACAATAAGTAGGATTACACATTCATGCAAGCAAACTACTAACCCAACTTTAGCTGACATACTGCTCACATATAATCACATATAAATGAAGGCAAATGTGGCACGCTGCAGTATTACCAAAAGTGTACACACTAAGCTAGTTTACTGCACATAATATATTAAATTCACGAAAAGCTTCAGATATATTGATTTATTTTATTTATTCAAGAATCTTTTTTGTAGACATGGAGGATTACATTTATACAAAGCAAGGATAATTACCATACCAAAAAATACTATAAGGATAATTCAATGATAGGGACAGATAAACCATCCAGCTTCCTACCAATAATGGCTTACATGATACCACAAAATGAACCCACTAAAGTATGTTATAATGTTCCCCAAGGCAAGGAGAGGAAAGCCATCCAGCTTCCTACAAGACAACAGAATGTAAAGACCGCCAGGCCTTTCCTCTGAAAAGAGACCTGTCAAGGAGCCAGAAATTGACCTAACCTTTTATAGTGACTATGGATTTTAATCTTTAAGATTTTGTAAAAATGGGGTGGCAGCTTATCTATATGAAGGATATCCGTTTGTTGCATGACGATTCTTTTTACTGTTAAGTACAAACCAAATTCTTTCATTGTAATGATGTACAAAGAGTAGCTTACAAGTTTAGGACCCTCATCATAATCATAGGACAGTGCTGCAGCTGCCAATGCATCCATGCTATTATGGACTGGCAGATTCCCCTAACAAGGCCATCAGCAAGAAATCAAAATCCCAGGGTAAACTCAAACTCAGTGAATTTCAGAAAATGAGAAAGAATAGATATTCAAACCTTAACAGGCAACTTTGGAGGTTTATTCAGAACAATAATAGCTGAGTCCTGAAAGCAATACATTGAACACAGCATGCAATAAGTGAAATGTATTCCCATGCAATTGAACAATAAGAATAGTAAAAGAATAGCATGAAATAAAATAAAATTGGTTTTAGATGTAAGACATGCCTTGTAAATCACTAGCCTTTGAAGATACTTTATTTCATCAGCATTAGGATATAGTGTTCCGCTTGGTATTGCATCATATCTTTTGGAAATCCTAGTCTCAGCCATTGATACAGGGACATGAACTCTTGCCCCATGCTTCATCGCCTCATTAGGTTTAATCTGTAGTTAAGCTGTATAGTTGTAATATTATTAACCCTAAAACAAATCATAACCAATTAACTAAAATAAAAATAAAGAACATAGGCATAGAGGAAAATATCCAAAGCAAAGTTTGCCACAGAAAATGGTGAATTAACAGGATACATGTAAACATGAATACCTTTCGCAAAGGTTTCATCATCCCTTCCTTCCGAGTGAAAGAATCATCAGAAATTGGGTCCTCCATTTGGACCTAGAAACGGAAATTATCAATAAGCCTAAAAGTACAATTCTCAATTACTATACCTATATCTGACCATTAAACATGACATAAATATTATATGACAGAGAAAATGTAGTCCCACACCAACTTGCTGAGTAAGTAGAACTTCAAGAGAATTTTCGCAGCATTGTAGTATAGTATGCCAAGAGAAGATTCAAAAACATCATCTATACAATGGCATGCCCTTCCTTGCTAAATAAGTTCTTCAAAGTGCCTCTATGACCATCCCAATGAAGTTAATCCTATTAGCTTCTTACAAGATAATGTAAAATAAATTACATTAATTGGAACAACCAAGCCCGTAAGTAAATTCTTAAAGGTTAAAGTCAAAGCACAACTTGAATACGAAAAGCAAGTTGTGACCACAAAAAATTTGACTTAATTTAGTTGGATGCAAAGGCCGAGTCTAAGCACAATAATGTATAGGAGACAAACCCTCAAGGTAATAGTTCATTGTTTTTACTTTTTTTTTTGCTTATATTGGAGGGGTAAGCACCTGGGTAGAGGATGGTAATAAGTGGCCTTGGAGAGGATTAGTGCATGTTTGGTTCAACTTAAATTATGAAAAATAATCAGTTTTTTTTCAAAAACTTTTGATTGTAAGCTGTTTTTATCACAAAATAAGCTAATCCAAACACACTCCAAACCTACAGCATCATCCTCACACACAAGTACTTAACGCTTTGTTTGGAACGCGAGAACCGCGTAAGAAAGAAATTGGGACGAGAGAAGTATCATAGAAAAAACTGACTCCCACCGTTTGGAAACACAAAAAAGGAAGGGAGGATAGAAAAGTTGCGGGTGGGACCCACCAAAAAAAATTCTTCCCTCAAGAGGCGAGAGAATATACAGATGGGATGATAAAAATTTAAATACCAAGTTTACCCTTTTATTTATAACACTGAGATAAAATTATTACTATTATATGTAAGGATAAACAAGTTTATATATCAAAACTTAACTTTTCTTTCTCTTTTACTTCTTTTCTTTTTCTCTCCATCCAAACAATCTAAAAATTCACATATTCTCTACTCATTTTCTCTTCTCTCCTACTTTTTTCTATCATACTTCTTTCTTCCCTACTTCTCCTTATAGCCAAACATACCGTAAAAGAGATGAGCAAGTGCCAATTGAACAACAAGCTCCTTTCTTTTACTATTTATTCTTACCACATAACTTCCACTTTCCCCAAGGGGAAAGAGATTCAACTTCTTATCAATTGACTGCTAGAAACAGTCCCAATAAAAAATAGTGCCAACAAACAAACTAACCACAAGGTCAACAAGTATATTAGGCAGTGGCAAAAACAAAATGCAAAGTGGATAGATAGATACTTACAAGACCCTCCCTGAAATGGGACTCTATAACAGAACCCCACATCCCCTTAAAGTAATATTTAATCCAATTTACGGCAGTGACACGATCAGGCTTTCCAGGAACACTACTGACTGAGTCCTTCCCAGGCAAAGGGTGACCAGGGAAAGGAGGCAATGACAGTAGCTGCCTCGGTTTCGGACGTTCTTTCGGAGCATCCAAGCGGGCAATGTTGTTGGATACTCTAATTACTTGTTCAACAGGAACAGGTTTTGGGGGACTTATTCTAGAGTAATGCCTCACTACAAACAACAACAGCCATGTGCTGCCACTATTAGAATTATTGCTCAACATGATTGAACATCTGCACACAACAAAGAAAAAGACAAATACTTTATGAAAGATGCGAAATGTTTAAACCAAAAACTGAATGACTCAGACTTTATATTTAATTGTTTAACTTAATGGTTCAGACATTCTATCAAACAGGTTGTGAGCAAACACAAAATCTCAGGTTCAGAACAAGAATAATAGAAGCGTACCCAATTACCGCAAAGATCGAATTAAGCTCATATTCCAATAGAATCAAACGGTAACATCTAAGTGGCGGGCATTGTAAGCAGACTTTGCAGTGAACGTTGAGGATGGTGTGCTGTGGTTCGGTTCAGTGTTAAATTTTTTATATTTTTAAGTTTTTTAAAATTGAGCTAAGATAAGTAGAATTGGGTTAAAAGGGAAAAGGGCTTGGAACTGGGCTTTGGCTTGGATTTATTATCTTTATTTTTTGTTTTGTAATTTCCTTTTTTGTTTTATTTTATTTTTTATTATGAATTTTTTTTGGAGATTGTCCTAACAAAGGGCCTGTTTGTTGAAGATTAAAAAATGACTTTTATATAAACTATTCTAATATTATTTTTTTAGATATTTTTAAGTAAAATGGAAACTATTTTGTGTTTGTTTAAATCATAAAAATCACTTTTTGAACATTCTTTCATCTATCGCATAAGTTTTTTATGAGAAGCTACTTAAAATAACTTTTCATTATAATCAAATTTCAATTTTTATTTTCATATTTTGATTATTTTCAAAAGCTGAAATAAATAAATAGAAAATCCTGAAAACTGATTATTTTTTTTAAAAAAGTGTTTTTTTACAAAATAATAATCTAAAACAAAAGGATCCTAAATGTAGTGTTTATAGTGCTCAATAATTAGGTTTAACCCTATTCAGTTTCGGCTTAATATTTTGATTCAAGCAATGTTTTGGACTTGGTCCGATGTAATAATAATAATAATAATAATAATAATAATAATAACTTGAATCAACACACGCAAATACAAAATCTACCTACAAGGTAGAGATGGAAACGAGCTCAATCAAGCTAAGTTTTGCCTTAAAGAGACCTGACATGTATTATTCCAAATGTAAGGTAAGGTATGGGTATGATCTATTTACTTATTATAGGTTAATTTTTAAGTCTTAGTTTGAATTTTTAAAAACCTAGTCCAACATGAAAGCCTATTTAAATGTCAACTTTGTAATAAAGTCTTTAAAAAACCCACATTTAAATAGGTCAACAGACCTACCTTTAAATAAGGTTTATTTAAATTTTTAGTCCTTAAAAAGTGAATCAGTTTTGATTTTGGTCTTTGCACTTTTTTTTCGTTAGTTTTGATTCTTGTAAATTCCAAAACTTTGGTTTTGGTCTTTGCGGTCACTATCCATTCGTTAAGTGCTGACGTTGTTAACGGACCATCATGTCAGTACTGTCACGTAGGCTAATTTTATAATATTTAATGTCACGTCACTAACAGTATTGACATGTTAAAAAAATATAAAAAGTTAATGTTTAATCCTACGTGACATTAAATATTATAAAACTAACATGCGTGACAGTGCTGACGTAACGGTTCGTTAGCCACGTTAGCACTTAACGGATGGATAATGATGGCAGGGCCCAAAACCAAAGTTTTGGAACTTGCAAGGACCAAAACCAATGGAAAAAAAAATATAGGGACCAAAACCAAAACTGACTCACTTTTCAGAGACTAAAAACTTACTTAAACCTTGGAATAAACGGAAAAGTTCTCCCAATATTTTTGAAATCAGAAGGTCAAGACAAAGCTATAAGAAGAACCTCCTCTGAAAAAACACATAGAGAACACACGAGCAAGAAAATATTCAAGAGATTTCATTGTGCAACCAAAAAGCCTCAAAGCTTTCACTCTCAGTTTTTGATCTGTAAACCTTCTCATTCTTTTATTGCAAAGTTGTAAACAGATTGTCAAGAGCTATATTGTGTAATACTCTCACTGTTGGGAGTTTGTAAAAAGCTCAGAAAAACCCCTCTCAAATCTTAGGATTTGTTGAGCCTGAAGAGGTTTGTTTGTAAAAGAATACTTGTTGCCTGGAGAGGTGCAGAATACTTGGAGTTGTAGTCTTGGAAAGACTTGGAAACAACTTGTATTAAGTGCTAAGAGTTTTAGTGGAAAAACCTTCTGGAGGAAGGGACTGGACGTAGCTCTTTGTTTTGAAAGAGTGGACCAGGATATATCTTTGTGTGAATCTCCCTATCCCTATCTCGTTAAGTTTTTATTTATTATTAACTTGGGAATTGAAAACAAAGTATCTTAATCACTTATAATCGTTTTGGTGTGTTTTTTCATCTTCCTGCTTTAAACGTTTGTTTTAAAAAGGGTTTTCGAAAATCGGTTAAGAAACACAATTCAACCCCCCTTCTTGTGTTTCCCTGTTTCACTTTCAAATGGTATCAGAGCTTAGCCTCTGGGTTGAGCATTTAGCCGTGCTTGAGGAAAAGATCTAAAGCTCGATGGCAGGACAAGGGATGCCCAGTGGGAGTCAACCTGTTCTTGAAGGTACCTCCTTGACTAGACCGTCTTTTTTCAATGGCACTCACTACCTCTACTGGAAAGAAAGATTCAAAGGATTCATCTTAAGTACCAGCTCTACGCTCTGGCCTTTGATCATGAGTGGTCCTCACATCGTCAACAATCCTGATGGCACTAAGAAAGATGAGTCTCAGTGGACTGATGATGAAAGAAGAAGAATAGAGCAGAACTACAAAGCTAGACACACACTGATGTGTGCCCTTAGTCCAGACAAGTTCCAAAAGATTCATGCATGTGAATCAGCAAAACAAATTTGGGATACTCTATCTATTGTTCATGAAGGAACATCCAAAGTAAAGGACTCAAAGATTATTATTCTTATAAGTCAATATGAAATGTTCACTATGGAAAATGGAGAAACCATCGTTGATATGATAAGTCGTTTCCAAACTATCATCAACAATCTCAAGTTTCTTGGCAAGGTCTATACTACAAAAGAAAATGTGACGAAAATCCTCAGGAGCTTGCATAAGGAATGGAGATCACTCATCACTGCAATCACGCAAGCCAAAGATTTGTCAACCTTAACCTTAGATGATCTTGTGGGAACTCTTCAAGTTCATGAGCAGGAGCTCAACCAGGACAATCCTACAAAGAAAGGCAAGACTATTGCCTTGAAAAGTCAAAAAACTAGCAAAGCTGATGATTCCAGCAATGAGAATGATCAAAATGAAGAAGAAGAATCCGATGATGAACTGTCTCTCATATCAAAGAAACTTGAACGCATTCTGAAAAAAAAAATATGAGAAGAAGACCATTTACAAAGAAAATTGTCAAAGACCATGGTGAAACCAAGGATAAAAATCCAATGGTTTGCTATGAGTGCAAGAAACCAGGCCACTTCAAAGCTGAGTGCCCTCAGCTGAAAGATAAGAAAAAGTTTTTCAAAAAGAAAAGCAAGAATCTCATGGCAACATGGGAAGATCTTGACTCCTCTGAAGAAGAGGAAAACGAAGAAGAGGCCAACCTATGTCTTTGGTCTGAAAATCATCTCCCTGAAGATTCTTCTGAAGAAGAGGAACAGTCTACCTCTTCAAATCCTGAGTCATTGAGAGAATTCAGTAACCTCTCTATAAATGGACCACCTATGTTCTATATAACTGGTGATTATGCCATGTGGAGAGAACTATTCATGAGATTCAGCTTGGAACAAAATGTTGATGACCTATGGAGAGCTTACACCGATGATAACTTTTGTCCTACCACTGTTATCAATGGTGAACGCATAGTCAAACCAAGAGCTGAATGTTCTGAAGAAGAACAAAGAAGAGTGAGAATCAATGCTAGAGCTGTCTACGTTCTTACATGTGCCTTGGACGCAAGAACTGTTAACATGGTGATGTATTGTGATATCGCTAAAAGAGTGCTTGACATGCTAGATGCCCTTTTTATGAGAAGGAGACCTGCTCATTCTGAAGGACCACCTATTTATCAATCTTCAAAATCAGAATATGAAACTTGGAAAGAGAACTTCAGATCCTTTGTTGTAACCCAAGGATCAGAAGAACACTGAAAAACTCTCACTGACGAAACCTTCTGTCCCATCATCATCATCAATAGAGGATACATGATGAAACCTCTAGATCTCTGCACTTTTGAGAAAAGAAGAAGAGTTGATCTTGACTGTGAGGCAAAGGCTTTCCTGTTTCGGAGTGTACACAGAGCAAGAAGAGATGTCCTGGCTGAAGAGACAATTACTTGGGGAATGATGAATCTAATGGATATTCTTGAGAGATCTCCACCTGCATCCCCAACAAAAGATATGTGTCTCATGGCAAGTATTTCCTCTGAGACAGAAATAGAAGAAGATAAGGTAAATATATCTAACTACTCTAAAGATGCATATGGAGAGCTATTAAATGAATCATGCACTATTTATTCTGAATATAAAGCTCTCAAAAGAAAATTTGCCAAACTCAATAAAGACTTTAACAAAGTCAAAGTTGAGAACGGAAAACTAAGAGATGAGATAATCATCCTAACTGAAATCTCAAGCTCTAAGTCCAGTAGATCTTGTGAAGCTGAGAAACTTGAGCATCAAGTTACTTACTTAACTGATAGTCTATCAAAATTCACTGATGGATCTAAAAACCTTAATTTAATTCTTAGATATAGATCTCCTTATGATAAATCTGGCATTGGGTATGAAAAAGAAAACCCAAAAATTTCTGAGACAAAAAGAGTGATGTATTGCTCTATCTGTGGTAAAATGGACATTCTGAGTCCAGATGCTTACACAAAAGAAAAACTTATAAGTTACCTGCAACTAACGAAAAAAGACCCAAGTCTATCTGGGTACCTAAAAGTAAAATAATCTCTGTTGCAGACTTGCTTGACAACAGAAAGAAAACACCAATCATGGTACCTGGACAATGGATGCTCATGACACATGACGAGAGAAAAGTCTATGTTCCTAGACCTAAATCCAAAGTCTAAAGGATCAGTTGTTTTCGGTGGCAATCAAAAGGGAAAGATTGTAGGTATTAGTAAGATTGGTAAGAATAATTCTCCCTCTATAAATAATGTGTTGCTAGTTGAAGGGCTAAAACACAATCTGCTTAGCATAAGCTAATTATGTGACAGTGGGTTTGTAGTATCTTTCAACAAAGATAAGTGTATAGTCAAATATGATGATGAATCCACTCTATTTACTGGTAAGAGGCAAAACAATGTCTATAAAATTGACTTGGAGGATGTCTCTAAGCAAAATGTATCATGTCTAATGTATGTGAATGATGAACAATGGATTTGGCACAAGAAACTTGGTCATGCAAGCCTGAGATTAATCTCAAAGCTACAAAAGCATAACTTCGTAAGAGGATTACCAAAGCTGGCCTATAAATCGGATGCTCTCTGTGATGCCTGTCAAAAGGGGAAACAAGTCAAAAATTCTTTTATTTCAAAGAATATTGTTTCAACATCCAGACCTTTAGAATTGCTACATTCAGATTTGTTTTGTCCAACAAGGATTGCCTCCCTAAGTGGAAAGTAATATGGACTTGTCATTATCGATGATTACTTTAGATGGACATGAGTAATGTTCCTAGCTCACAAAGACGAGTCTTTTGAGGTATTCTCAGTATTCTGTAAAAGGATTCAAAATGAGAAAGGTATATGTATCAATTCAATTCAAGTGATCATGGAGGAGAGTTTGAGAATGTAAACTTCCAACTATTTTTGAAGAAAATGACATTCTTCATAATTTCGCTACCCCTAGAACACCTCAACAAAATGGGGTCGTTGAGAGAAAGAATAGGTCTCTTCAAGAGATGGCAAGAACATTACTCAATGATAACTCTGTCTCTAAGAACTTTTGGGCTGAGGCTGTTAACACAGCATGATATATTCAAAATAGAGTATACATAAGACCAATACTGAAAAAGGCTCCATATGAACTGTGGAAAGGACGAAAACCCAACATATTATATTTTCTTACTTTTGGATGTGCCTGTTTTATATTAAACACTAAAGATAATCTAAGAAAATTTGATGCCAAAGTTGATAATGGTATTTTCTTAAGATACTCTGAAACATCTAAAGCCTTTAGAATTTATAATTGTAGATCATTAATTGTCGAAGAATCCATTCATGTTAAATTTGATGACAAGAAGCCTGATAAGACACTATCAGAGCTGGACGAATCTCTTGCAGATCTGGATCTGAATGATCATCGTCCAACCAACAATGGAAAGGAAATCTTTGATGATGTCAAAACTGATGATCCATACTTGTCTAGTGATAGCCAAAAATCTTGGCAATTTAAAGTTACCATCCTGAAGATCAAATTGTTGGTCAACCCAGTGACAAAGTAAGAACAAGGTCAACCTTCAGAAATCTAGCTGATTCAGCTTTCATCTCTGAGTTAGAACCAAAAACTGTGGATGAAGCTCTCTCGAACGTTGGATGGATATTGACGATGCAAGAAGAACTTAATCAGTTCGAGAGAAACAAAGTTTGGACCGTAGTTCAAGAACCTAAAGATAAATCCATTATTGGAACTAAGTGAGTATTCAGAAATAAGATGGATGAAAATGGAAAGGTTGTGAGAAACAAAGCAAGGTTAGTAGCACAAGGTTATTCTCAAGAAGAAGGTATTGATTACATTGAAACCTTCGCTCCTGTTATTAGAATAGAAGCTATACGTATCTTACTATCTTTTGCTGCTCATCGTAACATAACATTATATCAAATGGATGTTAAAAGTGCTTTTTGAATGGACTAATTAACGAAGAAGTCTATGTAATGCAACCCCCTGGGTTTGAAGATCATTCCCATCCTGAGTATGTATATAAGCTTCATAAAGCTTTATATGGACTCAAACAAGCTCCTAGAGCTTGGTATGAGAAACTCAGCTCCTTCCTCATGGAAAATGGTTTTTGTATGGGAAAGCTAGATACGACTTTGTTTAAGAAAACTAATGAAGATAATTTTATAATAATTCAAATATATGTTGATGACATTATTTTTGGATCTACTAATGATTCTCTTTGTAAGGAATTTTTTGATCTTATGACGAAAGAATTCGAAATGAGCATGATGGGAGAGCTCAAATTCTTTCTGGGTCTGCAAGTAAGACAAACCTCAAAGGGTGTGTACATTCACCAGACCAAGTACACTAAAGATCTCTTGAAGAAATTTCAAATGGACGATAGCAAGCCAATGAGTACACCTATGCACCCAACTTTCATTCTGACCAAAGACAACAAAGATAAAAAGGTAGATCAAAAGGCTTACAGAGGTATGATCGGATCCCTTTTATATCTCACTGCGTCCAGACCAGATATTATGTTTAGTTTATGTCTTTGTGCACGTTTTCAAGCTGATCCATGTGAAAATCATTTAACTGTTGTCAAGAGAATTTTTAGATATCTAAAAGGTACTTCTAATCTGGGTTTATTTTATGACAAAACCAATGAGTACAGATTAATGGGATATTATGATGCTGACTATGCTGGAGATAGAATTGAATGAAAAAGTACAAGTGGTGGCTGTCATTATCTTGGAACAAATCTTATCTCATGGTCCAGTAAAAGACAAAGCACCATAGCCTTATCAACTGCTGAAGCTGAATATATCTCCGCGGCTAGTTGTTGCTCATAGCTTTTATGGATTAAACATCAACTGGAAGATTACAATATTCATGAAAGTAAGATTCCAATTTATTGTGATAATACTGCTGCAATTAATTTATCGAAAAATCCTATATTACACTCGAGGGCTAAGCATATAGAAATCAAACATCACTTTATTAGAGACTACATTAAAAAAGGTGTGTTTGATGTAAAATTTGTGGATACTGACCACCGGTGGGCAGATATTTTCACAAAACCTCTTGCAGAGGATAGATTTTCTTTAATAAGAAAACAACTCAACATACTTTTTGTTGAATGACCTTGCGTCCAATAAACGCTTGTGCCAGAAAAGCATGCGCATAAAATGGTTGCGTCCATTTACTGCTCTCTATCAGCTTACGTCATTATTCTTAGTGATATTTATTATTTGTCATAAATGTTAAATATATTTATCTGTCCTCCACATAAATACTATGCTGAGTCAGCACTCTCGGGTCACGTCAAACGGTGTGCGTCTGCTATTTCACTCTTAAGTAGCTTCCCTCGGTAACCGCTAGTCACCATGGGTTTTTTTAACCATGGTTACTTTCTCTGATGCTTCGGTTACTTTTCGCTTCTCTATATTAACCTCAACCCATGAGCTCAAACCTCACCAAACGTCCTTTCTTTGAAATCTCTCTCTCTCTCTCTCTCTCTCTCTCAACTGTTCATCTTCTCTATCTTCTCTCTCTTCACTCTTCTGAAAAATGGGAAGAAATCTGCGATCAGCTGGAGAAGGAAGCAGCATTCCACAGGAGACCACTTCACCTCTCGATCATCCCACTCGTGAGATTCCTGATAACTATCAGATCAATATTGAGCACCAGATCGACTTGAATATGCTAGCGAGATTGGGAGCAGACGTCAGGGTCTACATCATCGGTGCTGGATGGGATCATTTCTTTATCAACTATCCAGAAGTCTATCCAAGACTTCTCACTAAGATTTGGAAGATAGCTCACCTTGAAAAAGAAGGTCTTATTTCTGGGTTTGTTCTGGGGACACACAAAGTTGAAGTCTCCAAAGTCTCTGTAGCATCTGCTACTGGGTGTCTATCTCTCGGTGCCACCTATTTCAAATCTTGGCACAACAAGTTTGGAGGAAAAGACAACTGAAGGAACCTGTTTGAAACACAAGAAGGGGGGTTGAATTGTGTTTTAGGCGATTTTAAATTCTTTTCGTAAGCAGATAATGATTTTCTCAAGATTGGACGCTTAAAACGATTAAAAGCAAAGAGAGCTCTTCCAAACTCCAAGTTGGACGCTCACTTAGTTTTGACTAAGATAAGAAGACAGCGTAATGAAAGGCAATTCAATCCCAGTTAGTTTGTTAGACAAAAACTAAAGTAAGATAAGGGAGAGAAAAGAACACAACGATATTATCCTGGTTCACTCTTCACCAAAGAGCTATGTCCAGTCCTCTCTACTTGAGAGCTTTATCCACTATAACAAAAACCTTTTGTTACAAAGTATTCAACACCTCTTCAGGCAGTATTCTCAACCTCTTCAGGTTCTCTAAGTATTCTTTTACAGACAAGCCTCTTCAGGCTCAACCAAACTAAGGTTTTGAAAAAGATTGTTCTACTAACTCACTAAATGTGAGAATTCGAAACTAAAGCTTAGACTCTTGAAAACAACTCTACACAGAGAGTAATATGAAAGTGAGAATCAGAGTAGCTTTTCTAGCTTTGCAAGCTTTGAGATTTTCTCTTTTATCTCTTGAAGGATTTTGAAATGCTATGTGCAGCTTCACTTGTATTTTTGCTCAAGTTCGATTTCGTTCACTATTTTCTTCTACCTCTTCACTTTCAAAAGATGAAGGTATATATAGCTTCTTTTCTTTGAGCAGTCTTCAGTCTTCAACGGATGGAAAAGGATCCGTTCTGATGAGCATTGAATGCATTTGATCCGTTGAGTCTGATAGCTTCTGAAGTTTCTGATCAGCAGAATAGACTATCAGGGAGATAGCTAAAAGTGGTGTTGACATATCCTCTGAGTAGAACGAAAGTTGCCTTTTGTTTATCCAAAACAAGAAGGTCAACTTCTTTAGGTGATAGAGACATTCTGGCTTTATGCTTTACTTTTGTACGAATATTACAAAGAATGTTTTGTCCCACTGGTATAAGCCTTTTACATGGAATAATAATTTCAAATGCTTTTACAAAGATATTCGCGCTTGAAATTTAAAAGACATTTATTGGACTAGCTATTACAGAAGGTAACCAAAAGAGTCTTTGGACTCAATGGTTCTATAATTTATCGTCCAGTCGTAAACCAAGAATAGGTGTTGGACGAGATAAAGTCTTTGGACTATGTTGGACGAGATAACGTCTTTGGACTATGTTGGACGAGACAAAGTCTTTGGACTATGGATAGTCTTTGGACTCAATTTAGATTTGTCCTGCACACTTAATGTAAAACGTTAGTCCTTAACAAATCTTTGTTCATCTTAAATTAGCTCTTTGTTAACATCAAAACTCAAGGAATTATCTGGACCATGACCACTTTGGTTCCAACAATCTCCCCCTTTTTGATGATGACAAAACATGCTAATTTTGATTTGAACAAAGAGTCCTAGAGAGCTGAAGGGCTCCCCCTAAGACAAACATTCTAATCATTTAAAGCATCATTCAACAAATATGAGCACATGTATCATTTAAAGATTCAATCAACAAATTTAAAGATTCAATCAACAAATTTGACTTTAAATAATCAATCAATCAATAATCAATCAAAATCCATCTTCTCCCCCTTTTTGTCATCAGACAAAAGAGTGAGAAACACATCATAGTCAGTTGTTTTGAAAAACAAAGAAAACAAAAAAAATTTAAGAAGAGGGAGGAGGTTTGGGAATGAAATCTTTGAACATGGCCGCAATTTGCTGAAGGAGCACCACATTGTTAGCTTCTATAGTCCGTTGGACGAACTCTTGAAACTCAGGAGGAATAACTGAGGCAGAGCTCTCAGCAGTGGTCCGGGTTGCGTCCACACCTCTTTGATCAGGAACTACACTCAGAGCCTGAGAAGGAGATGGAGCATCAGGATGGACCATTGAGAGAGGGACCGGTTGAGACTTGGACTGAGCAGAGTCTGCAACTTGTTCCACTTCGTTATCATGAGTTTCAGAGGAGGGTTCCATATAGATGGTTTCGGTGTCCCCAGTCTCTTCAGGAATGGCCGGCTTAGGAGGAAGAGTAGGAGGAGCAAGAGGAGCAACAATAGGTTCGGGTGGACGCAGCACTTCAAGTATGATATCAGCATCATCAAACATGTTTTCACGCCATCTGATAGGAGGCATAGGCAGAACATCTCTAGGATAAAGAGGTATCCCAAAGATATCGTCTACGATCATGAAGGTTGCTTCACGGATTCGGTATTGTCTCGGGTAGACGCGAATCTCAGCTTTCTCCTCAACTGATAAACCAGAGGATGACGCT
Source organism: Ammopiptanthus mongolicus (assembly GCA_039655645.1). Lineage (NCBI taxonomy): Eukaryota > Viridiplantae > Streptophyta > Magnoliopsida > Fabales > Fabaceae > Ammopiptanthus > Ammopiptanthus mongolicus. The sequence goes on along the minus strand of CM077346.1, from coordinate 83,541,604 downwards.
TCTTGGGAGCATCTCCAGATGTGATTTTCCCAATATATCCTAGCATCTGGGTCAAATCTGAAGCGAGGATCTTTCTTCCAAATACTTTCGAGAGCCCCAGAGTCATCTCGATGTTTTGTCCAAAACAGGGGATCAAAAGCATTTCTATAAGGCAGCGTCCATGACTCAAGCCTTTTGCGAAGGTCCTTATCCTTGTTGGGATCTAGGATAGGGAGCCTTGGGCAAGCTCGAGGAGGAACAACTCCTACACTAGTGCGAGAAGACTTTAACCAAAATCTCTTTGGAAGGTTGTGATGGATCTTAGCTTCTCGAGGCATGTCACACTCCTTCCGCACAGCATAGTAAGGAAGAAAGTCCCGGACATCAGAATACTCCTTCCAGGATGATGGATAGCTTGGAATGAAAGAAAGGTCGGGATCAAGGATGAAGTTACTTAAGCCAAACGTCCTTGCCCTTCTTTCATACTCCGTCTTGCAACCTCTCTTGTCTTCATGACGAAGAACAATATGCCTCTTTATATTGTAGTGGCACCATTTGAATGCCTTGTCCTTGATGAGGTTGGAAAGATTTTCCTTGGAGGAAAAGTCTTCTTCTCAAGGTAGGTAACCAATGGTCCATGGGCATTGTATGTTTCAGAGGGCAGAGGTTTAGGTGAAGTGTATGGGATGGGTTGGTAGGCAAGTTTAGGGGGTGAGGTGGATGATGTGGAGGGTTGTTCAAATTCATATTCGGGTAATGGAAGGGGGCTTTTGGGGTGAGGTTCAGTAGTGGGGGGTGAGTGTTTAAGGAATAGAACAGGAAATTTGCGTTTAACATCAGCCCAAATTGAGCATTTGTTGTTGTAGTCTACTCCAGGGAGGCGTCTATATTTGCTTATGGGAAAGATTGGTCTGGGGTAGGCAGCACCATAGGGTTGGAAGGGGTGATCTCCCCAGGGTGTGAACCAGTCTTCAGGTTCATTTTGTGAGGCTAGAGTTTGAGTTTGTGGTAGGTTAGTGGGTGAGTGTGGTAGGGAAGGTTCAAAGGTTAAGTCTTCTATCTCAGACGATTGGACGATAGGAGAAATAATAACTGAACTGGAGATAGGTTCAGTATTACCTTTCGTCTTTGCTCGAGATGACCTTGCCCTTGTTGAAGAAGGTTTGGGCAGAGGTGCAGCAGACGAAGTTTCCAATCTTGGCCCTTTAACTACCCTTGAGATGGGTAGATTGTCCTCTTCATCTTCATCAATGGGAGCTAGAACCAGCTTCCTTTTTCTTGAAGGTTGGACGATGAGCTTTGGACGAGACGAAGAAGTCTTAGCTATTGGACGAGCTCGTTCAGCAGAGCGTCCAGCAGAGACACATTGTTCAGACGCTTCTTCTGAGCCTTGCGTCTGAGCTCCTTTTTGCTTTTCCTCAAGTTTGGACTTTTTAAAGCAGTCCAACTGCATCATTACCAAACTTTGCCTGCTAAACTCAGGCTGATGCACCCGTTCAATCCCATGAACTCCGTAGTATTTGAACTTTCTTTCTGGAGCCAAGTTCTTTAGGTCGTCGTAGACCATGTGCTTCTCAAATATTTTGGAGAGAAGAGCGCCATAGATGAGTGCAGTGTTCTTCTTCCCAGAGCCTTCAATGGCATATTTGAAGAAGGAAAAGAGGAGGTGGGGAAGGTTTATTTGCCTTTCAAGAATTAGATGAACTAGGCAAAATTGATGAGCCTTTGAAACATTATCCTTTGACCCAACTTTATGAAGGATAGCCTTGTTCAAGATTTGGTAAAGAACCCTAGCCTTGTCAGTCATTTTTGAGGCTATGAGCTTGTCACCAGAGTTTTTCAACAAACAATCTCTGATGGTGGAAGCATCACCAATCTCTTCTTCCCAGTCATCTTCAACAGTTATGCCTGATTGAGCGCACCCAGTTGCATTAGAGATAGTTGCTTCAGATACTATGACTTCAGTATCAAGCACCTTGTTGCGAATCTCTCTTGCAGAGACAATGGGGTTTGTCTAAAACTCCCTAACTAGAGCAGGGTAGATTACCGGAGAACCTTCAAAGTAGCTTGACCATCCAACGGCATGGATGTTAGAGAAGATGTCAATCCCATTATCAGCCAGGAATTGTAGGTTAAACTTGTACTCGACCATAACATCAGCAGTCTGAGCATTGAAGGTTTTTCCTTTACCCTTGGAGCCAGCAGCAGAAGAGGTTGCCATAGTTTCAGAGAGGATGTTTAAAGAAGAAGGTTTTTCAGAAAGGGTTTTCCTTTTCGAAGATGCAAGAAGAAAGGTTAAAGCTTTTTGTAAAGGTTGGATTTTTATCAAAGAGCAAAACTTAGGTTTTAAAAGGAAGAAGAAGAGAGAGCGAAAGCCTTTCGTATTTTCAAAGAGAGAGAGAGCGAAACGATGTGCATTAAATGTCTGACACACGTTCAGACTTTGAAACCGTAAAAAGCATTTTTGGCAAATAAAGAAAACAAAAAACTGACTCAGTTAAGGGAATGAAGGATAATATTTCATTCGACAAAGATTGAGTTTCATTAATGCATTAGACGATCATTCAGAAGGTACATTGGACGAGCATATATTGGACGTAATGCAAATATTGGACGCATGCATTGGACTCTCAGTTAATCAATGAAATGCATGTTCAGATATTTTCTTATGAATATAAACCTATCTATGGCTAAAGGTTTAGTGAAGATATCTGCCCATTGATGGTCAGTATCAACAAATTGAATATCTATTGTTCCTTTTTGCACATAGTCCCTAATAAAATGATGTTTTATTTCTATATGCTTTGCTCTAGAATGCAGTATGGGGTTCTTTGACAAATTAATAGCAGCAGTATTATCACACATGATAGGGATGTTGCTTACAAACACGTTGTAGTCTTCCAACTGATGTTTGATCCATAGCAGTTGTGAGCAGCAGCTGGCTGCAGCAATGTACTCATCTTCAGCAGTTGATAGAGCAATTGTGCTTTGCCTTTTGCTTGACCATGAGACAAGATTGGCACCAATGAAGTGACACCCTCCACTTGTGCTTTTCCTTTCTATTCTGTCTCCAGCATAGTCAGCATCACAGAATCCAACTAATCTGTATTCATCAATTTTCTTATACAAAGACCCAGATTAGTAGAACCTTTTAAGTATCTAAAGATTCTTTTTACTGCTGAGAGATGAGACTCTCTTGGATCAGATTGAAAACGAGCACATAAGCAAACGCTAAACATGATATCAGGTCTGGACGCAGTTAGATATAAGAGGGAACCAATCATACCTCTATATACCTTTTGGTCTACCTTTTTATCTTTATCATCTTTGTTTAGCACGGACGTTGGATGCATTGGTGTATTCATAGGTTTACAATCGTCCAACTTGAAGCGTTTTAGAAGCTCCTTTGTGTACTTCGTCTGATGAGTGTACACTCCGTCTGAAGTTTGCTTTACTTGAAGTCCGAGGAAGAATTTTAGTTCTCTCATCATGCTCATTTCAAACTCCCTTTGCATTAATTCAGAAAACTCTTGGCAAAGAAATTCATCAGTTGCACCAAATATTATATCATCAACGTAAATTTGAGCAACAATAAATTCCTTTTTATTTACTTTTCTAAAAAGAGTTGTGTCCACTTTTCCTCTCGAGAAGCCATTCTCCATTAGGAAAGAGCTGAGTCTCTCATACCAAGCTCTAGGAGCTTGCTTGAGTCCATATAAAGCTTTCTTAAGCTTATATACATGCTCAGGACGGTTCTGATCTTCAAAATCGGGTGGTTGGAGAACATATACTTCTTCATTAATTACACCATTTAGAAAAGCACTCTTTACATCCATTTGGTAAAGCATGATGTTATGATGTGCAGCATATGAAAGTAAGATGCGTATAGCTTCTAATCTAGCTACTGGAGCAAAGGTTTCAGTATAATCAATACCTTCCTCTTGTGAGTAGCCTTGGGCAACTAGCCTTGCTTTATTCCTTACCACCTTGCCATCCTCGTCCAGCTTGTTGCGATAGACCCACTTGGTTCCAATTACAGACTTATCCTTAGGCAGGGAGACCAGCGTCCAAACGTCACTGCGTTGAAACTGGTTAAGCTCTTCTTGCATAGCGAGGATCCAGCACTCGTCCAATAAGGCTTCGTCCACAGACTTTGGTTCCATCTCAGAGATGAAGGCTGAGTCAGCTTGCTCTCTGAAAGTTGACCTTGTCCGGACGCTATCATTAGGTTTGCCAATGATTTGATCCTCGGGATGATAAGTTCTGAATTGCCATGAACGAGGGGTATTTACAGCTTGCTGAGACGATGATGCGTCCATCGTAGCGTCTGATGCCTCGTCTTTGTTGGTTGTTGGACGAGCATCTGAATCATTCAGATTCATATCTGCAAAAGAATCATCTAGCTCTGATAATCTCTTATCAGGCTGTTTGTCATCAAATTTAACATGAATGGATTCTTCAACAATCAAAGTTCTAGAGTTATAGACTCTAAAAGCTTTAGACGTTTCAGATTATCCTAACAATATTCCATTATCTACTTTGGCATCAAACTTTCCTAGTTGATCCTTAGTATTTAAAATAAAACATTGACATCCAAAGGGGTGGAAATAAGAGATGTTGGGTTTGCGTCCTTTCCACAATTCATAAGGAGTCTTATTCAAGATTGGTCTTATGTATATTCTGTTTTGAATATAGCAGGCAGTATTTACAGCTTCAGCCCAGAAGTGCTTAGGGACAGAATTATCACTGAGCATTGCCCTAGCCATCTCTTGAAGAGATCGGTTCTTCCTCTCAACAACACCGTTTTGTTGTGGAGTTCTAGGAGCAGAGAAATTGTGATGAATACCACTTTCATCACAGAACCTTTGAAAGAGCTCATTTTCAAATTCGCCACCATGATCACTTCTGATCGAGCTGATGAATACGCCTTTTTCATTCTGAACTCGCTTACAGAATATAGAAAAGACCTTGATAGACTCATCCTTGTGAGCAAGGAACTTAACCCATGTCCATCTAGTATAGTCATCTACTATGACAAGTCCATATTTCTTACCACTGACAGAGGCCGTCCATGTTGGACCAAACAAATCAATATGCAACAATTCCAGTGGTCTAGAAGTACTAACAATGTTTTTGGACTCAAACGAGTTCTTAACTTGTTTTCCTTTTTGACAAGCGTCACAGAGAGCATCTGATTTGAACACAATCTTTGGTAAGCCTCTTACAAGGTTATGCTTGTTTAGTTTAGAGATTAATCTCATACTAGCATGACCAAGTCTTTTGTGCCAGATCCATCGCTCATCTTCTACAGACACTAGGCATGATACACTTTGAGTTGAGAGTTCCCCCAAATTAATCTTGTACAGATTATTTTGCCTTTTGGCAGTGAATAAGATGGACCCATCAGGGTTCTTGACCATACATTCACCTTTATTGAAGGAAACAACAGACCCACTATCACATAATTGACTTATGCTAAGCAAGTTGTGTTTTAATCCTTCAACCAGAAGAACATTATCAATAGAGGGAAGAGGATGCTTACCAATCTTACCTATTCCTACTATCTTACCCTTCTGGTTACCTCCAAAGGTGACCCATCCACTAGACTTCTCACGGATTTCTTGGAACATACACCTTTCTCCCGTCATGTGACGTGAGCAACCACTGTCCAAGTACCAGGACTGGGGTCTTTTTTGTGTTGCTAAGCAGATCTGCAACAGGTATTATCATATTCTTAGGTACCCAGATAGACTTGGGTCCTTTTGGGTTAGTTGGTGGTCTTCGTCCATGCATTTTGTTTTTATTTTTGTAAATGCATTTTGAAGAAGTGTGACCACTCTTTCCACAAATCTTACAGTAAGTTCTGGATGCATGCAATTTATTTTCTTTTTGCTTTCCATAGGAATGAAAAGCCTTGTGATTTTTGTTGGACCCTGATATTTTCTGAGACGCAGTTTGTTTCTCAGAGTCATAGCCTAGGCCAGACTTATCATGAGGTGATCTAGTGTACCTCAATATCAGGTCTAGCTTCTCTGATCCTCCAACAAGCTTAGTTACGCTTTTGGTGAGATCAGATACCTCTTGTTTTAGTCTAGTTACCTCATGAGGTTCACTGGACTCAGAGGTGAGTTTGTCAGTTAGACTGACATTCTCAGCTTTAAGCTTATTATTCTCTTCAACAAGCTGCTTATTTAGTTTGTTGGACTCTTCCAACTCCTTATTTACTTTTGACAATTTTTTCTTAAGCACGATGTATTGAAGATGCAATATAGAAGAATCATTTAGCAGTTCATCATATGCTTCTTGAAGAGAGTCAGAAACGGATACCTCGTCATCTTCTGATTCAGCGTCCGAAGAGCTTTTGGCCATTAGGCAGAGATTTGAGGTAGACGAGCTCCTTGGTCTGAACAGATGTTCCAGAGCGTCCAGCTTCTCCTTAGCTGTTTGGAGTTGCGAGACCATGTCCAATCTTGGACGATCAAGGGCGTTGACAAGACACCAGTTGGCATAGGCATTCTGAGAACATCGTCTGATATCATCACTCGTCCAATCTGTTTCATGTTTGGACGATGTTGAACCGTCCTCATGGGTAATCGTTGGACGATAATTTCCGTTTGTGAAGATGTCCCACAGCTCATAATTTTGAGCTTGGACGTATAATTGGAATATTGATTTCCAATAAGTATAGTCTGTTCCCTTGAAGATGCGTGGAACATTCACATTCCTTCCTCTTCCAGAGGTAGACTCCTGACTTCTTTCTCCGGGAACAACAAATTGTTCATCGTCCGAAGAGTCTTCATCTTGCTTGTTGGACCATAGGCATAGATTAGCCTCTTCATTTGTTTCTTCTTCTTCTTCTTCAGAAGAGTTCAAGTCCTCCCAAGTTGCCATGAAGTTCTTTTTCTTCTTTTTGAAGAACTTCTTTTTGTCCTTTAGCGTAGGACAATCAGCTTTGAAGTGTCCTGGTTTGTAACATTCAAAACAGACCAGCTGACTTTTATCCTTGGGTTCAGCATGATCCTTGAAGCTTTTCTTTTGGAATGGCCTTCTCTTCATTCCATTTTTCTTTCTCCACATATTCTGAATCTTTCTGGAGATAAAGGATAGCTCGTCATCGTCTGATACATCATCATCAGATTGATCAGCTTCATCACTGGACTCATCAGCTTTTAAGGCTTTTGAGTTGTTGGACCTATGAGCTTTCAGGGCAATCCCTTTTGTTCTTCTTTCCTGGATTGTCAAGATCAAGCTCCTGCTCGTGAACTTGAAGCGTCCCGACAAGATCATCCAGAGTCAAAGTGGAGAGATCTTTGGCCTGGGTGATTGCAGTGACAAGAGGTCTCCATTTCTTAGGCAAACTTCTAAGAATCTTGGTGACATTCTCCTTGGTAGTGTAGACCTTTCCAAGGGATTTCAGATTGTTGATGATCGTCTAAAAACGACCCATCATGTCAAGGATGGACTCTCCTTCAGCCATGGTGAACATTTCATACTGGCCAACCAGCATGATGATTTTAGAGTCCTTCACCTTGGTTGTCCCTTCATGGAGATTAGACAAGGTGTCCCATATTTGTTTAGCTGATTCACATGCGTGAATCTTCTGAAATTCGTCAGGACTGAGAGCACACATTAAAGCATATCTTGCTTTATGATTCTGTTCCATTTTGGCCCGTTCAGCATCTGTCCAATCGTCCTCTGCTTTGTCTATCCCATCAGAGTTGAGACAAACGTTAGGACCATTTGTGATTCTAGCCCAGAGAACTGAGTTTGTACTGAGGATGAAAACTTTGAATCTCTCCTTCCAGTACAGGTAGTGAGTACCGTTGAAGAACGGCGGTCTGGTCATGGAAGTGCCTTCCATAACTGGTTGACTCCCGCTTGGCATACCTGGTCCAGACAAATCTGCAGTAGGATCTTTTCCTCTACACGGCAAAGTGCTCAACCCAGAGGCTGAGCTCTGATACCAATTGAAGGAACCTGTTTGAAACACAAGAAGGGGGGTTGAATTGTGTTTCAGGCGATTTTAAATTCTTTTCGTAAGCAGATAATGATTTTCTCAAGATTGGACGCTTAAAACGATTAAAAGCAAAGAGAGCTCTTCCAAACTCCAAGTTGGACGCTCACTTAGTTTTGACTAAGATAAGAAGACAGTGTAATGAAAGGCAATTCAATCCCAGTTAGTTTGTTAGACAAAAACTAAAGTAAGATAAGGGAGAGAAAAGAACACAACGATATTATCCTGGTTCACTCTTCACCAAAGAGCTACGTCCAGTCCTCTCTACTTGAGAGCTTTATCCACTATAACAAAAACCTTTTGTTACAAAGTATTCAACACCTCTTCAGGCAGTATTCTCAACCTCTTCAGGTTCTCTAAGTATTCTTTTACAGACAAGCCTCTTCAGGCTCAACCAAACTAAGGTTTTGAAAAAGATTGTTCTACTAACTCACTAAATGTGAGAATTCGAAACTAAAGCTTAGACTCTTGAAAACAACTCTACACAGAGAGTAATATGAAAGTGAGAATCAGAGTAGCTTTTCTAGCTTTGCAAGCTTTGAGATTTTCTCTTTTATCTCTTGAAGGATTTTGAAATGCTATGTGTAGCTTCACTTGTATTTTTGCTCAAGTTCGATTTCGTTCACTATTTTCTTCTACCTCTTCACTTTCAAAAGATGAAGGTATATATCGCTTCTTTTCTTTGAGCAGTCTTCAGTCTTCAACGGATGGAAAAGGATCCGTTCTGATGAGCATTGAATGCATTTGATCCGTTGAGTCTGATAGCTTCTGAAGTTTCTGATCAGCAGAATAGACTATCAGGGAGATAGCTAAAAGTGGTGCTGACATATCCTCTGAGTAGAACGAAAGTTGCCTTTTGTTTATCCAAAACAAGAAGGTCAACTTCTTTAGGTGATAGAGACATTCTGGCTTTATGCTTTACTTTTGTACGAATATTACAAAGAATGTTTTGTCCCACTGGTATAAGCCTTTTACATGGAATAATAATTTCAAATGCTTTTACAAAGATATTCGCGCTTGAAATTTAAAAGACATTTATTGGACTAGCTATTACAGAAGGTAACCAAAAGAGTCTTTGGACTCAATGGTTCTATAATTTATCGTCCAGTCGTAAACCAAGAATAGGTGTTGGACGAGATAAAGTCTTTGGACTATGTTGGACGAGATAACGTCTTTGGACTATGTTGGACGAGACAAAGTCTTTGGACTATGGATAGTCTTTGGACTCAATTTAGATTTGTCCTACACACTTAATGTAAAACGTTAGTCCTTAACAAATCTTTGTTCATCTTAAATTAGCTCTTTGTTAACATCAAAACTCAAGGGATTATCTGGACCATGACCACTTTGGTTCCAACAACAACGTCCTTAACTTCCTCAGAAATCTCGATGCTCAGCCAAATGCTCTCTTTCGTGCTGCTATCATGAAAGACGAAGCTAGAGTTCTTAATCAACTCTTGAACAAGGATGTTCTCCATAAAGCTGGGTCTAAAGACTCTGTTTATGAGGTTCATTCCTTTCTGCTTACCCATCTGCTATACAGTATAAAGGTCAATCTTCCTTCTCTTCTCTTTGACCGCTTCAAAGAAAACTGCATTGATGTCGTCTTTGTGAAGACCATTACATATGCAATCCTTCTCTCCCGCATCTTTTGAAAATCAAGGGGTTTATCGGATGCTACAAAAAGTTCATCCTAGCATCAGAACCTCCTATCAAACAGTGAGCTGCCCTGTGTTTGGAAAGACAAACCTCTCCAAAATGCAACTTAAAACTGTGCTGGCGTTTGATCAAGCTCAGACCACTTCAACTCAAGCTCCTCGCCTGGACGATCTTCAAAGTCATCAGAAAAGGAAGCATCAGACTCAAAACGTTGCAAACCCTCCTTTTTTCTCCTCTGATCCATCCACTCAGGCTTCGTCTCAAAATGTGTTCTAAGAATTCGAGGAAAAGCCGAGCCTGGAGTTCGCCTCAATGATGGAAGGAATTGCTTGCACCATCCATGGAGAAAAGTTCATCAAGCTCAATGGTGTGGTACATCCATTTGTTGAAGAGATTCATGGACCTTTGCTTAAGGTTGATTTAGGCTCAAAGCAGCAGGCTCATGTTTCTTCTCAAGCGGATCTTGAAGCTGGTTCCTCTAAACCTCAATACAGAAAGAGAAAGCTTCTGGTGGATGAAGACGACGAAGAAGATGATGAGGACAATGTTCCTATTGCTCTTTTTCTTACAAAGAAAAGTAAGGTCTCTCCTTCACCCTCACCCTTACCCAACCCGTCTGTCTCCTCTGTACCCTCCACTCCTTCTGAAAAACCATCTTCTATCCCTCACCCCAATCTTAAACTCTCTGCGTCCATGCCTCTTCCACCAAAACCCACCCGAATCAAAATCGTAGCCTAACAGCCACCTTGACCCAAAATCCTCATATCAGACTCCTCAACCTCCACTCCCTCCCCACAAAATCCATTTCCCCACCCCCATCTCCACCTCTCTCACCTCAAGATGCCCCACCCTCCGTACCTCCATCACAGTTCCCGGAATCATCTTCTCCTCCTCCTATTCTTCTGCTTCCAAGGTACTCTCATGAAGAAGCCACATCGTTAGAGGTTCTAGTGGATAATTCTCCTGCTTCAGTTGCTGTTCTTTTTCCCAAACGGAAGCCAGCTCGGTTCAGCACACTGAACGTCTTGATGCTACTTCCACCCTGTCTGGAAACACGGTGGAACTACATCTTGACGAGGAAGATGTCAACTCTTCTACAGCTGAAGAAGCTCGCCCTGCTCCAGCTTCGGCTCCTTCTCTACCTCCTGGTCTGACTCCTGAAGTTGCTGACTACTTAGTAGATCAGATCTCAGCTAGGGTCACTGAAGAGTTGGATCGAAAGATGGCTCCGTTGTTCTCTTATCTTCATCGCATCGTCCCTGACTTCCCCCTCCATCTCCTTAGAATCTTTTCATTTCTTTTTGCTAACAATGATGTTGTATCCTCCCTTTATTCCTTTTTGTCTGATGACAAACAGGGGGAGAAAATATATGAAATTAAATGTGTAAAGTTGTTAAATATATGAAATGAATTGAACGTTTGGTTATATATCCTGTCTTTATACTTCTATGTTCTGAGTTATATCTTCAATATGTAAATGCATAATCTCAGGGGGAGCTTTTATACTTACGATACACTGTATATATTGTTTCAAAAACATGCTTCATAGTAATGTTTGTCATCATAAAAAAGGGGGAGATTGTTAGAACCAAAACAGTAATGACTAATGACCCTAAAAGTTTTAATGATTAACAAAGTTATTATATGTTTATGAAAAATACTCGAAGTCAAATTTATGCTAATCCATAAGGTCAAAAGACCTTTATATGTTTCTGACTTCAGATGGTTCTCCAAAACCAAAGTTTCACCTGACTCTTAAAGGACAAAAAACTCACTGCAATATCTTCGTCCAAAGAAACTAAGTGGGGTAAAGGTTCACGTACAAAACGTGATCATATAGTATTGTGCGTCCAAATGTTTACACTGCTTTATCGTCCAATTATTTATAACTATTGTGCGTCCAATTGTCTATTTTGTACGTCCAATTGTCTTCAATACTTGTACGTTCAATTATGTTCATGCTTATGCGTCCAATCATCTACAACCCTTATGCGTCCAACTGTCTAAATAAATTGTGCGTCCAATTTTATATATGTCTGTGCGTCCACTAACTTCATTTTGTAGATGACGTGGCTCTCTCTCATTCAAAAGTCTTAAATGGTTTTAAGGAAATATCTTTTTCACATAAGACAAAAGAAGGTACGAACGTCGTACAAAGCAAACCACGTAGAGCAAAGAATCACGTAGAGCAAAACGCTTGTCGGCCATAAAAGCAAAATCAGTCTGCTACCATTCAAGCTGCTACTACCTCCACATTCTGAAAGGACGATTACACAACGGAAAACAACCGGCAAATGATCTGTGCCTAACGGATATTTGATTGAGTCTAAACGGAAAAGTTCTCCCAATATTTTTGAAATCAGAAGGTCAAGACAAAGCTATAAGAAGACCCTCCTCTGAAGAAACACATAGAGAACACACGAGCAAGAAAATATTCAAGAGATTTCATTGTGCAAACAAAAAGCCTCAAAGCTTTCACTCTCAGTTTTTGATCTATAAACCTTCTCATTCTTTCATTGTAAAGTTGTAAACAGATTGTTAAGAGTTATATCGTGTAATACTCTCACTGTTGTGAGTTTGTAAAAAGCTCAGAAAAACCCCTCTCAAATCTTAGGATTTGTTGAGCCTGAAGAGGCTTGTCTGTAAAAGAATACTTGTTGCCTGGAGAGGTGCAGAATACTTGGAGTTGTAGTCTTGGAGAGACTTGAAAACAGCTTGTATTAAGTGCTAAGAGTTTTAGTGGAAAAACCTTCTGGAGGAAGGGACTGGACGTAGCTCTTTCTTTTGAAAGAGTGAATCAGGATATATCTTTGTGTGAATCTCCTTATCCCTATCTCGTTAAGTTTTTATTTATTACTAACTTGGGGATTGAAAACAAAGTATCTTAATCACTTATAATCATTTTGGTGTGTTCTTTCATCTTCCTGCTTTAAACTTTTGTTTTAAAAAGGGTTTTCGAAAATCGGTTAAGAAACACAATTCAACCCCCTTCTTGTGTTTCCCTGTTTCACTTTCAGTAATAATAACAACAACAAATTATACCAACACAGACATATAGAGTCTGCCTATAGGTTGGAGTGAAACTGCTCATTGAAGCACGCCTTGCCTTAAACCGGTCCGACATGTATTTTAAACGTAAGACCTTGGTGCAACTCATTGAAATTGATTTGCTTCCTTTTTTATGGGTCTCATCATGTCACATCATTATTTTTTATTTTATATATACTAATTTAAATAACTCGCTACTCCAATGATGCAACTCTAAAATGTTCACCAAATAGGTTTCACAAGTTACCCAACTTTTTCTCCAGCTTATTTTTCTTTATTTTTCATGATTTTTTTATTGGGTTTTTTATATAAGAATCAATTGTTTATAAAAGCAACTATCCTTACATGTGAATGTCAAACTATCTTACTCCAATGATACAACCCAACGAAAACCGATTTTTATTTTTAAGAATTAATTAAACAACTATCATTAGAGTTGTTCTTAGTCTGTCCATTTACCTGTCATAAGCCATTTTTAAGGGTTAGACTACCATACCTTAAAACTTGTTTAACATAGTGTTTGGTTGGAGGGGAGCGGAGGAGAGAGATTTTTTTAAACATTTATTGTTTGGTTCATTTTTTAGGAGGGGAGGGGGAGTAAAGATCCTCTTTTGAGAAATGGAAGACTCCATTATTATAGTTTTGGGTGTATAAAACACATAAAAATCTAATAAATATCATCAATTTTAGAAATAAATATTTTTATATACTCAAAACTATAGTAATGGAGCCCTCCATTTCTATTGAGAAATGGAGATGATCTTTACTTAGGGAGGGGAGGGGAATGGAGGGGAGCAAAATCACTCCTCACCCAATTTTGGCTCCCCTCCAAAAGTGGGGGGATTTAGAGGGGATAGAAGGGGATTTAAATCATTTTGAATGGAATAACTAAAATATCCCTACTTATGTATTTTAAAATCTAAAATTATAAGGGTACAAAAGTAAGTTAGTTTTAAAATCTCTCTCATCCCCATGTGAACCAAATACAAATAGTGTTACTTTCCCTCCCCTTCATTAAAATCCTTTCCCTCCCATCCTCTCAACCAAACACAATAGCTACTTAAAATACCTCCTCTCCCTTCTCCTCCCCTCCATTAAAATCCCTCTTGTAGCACCGCAATTCTCATTTATACATGTGTTAATATATGTTTATATGTTGATTTATGTTCTTAGTTTAATGTTGGATGTTTAAGCATTTGTTTTGGGTGGCTTAGCCTTGAAAAGGGGGCATATGTTGTCAAACCAAACCAATCGATTATGATAATCGATTATGGGAGTTATTGAAAAGGAGTCAGAACATTCATACTCGATTACGGTAATCGATTATGAATAATAGCGAAACAAGTCAGAACAGCCGTAATCGACTATGATAATCGATTATGAATTAAGAAAACAAGTTAGAGAAGCCATAATGAATTATGATAATCGATTATGGTATTCGAGAACGCTAATTGTCAAGTCAGAACAGTCATAATCGATTATCTTTTTCTGCAAAAACGGGTTTTAAATCCTTATTTCGGCCCGTTTCATCTTAAATCCTTTTATAACCCTTTAAGCACGAAATAAACCCTAGTTTAGCAGCCTATAAACCTCTGAAAACCTCCTTTCTCAATCTCTTAGAGTTCTCTCTTAATCCCTTTAAGATTCATCAAGAACGTAAACCATTTTACCCGTTTTCGTTGGAAAATCACTGCAGCTGATACGAAGCCTTTGTACAGCCGTCCTTCCTTGTTCTTGTTAACCTTAATAGGTTAAGATTGAGGTAAATTCGAGTACCCTTGTCTCTTCTCCAATCTCCTTGAGTTTTCTTGATTTGGGGACTGATTTTGAACGTTTTTGGGTTCTATTTGGCACCATCATACAACAAGTGTATTGAACCAAGGGCAAGACAACTCTTCCTCTCCTTTGTTCTAGTTTGAGTCTTCTAGTCTGTGATCAAGGTAAAATAACCAACCCTGAAGTTCATCCTTTTTCCTTTAATTTCTATTGGATTAGGTATTGAATCTATTCCTTTCGTTATGTTGTATTGTGATCAAGCGCTTGAGCCCTGAGACAGAACCAAGAACGAATCTCGCACTCCCTTCTTCCTCAGATTTCGTTTTGTCATACCAGGTACGGGGGGAGAGGGTCAATATGAATATAGGTGTAAGGGTAGCGTAAGATGAAAGGTTAACCCATGACCCTAATTGTATGTTGACATATGATATATGATTTTTGAACCTTATCTATGTATTCATGTATGTCTAGGAGTGTTATTAAATGACTATGTGATATATTGTTATGGCATAATTATATGCGTTGATTCACGTTTCATGTTGATGATGATGAATTATGATGAGTGGCTACGTTGATTAAGCCATGATAGTGGATCTTAAATTAATCCTAAGTTATAGACCCAATTATAGGTCCATGAAGGTTCATAATAAATGGAGTTAGTATAAGAGGTGAGGATGATAGCCCAAGGATTATAGTTCCAAAACATAAGTGTTGATCTATGGGTGTGAGAAACGTTTAAGGTTAGCAATAATGTATTACTAAGTTAGTAGTAATTGATTATAATAGGTAATAATCGATTATCGGGCATGAATGTAATTACATGAACTTACATATCTAAATAAAGAAAGTAAGTGAAGAATGTGATAATCTAAAGAATATGTTTTGAGGATAATAATGAAATTAAGATGAGGACATTATCGAGAATATTGGTGAGTAAAATAGGGATATAGGCTTAGTTAATTCAGATAATACTTAATCAAGATAACGATGCCAGTAGTAACGATGTGTTACTATTAGTGGTGTTAATGAAGACGGTAACGATGGGTTATCGTTAGATGTTGATTGTGATCATCGTTGATGGTCAAGGTTATTATTAATCATTGTGAATGATTATGATGAAGGATGGTTGGACATGTGATTGCATGTTTGTTCGACATTGTATGCATCATTGCATAGAGGATGTTGATGGGTGGAAAGCAAACGATGAATCGCGACGGCGGAGGCCACATGGGTGTTATCTCGGCCTTAAGGGTAGAGTTGGGTAAGGAGGTTCCTTATGGCATGGACTTGCAACCCGTGGCCGGAGCGTCCTATTGACAACCTGACTACCCTGATGAGCCACTATACGTTTTCAGGATTAGTGAGAGTATCTGTGGCGATTATCTGGTATGGTGATGCGTCCCTGTTGGTTAAACAGATATGTACTCCTAGTCGTCTTTCCAGAGTCTGAGTTGATGGATCCACATGTGCATGGAGTAGTGACGTTGCATAGCATTGCACGCATTCTTTAACATGTATATTATGTTTGTATGATTGTGTGTTGTATGCTCATCTTATTAACTACTCTGTTACTGATTATATTCATATGTATATGACTTTTCACGCCCTACTTTTGTTGTTTTATGCATGTACCTTGTTTATGCAGAGGAGGGTGAGCCAGCTGCTGACGAGTGATCCCGAGAAGATCGCTTGCTCGTAGTTAGGTTGCTAGTTTGCTAGTTTATTTTCCATTTTATCCGATGTATTATCGGTGTATTGTATACCAGCTCTGATATATGACATCGGGTTTCGGGTTTAGTTTATTTCCGTAGTTGTTGAGTTTTAAATGTGTTAAAAACTTATTTGGTTTATAAGGTTAATGGTTTGGATAATGTGATACTTGCTACTTTTTAAACAAGTCTTTATTTTAACACGTTTTTAATTTAAAGACTTGTATGAGCTTTTGTATAAATTATCCTGAACGGGATAGTGGGTGTCACACCTCTCATCCCCTCCCCTCCTCTCATTTGAACCAAACACACCCTAAAAGTTTCCTTTATAATGGAACCTTTAAAATGGCCAAAATTTCTCACATATATATAAATGCAAACAAACTACTAGGAACGCCACAATCTATTCAGTTGCTGATTATATTAATCTATAATAGCTTAATCCAAACAAAAAAAAACGTAACTCATTAACCATAACCGCAAGATCAATTTGATCAATAAGAGGCAAAAGGAGAATTAACTGGCCAAAATTAACCAATACACAAAAAAAAAAAAAAAAAAACAGATGCAATGACACTATTGCCATTGGAATTTGGAAGGCAATCCATATTGTTAAGGAGTTTAATTGCTTTGCACTGTTAGTGTAAAAAAATTTATACTTTCAATCAATCATGATATTTCTAGGGTGGTTAGAATAAGAGTTAAATATTTTAGCTGATGTGGCAAGTTATGATTGATTGACAATGTAAATAATCTTTACACTAACAATGCATACCAATTAAATTCATTATTAAGTTCTCAACTAGTCAAACAGGGGCTTTCTCGAAAGGAACAATGTCTAACTCAATGGAGGAATTTCTTATTCTAAAAGCATTTTCAGTCAAGGCTCATTTTCAGTCAAGGCTCATTTATCCGAAGCACCATTAATTAACCAAGTTGATTGGTTTAAACCTTTATGTGGTTGGATTAAATGCAATAATGATGGAGCTGCCAAAGGGTTTCTTGGACAAGCAGCTGGTGGCGGTATTTTTAGGGACTCAATGGGTGCATTCGTAGGATGTTTTTCAGAGTATTTGAATTCTACAACTTCCCTTCATGCTGAGTTTTGTGCAGCCATGATAGCAATTGAAATAGCTTATAGAAAGGGTTGGCACTACCTTTGGCCGGAATGTGATTCTAAATTAGTTGTTGATGCATTTTCTTCAAAATACTAGGTTCCATGGTGCTTGAGAAACAGATGGAAGAATTGCCATTTTTATTGTTCACAAATAAATTTTAGAGTATCTCATATATTCTGGGAAGGAAACTGTTGTGTTGACAAGTTAGCCAATTTTGGATTAGTTAGTCGCTGTTATTCTTGGTGGGATAATCTTAGAGAAGATTTTTATCAAGATAGGCCAGGTCTTTCTAGCTACAGATTTAGATGATTCATTTTATTCTCATTCTTCATGGGTATTGGTTATAGTCCCCCATGTTTTTTGTATTATTTTTAATTCTTAATAATATTTTGGTGTGTTGCAGATGATTGCAAGGGTCTGAGGTGCCAACATAATTGGGATGTCTTTTCCTTTTGTGATGCTTCTGCATGCCAATAATCTTTTATGGAAAAAAGTTCCCAACACTCTAAATAGTGTTTCTAAAATTTTAGACTGCCAACACTTTAATATGATATTCAGTATATACATGTAACATCTTGGTAGTATTCAGGATGAAATGTTGATGTCCTCATGACGTGAAAGTTTTTTTTTTTTTTTGTATGTGCACAAGGATATCCTCCCGTTGGTAATCGGAGAATATCCTCCAACTAGTTTGCAAAAGACAACTTTATCACGAGCCAAAAACCATTTTGAGGCAATTGACATGCAGGCAGCAATAAATGAAAAAATCACGGATGTTGCTCTCAATTTTGGCACCTAAATTCCCAATTATACAAATCAAAACTTCACTGATTTTGAAAGGAACTTTCTCTCTTACTTGGAGCTGTTATGATCCTAGAGACCAATAACTCAACTAGTTTCGTGAAGAATGTTTGTTAAGATTCTGTTATCTGCTATTTAGTGTAATTCCTATTATTCTACTGGTTTGTTAGGAAGTAGATATTGGGTGTTTGCATACCCCAATCTTATATAACCATGTAATCCCATATGATGGGTGATGAGAATTTAGTTTACTCTATCATTTCTTTAGGAGGCTCTCCGTCCACGAACTCGCAGAATTTCAACCGACCCCTATACCATCTCAAAAGAGAAGACCACTATCTATGGGGAAGCATTATTGGCCATGAAGATGAGAGGTCGATCTGTACTGCGGCACTGTTTCTGAATGCAACCTTTGCTCTATTCCAAATAGTAGCTCGTCCTTGTCTAATTAATGCACAGGGAGGCTGAAATTTAGGAGGATAGGATTCGTGTGTGTTATATATAAACAGGTCGATATGTCATGTCTAAAAAGTGTGATACTTCTTAATCAAAAAAAACAAAAAAGTGTGATACTTTTTTAGGTTAACATGTGTTTTAAAAATTAAATGATTAGGCTAACTCACCAAAAACAAAAAAATTGATTAGGCTTTATGCCGACGAGGTGGTAGGTCCCGAATAGAGTGTTTACCCTATGTTCACCTCTATTTACGGGTGGTTCTATTGGCACTCTTGTGCACGCTCCTTATCTTATTAACTATTCATACTTTTATTTGAAAAAGTGTCAAATATACTCTGGGACGGATGAACTTATAGCTTGGGAAGGGCCCAGGTCCTCAGGTCCCTACTTTTATTTTAAAAATGGACCCCTTATCAACACATGTGCCACTTTACCAGCCAAGTAAATCCAAAACTTAATTTTTATTACTTTTCTTTTAATACTTTTTCTTCTTATATTACTTCACATCTATATATAAACAAAAAAAAAATTAACTTTACACGTATTAAAAAAATTAATTATATTTATTTAATTATTTTGATTTGTGTAAAAAATAAGTTATAGTTACTAAACTATCCTTTTTTGAAAGTGTATAATGCTCTTGGAAGTTGTGTCTTGAGATTGTATAATGATCTTAAAAAAATAAAAAAAAAACAATTAATCAAAGAGTATTTTTGAAACACTAGCATTAAATAAGGTTGATTTGATTGATTTTTGCTTATATTTGAGTCCAAAAAATTTAGGTACTTTTTTGTTTATATATAGGTCCGGAGGGAGTACTTTTTTTTTATATGGGTGTTACTAACCGGTATCCTAGGGGCATTGATTAAGGAATCCATAAAAGTAACTTTTCTTGAAAAATTAAGTATCTAACTTCTCAAAATATTAATACAATTATTCTGAATAAATTTTTTTCTTCTTTTGATTTTTTAATCAATGTCCTTAGGGCACCGATTAATATTCTCTTTTTTATATACATAGTTAATGTGTGAACACGCTTATGTATATAAGACTTTTTATTTAATGGCTATCTCACGGGTTCCAAATTAGATTTGGATCCTCTCATTTTATTTTCTCATTTTCTCTCTCATATTATGAAAGAGAAAGACACAAAATCAAGTTTTAATGGACCCCACACATAAAAGCAAATTTGTTTTTTTTGTCTTTTTTTTAACATGAAAAGGAAAAAAAGAGAACATAAGAAGAAAATCCAAATCCTTCCAAATTCTAATAATTCCTAAAGAGTTCCATTACTTATACTACTGGATTGAACATGAAACTTTATTTAGGTGTATTTATAAATTCGTTCCAGGTTTATATAAATTCATATAAGAGTAAACATTATTGTGATTTTTATCAAATTGTTTGAAGCTTACAGAATAACAAACCATACATAGACTATAGAACTTTAGTGTAGATCTTACTTCAGCTCATAGAAAGACTGAACGAGCATGTGTTTTGATTGATTACTAATATAATTAATGTTTTGAAATATATAATTATGAATATTTTGTATGAAATTTGATGTGTATATATTTGTTGAATGAGCTTTAATTTTTATAATTGGTCCTCCCATCATCCAAGTCTGGTTCCGTCCCGGGATAGCTATAGATTCACCACACACACACACACACATATGGAGGGATCGGTTTACACCAGTGTAAATCATTTTTTACTTACACTCACTTTCAACCATTGATCTTATTTCCATCTAACGATGTAAATTATTACTAAAGTTAATATCGCACTCACCATTTGATGAAAATAAGATGAACGACTAAAGATGAGTATAAGTGAAAAATGGTTTATTTTAGTGTAAATAGATCCCTTATATATAATGAAGAAAAGATTTAATTGATATATATTGTTAATATAAAGATTTTTTATACTGTCAATCAATCCTAAATTATCATATCATAAAAATGTTTAACTCGTATAGTAACTATTTAACAAGTCACCCATATTGATTTGTGATTATTTTCAAAATTAAACACTCCAATAAAACGACAAACAAGTAGAAATTGACCCCCTATAAAACAGTACCCTTTAATCTATTGACGTAGCACATTTATAATTGAAAGCCCTATAGCAGATAGCTGAAACGTGTCTTTGTTTCTTTTTGTCAATGGTGAGTTGACACCGATCGTTTCCTCGAATCCATCTTCACACGTCGTAGAGGCACCAATGACTGAGCTTACTTTGAGGTTAGAATCTGCATAACGCTTAGCCTTGTAAACTTTGATTACTTCTCTAAGAGTTAAGATGGCATCAGAATAAAGTTCAAGGCAATCAACTAAACATGCTTTGGTATATGGATCTAACTTCTCTTTTACAAGCTCTTTAAGGTGAACCTTTGTGTCTGTCACGTTGAGCCTGATGAGCTTGATAGAGATGAGGCCCAGTTCAAAGAGGTTTTTGGCATTGTAGTTCTGGGGATCTGCTTGAAGAGATGTCATGCAAAACTGGTAGTTTATGTTGGGATCAGTTTCTGAGCAGCTTTTGCAGGTATTCTCCATGAGATGGTAATCTGAAAGTACTACTGAACGGAAGAAACACAAAAGGTATATGAGAGGGAGGAAGAGGAAACATCTAGGGCTCATTTTTCTATGTTCGAGAGTTTTATACTTTCTTTCTCAAGGTATAAGAGGCAATATATATAGTCGTGGGAAATAGAAAGCACGGGGAAATATCCTTCTAATCTTATTTTTTAGGGAATTATATATATGTTTTTTTAATTCTTAAAAATATACTTCCTCTTGATCTATATATAATCAAAAAAGTACCTAAATTTTTTGGACTAAAATTTAAGCAAAAGTCAATCAAATTAACCCTATTTAATGCAAATGTTTCAAAAATACCCTTTGGTTAATTATTTTTTTTATTTTTTTCAAGAGCATTATACACTCTCAAGACACAACTTTCAAGAGCATTATATACTCTCAAGAAAGGATAATTTAGTAACTATAACTTATTTTGTACACAAATCAAGACAATTAAACTAATATAACTAACTTTCTTAATATGTGTGAAGTTAGTTTTTTTTTGCTTATATATATGTCCGAAGAGAGTACCACTTTTAGTTTTGATCCATATTTAATTTTGAGGTCAATTTTAGTACATGTCATTAATGAGCGTTTGACAAACGTGATTTCGGATATAATTGAATATGTAGAATTGATTTCAATACAATTGAGTTTGAAGTGAAGTGATTTATGTTTGAATGTTTTTCTTTTGAAAGCAAGTTTGATGTAAAACTTAATGTAAATTTTTCAATTCAATGCAAAAGCTACTATTTGTAGCTTTTACTAGAATCACGTTTGAAGGCAAAATCAATTTTGTCAGACAGTAGCCAAACACCTCTGTTTTTACCAAAATCACGTTTGACAGGGGCATAAGCACTTTGATGTCTCCAGAAGTGGAACCAAACGTACACTCACTTGTTGTTATGGCACAGTTTGTCACATATTTATTCAACAAAGGCTTGCTAACAATAAAGACTAAAACCAAAATTTATTTAAATAAGGTAACCCAAAATTAGAACGATAGTTTGGAAGATAAAAATATATTTAAGTGTTTTTTTAAGTGGCTTAATTGCACTTTTCGTTTCTCAACTCACTACAAAAAAAAAGGTCAAATAGCGACCGAATATTTCCGTTGCCCTTAGCGACCGATTTCGCAACCGATATCAATACCTTTACGCATCACATAATGTATTTATTTGGCGATCGAATTTGCGACCGAAAAAAATGGTCGCATGTAAATCGGTCTCCAAATCGATCGCTAAAGTAAATTTTGTCAAAGTCAAATCTGTTGACCTTATTTAGCGACCCAATTTTATATCGATCGCTAAGACGTGTTGAATGAATATTTAAGAGAGGCATATTTGCGACCGAATAGCGACCATAAATTATCAGCGAACATATTTAGCGACCGAAATAAATATCGGTCACTAAGACGCGCTAAATGGCTTCTATAGGATTGTGTTTAGCGACTGATTTAGCGATCGAATTTAATCGGTCGCTAGATTTTAATCCCTAAATCGTGTCAGACTCCTTCTCCTTCCTCACTTCTGCATCTCTGCCTCTCCTCCATCCCTTTCTGCCTTCCTCTGGCCACCTGCCTCTCCTCCGTCCCTCTCTGCCTTCCTCCGGCCACCATCTTTCTCTCCCCTTCCTCCGGTATGTTCCTCTCTTCTCTTCCTTCTCTTCTGTCATCTTTCTCTTCCTCTCTTCTCTTCTCATATCTTCGCTTCTCCGTTGCAGAAACGGTGATCAGGCCACCGTCCCTTCCTCCGCTGCGTTCTTTCATTTCCCAGGTAACCATTTTATTGTCTTTGGATTCACCATTTAATCTTCCTCCCTCTAGCTGTTGTGGGGTAGTTGAGTTTTAAGTTTCACTGGATTCCCTATGCCTAATATATATATATATATATATGCTTAATGTTAAGGTTTCAGCAATTTGATTTTTGTTTCACTGTGGTTTTTCCCTATGCCTATATATATGTGAATGTGTGTTTGCAGTGTGTGAATGTGTTTGCATTGTCTGAGGACTGAATTGGGTTGAGATTCATATATAGGGTTAGGGTATTGCTTTAGAGAAAAGGTAATGAAGAGCTAAAGTTTTTTACTCCCTACCAAACTGACCGAGAAAAATCATAGTTAAATTTCATTTAACATCAATTGTTTTAAAATAAATTCTATCAAAATATAAAACAATCCGACCCATATACTTTTGTTACAAATATTAATTTTCAGACTTATTAAGAAGGTAAGAACAATAAATTTGGACAATTGGATCTTATTTAGATGATTAAATTAAAAGATAAATACATGTGCTTTTATTTTTAAATTTCATTTGACAACTAAACAACTTTTACTATATGGTGGAGCACACAAATGAAGTTTTAGCTAATATGAAAGTAGGGGCTCGCTGATAGTCTTAAACACAATTCAATTGCAAAGTTAAGTGTGTATTTGGTTTTCTATTGGGAAGGTCCCAAACGGTCGTTGGGAACCTTCCCGACGGAGAAATCAAACACACCATAAGTTAAGCTTGTCTGAACCCCTTTATATCATTTTAAAAGGAAAATAGATGAATCGATTTTAAGTGGTTGAAACCAAATCTGTTTAAATTCTGCCATTCTAAACTAAGAAGAATTGGTTGAAATGATCAAAGTAAGAAGTTGGTTGTGGCTCAAAGCTAGACTAGGGAATTCTTCTCTGTCTTTCTTTGAGTGGTTCTCTAATCCGATTTTATGTATGTCTTCTTACTGCTCTGCATTAAACAAATCTGATGTATATGCTTGTTGTTGAGAATGAAGCCTTGGTCTATCTTTTTGGGTGCCTGTTGTTAAGAATCAAGCCTTGGTCTGCTGTTTTTGGTGTCCACGGCCACAGTTTACATAGGATGTTGCACTTTCTGGTTTTGTCCTGCTGATGTTGCAGCTCCCTGTTGGTCTATCTTCTTGTGTTCTCTGTTTCAGCTTAGAGCATCAAGCAAGCAAAAAGTAGGTTCTGTTAGCCCATTTTCTTCACTCTCTCCTAGTGGAGAATAGAAATAGAAATATTTTTTGAGTGCTAACAACACACTCTCTAACACTCTCTTTCCAACACATATCTTCCTATTGGTTGAAATTCATATGGGTCACAATTGGAGAGTGTATGTTGGAAAGAGAGTGTTAGAGAATGTGTTGCTAGCATCTCATATTTTTTGTTTTGGATAAGTCTGAATAGAGCTAAACTTTCATTTTATTGTTTTGGATGGATAACTTCTATTGTGCTAATGAAGAAAAGAAACAGGCAGTGGATAACTTTTATTGTAGCTTTTCATAGTTACAAATTGCATTCAATTGCTATTTTTTGCTAATTGTTATGGTTGCAAATTAATTGTTTGATGAAGCAAATAGTATTTACAACATGGAAAAATCTCTTGATTGTTTGAGGATGATTGAACTTAATGAAATTTGACTATGATATTTCTCTTTTCTTCCAGCACTCCTGGAGCTTGGCACCCTTTATCATTCTTTGCTTGGAATCGAAGTAAGTTAGATACTCTCTCTTTTTATGCCTTGATTTGTGTCGTATATGTAATGCTTTATGTGAAGTTTTGTGTTGTTTGTTAGTGGAGAGCGGAGCTCAATAGGATGTGATCTTGTTCGAAAGGCAGGACGCTGTTTGTGTGCTAATAATTTAGAAATTATACATGTGATTGACAATTATGTGTTGTTTGTTACTTGTGAGCTGAGTTCAATATGATGTGATCCTTTCCGAAAGGCAGGATGCTGGTTGTATGCTGATAATTTAGAATTTATGCATGTGTGTGCAAATTATGTGTTGTTTGTTAGTGGAGAGCAGAGCTCAATAGGATGTGATCCTTTCCGAAAGGCAGGATGCTGGCAGTGTGCTGATAATTTAGAATTTATGCATGTGTATGCAAATTATGTGTTGTTTGTTAGTGGAGAGCAGAGCTCAATAGGATGTGATCTTTTCCGAAAGGTAGGATGCTGGTTGTGTGCTGATAATTTAGAAATTATGCATGTGTGTGCATATTATGTGTTGTTTGTTAGTGGAGAGCAGAGCTCAACAGGATGTGATCTTTTCCGAAAGGCAAGATGCTGGTTGTGTGCTGATAATTTAGAATTTATGCATGTGTTTGCCAATTATGTGTTGTTTGTTAGTGGAGAGCTGAACTCAATAGGATGTGATTCAATTTTTTTGCTTGATATATAAGATAATGATTCTACTTTCTCATAGTTAATTATTTACAAAAGCCTTAGTTTCTTGTTTGAGTTCCAATATTAATGAGTATGCTTACCTTCTTAAGGTACGAATGCTCATTATATTGAATCTTGAATTGTCCAAGTGGGACAGTTTGGGGTAAAACCTTTTTCACACTCGTATAATAGTCATTTCCACGTTTAAATGTCTTATATACTTGATGAAATTTTGGTTTGATGCATCTCTTTTTGTTCTCCCGGTACATACTTGATCGTGGTAGATCTGACCCCGTTCAAGTCGTGTATGGGGCATGTGTATGGCCTCGGCCACTTGGGCGACGAGTTTATTGCCTCATCATCTGGCACGCCTACTTCGTCTTGCGCAGGTACCGTCCCTTCAGAGCAGTTCGAGCAGATGCAGGACACCATTACACAGCTTAACGCCGAGCTCAGGGAGAAGACTGAGAGGGAACGATTGATGGCGGAGCAGATTGCTCAGCTGACGCAGACGACAGTGGAGCAGGGTCAGCATCTACGGATGGTGATGGAGCATATGAGGATCCAGCCTCCTGTTGTGCCACCCCCTCATCCAATTGTGCCTTCTCCTTCTCCAGAGGACGCTGCCGCCGATGATGACAAGGATGACTTTCCACCTCCGCCTTCATTTTGATTTTTGATACATTTTTGTTTGCTATATTTTTGTTTTATTTAAATTATGGACGAGTTTTGTTTACATTAGGTTTGACTTTATAGATGACTTCTCGCTCCCTTCTCTATATTAAAGTTTTGTTTAATACATTTATAGCGTTACTTTATATATTTAATATTCTAAATGTTTTTTTAATTCTAATCAATAACAGTAATTTGAATAGAATCCAATTGATTCTTATGTATTATCATAATAATGAATTAAAAAGAATTTATTAAAACAATTTAAAAAAAAAAAAGAAAAATTACAGCGACCGAATTAGCCACCGATATATCGGTTGCCGCCTTTTAAAAAAATCCACTCCCAATTTAGCGACCGAAATATCAGTCGCTAGTAATATAAATAGTCGTAGGTTAGCGACCGATTTAGCAACCAAATATCAAGTCGCTAATTTCGGTTATCTGACATAATGCGACCAAAAGCATAGCAACCGAAATATTAAGTATTGCTATGGATAATTCGGTCTCTAATAGCGACCGAATTACGGGAACCTTAGCGACCATGTCTTTCGCCACAACTACTATTCAGTCGCAAATTCGGTCGCTAATTAAATTAGTGACCGAATTTTGATGTATAGCGACCGAATTCTACGGTCGCGATTTTACCATTTTTTTGTAGTGACTGTTTCAATTGTGCGATTTTGATCCCTCAAAAATTTTAATTGTACTTTTGGTCCCTCAACTTTTTCAATTGTACGAATTTGGTCCCTCAAAATTTTTTTTGCACTTCTCATCCCTCAACTTTTCAAAATTGTCCAATGAAAGACTTTATTTTGGTCCCTAGAATGACTAATTGAGGGATGAAAAGTGCAACTAAATTTTTTGAGATACCAAAATTGCACAATTGAAAAAGTTGAGGAACAAAAAAATTAGGGGACTAAAAATACAAATAATCCTTTTAATTTAATTCATCCGGAGAGAATAAGTATTTATTGCATGTGTTGCTATAGTAAGATTTCCGCCTTGACTAAGGGCCACTTGAAAGCGATTTTAATATACTTTTTTTTTTGACAAAACAATTTTAATATACTTTAAAAATGTAATTTTTGTTGTATGATTTTTAGAGATTTCAGAATTATTTTGTAGTTGGCTACAACTATAAAAATTACTTTTGATAAGAGCATTTTTATGTAAATCATGAGCTTTATTAGAGAAGCTAGAAAATGTAGCTTCTCCTAAAAGCGCTTTTCAGTGTTTTTTTTAAACTTTTGCATTTTAGTAACCACCTAACCAAATAAGCATATGTAACATCTCATGTTGCTTATCGAATTGACGACTGTCCCCACAAACCAACACATATCTCTTCAGCGTGTTTTGTCCTCACTCACGCTTCTTAGGAATACTTTCAAGAAGGTCATCCATCCCAAAATTGCTTCAAGTCAAGCATGCTTAATCTTGAAGTTCTTAAGTGATGAGCTCCCGAAAAGAAGATACATCTTGTTAGTATAGATAGTACCGATCAATCCTTTAAGTATTCCTCAATTGTACAGACCCATATCTGTACAGTCTTGGAATCCCTCAACTATGCAGTCTTATACCTGCACAATCTCAGGATCCCTCTCATTCTGGTGTGAAACCAGTTTGTTCATGTATCCCTCCGCTTAGAGGCCTGCCAGGAGCCGCTCCTTGTCTGTGCTTCATCTTTTGCACCGACGATCACTCCCCGCCCTCGTCAGCCCTGAGTCCCATAAGCAAACAAAAACATCAGGTGGACATCTTGTCCTTGAGAAGAGTACTTGTGGAATGACTTAAAATGATTATCTATTTGTTTGATCCAAAGCTTCCATGATTGTGTGATTTTATTTCACACTTGATTATGTATGATTGCATATGTTTGGGAGAAACTCCCTCACTGAGTTAGTGGACTAACCTCACATTTAACATTTCAGCTAAAGGTATTTGCGAAGCCGTCGGGAGCCTTGAATGCCATGTAGAGAGTTTTTGGGATGCGTTGCACCCATGGTAAGAGCTGGCAATTTGGGCCCAGCTCGCAGGGTCAACCTGAACTAGCCAGATTTCGAATTGGGTTGGTCTAGAAAATTACAGGCCCTAACCAAATCCAAGCAATCCGAAACGGCCCGATTGGTTCACTGGGCTGGCCCGGCCCGACCCGATAGCCTGTTTTTTTTTGTTTTTTTTAAAAAAAAATTATACAATTGTCTTTAGATATAGAAATATACTTCCATAGTTCATATTATAACTTCTAAATAAATGATCTTTCAATTTATTAATGATGAAAATTAAATATACTTATTTAATGTCTTTTATGAATAAATGCTTCTTTAACACTTGTTTACTTATTTTAAATTGTGATTTATAATATATTTTAGTGTTATTTAATACATATATAAACATAAACGAATTTAAGCAAAAAAGAAAATATAAAAGTAAAAAAATATAGGGCTAAAATGGCCCGCTAGGCTACTAGGTTGGACTGGGCAACCAACAGTCTGGCCCGACTCGATCAATTTTGTACTTTAGCCCGGTCGGGTCGGACAGCCTGATTTGTCACCTCTACCTATGGTTTTGTGTTGTTTTTAGTTTAGCAAGACTTTGTAATTTTTTTTGGGTTGTTATTACTTTGATGTACATATATTCGTCGTGTTGTAACTAGTGAATGTATCGTTTACTTTGAATGATACGAATTTATACATACTAGTAAGGCTATAAAAGGGAAAGGGAAGACTCTCCCTTTCGGCCAGTCATGATCGTGAAATTCGGGTCATGACAACATGTAAATGTTAGAAGTGTTTTTTTTAAAAAACACATTTTTTTTTATTCTAAAAACACTTTTTTTTATAGAAAGCTTAAACAATCGGACCTTTAGAAAAGTTGTCTAAACTATGTAAATAAATTTATGGCACATTTATATTTTAAATTGAAATAGTTGTTTGGCATAGAATTTACATAATCATTTAAATTTACACAGCTAAAGTATTACAAGAATTTCGTCTTGCGATGGTACTGATATTTAATGAGTTCTCAAATTTTTATTGACTGTTCATATTCATTTTAATCAAACAATTTCATTGTTTGTACAATCGAATTGACATTCTAGTGACGTCCACACTTAACTTTGCATACAATATTTCAACTCTACTTCGAAATAAGAGATATTTGGATACCGACTCACATTCACATTCATCCATTGGTATACAGGTGTCCTATAATAGATGTTTAAAAAAGCTCTCCTTTAAAAATTATAGTCAAACCAATAAAAGATTGTTTGCGAATGATTATTTGGAGGAAATAATCGTTTTTTTATGATAAAAACTATAAAGTTTTTCCCAGTTTAATCTCACATATTTGACAAGTCTAATTGAATTATGAAGGAAAAAAAACATTTTAGAAGTTGAAAGTTTGAGGCTTAGAGTGTGTTTGGGAAAGCTGAAAAAAAATAAATTATATTGATAATCGATTATATGTATAATTGATTATTATGATAATCGATTATAATCAGAATCTGTTTTTGTTTGGGTATGTTTGTTGAAAATTGATTTCAAAATAATTTATTTCGTTTGGATGGTACAAAAAAACACTTTTACATAGTAAATTACGAAAAAATATACGGAGTTATTTATATAATTTAATAATACTTGTTTGAAGATATTTTTGTAGAGATAAATAGGGAAGATAGTTTTGAAAATGAAAAATAATCAAATCACAACAATCTTAAGCTATTTGTCAAACATGATAGATTATGTATGAAATAACTTTTTAGCCAAAAAAACAGCGGAAATGGGAAAAATCTATCTTTCTCAAACATGCTCTTAGTGTGTTTGGGAAAGATGGAAAAAATAAATTATACTGACAATCGATTATATGTATAATCGATTACTGTGATAATCGATTATAATCAGAATTTGTTCTTGTTTGAGTATGTTTGCTGAAAAATAATTTTAAGATAATCTATTTCGTTTGGGTGATACAAAAAAAATTCACTTTTATATAATAAATTACGAAAAAGGATACGACATTATTTGTTTATATTAAATAATTAATAATATTTGATTAATTTTTTTAACATTAAAATTTATTAAATGTTTTTTT
Organism: Ammopiptanthus mongolicus; assembly: GCA_039655645.1. Lineage (NCBI taxonomy): Eukaryota > Viridiplantae > Streptophyta > Magnoliopsida > Fabales > Fabaceae > Ammopiptanthus > Ammopiptanthus mongolicus. Next base: position 83,511,531 of record CM077346.1, on the reverse strand, counting down.
TTTATTTTTGTCACCTTAGAAATCCAGACAGAAAAAACGTTATAAAAAAGCAATCGAACCTTGAAAGGTACGATATTACTAAGAAAAAAAGCAACTGAACCTTTAAAAAAGCAAATTGTGAAAGGATACATCAAATTCTTCAAAAATCCTAAAGGGTAAGATGGGAAAGAAAGTAATGACATAAAAGCTTATCAAAATTCAACAATCCAACGGTTCTTCACATGAGATGCATAATGTCAGGTTTCGAAAAAAACTTTTTAGAAAATATAAGCTACACACCAAATATGTTAGATTATCTGTGAAATAGTTGAAAAGACCAAAAAAATAGCTCAAAGACATAAAATCTATCTTTCCCAAACATGCTTTAGTTGAAAAAAAATAATTTCATTAATTAACATCAATCATATTTTTCCATTTTACTCTTGTTGAACTAACTAATATCGAACAACTATTACTAATATAAACAAGGCTTAATTGCACTTTTGGTCTCCTTATTATTGATCATATGCGATTTTGGTCCCCATAATTTTTTCTTATGCACATTTGGTCCCCATATTTTTAAAATGTTGCAAGTTTGGTCCTTTCGTCTGATATCTGTCAATTTTTTCAAGGATCGACATAGAGGAACCACTCTTCTAAGCGCACAGAACCGCTGGTTGAAGTTCTCCCTCATCTGGCTCTCCAATTCAACATGATTTAATAATTCCTCTATTCTATTTACTAGTTTTGTCCCTCATTTTCGGAACCTTCTTTTGGTTCCACCACAAATCCTTTATTATAGAAGCTTAACCAAAGGTTCTATATGCTTAGAGTAATTGTTCCTCCTGTTAATCATTAGAGGTGGCAAAATGAGTTGGACCCAATGGGCCAACCCATTTAACCTAACTATTTTGGCGGGTTGGGTTGGGGTTCTCAACCCACCAACCCGTTTTGACCCGCCCCGCTTAACCCACCAAAAAGACGGGGCAGGTTGGCCCGCCCATTCTAAAAATATATATATTTTAATTAATTTTTTACTATTTTAATAGTTTGGAGGCGGGGCGGGTTGACCCGCCAACCCATTTTCGATTTTTATGCCTAATTTCTATATTTTATAATTGTTTTTTTTTTGCGGGTCAACACGCCAATCCGTCAGCATATTTTTCTAAATTTTTTTTTTGGCGAGCCAACCTACCACCAAACGGGATGGATTAGGAGGTCTAACCCATTTTGTTCAAGCTGATCAACCCGCCCCATTTTAGGCTGGTCAATGGTAGGTCGGGGCGGGTTGGCCCGTTTTGCCACCCCTGTTAATCATTGAAAAATTGATAGACATTGGATAGAAGGATTGAATTTGCAACATTGAAAAAATAGAGGGATCAAATGTGCACAAAAAAACTTTAGTAATCAAAATCATGGACAGCCAATAGCAGAAGGACTAAAAGTGCAATTAAGCCTATAAACAAACAACTTCATACATTTCTTTCCAAATAAATTATCTTAAAAGCTACTCAAAAACATATCCAAATATAAAAGTAATTTTTAATTATTGAAATAATTTATTTTTAGCAATTACTTTAAATACACTCTCACCATAAAAAATGCAATTTTGTTACAACTTATCAAGATACTAACATTTTCTAGACTAAAAGAAAAAGTAACAAGTTTATGTCTTCACCGGTCCGATAAAACTCTTCTAAAATGATCTTATTGTAAAGTGGGTAAGTAGAGGTGTATACACCCTTAATTATAGTAAGTTAAAATTTTGATACATTTTAAATTAGATCAAGAATAAATACACCTATGAAAGACCAATCTCTCATACATATTTAGGTGCTTTAACGGAATCCCAAGAGAGTTCCATTACTATAGTTTTGAGATGTATAAAATATATTTAGACCCCACCCAATATAACCTTATCATGTTTATACCCCTAAATCTATAATAATGAAGAAGGAAATAAAGAAGAAAAATGGAGAGGATCTCAACCCCCATTATTGAAATATTTAAATTTGACGGTTCATCTCTCCCACAGTCATAAAGCACATCGACTTTATCTTGAAATATGATATATTTCAATATTCACCCATACTCAAATCAATTTACAATATCTATAATAAGTGTCAATACCAAATATTCAACAAACATTTTCCTCATACAAAATATGAATTGTGTGGAATTATTGTTTAAGTGGAGAATGGGAAAGCTCCCCCTTAGAGATTTATCACAACAATACAAAGATCACATATAGTAAAAGGTTATAGGTGCATTCTCCGATATCCCCAATAATTTTGGGATAAAAATTATCATGTCCAACCAGAATGTACTATCTCAATTAAATAAATTATATTAATGGATCAAATCAAATAATTCTCATCATCTGATTGGATCATCTAAACAGGATAAAATTATCCTTGAAAACAATAAAATTCAGGAGGGTTATATCATGAGAAACAACTTCGATGCGAAAATATTCTCAATATAACCGTCAAAACCATGCAACGTAATATCAAGAATCACTTCAATCTACAATTCATAACAAAACAATTTATATTATTTTCATATTTTATCGTCCTCCTAGTCATATCAAGAATCACTTCAATCTACAATTCATAACAAAACTTCCAAAAATAATTGATCGGTATATAAATTGTATTCCTAATCACGTCCAGAAATCACGACGATTACTCTTCACCGACAAGGGTCCTTTGCCTCAGCCATTACTTTGGAAATCACTCAAAGAATGATTTTCTTGTTCTTTCATCATTGCAAACAAGCGTTCAACGCGTATGATCATGAAATTGGTGATATTTGCCCTTCCAAGGGATTTACAAAACAAGCTGGGACAATTATTTAAATGCAAAAGACTGTTCCATTACTTACATGCAGACAGGCCCGCCCAAGGGTAAAACAAGTGAAGCCCTTGCTTTAAGCCTCTCAAAATAAAATAATTTTTTCTTTAAAAAAAAGGCTCACTTTGTATTTTTTTTATATTAGCTTTTTGATATGTGTAATATATCAACAAACATAAGTTAGCCCATTTGGTATAAAAACTTACCATTAGGTTGAAGGTCCAGGGATCAACTCCTCATTATGCACAAAATAATTAATTTTATATGAAAAAATTATTAGGTTAATTTTTTAAAAAGACCTCACCATAAAGTTTGCTTTAGGCCTCAATAGGTGTTGGACCGACCCTGCATGCAGACAAAAGTCCAGAGTGTAACATGCACATCTACGTTGCAGATTTTTATGGCCAAACACTCAATGATGAAATCAAACTTAAAACTGCTTTAATGTGTAGAGAACGTATAGGTCTTACAAGAGAGTAGCCCCCACTTTAGAAAGCAGTGGAAGTTATTATAACATTAAAGTCAAACCAACTGAAGATTCAAAAAGGAAAATCATATCTAATCTGGAATACAATTGCAAGGAATATGATCATAATGGCTGTCCTTCCTTATGAGTCATAAGCCAAATCCCTACTCTACCACGGCTAATAAGTCGCTTGCTTTACAGAAGCAGTGCTTTGCATCAGTCCCCAAATCCACCTGACAAATAATCACACCCAATATTTATCAATGGTGACAAAAGCAGTTCGTCAACAGTGGAAAGGTTGCAATTATTATTTTTAGGAAAAATGAGACAACGTTATTGCTTTTCTAGTGATCATACCAATAGGAAGATTTATTTCAAAATCCAAAATACTAAATAGACTACCATATAATACTAATCAGTACCCTTAGGACATTGGTTAAGGAGTTCAAAGAAATAAGTTTTTTATTGAAAAATTGTGTATTTAACATACCGAAAAATACTATATTTAGATTCCCCATGAAAACTTTCGATTTCTTGATTCTTTAACCAATGCCCTTAGAACACCGGTTAACAAGACCCTAGAAGTAAATAGCCATGATGGATGCTAGTAATTTATAACTTGAAACAACATTCCCAATAAGATGAAATACCAGTAGGTTGAAATTTTCAAAGACAGAAAAGGGTGACAGAACAAAAGTAGTAAAACAAGATTTCATCACAAATAAAGAAACAAAAAGAAATAGGCAAAGACTGTTTTCTCAGTTCATCACGAACCATGAACCGATATACGATTTTATCAAAGGCAAAGTTAGATTAAGTTTTTAAAACGTCTGAATAACAACAGCACCTAAAAATGCTAAACAAATGGTATGCGCAAGCGAGTGAACAAAGATTGTTTCTACAATTTGTAAGACCAAAAATGATTCATCATTCATATATATCGGGCAAAATCACCTAAGAAATTATATTAAGTTTAAAATTTTGCCTAGTACTACTGGTAATGGCCAAGACAAACAAGAAAAATGGGTTTGCATGCGTACGTAATATTTTCCACATTGGTTACCCTTCAAATAATAGATATTTCTCTAGACAGTGATTAACTCATTAAAAAACAATTTTAAGCAGTTAATGTTACAACGTGGAATAATATTAGATTCATCACATTATGTAAATATATATATTCCAAGCAGGCTATTTTTGCCACTTACCTCATAAGCATTTATATCTGAGAACAGGACCTGCAAAAGAATGAATATTAGCTACATTCGTATTATATTCCAACAAGGATGATACAAATAATACAAAGAGTTTAGATAGGATTCTACCAAGAAATAAAAAATGTGACAGAAGTCAATCAAACACAGCAAATGGGATGGTCCTTCCGGAATAACAAACAAGGAAAGAAGGAAGTTGTTCATAACTCTGGATTCAAGATTCAAGAAACAGGTCTACCATACAAGGGCTAAAGTTTAACTTTTATATTGTAAGCTAAAACCTTTGAAATTACATAACCTTCCAGCCTACATCACTTAGGAATTCCAAATTACCCGGAAACTACACATCTCCACCCTCCAACTTCCTAAGCACAAATCTCCACCCTCCAACTTCCTAAGCACAACTTATTAGACTGCTAGTTACAAGAAAACAACAACAGAAGCCTTTTCCCACTAATAGGATCGGCTACATGGTTTAAACGTATGTTCCATTAAAAATCATGTCTTCAAAAAAGACCTTTAGATCTAAGTCCTTCTTAATGGTTTCATTCATAATTTTTTTTCTCTACCTCGAGCTCTATCCTCCATCTGATCTATTCAGACTTCTAATGGTCTTATCCTTACATGGCTAAACCACCTAAGGTGAGATTCTACAATCTTTTTTCAATAGATGCAACCGCTACTTTCTCTCTAATACATTCATTCTTGATCCTATCTTGTGTCATATGTCCACTCATCTTCGTCTCTGTAACACTGAGCTTATGCTTGGAAATTAGAAAATAGCCCTATTATTATATATTTCCTTTTCTATTACTCCTACATCAATTCCCTCAAGGTAAAGAATAAACTCACTGCGATGAGAAAATTTTGATGTACTTGTCACAAAGAGCAAGATCAATCCTCTTAAGCTCTTCTTCCGCATTCCATGTGCTTTTATTTGCAAGCTTCCCTAACCATTTATAAGGAATCTATGATAGTGATCTTCCCTTTGTGATTACTAGATTAACTAAGCTTAACTCCACCCCAAAATCTAGCACAAGAGGAGGATCGCCTAAGTCATCATAAATACTTCTTTACTCATTTAATCAATCAATATGGGACTTTAAAACTTAATAGTGATCATTATCAACGTTTTTTGGAGCTTGTTGGCTGTTCGTGTATTATCTCTATGTAGTTTTTAGGTGGAGGATATCTTATCCTCCTATCTTGTAATTCACTTCCTGCTTAATGAATTTCTTTTTCTATTAGAAAAAGTTATGTATATATCAAATAATTGGTAGTTCACTGAAATATGTTCTCACAGACTCATATATAAGGCAACATAAGTGGGGAAAGACTTGGTCATTGATTGATGTATACATAGACCAAGAACCTATGGTATAATAAAACAACCCAAAAGTAAGCATCAAAACATAAATTTGGTGAAACAAATACAGGAAAATTGTGAGAGCATAAGAGATATTGATGACTCAAACCATAAATTCTCCCCAATCAAAGAGACTTCATATTCCCAACTCCCATGCATATGGCCCACTTCCTTGTATGCACATATACAATTCTATTGTTTGGTTTGACAAATGATCAAAATGATTACACCAAGAATATGGTAAAAATTTTACTACCTCAGAGCTAAGCCTCTTTTATTGCAATTTAACCCTTACCTTCTTACCAACTTCTACTTCTCCAACCTCAGCACCAACAGAAAGGATCTGAAACAAAATTGATGACAATGATTAAATTTATCAAAATTGGAAAAAAATTATTAATGAGAACAGTTTCTAGCACTAGAACACCAAAGAGGCAAAGACATCCATCTCTACTTACTTCTCCCATTAGATATCGCTCAAATTTAACAGCTGACTTGGGCAACAAAACTCCACCAGCTGTTTTCTGCACCAAAATATAATCAGATCACTAAACACCAATTCTATAGTTAAATGCAGAAGAATACCTTATTCTGAATACCTAAGAATCATAGAACAAACTTTGGCAAACCAGTAAGGTAAATGATATTGAACTAACAAATAATGAATCAAGATACAACAGATGCAATTAAAAATATTCACAAGTTGTAATCATACAAATAACTTCGTTGTCTGTTACTTCATTTGTAATTCTTCCTACTGAAATAAAAACTGCAAATCCCACCCATTATTTTTTTATAGCTCAAGTGGCACCAAGTTCATTTAGCACTATTTGATTCAGAGATAGAATCGTGCCGGGGTTGCTTTGACTGCAATTTATCCTACCCTCCTCCTTTCCTTTAACAGGTCTTCAAACTTCCTTTGTGAGAAAAATACAAAATTTATGCAATTAGATAGTTACGCCAGACTAGCAGATAATAGACACTACTTTACTTTGTTATTACATCAGTTCATGGCTTCATGCAAATATAGGACCAACAGATCATTAGACCTGACCAGTGTGTACTTAGGTATACATCATCCGGTGTTTCACTGTTTCTTAAATGATATCATCATCATTGCATATTTGGTTGGGATATTGTGGAAGTGTGAAACTTAACAAAGCTTCATGCTAGGGAAAAAGGATTTAAATAACTATTTACCCAAAGAAAGAACTCCTAGGAAAGAGCCTATTATGCAAGATGATGATCAAAATAATAAGCAGAAAATAATCATCATAACATCATCAATTTAACAAAAAATAGAAGGGGGAAAGGTATAGTCCATCAAACACAAGAGGCATACTCGAACCTAAATCACACAATAATTTTGTGTCCATACTACATGAAAGAGCATAAAAAACTACATTTATCTCTCACTCTGTCTTCCAGTTCTCCACCCTGCTCCTAGTATAAAAGAATGTGGAAGCTATAATCTTCAACTGATATTTTGTATCCCTTGTGTTACAACTTACAAGCAACATACAGAGGCTTCATGTATACTGTGGTATAATTCTCAGCCTAAGCAAATCATTCATACAATTTTGAAGCAAACATTATCTTTATACATAATTTTCTCCAATTTGGATAAAACTGTTGGGCACTCAAAAGCAGAAATGAAAAGTGAAAGAAAAGAATGAATCCTTATTGCCTGAATTGAACAGATCAAGAACAAAACAAGGAGACAGATCTTCTTCAAGAGTTTCCATTCACAAGGTTTCCCCTTTACTCAACAATCTATAATCTTCTGAATGAGTTCCCTCCACCACTTTCTCCCCTATTTATCTAATTGATCCCCTCTACTTCCCCAACTGTATACTAACAACACTCTAACTGTCATGTTACAATGACCCCTTTTACCATTTTCCCATATATTCTAACAATACCACCACTGTGAAGTGAACCATGTCTGCAAGGTTGAGAATCGTTGGCAGATATCTGCTAACATTCACATCATTGCGTCTCCAAAGTCCAAACGTGCCCAGTACAGCCTCTCTTCACCCAACTGCTCATCTTCTGCCAAAATAGTAACCCGCATACTCTTTTTGGGGCACCAGTGCATTGGAATAAAAGGCATGCCACACAGGAAGCACCTCCCTTCTGACCTTCTACAATACTCCTGATACGGAAGTTGTCATGCTCCTCTGGTTTGCAATAGGTTTGGGCTACTAGCTCTGGAAGTTAAGAGCTGAATGCACTGATGATATGTTCTCCGCTTGCCCACCCTTGGCCGAGTAGTTGACTGGCCTGGAAGTATTCTTGACCCCACCTGATGATGCTTGACCTTGCGCCATCTCGGATAGCCTTATAGGTCAAATAGGCTTTTTTTAAAGTCTAGGCCTCAGCCTACTTAGTTAAATAGGCAATTCTAAAAGTCTAAATCTGGCTTGTTTGCCAAATAGGCTGGCCAATTCTCACCTCTACTGGTGAGTAACAAGTGGACGAAAACTTGAGGATTTCTTGTGCACTCCGAAATAATCATTTTCAAAGCATGATAATCTACTTGAGTGTTTCAAATAGACAGACCACGCATCAAGTTCAATTAGATCTTATAGAGTTTTACGACACACTCTCGTTGAACTAGGTATAGAAATGAAATAAAGAAGCTAACATTCTGGTAGGAACTTGTATATATTTCTTTAAAAATTATGGACACTAACTCCTTACAGCAGAGGAAAGCCTCTGGAATCCCTCAAAATCAGAAACAAAACAAGAACAAAATGTTGACATGAAATGAAAAAGATGGAAATGATAGAGACACTGCAGAATTTTCAAGGGGCCTGTTTCTCCCTGCCCAAAGGCACCAAATTCTCACTCAATGGTCAGATGCTTCCACCAGGATCCTTCCCTCCCTTTTATCCTTGCTCCAAAACATTTCCCCCATTCCTTCCCACACCCCTTGCCATGTAACCGAAGTTGTTACACCCAATTCCCTCATCTACCCCTTCTACTCATTTTATTTCTCTTAACTTTAGTAACTGCAAGATACCCAACACATTCATAGGTAACGGAAGTCCCTATATGGCAGCACATCCTGAGATCTTTTATATGTTATGTAATTTACAGAGTGTACTCTATGCCTTCTTTCCCTGGCATAGGTTCTTTCCTTCTCTTATAATTGTCACAAATGTGCAACTGCAGCAAGTTATACCAATGCATGCAAATAGCAATTACATATCTTACCTACAATTATTTGGTCATGCTCCGAGCATTGAATGAAGCAAGTTTTAGAATTTGTTTACAAGCTTCACAGGTGCTTACTGCTTAGGCCACACTAGTGGCACCTATCTTTGTGGAAAGTGGTAGCTGGCTTCCTAGACATTATTATATTTTTAATATGCTTCTCTTCTCCAGTCCTACATCATCAAGAGACCTCTCTTTGCTCATTTTCTCATCCCACCCTCTGCATGCTTAGCATGTTTGCTTCTTTAGGGTCCTTTTAGAAGAACTGCAAGAGATGGTAGCAGAAGGCAAAGCTTACAAAAAATAGAATGGTTTCCACCATTTCCCTACCTCCACCATCTCTAAAGGAGGAACTCAGAACTCAAAAATTTAACCACAGCAGTTTTCAACAGTCAAATGCATCAAAATCCAAGTAGTTACTGACATATCAAATTACAAGCACATCATCAAACAGTCATGTCATGACTTTCTAGAATGCAAAGCTCGTCCTTAATGGGTTTCTGATATCACGAAAAACACAACAACTGCATGTACCACAATAATTTAAACACAGCCTACTAACTTGACGTCTAGGCACCAAGGGCATGTTTGGATGGAGAGGTTTGGAGGGAAAGGGAATGAAGAATTAATTTCCTATTTTGAACTTGAGAGATTTATAACATGTTTATAAATATGAGTAAAGAACAATGAGTTTAGTTTTGGTACACTCTTGCTGTAAAGTTTTTAAACTGTCAATTAATCACAAATCATCTTGTGACTTTTAAGATAGTTCCAATAAAAGCGAAATATTTTTAGTGATATTACAATTTATGACTGGTTGACAACGACAATACATACAAATTAAATCCAAGAATAATTAGAAAGTTACATGATAATTCCTCAAATTCTTTGTCTCTATCTTTAAAAAAAATATATCAAATAAGGATAACGTTCACTTAAAATGAAAAGTTTCCCCTCCCTTTCCCTCTTTCCCTTCAAACTCCTCCATCCAAACATAAAAAGTTCAAGAATTTAGTTATTCGAGAATTTCATAACATACATCTGGTAGATCCTGAAGACAAATAAGCACTCTATCACCCTGCGGGACCACCTGCAAGCAACACAGATGAAAACCAAATCAGCAAAACAGGAGAGAATGGAATTAAATTACCATTGCAGTAACGAGACACTACCAAAACCACAATATTGCGGCCGCTATTGCAAAAGGCAATTTAAAACCATGGGGTGGGTGTAGGCATATATCTACTCAGGGTTTTAAATAACGGTAAAAAAAACCGCAATTTAGGTCACAGCATTGTGGTGTTTATAGTCTCACAAGTCACAAACCCATCGCGGCCACAATTATAACTACATCGGCCACATTTTCCGCAATTGGCCGCAATATAACCACAACGGCGACCACAATTTAAAATCTTGTGTATATTACAAGGAAAATACAAACTAACGACAACCCATTTTCAATTAAAACTGCTAAAAGTAATTGAAAACCTTAGCGGGTTCCAATGGTTTGGCAATTGCATTAATCTTCAAAGAGTTTCTCTGTGAAACTGCACAAGACCCAGGTACCAAAATGGTTAATAAATAATGTGGGACTGAAGAGAGAACAAAATTATGAAAAGTAATGAAGGTTTAAATAATGAGTTGAGAAAATAAGTACCCGTGAGTCTCTGGTTAGAGGATGATAAGGCACTGCTTTTTGGTAGAAAGGGTTTTGGTAAAGGTAAGGTGAGGAATGTTGATGATGCCATGGTTAAGAAGGAAGAAGAAGAAAGAAGGAATAAATTAAACCCTCTGAGAAAGGAGGCACCGGACTAGTGAGTAGACCAAAGAGTGGATGAGGGAAGCGGCGTTAAACCCTTCTAAACCGATTAACTACAAGCGGGAGGGAATTCTAGAGAGTTCCGAAACTTTTGGACTTTTCCTTTTTATTATTGTTTTTTTTTCTTTTTCACATTGTAATTATCTTGCATACGTTGTACTATTTTGGTCATTTTCCATCAAATTAATGCTATTAGTGTTAGATTTCTTCTCACGGAAATCCAGTTCTTTTATCAGAATCTGACTTTTAGAAAGAGAAACACGAGTTTAGAGAGAGCAAGATAAAAAAAAGAGACAGAGGCCCGGAATTTGGGTTCTACGTTACTTTACCAACTGTTATCAGATGGACATTGAATTCTCCGGTTTGTAATCCCTTCACTATCAAAGTTAATTTGGGGTTAGAGTATTGTTTGAGGATTTGTTGTTTTCAATGTGTCCAAGGTAGATTTGAAGAGGAATGAAGAATGAGGAATGAGGAATGAGGAAGAGAAAGAAGAAGAAAAGGAGAGGGAGAGACCCTTTTCAGCGGTATATTTAGATTCCGGTGAGTTAACATCATTATAATGATGTTGACGGAAAGGATCAACTTGGAATAATTTTAAAACTTAAAGGATCAAATCAGAACAGAAAATAAAAGAGGGACCAAATCGAAACCTAAAATAAAGATAAAGGATAAAAAATATAGTTTAGCCAAAAAAATTAAGAATTTAATTGCTATAGACTGCCATTACACTGTCAACCAATCAGAAATCATGGTACGAGTGACTTTTAAGATAATTAGGATAAGACTTAAACATTTTAGCTAATGTGACAATTTATGATTGATTGATAATGTAAAAAATCTTTACACATATACCAATTAAATCCAACAAATAATTACTCCCCCAATTATGAGTTCGGGTGATGGTTAAATAAAAACTCCTTCTCAAGTGAGGACAGATGATATTCTTCTCGGGAAAAATATAAATAATCACCAATCTCTTTTTCTTCCACTTGTGCAGATAAATAGGCACAATAAAAAATATTTTTCCCACAGTACAATATATCAATGGCAGAAAATAAATATCCATGACACCAGAATTTTTAACGTGAAAAACTCCCTAGAGTAGGGATAAAAACCACGGGATCAAGTCCAACAAAAACTTCCACTAAAAATTTAAAGTGATTTATAATAAAAATAAATAAACTAAATGCAACTAAAAATAAAAAGAAACAGTCCTAAAAGAATACATAATCAGGGCTGTAAGTCGGGTGGCGATGGGACGGTGGCGGCAACGTCGATCAGCGGACGGTGATGTTGGAGGTGGTGGCCCAGCAAGCTGAATGTTCCAGTGATGGAAAAATTGTTAAACTCAGGCCTCTTGTTGTCCCATCTGCTCCTCCTGCTACTGAAACGGTTGTCGTTTCTCGGCCAATTGTGTCGCCATTTCCTCCATGTCATCGTCCTTTCCAGCGAGCTCGTTGTCGAGGTTTGTAGCAGTCTCCATCATTTGTCTTAGTTGCTCTGTATCGATGCCGGCAGGGTAGGTCTGACTAGACGATAAGGCTAGGAACTCATCCCCCAATTATCATGTCCTATACACATTCTCCTTCTTATTATTACCTCCAATAACCTCCATAAAGATGACGTTGTCGAAGGTCGGAGAGCGTTGCCCTTGACTGGAAGCATCCTCCTCCTCGACACGTGCGAGCCTTGTTTCGATGCTTAATATACTCTTCATGCAAATCATAATTAAACATAGTTATTTACAAATATTAACAATAATAAAATATAAGAATTAAAAATTTAAGATTGCATTTGTACTACAATAATCGTTTGTTCCTTCTCATTGACCCACTCTCCCGACTTGAGCTTTTTGGTCTTTTCCATCACATCAAATGGCACTGACTCTCGAGGCATCTGCAAGCTCTGCATATATAAAAATACAAGTTAATTTTTTATTTTTGAAATTGGATAAATAAACTTGGGCATGCATTAAATTAAAATAGAATGTTACTTACTATTCTTTTCTTGTGCTCGACAATAGAGATGAAGTCATTGGTGTACAGAGAGGCTCCACTATCAACCACTATGCCATAATTGACGCATGCACACACACGCTCGCGCACGCACATACACACACACTTAATAGCAGTTTTAGGAGAAAACGCTTTAAAAAATGTCGAGGTGTTTAATAGCGCTTCCCCAAGGAAATACTATTAAAAGATATACCTTTAATAGTGTTTCCCCAATATAACGCCATCTTTGCCCGATGCCTTTTTTTTAAAAAAATGCGCTCCAACTTTAATAGCGTTTGATTGAGGAAACGTTATTTTAATAGTGCTTTTCGGAGAAGCGCTATTAACATATATGCCTTTAAAATAGCATTTCCTCAATCAAGCGCTATTAAAGAAGTCACTATAATAATGTTTCCTCAAGGAAACACTATCTTTTCATTTTTTTTTAAAAAAGAATATGTTCCACCTAGATAGTGTATCAATCTTTGTTTACAGTCTTGCTGCTTTTTCTGCTAGTCTTTCATAGGACTCAATCACATCTTTTGGCTACTTTCTAAGAGGAATGTCGTGATTTTATTCCATTCTTATGTCTCCGTTTGAATAATGTAAGTATGAGTTCTTTCCTTTTTGATTTCCAAATCGTGATACTGATGATATTTTCTTTTTAGTTTCAAAATCTAGATTGCAAAGTCTGGGGTTTCTAAAAGGAATATTGATACGATTTATTTTCATTCTTATATCTCCATTTGAAGAAGGTAAGTATGAATATTTTCCTTTTTCATTTCCAAATCGTGATGCTGATGAAATTTTCTTTCTAGTTTCCAAATCAAGAGAAGCAAAGTCTGAGATTTCTAAGAGGAATGTCGAGATTTATTTTCATTCTTATGTCTCCATTTGAAATATATATATATACAAGTTCTTTCCTTTTTAGTTTCAAAATTGTGATATTGATAGAATTTCCTTTCTGGTTTTCAAATCCAGAGACGTGAAGTCTAGGGTTTCTAAGAAGAATGTCGTGATTTATTTCGATCCCTATATGTCTCTGTTTGAAGAAGGTAAGTATAAATCCTTTCTTTTTTCTTTTTGAAATCGTAATACTGATGGAATTTCCTTTTTATTTTACAAATCCAGAGACATAAAATATGGAGTTTCTAAGAGGAATGTCGCGATTCCTTTTCATTCCATCTCTCCGTTTGAAGAAGGTATGTATAAATCCTTTCCTTTTTAGTTTTTGAATCGCAAACTTGCCCAAATCCCAAACTTGCGCCAAAAATACCGTAGGGTGTATTGACGGCCTACCGTAGGGTGTACCAACGGCTAGGCCATCGGTAATGTTTTACTTCCATTAATATGGTCAGTTGAATATTCCCTTGTTACCTACGGCATATGCCGTCGGAAATTAGTAAGTTACCAACGGTCTGAAGATCGTCGGTAATAATTCGTTGGTAAACGCGGGTATTCTTGTAGTGAATGTGCCCAAGTGTTTATTAAACTCATCCATATGACCTGTGTTGGTACATCTGATGTGGTGCATCTGGTGCATGTGGTGTGTGACTTGTAACGTGTAGGGACTAATGTGTCCCACGATAGAAATTGTCAGAGACTAAATTAGGTTACTTAAATAATAGTTGAAAACTTTATTGGGTCAATGCATAATTATTCTCATGGTCTATTGTGAATGTAGGGAGAATTGCTTGGGCATCTGACATACTAACGATATACATCAGCACTCTAATGTCGTGTTCAGGATGGAAACAAATAGAGGGACTAAAATGTCCCTCTTTTATTATTCTCGAGAACTACTCGGTTAGTTTTTTCCTCAAGAATGAAAAGTGGCACCTCAAAAATTGTCGGGACTTAAATGAGCCTTTAGTCTAGTATAAATCGTAAATTGTAAAAACGCCGATTTTGCCACATGCATGTTCATTTGCTTTCTCACATTTCGTAAATTGTAAAAACACCGATTATGCCACAAACACATTATATTTCGTAGCCAAACTTTATAAAGAAAAAAAAGAAAGAAAACAAAATATAAGTATACACTCAATAACATGAAAGCGGTTGGATAAACAATTTAATTAAACGTTATTCAATAAGCTTTTTTTTAATAAGCAAAAAATAACTTATTTTTATAAACTTATCTAACAAGCTTATGGAAATAACCTAAAAAGAGCTTATAGGAAGATCATAAATTATTTGCATAAGTTTATTTCTATATTAAGTTATTATTATAAGCTCAAATAAGTTGAATGTAAGCCCTTCCAAGCGCAAGTATAGTCATATTTCTCATTTGCGCCTAACTACAATAGGACTCTTGACAATGTGCTTTCCATTTGTCCATCGCAACTCCCCAAACTGATAATTTCCACGCCCAAGCACTCTCGTAGCCTGTACAATAACCTTGAATGTCTTTTTTTCACCAACCTTCTTAAAAGTCAAGGAATTTGGAACAACAACAATCTTAAATCCAGGCAAGTTGACATTTGCAACGTATGTGCTTGGAGGCCCAACATTGGTGACAGTTCGAGTAACATTTATTGCACTTAACCCCAGATTTGGCAATGTGATTGAAGGGTAGTTCAAGTCTGTTATGCTGTGAGATCCGGAACAGATGAAAGTCTTGTTGGAATTGAGTGCTGCAATGAGTTTTTGGTCGTATCCAGAAGCACATAAAAAATTCAAGTAATCAACAATGCTTATATCATAAACAAGTCCCGGGTCCATTGCAAGGTCAGGTTGAACATGTCCTGAACCATAAGCAAATGGGGTAGCTAATGTTTTATCAAATGCATCTCGAATAGGCCTCTTGGTGTTATCTCGTGTGGTTGCTGGAAACACATACATTTAAATAATTTAGAAATATTGTAAAATGGGAGCCATGGATATGATATAGCACTAATACTATATATAGGAGATGTATCAAGTAAGAGAAATATTTTTATATTGGAGTGCGATGACCAAATCCAAGTCTTTGGATCACACATGAATAATCAAGATTAGAAAATAAGTCACGTGACTTTTTTAAGTGATCACATAATCACTAACTTTTAATGTTGACCATACATGTAATACTTAATGACCCATATTTGCTCATCTCACTTTCATATAAAATTATCTCTCTCACTTGATCGGTTTTCATCGATATGAACCATTTTTCATATATATAAAAGAGAGATCTGTTTTCATCGGTATAAATCATTTTCTACTTACACTCACTTTTAGCTATTGATCTTATTTTTATCCAATGGTGTAAATTATATATTAAACCAAAGTTAAAATCATAATCACCGTTGAATGAAAATAAGATCATCGGCTGAAAGTGGTTGTAAGTAAAAAATGGTTTCGAGCACTAAACCTCCTATCCTATGTATGTATGTGTACCTGTAGTCATTATTGCTGATTTAATAGCAGCTGGACTCCAACTAGGATGAAGAGTTTTGAGAAGTCCAGCAATGCCAGCGATATGAGGGCAAGACATAGAAGTTCCTTGCAGTACATTGAAAGGGAACCCACGACGTGTGTCTGATGGTAGGTTAGATGCACTTGCTACTACTGAATAAGCAGCAAGTATGTTCACTCCTGGTGCTGTTATATCAGGCTGAAACAAAACAAGATCTGTCACCAAAAATTCATTGCAGCACGAATCAAAAAGCACTGATTAATTGAATATGGGAAATGGGAATGCATATATAGTTGATAATGAATGGACATGTAGACCTTAAGTATTGAAGGTTGAATGAGATTGGGTCCTCTCGAAGAAAATGAAGCCATAACTGGAGCTGGCTTTCTTCTAAGGAGTGTTTTTGCTGTAGACATGTTTATAGTAGGGTTCCTGCAATATAATAATGTCTGTATAAATGGAGCAGTTCATTTACAACTGTAGTGTTTATCAAAATATGACAATTCAAGGTTTTAAATTGCTTGTGATCGCGTTGCACGTTTCCGTTATTGCATACTGCCGATGCGGCCACAATCATGATAGTGATGCGATTTTGGAGACTATCAAAATCAAAATGTAGCGGTCTCGATTGCGGTTTCGGATCCAAATTTAAAACCTTAATAATTATATAAGTTGGTGTACAAGGGTATGTATAATTACTTGGTGCTGTTGTAATACTCGTGAATATTTTTCTTAAATTTCTGATTCCCTGTATTTGCAGTAGACAAAACATGAGGCTCAGCTAGAACTGTATTTCCACTTTGATCATCGTTTCCCATAACCACTCCGGCTGCGCCTGCAGATAAAGCTTCTTGACCCTCAGCAACAGATCTTATTTTCCCACCTCGAACACATATCACTACTTTGCCATTAACTTTTACACGATCAAGTGTTCTAGGCTTACAAAGTTGTCTGCAACATAATATATATGTTAATGTTAATATGCATAGCATAACTTAAGAAAAAGAATCAAATAAGCACGTTATTTTGCTGAATTAAGAAGCCTAGTGCTACGCAACCAGAAAAATTAGCCAAGAATTTCGATAGTGTTCATCTAGAATCAATAAAGTGATATAACATTACTTATCCATCTAAGAATCAATAAGTATGCCAAGTGATTTCATCAAAAATTTTGGTAAAATTCTATCTGTACCTAGTATTTTCCTTTGAATAAAAGCGGTGTAAGATTTGTACTTACGCATCTTGAATTGTGGCATTTGCAAGTTTAGCATCAGTAGCAAGGATCAAAGGAAAGGACTGCCTAGGTGGCAAGTTCACAAAAAGACTGGCTCCCTGTTAATCCAAGTTGAGATAATAACCGATTAATTCAGCACATTCTATAAGAGAGAAGTTCTTAGTTGCTTTAGGGGGCAAGTAAAAGTTCTTACAATGTATCATTCAATGTTCAACACTTTAGTTATTGCATTTAAAAATTTAAAAATATAATTAAAGTGGGAGGCAATAATAAATCACAAAGGTTTTAAATTGCGAATGTGGCCGCAATATCTCTATCACAGCCATATTAGGCTGTAATTGCAACCACATTAGGCTGTAATTGCTCGCAATGACTCAACGCATCGACAATTTAAAACTGATAATTGACAAAGTTATGTTTGAATGGTCCAGTGCCAGAACTTTTTCTTGTTCAAGGAGCATATTTAAAAGTTTCTCCTATGTGTGATAGATCTCGGTTCTAGACAAGGTTTTAAATAAAAATCTGCGACCGCAATTTGGGCCGTAACGTTTTTAGAAGTCTCCGAAACCGAAACACGATCGTAAGTGCGGTTGTATCGGTCATATTTTTTCGCAATTGTCCGCAATTTTACTGTAACGCAATCACGACCACAATTTAAAACCTTGGTTCTATGAAAACTAAATTGAATTGAAAGAACACTTAATTAATAGAAATAGAAAAGGAGAAAGAATTAAGAAGGAGATGATACCGTGAATTGGTCATTGTTACCAAGAGATAAAGTACTAGAGAATTCCCTATCTATTGTGCTAGCAGCAACTGTGAATACCCAAGGAGCCACATTCACAACCGTTCCAGGTTGTGGTCCTTCATTCCCTGCAGAAGCAACTACCATTATATTGTTAGCAAGTGCATGAAATGCCCCTATGGAAACCTCATCTGTGAATATTTCTTCAGGAGTGAGACTAGTTGGTCCTCCAGCAGAAATGGTTATGACATCAACACCATCACTTATGGCTTGGTCAATAGCAGATAACACATCTGCACCAAAGCAACTTGTCTCATCTGTTTGAGACCAACATACTTTGTAGGCTGCAACTCTAGCTCTTGGGGATCCACCTTTAGCAGTACCATTGCCATTACCAAATACATTTGCACCAGGAACAAAATTGCCACCCGCGGTTGATAGAGTATGGGTACCATGGCCTTCAAAGTCACGTGCTGTAAGTTGTGACGGGTGAAGTTTGCCATTAAATGCCTCAAAAGCTTTGCTGAAGAATCTTGCCCCAATTAATTTCCTGGTTTATATAGCACATATATATGTATTAAGAACAGTAATGTATTTTTCTCTTCTAGTTTTGAACACACGGTGATCCTTTTCAACCTTCATGAGAAGAGTGATCACTTGGGATGTTTAAGTTACAAGTTTTAAATGAAATGCTTTAATTATCAGGAAAAAAAGATAAGTAAAAGAATATTGATGGAGTTTATATGAAGGTAAAATTAGGTAAAATTTCAGGAATTCGTTGATACTCTCACATGTCATTGAGGTCCTTACCACAAATGTCATGCGAGTCTATATTTTGTTATAGGAAAAAACTGCATAGTCCGGGGATTTTTGTCCTGGTATTGTCTAAGATATGCAAAAGGAGAGTAGAACAAGGTACGTTTGTAAGAACTTATAGAGATCTTATTTGAGTTTACAAGAATAGCTTATGAAAATAAACTTATACAAACAGTTTACGAAAATAATTTAGTATCTTCCTATAAGCTCTTTTTAGCTTATTTTTATAAGATTATCAGATAAGCTTACAAAAATAAGTTATTTTTAACCTTTTTTTTTTAAAAAAAAAAGTTTATTAAATAACCGTATAATTAAAATATCTATCCAAACACACCGTAAGTTTTGGAAGACCAACATACGAAGTGACACCTACTTCATTTTAAACTACCTGTGCTCTTATTTTTTTGGTGAATACTGAATAACTGCCTGTCCTCTCTTTGCTGTTTATTATAGGTAATTTTTTTCTCCCTAAATAATTTTGCAACTACGTCGATACATATAACTGGAATAGCTTAAATCAATTTATGGGAAAAATCAGTAAAAGAGATAGAGGACCTGTTGCAAGGAAGTTTCTTTGAAGCACGAAGTTTGTTAATTTGACAGATTTTCCCCCACGCCATTTTGCTGGCACAGAGCCTATTCCTTTGTCACTAAAACTCTTGGATTCAGGCCAAACACCTGTGCAAGAGGTGAAGTCAGAAGAGTATACAAAGAATTTAGAGCACTTATATTAGAACTTATGCACGGATCATGGCTCCATTCTCCAATTTGAGCCCTGACAACAATAATGAAGCACAACAAATAAGGTTGCCTTTGGTTTGAAAATTGGTTTTTATTTTTGGGTGCTACTATGGTACCTTTGAAATTTAAAGGGTTTGGGTATCCTATGTCCAATCAGAATGCACCATCTTAACTAATTGAGTCATGTAAATATCATATTGGGCTAAATTCTCATCATTTGATTGGGCCACATAGATAAAGATATGGTACCCAGAATCTTCCTTTATTTTTATTAAAATTATAAAAATGTCATCTTATTTTCATTTTGAAGGTTTCTTGAATAAATGTTTGAAAGCAAAAAATAAAATAAAAACAGTGTGACATTTAAGACGTATTTCCATTTAATTGTTTTTTTAGGACAAAAATTACTTATTATCCAAACAACATAGAATGCTAATATTGATATTAAATGAGTGGTTGAGTAGGACAAAGTTAGATTTAAAATTTACAAATTATTTGTTATTATTATCAAATTTGCATATCAATTAATTATTTGTAATGATTTATTACTATATTGGTTACTTATTTCCATTTTGATTCGTTTTTTTAGGGGAAAATAATGAGTATCAAAATAAAATAAAATGTCGATATTAATATTAAATGAGTAATTGAGAAGGCCAAAACACATTAAATTTCCGATAAGTAATATATTATGGGTGACTTAGTTTTATATGTTGAATAATACTGCTAATTAGTTTTTTTATGTCTTGATGTCCTTCAAGCTGATGCCTTTCAAGGGGTTGATTTATATTTTATTTATAATAATTTTAATAATTCTAATGCTTTTAAATATATTATCAGAATTCATAATCTATAAATTTATTTTTAAATCTATTAATTAACTATTATTGCTATTACTAATTAATTTCTATTTTCTGTAATTTGAAATCCATCATAGGATGACATTTGATGTCGACTGAGAATGTAGATGAGTGTGTCATGAATTGCAGTTTGAGTTCTTGATTTCTTTAAATTAAAGTTTTCTCCATCATCCCATCCAACTCTTCTTGCTTTCATCAAAATTCTTTCCATCGTTGATTTCCGGTGCTAGGTAGAATTTTTCTTACCGTTTGTTTATATATAATTCAATTCTCATATGGTGCCTTTTAAGAGAAATTGTGTTTTTTTTTTAAAATTGGTCAAATCGGTTTTTAACTAGTTTTTAAATATTTTTATACCTACTAACTAATATCTTGTTAAATATATTAAATATATTTTTAAATCTATTAATTAATTGTTATTGTTATTACTAATTAATTGCTATTGCTATTCCCATAATTTGAAATATTGCAAACGATGATGTTTGAAGTCAGTAACGAATGCAAATGAATGTTTTATCAATTGCAGTTTGAGTACTTGATTTCTTCAAAGTTCATTCCATCATCCAATTCGACTCTTCTCGCTTTCATCAAAGTTTTTTCCATCATTGATTTTGTTTCATCAATTGCAGTCTGAGTACTTGATTTCTTCAAAGTTCTTTCCATCATCCCATTCGACTCTTCTCGTTTTCATCAAAGTTTTTTCCATTGTTGATTTCCAGTGCTAGGAAGAATTTTTCTTACCATATGTTTATATATAATTCAATTCCCATTCGGTGCATTACGGGAGAAATAACATTTTTTCAAAAAATTGGCCAAACCCGATTTAAAGCGGTCGCACTAGGTTTTTTTATCGGTTTTGATAATTTTAACCCGTTCTGAGCATGCAAATAGTTCAATGACTTAACTTGGATCAGACAAGAGTCTGATTCCTTATTTTTCCAGTCCGACCGACCTGTCCAATCTTAACAACATTGCTCATTCTTTTTTGATTTCCCCGAACATCCTCTCACCCGATATGTGAGAGACTAATCTCTCATGCACCTAAGTGGAAACCCTTTTGAATCGTGTTTTTTCTATACACATGAACTTAGGAATC
This sequence comes from Ammopiptanthus mongolicus, assembly GCA_039655645.1. Lineage (NCBI taxonomy): Eukaryota > Viridiplantae > Streptophyta > Magnoliopsida > Fabales > Fabaceae > Ammopiptanthus > Ammopiptanthus mongolicus. The sequence goes on along the minus strand of CM077346.1, from coordinate 83,489,727 downwards.
GAACTTCGAACCCCAACAGTGTTTATGAAGAGATATTTGGAAAATAGAAGTGCCAATGAGAGAGGACTAAATAGAGACCTATAAGAGATTGGTCATGTGGTATCAGCTACAAAGGGAAGAGAAGAAAGCTTCTTCTTGAAAAATTTAAACATTGCTCATTCTTGACGTGAGTCATTCTCCAAAACCTCTCTCATGAGTCATGTGCTGTCACTTACAATCAACAATTTAATTATTTTCAGCTCTACAAATTAATAAATTTTACTATCAAATCTAAGTATGTTTACTTATTTCTATTTAGTTATTTTAATTTTTCGTGTGTATTTTAATATCTACTAACTAATAATTATTACCACCCAATTTACAGTTCATTAACTTATTTTCATTTAATTCTTATTCATTTTCAGGATAAAGATTTTTAAAAGAAAAATATCCACAATTATAAATTAAATTAGAATATACCCCTCCGGACTCGAATATAAGTAAAAATTAAATTTTTCACACATATTAAGGAAGTTGATGAATTCATTGAATCTTATTAATTTTATTTAAAAAATTACATTCATTTCCTAAAATACCCTTCATGCTATTTATTACTGAGATAAAAAAATCTGTGAGGGCTATTATCTTTTCATTTCCCAATTGCGCCATGCTAATTGGTTTTGGTGAAATATTTTGATAAAATAATTGAAACAAAATTGCATTAAAAAAATTCAAATTAAATTGCTCGACCTGACGCAATAGTTTAAAATGAATTAGTAAATGAATGAATGGCACAACAATAAATTGCTCTACACATATACAAGGAATTGTAATGGAATTAAAATGAATTAGTAGTAACTCAAGGGTAATTTGGGAATATGATCATTAAATAGCAATAATTAATTTGGTTTTTGCTTATATTTTGGACCAAAACAATTCAAATTTTTTTGCTTATATTTCTGTCCGGAGGTAGTACTCTCTTAAGAGTAGATAAATCTCTAAGACTACTCTCATTTATAGAATGACAAATGTCATTCTTAAATTCTTTTTTAATATTTAAATTTAAATTTTTTAATTAATCATGCATATTTTTATTTTTATTTATACTTTTTAAATTCATCTTGAATTAATTATATAAATATAAATCTATTTATAATTTAAATATTTTTATTAAAATAATTTTTATTTTATTTATTTATTGTATATTCTTTATAAATTTAAAAATAGTCATGTAATAAACGAGATTATAACTAAATCCAACAAATATATATAACAAAGATAGCACGTGAAAAGGAAAAAGTGATCCCCGACTATTGGAAGACAGAAGGGTCAGCAAAAACACGCACGTTAACTTCGTGGCAATTCCCCACTTGCAAATTTCTAATACTGAACATGACAATGAGGTTTTGTAGACAAAAAAACATATAATACTCTGACTCATGAATTTAACTAATAATTAAAAATGATTTGTGAGTATAAAGTTTTGCAAATATTAAGATTGATTAGTGGACTATTTAGTCCCATTGGCCCCAAACACAAACGGCCTGCATCTAACCCTTCATCGATCTCGAACTATAATAGTCTCAGTTTCATTATAAGCTGCCTTAGGTATATAACATGTTAGTTGTTAGTTTATAGATAAATTAAAATAATATAATACTCTGACTAATGTAAGTATATTCTTTTTTTTTTACTTGTTAGTTTATTATGTTATCCATTATCCCATACCCCTAACCACCTTATGACTCCCTCTAGATATATTCACTCTAATGCTTATTTTCTATTTTTACTTTTTATTGTAGGTAAAGTCGCACATGCACCAGATACCGTAACATAATAAATGTACATTGAATAATTAGCAATAACTTCTAAAACAATACAAACGTTGTGTAATTAAACTATATGTCATGTTAACGAGTGTCTTAAGAATATTGGTTAAGGAAGTCCAAAAAAGTAAGTTTTCACTGAAAAATTAATAATTATTCCTTCAAATATTAGATACATCAATTCTTAATGAGAACTTTCTTTTCTTAATTCCTTAACCAATATCCGTAGAACAGTCGTTAGCATTTTTCTTAAATTAAATCTCAAAACCTGAATGCAATCCCAAACTTTGATGAAATTGGGTTTGTTTGAAGATATCTAAAAAGCGTCTTGCCAACTCAAGATAGCCTGTAGTGCTTGTTCCGAAGTCGGTTTCTTAAATTTTTTAGAAAAATAGTGGTATCCAAATAAAAACAAAACAGTAAGCATCTACCGATCGAGTTGTATCGCAACATTATGGCAACATGAACCTTCAATAAACGCGATTGAATGATCAACTCAATTCAATAGGTTTTTTCAAATAAGTTAAAAGTAATTTTTTTTTTTTTATAAGTTTTTCCTATAAACTTGTAAAAAAAACTTATTGAAATATTATAAATTATTTTTATAAAATATTTATATAAATTTATTTTCATAAGTTTTTTATAAATTTTTTCAAACACACTCTAAATATGAGAAGTGCTATCGCCACACTTAATTTCTAACACACTTCCTTTTATTGGTTAAAATTCAAATGAGTCTTCCTATTTTGGAATGGATTCCATTTAAATTTTGTAGTATCCACGTGAATTTCACCTAATAGGAGAGAGTGTGTTGATAAAAAAGTGATGGAGAGTGTATAGCCAGTATTTCTCATCAACATATATAACTAAATTCATATATTTAGTTATAATTAATACATTCATATTTGCCATAATAAAGCTTACCTGTATCAATGTTAGCGATGATTGTATTTACCCCAAATTTTCCCTTTTGCCACGCTGTGTTCATACCATTTCTGCGTAGTCCAAGAAACTCCCATGAACGGGTAGTGTGCAGTTTATGCTCCTTGGTCAAGAACAGTGATACTACATTTGGGTTTTCTGCATCAAAGGAAACATTGTGTGAAATGAATTGGTATTTATTAATTGTTTAAGGTGAATGACAAAAATTGAGTTGAAAACATTGGAAGATGTTTATGATCAGTGGCAGCATGCTATTGATTTTCTCACTTGCAAGATCCGTTGCTTCTTCCTCTTCAAGTAGTGCAGCAAAGCCATTGATGTGTCTATTATATGAGTAAATAATTGCTTCTTTGGCCTTCTCATGGCTGTGAATGAATATGTACTGTTAGTCCATAAGTTTCCTCTATTAATAAAATATATATATAAAAAAAAAAATATCCCTAAGTTTCTTTTATACTAGAGCTTAGACTGAATTTAATGATTTTATACCTTCCTAAGATTGAAGCCAGCATATCATAATGGAAATATGTGGCAGTTTCAAGGTCAACCGATGAAGGGGTTGGACCATGAGAATGTGCTCCTAAGTATACAACGTAGCACTGTAATCAAAAGACATCAATTGGTGAAATGTAACCAAACTAATATGTAGCCAATTACCTTCAGCAACTTACAAAATCACCCCCAAATAGAATCGTCATCTCAATTTCAAAGTAGAAACTTCAAAATAATATGCAAATCATGAGCAAATTAATAAACGAAAGGAGCCTACCTTTTTGCTGGCATGGACAGCATTCAGAAACAAAGTGAAAAGAAGAAGAGATGAAACAAGAAGGTGAAGGCATAAAATGGACCGACCCATTCTTTTCTATTGGTTTTTTGAGAATTGGGCTCTGCTAATCCCTCCCCTTATGTAGTGAAACTTCAACCTATTCTTGGAGATAACCTTTATTTTTAAAAGTTTTGTCCCTCCATTCATATTTCTTTTTCATTCTTTTTTATTAATTTTTTTTATACAATAAGGTTCAAGTGAGTTAGGTCCCGAGGATTTACGAGAGTCAGGACAGGTCTTACAGCTCAAAACACGCTTATAGATATACTTATAAATTATCCACCAACGAGATCCTCATATAAACAACAGGATTCGAACTTATCCGTGTGACATATGCATCGTATTCTTACTGACCGAATTAACCTTTGTTCGCTTTTTATTAAATTTTTAAAACGCATGTTCCTTGTGTGTACCTATTTTTTTGTGAAAGCACGTTCTCTATGAAATAAAATATTCAGAATGTTTTTTCTTCCTTGAAAGCTTCAATCTATCATCAAGCATCCAGAAGAAAGCCTTTTTTATTAATCTATGGATAATCATATATTATATGGGGATGTTAGGTAATAACTGAGTCAAGAGGAGGATTTTTATGGTATATTTATGGTACCTCGTGCTTTTCATTCAATATAAATAGAAATTTGTATTCATCTATGATGCTAGAGACTGGAATTTGTTTTCCCCATAAAATTGCATTAGTTAGAAACAACTTAGCAACACTGTCCGTACATATAATCTATAGACATATCTTCACTATTAGGCAAAATAAAAGTAGCAGCAGTGGCTCAGTACTACTCCAAATGAAATTAGTCTCATTTCCCAAAGGTACGTGTTGAAATATCCAGATAAGAATGAAAAAGAAATTGAAGATGAGAGGACCCACTACACATCTTCCATGTGACTCATAGTGTCGGTTGCAACGACTTTGATGTTTTGCGAGTCCTTCTTTTTATAAAATAAAGTATACTTTCAAAAATTAAAAACAAACTAAAGATCTAAATTGGTTCTCGATAAAAAATTATGGCAATATTTTAGTTCCTGAAAAATAGAAAATATTTTAATCTTCAACAATATAAAATGCAGATCAATCATGATAGGGATTAAAATGTTCCTAAAAATTATACTGAAAAGGATCAATTTGATCCGTATTTTATATTTTAAAGGATCAAATTGATATTGTTTATTTATCGAGGATTAAAATATCACTGTGTTTTTTTGTCAATGATCAATTTGGATATTTACACAATTAAAAAAGGTATGGTATAATAAAATTATGACCGTAGACCAGGATTCAAGAAAAGGCAGCTCCAAGGCTATTTTTTATAATCTTGAGAATTAACAAGCATGTGACTAATCTATGAGGAACTCATCACTTATTTAGAAACATCTGTAGCCACGAAATTTTAGCCAAAAAAAAAAATGAAATCAAATTTTTGCTGATGTATATCCTTAAGACCAGTGGTGGAAACTTCTGTTACCTAGAATAAAAAATTAGTAATTTGAAATTAATCAAGTTTTGGTTTTTACATAACTTGTAGTGTGGTAGTTATAGTAAGTTATGAAAATTAGCGAAAGCTATTCTGTAAGTTATGACGAAGAAATATGTTATGGTGTGAGTTATGTGTCATTGGAAGGAATTATTTTATTGGGGTAGTTAGAAGATGATTTCTTTCACGAGTTATACAATGTGCAAGGTGGACTCCTATGAGTATCCTATATACTTTGTAGTTTCAAGAAGCAAGAAATAAAATGACAGTGTCTCTTCTATTATTCTTCAAAGTGGTATTGGAAATTTTAAACTTGATTCATATATTTTCGCTCAATTACCATGCATGTCTTTTACATTCATGCATTAGTACTTAGTAGGTTCAAAGTATTTGTCTATGCATGTATTTAATTAATGGTTGATTTAGATGTTTTAAGTTCATATATTGTATGGGGTACCATGAGTGCCTATAAATAACCTTATATTTGTGCAATTCAAGCAAAGCCAAACATTTCTATAATGAAGTGAGTTTCATTACAATGTTTATTGTTTCTCCATTATCTCCTTCAAATTAGTATTAGAACCTTGCTCAAATCTAGTGAAGATACCCAACTCCGCTCCTCCAAATCCGAAGCTCACACAAGATAACTTTGATAGTAATTAGAGTTTCATATGAAGACAATTCTTGACTGCCATTAAGTGTGGGAGATAGTGGACAAAGGATATGATGAATTGAAGAACGAAGATCTTTGATTCATCCTAAAAGAACACCTTGCAAAGGAATTGCAAAATGGATCAACACGGTCTCAGTATTACTCAGGCGACTTTAAAAGATGCAATGTTTGACACGGTGACTAGCGCAACAAAGGTAAAAGAGTTGGAGATTTTCCAAAATGTTTACAAATGAGTTAACAAGGTGAAAAAGGTACTCCTACAAACCTTAAGAGGAGAGCTTTAATTCTTATATATACACAATGAATTTGAATTATTGGTTCATGACTATTTTGCAAGAATATTGGCAATTGTCAATCAAATGAAGTGAGATGGTAAGAATCTTGAAGATGTTTGTGTGGTGGGAAAATCTTCAACCTCTTGACTCAAAATATGATCTTGTTGCCATGGCTATTAAATAAAAAAAAATTGGAAGTCATCATGACCATTAAATGGACTACAAGGATTTTATTGCAAGCCTGTGAAGAGAGATTGAAGAAGAAGGAATGACTAGTCCAAGCAATCCAAGCAAAAATTTCCGTGAAAGCAAAGCAAAAAACAAGCTACAAGTTCACAAATGAGAGGAAGAGCAAGAGGTAGACGTTGTGGTGAGTATAATCGTGTCATGGTCGTGGAAGAGAAAGAAGCACTCATAACTCTCACTATGAAGAGTCAAGCCAACAACAAAAAATAACAAGATCAGGACATGAAGGTTTGGCTTTAGAGAGGAGGAGGAAGAAGGTATGATAAATCTAATATGCAATGCCATTATTGTCACAAGTATATGGCTACTATGCTCGTACTGAATGTTGGCGTGATACCAATAACGTGATACCAATAATGATAGAAAAGCTCATCTTTACAAAGGCCAAATTGTTTTTGGTAATGATTCAAAGTCCCAATCAAAGACAAAGATGATGTCCTAATTCTTACGGCAACAAAAATAATAGTCATAAACTTATTTCTCAAGTTTATTCTCGCCAGAATTTGGGTTCTCTCACCGGAATCTAACTTTTAGAGAGAGAAACACAAATTTAGAGAGAGAAAGCATCACTCCATCTAGGGGTGGCAAAATGGGTCAATTCGTCCGGACCGCCGTTGACCCACCGAAAACGGGGCGGGGGCAGTTTGGCTCGTTTTGATTAAGTGGGTTGAACCTCCCAACACACCCCATTTATGGTGAGTTGGCGGGTTAACCCGTCAAATAAATACCGTAAAAATTAAAAATATTACTAACACACCAAGCTTGAATTTTTTTTTTTTTTTTTTACTGAAACCAAGCTTGAATTATTTGCATCTTACAAAGCTTCTAAAATGTTATGCACTGATGAAATTGTCATCAAACCCAATTTTATGAGATTTTATATAGCTTTATATTCACAAGAGTTTAATGCATCGATTGAATACTATTGGGCTTCTTTCAACGTGGAATCCATTTCAGATCATGCAACAAATCATAGGATACATAAACGAATGGTAAGGCTCGATTCCATTGCTAACCATGACAAACATTGGCAAGGAGTGGACATCTTGGTATTCGAGAGTTGGTGGATGCACAAACCTTTGAGACCAGAACAGAGGTCACTGGTGACACAAAAGAGTCGACCGGAGGTGAGTCGGTGATGCAGCAAAACAACACAGAGGTGACGGTGAGAGCTCATGTCGTGCCCACGGCCACGCGCAGGAGGATGGAGCACCACTGCCAGAGGGGGAGTAGCACAGATGGTAGTGGGTGTGATGGGCGGCGATGTGCTGGGCTTAGGTTTTGTGTTAAACTTTGGAGAAAAATATTCTCTAAGGCTGCTGGGCTGCAAATTAGGAAAACTAAAAAAAAAGTAAATTCATTGTTTAAAAAAAAGGGTTAACCCGCCCCGACTCCAACTTGTTTTCTTGGTGGGTTCAGGACGGGACAAAATGGGTTGGTGGGTTGGGGATCTCAACCCAACCCATAAAAAATGGTAGGTTAAACGGGTTGACCCGTTGGATCCAACCCATTTTGCCACTCCTAACTCCATCCAACACTAGCACTGCAAATGGATATACAGGAGTGTATACCAGATTGGTTCTCTCTTTCTCTGTGTGTGCGTTTTTTCGCTGTTCCCACCCTCACCTTATTTGGGAGAAAACGTCGGAAGGTAAAATGACAACAGATTTGGGGGTGCCATTCTGATTGTGGATTTCCACAATCTCTCCCTCATTCTGATTGCCATTGCCACTTCCACAATCTGTCAAATCCAAAATGCAAACGTGTTACAACTGTGGTTAGGGTTTTGCCACTTCCTTCACTATCAAAATTAATTTGGGGTTAAGGTTTTTTATGTGTATGAATCCACATCATGTTCAGTGTCTGTTTTGCATGCATTTCATGATGGTTTTTAGCATAATTGTTTGATTAATTACTCGTTTTTATTTTAGTTCCTATAACTGCGGTGTTTTGTGTGTTTTGGTGCATATTTGAAGGCAAATGAGGCCTGGAAGAGTTGGAATGAAGCCTTGCTGGAACTGATATGAAGTTAACAGCTGAAAGATACAAAAAGGCCAAAACAAAGTCAATCATGGCCAGGGGGAGGTCTGAATCACGATCGTGACTCGAGGAGTAGCAAAAATTGAAGCTAGGAGAAACAGGGGTGGTCATGGCCTAGCCCTAATGGCTATCACGACTCTGGCCGTGGACCGTGTCATGGTCGTGGTGTGCATCCGAAAATTCGAAATTGAAAATTTTTAATTGCAATTTGAGTGGGTTTTGGACTCTTTGTAACCTAAAATATATAATCTCATTAGGCTCGAAATTAAGGATTCTACTATGGAGTTTTGAAGGCAAAGATTGGAGAATAGGATTACTCTTCCTCTTCCTTCTTTTCTTCTCTTCTATGACTTTATCTCATTTGAATTCTTATAAGGCTGAGTAGTTTTCTTTGTTTATAGGATTGGGCAATGCCCTTTGATGTTATTATGATGAATGATTGATTAATTTTCCCTTTTGTTAATGTTTGACTCATTGCTTTGGTTCTTATTGTGCTTAATCCATGTGAATTTGTTGATCATCTATTTGCATGTCTTAGACATTCTAGGGAGGAATTAAGAAGTGAACCTAGGTATTGGATCTATAGGAATTGAACTTAGGACTTAAATCACGAGAGTTAGAAACGGTACTTCGAGGGTTCCATTGAATTATCATAAATCGTAATGGGTTCAATTTAAATTTAATAACCACGAGAGTAGGAGTTGGTTTAATTGGGCACGGTTCTTGTATCTCGAGAGGGAACATTATCTAAATTAGGATAATTCACTTTCAATTGAGTTAGATATTAATAAAGGGATATTAGGATTCATAATTGGTTATTGTGGTGACTTCAATCCCGAAAATTTCTTCATATATTTGAAAACTCCAGTCCTGTTTTTTTGTTATTTTGTTCTTTCTTTTAATTGATGTTTAGATTGATTACCATTGTTCTTCCACCAAAATATTTACTTTTGTTTAGTTAATCGATTTATTAATTAATTGGTAGTCATAATCATTGTCCCTGTGGATTCGATCTTTTTATTACTTGACGATGAAATCATACCCTTGCGGATTTCACACATCAGTTTTGTTTTGGGATTTGTTGTTTTGAATGTGTTGAAGGTAGATTTTAAAGGGAAGAAGGAAAAAGGAAGAAGGAAGAGAGACAAGGAGAGAGAGATAGACGCTTTTTCGGTGCGTATACCCAATTTTTGGTGGGTATACCCTAATTGCAGTGAGTTAACGTCAGAATCTAATACCGTTATAACGGTATTTACAAAAAGAATAACTTGGAACAATTTTATAACTTAAAGGACCAAATCGGAACAAAAATAATAGAAGGACCAAATCGAAACCTAAAATAAAGATAAAAGTCCAAAAGTATAGTTTAACCAAGAATCTAAATTCCAACCTAATTAGATGGAATTTCAAAGTTCTCTCATTCAACTCTCAGTCACTGTCTTCCTCAACCCATACCCACCGACCACCACCACTACCCCCACCACCTTTTCCTTGCTAGGGAGGGCAATTTGTTACGTACCCACATTCAAGGATCCCCGCCGGGACTGCCCCACCCCGAGTTGGAGGATTTTTATTTATGGGGATGAAGACGAGGATAAATCCCCTCGAAGCAGATTTGAGGACGAGGAAAGGGACCATGCTCCCCACCCCGCGGAGGCCCCATATAGCTTTCTGATCTACTCAATGTGGACTCATAACTAGAGCTATCAATTCAACCCTCAATTCATAGGTCAGCCCACTTAGCCCCACATTTTGGCCCTTATTTTTTTATCCCATTTGGTTGGGGACTTTTTACAGCCCTGTCCCACATAGCCCCCTAATTTTATGGATTGGGAGTGGGCTTGGAGTGGGTCAGCCCCGTAACTTACAACCTTCAAAATGCATCAGACCCTGCGATTCTCATGTGTTCTGACTTCTGAAGCCGATCGATAAACGCCGCTATTCAAATTTCATGTAGACGTCGTTTTCGTCGTTTCATGTACTTCATCACTCTCTGCTTTTTTTCTTATTTTTCTCCAGATTTCTTTTAGCTCAATGTTATTCTCGCTACATCCTAGACAGGTGTCCCACTTAAGCGAGACTTTTTTCTCTATATTTTTTAATTGTTTATTCAAGTAACTCTAAGATTTGAACTGTTTATTAAATAAATTTTAATTCAGCTGTAAGAGTACAAAAGTTGATATTTTAACTTATGTTTTCATCTCAAAAAATTGATAATGTTTATTTATTAACGAAACTCACCATTTATGAGTAAAAGCCACTCTTTATGTTTATTCAAATAACTAAATATAAAAATGACAGTCCCTAATTTAATTTTTTTGTTGTACTATAGATCCAGTATTCAAAAAAGCAATGGCCTTAGTTAACTTTGGTCATTGAGTCACAATTGTAGAATGCGGGTCCCGTTGGGAGAGAAATTTGCTTTTGAAAATGAGTGGAAATATGGAGGATTACGTCCAGATTGTCCTTGCTCGTGCTCTTACTCATGAATACTATAATGAATATGGAAATAAAGGATGACGTTGTAACTTGTAAAGAAAAATTATAGTTCACATCAAATGTCTTAGATCACTCACATCTAAGAGTATTTGGTTAAATAAGAGTTTAAGAAAATAAAAAATGAATAAAATAATTAATCAATAGAATTATATACATATAAAGTGATATGTGTAATTATATGTAAGTAGTAATATTTAGCGGTCTTTATTTTAGCAGATATGCAAGCACTGATAAAATTTTTTTATAATAACTTTTTTAAAATTTGAGGCCCATGGGTTGACCCTAGCCCGTAGGGCTTTAGGGGCTTTTTGGCCCAGTGGACTTTTTTTATGGCTGACTTTTTTGTCCCTAGGCCATGTGGGTTAGGGCTGGGTGGGGTGGGGTGGGCTAAATTGACATCTCTACTCATAACATTACCACGCCCTTTAAGAGCCAACGTCCACAATGACTTTACTCTATCGGCATTGATCCGATGGTAACTCTTTCCTCTTTGGCGGCTTCACTCATCTATTAGTATTCAATAGTGTACCTTAATCTATCTTATAGGTAGCACTTTTCATAACCTAACTCTCAACGAAAGAACCAATGTTATGACTTATATGGATGTCATTTTGAAAACTTTAAATGATATATTTGTCATAATGGTTGTATACTTTATATTTAATTTATTTTTTTGAAATTTTTTTGAATTTCTTTTAGTTTCTTTTATAATTGAACAAGAAAAAGAGAAACATTCCTTCACAGTAGGGTCGGGGAAGCGGGGACAAAAATCAAATTTTATCATTTTTATAGGGATCAAAAACTTAATTAATCCAAAAAAAATCACCTCCAATCACGTTCTTCCACCAATTCTAAACCAACTGCAATCTCCTTCCTTTGACGCCACCAACTCCTTCTCCATATGCCTTGGCCATGGTGGCTTTGGCACCGCCGTTGCTAGCACCCTCCTAACAAGAAAATCCATTGTCATCAAGTTTATGGATTCTTCTTCCTACCAAGGTGAGCGTGGGTTCTACGTACGAGAAGCTCTTCTTCGCCTTCAAGCTCCACTCTCACCACGTCATCACCATAGTGAATTCTCCTCCAACCCGAAACGTTGTCATTTCCTCTTCGTCTATAACCTCATGTGCAATTGCGACCTCCAAGGCACACTCTTATACCACAAATCGAATGCATGGATTGGAAGATAAACTAATGTAATTATCTTAACAATAATTACCCTAAAAGTTGATTAATTTCATTCCCCATTTTTTGTAGTTGTCCAAACAATTTCTTTATAAATAATAAAATTTGAAATGCATCAATTCATTTATTTAATATTTCAACCAGCTAAGCTCAATACAGTTGGTAGATTTTCCAAGTTACCTAAGCTTAGTGTTAGGGGTTCGATTCCTGTAGTATGTGTGTAAAAGACTTTGTTAGGAGAAGTTATAGTCAATTTCGTGATTTCTCCGTTTTAAAAGGGATTAGTCTTCAGTTATAGCTAGAAAGACACCCTTCATGCCAAAAAAGAAATATTTACTTTTTCAAATTCACTAAAATTTCAAAATAACTCATCCAAACACGACCTAAAAAAACTCTTGATCAATTTTAATTTAGAAATGACTTTTGAACATCCAAATAGGGATAATATTGGGTGTCCTTTTATTTTTTGATGTATTTTTGAAATTCTTATATATAAAGAATATAAAAAATAAATAAGAGATAGAGATAAATAGATACGATTTATTATGGGGAGGTTTAAATAACGGTTCTAATTTGAATCTACCACACCATTACACCCATTGGAAATACGTCATCGTATTTGTCACGTTTCCACGCCAATTTCATTGAAAAGAAGCAACAAGCGAAGCGAACGAAGCTGTCCCTTCACGTTTTCCATTCTTTCGTGCGATTCGTCTGACGTTCCTAGGTGAATCATCGTCACCGGACCCATCTCCGGCGACACCTCCGGCGGCTTTGCACTGATCCCCGGCGACTCCTCGGTCCTTTTTCCCTTCATCGAATAAAATGAATCCCGAGTAGTAAGTTCCTCTTTTAATCGTGCTTGATTTTCGGAAAGTTCGTTATTTTTTCGGTTCTTATGTATTTTTTTCGAAAGGTAGGTTGGGATTGTAGGTAATTGGTGTAATTGGGTTGTGTTTTGTTACCATCAAATCTTGTTGGTGTGTAACCCTAGATTGATTGGTTTCCTAAAATTTTGATGCAGTTGTGTTTTTTTATAGATTGAAATTTTAATTGTTTTTTTAATCACGGATTCTACAGCGATCGCTGTGTTTTGAAGCTGCGATTTGACCCTAATATTGTCTCTTGTTGATTTCGAATAGTCATTTTTTATGTCTAATTGGATTGAATAAATAAACTGCAGATGTTCTGTAATAATTTGATTCACGGTTTGAATTATTTGAATTACGGGAATCATCAAACTATGCTAATCCTATGAATTTTGGGGAAAATTGGGAGATTGTTTTCTAGGTTGTTATGGTGGTATGGGAGTTGAGTCCCATATATGGGATTTGAATTTGGGTTTTTTGTAGCCTTTGGCTTTTGCATGTAGGTGAATCAAATCAATCAATCAATAAGAAGAAGGATAACGATGACTTATGTTACATTTATTTATAGATTTTAAAGAGTCGAGACTTTACAATTGATTGGTTTTGTTTGTCATCTTAATGTGTGTACAAAATGGCTGTAGTTGGCCTTTAAGGTGTGTTTCTGAGAATATTCACAGTTCATCTTAAGTGAGAAAGTTAATATGCTGTGGTTATCCTTTTGCAGTGATTATCTGTTCAAGCTCCTTCTTATTGGAGACTCTGGTGTTGGTAAATCATGTCTTCTTCTGAGATTTGCTGTAAGCTTCTACCCTTTTGACGCTAGTATTATTGTGACTTACAACTAGGTTCTATATCCTATAGTTTAGTGTTGTTTTTATTTCCAGTTTACCATGTTTGTCCACTCTTTAGAGAGTTTCTTCTTTTCTCAAAAACAACAGTAGTTCCCTTTGATTGCACTGCACTGGTTAAACATGGTAATTGGTAACATCAACATCTTACTAAACAATAGTTACATGTTTTATTCTTTGTTTGATGTTTTAGTTGTGTTCTGTAAAATGAAAATAATCAAATATTGAATTGGTGGGCTAGCCGTTTCTCTTCAGATCATGTTCTCTTTCTCCCTATGTGTGTAATAGTGTATGCTTTTCCCCACATATGGAATGGGTGCCGGTTTATCATGTAGGTTCTAGTACATGCTACAATTCTTCATGAAAATATTAATACAACATACTTCTGCTAGATATTTAAGGATGTACTGTCTCGTTAAAATTTGTCTCTGTACTTAATGTTGTCTACATTTTAGAATGATGGTATGTTACTATGGAAGTTACCAACCTAAATGCCTTCAGTATGCATGTTGGTTGATCATGGAGATGGTTTATATTGCTGCTTAATGCAGTAATTTAGACTATTAACTTTATGATAATTTCTATATTTTGCTTCAGGATGATTCATACATCGACAGCTATATAAGCACCATTGGAGTTGATTTTGTGAGTACAACTTTGCGAACTTTTAGCTTGAACAGATTTAAGCAACATCTAACTGATTGATCCATGCTTCTTTTTTTGTAGAAAATACGTACTGTTGAGCAGGATGGGAAGACCATTAAACTCCAGATCGTATGTATATCATTGGCTTTGTTTTAGTTTCTTTTCTGCTGATATTATGTCTTTAGTATGCTTGAACTATCTTTTTTAATCTTTTTATAGGACATATATTTTGCTTTGTATTGTTTGTTGATCATTTTATTGTTACTTTCAAGAACTTCATCTTTGAAGCTGTCATGTTGGTCACCATAGTTCATGTTTATGTTGACAGATTGTTTCTTACCTTGTTTTGTGGTCTGCTTTTATATGTAGTGGGACACAGCGGGACAAGAACGATTTCGCACAATCACCAGTAGCTACTATCGCGGGGCACATGGGATCATTGTCGGTGATGTTTTTCATAGTATTAGCTTCTAGATTTCCGCCTTTTTGGGTGTCTCCTTACATGCTCTACTGACTGGTTCCTCTGGCAGATTGTTTATGATGTGACAGATGAAGAGAGCTTCAATAATGTGAAGCAGTGGCTCAGCGAAATTGACCGCTATGCCAGTGATAATGTTAACAAGCTTTTGGTTGGGAACAAGTGTGATCTGACAGCAAACAGAGCTGTGTCATATGAGACAGCTAAAGTATTGCTTTGTTATACATTTCTTGTTCTTCTGTTCTTTTTCTATTAAGAAAACAGTTTCAAGCATGTGTTCTTGCTTAGTGTTGTTGGGGAGTTACTGCTTTTTTGTTCCCATCCCAACTACCCTGACCCCTCTCTTTTTTATTTGTTTCTCTTTAACAGGCATTCGCAGATGAAATAGGCATACCTTTTTTGGAAACAAGTGCAAAAGATGCCACAAATGTGGAACAGGCATTCATGGCCATGACTGCTTCCATCAAGAATAGGTACCGGTTCCTGTTTATAATTTAACAGTAATATTAAAGATAATTGCAAAACTTAAATGCAACTTGGCCTTTGAAGCAAGCCCAGGCAAATATTGGTTTCCAACTTCCAGAAAGAATAATTATACTGTAGGTCACACCCGTATTCTGTAGTTCACGGCTAATTGATGTTCTTAGATTTTGGAGCTGGGAAAAGCCCATTGTGAATGAATTACAAATCTCAGTTTTTTTTTACCTTTTTACTTTTCCTTTACTTGTGTTTTTCTTCATCGGAGTTAAGAATACAAGCAAAGATATAGCTTACTCGATTCTCGATTGTGGTTTTATGCCTGTTGAAAGTTGGATCTTTCAAAGATAGCAAATTTCCAAGACCGAGTCACCTTTTCTTTCTTGGTCTGCAGCACAACAACTTTCAGCTAAAGAGATGTACTCTTTTTAAAATTGTCCGCCCCTGATAAAAAGAAATGTCTCATAATTTTCTCTATCCCTAAAAGCCACTCCTTCAGAATAGGCAAGTATGAACTGGAGTATTCTGACCAGCCAAGGAGGAGTAAGCAGTACCCTTCCATGTATGCAAATGCTAAGAGATTAATAATTATTCAAGGGAACTTCCAAATGACGGGCCAATCCTAAACTTGGCAACCAGCCAGAAAGGCATCAGAGAGAATATGATGCGTCAGAGAGAATATGATCATTCACATTTTGGCCTGTGAAGGCAATGTTGGTCAATCTTAAATGGTGAAGCCATTCCATCACATGGAAATTTGATGATTTTTGTTGTTTTCTTTGCAATAGCTGATGAAAAGGTGGATAGAACTCATAGAAGTAGATGAATAAAACACAATTCATGAATTATGATTAGTATCTTATTGTTCTGCTTTACCCTTCCTAGTTCCTCTGTTTCTTCCCTAAGGATGGTTTCAATTCTGTTAAAATAAACTAGTTTTTTTATGTTGTTAAATTTAACTAGCTGTTCATTGGTAATATTGATTTTTTCTTTTTTCTTTTTCTGGTGACGGTTCCTTATAAGCTCGTTATCTGATGGTAATTTTCTCTTGAATGTAGAATGGCAAGCCAACCGGCAAATAACTCAAGGCCTCCAACTGTGCAAATTAGAGGACAGCCAGTTGCACAGAAAAGTGGGTGCTGCTCCTCCTAACCGGAAGTTATTCAGATATATTTCATTTGGTCTGCTCCTCACCCATTGCATGTAAGATTTTTTATTTCATAGAAAGTGGACCAATGTCACAGAATTTGTGTGGTGGTTTGAAACTGACCTAGATGATCCCATTCTTTAAATATACTTTAATGATATGGCTTGTGCAAAGTATCATACTCATTAATGCCAAATCTATATTCTCATATCTGTTCTGATTCAAGCTTAGACTATTTTTTTGTTTATTTGATTACTTGGAAATGCATATTCAAGCACTTGGTATAGATTCACTGTGCGCTTACTCTGTTCCCTGTATCTAATTCTAACGTTGATCAAGTTCCTGTGTTACTCCATGGGCTAATTGTGGGTGGAGATCTTCTGTCCCAATTTCTTGTCACCTTCTCTGTCTCCCACCAATAACAATTTGACACTTAAGAAAAGAAAATCACAACTCATTAATATTTGTGCTCATTCCGAACATTTGATTGGTGGGGACATAGAGACACCATTTTTTGGTACACAAATTTTTGTTCGTTAATTGTAAACCCATAATTACTGAACTATAAAACAAAACTGAACAAAAAGTTGAGCATTTACAAATTACGTAACAGTCATCAAGAACAAAAGCAAATACGACATATGGAGCATCAATTTCTGAAGATTATGCTCTAGGGTTAGAAGTCGCTTCAGATATGAGGGTAGGATATCGTGGCCCAATACATCTAAGGTGCTAAGATTGCAGTGGTAGGTCCCAATGGTCACATCATTTTTGCTTGTTTTTTTCTATGTCCATTTTGGTCGTGATAAATGCAACTGCATTGACAAGAATGACGGAGAACTGATAGGTATGTGCATTGCCTCCTTTTACTAAAGTCGGAAGCCACTAGCAATGGTGTCCTTGTCATGGCTAGTCAAGTTAACATGCTATCATGAATCGTCTATTTATGCCTGCCGGCGGGAACAACTTAGCAGCTTCGAATATTTGCCCATAAAAAGGATCAGCAGGTGGAAGAAGACTGGAGCATGTATGCATCGTCTCTATTGAGTACAATCAAATTCTTAATAGTTACTTAAATAACAATTTAAAACAACAATAAAGTATTTACTAAAATTATTTTAAAGTTATCTTAAGATTTTGATTGATCGTTGCTAATGGACATGTTCATACAAGATTTATTCATCACTGGATAATTGCACCAAGTGTGTAAAGGGTGATTGAATGAAACCATTAATGTTCCAGCATATTTTTAAAACCTTGTCATTCAAGCCAATTCTAGCTCCAAACTAACAACCTGAATTGATCGGGTTTATTTCTCATTTTACTTGAAAAATATACACTAAAAACATGATACTCTCAAGCTATGAAAGAAAGATAAACTATTGTGCTAGATTGGTAAATTTCTACACAGATAACAGCGAGTCATTGCATAAGAAAAATCATTTTCTTTTCGTGCAAAAATATTTAGAGAGGGAAAGGCGTTTCATTACAATACCAGAGCGTATTACAAATATTATTCAGAGACCTGTTTTTTCGTGGACGATCCTCAGTTGAGCCATTGGCAGAAAATTCATATTTCTTTCTATTAACATTACCCTGTCGTGCAAGATGATGGATCTCCATTAAACAACCGAATAAAAAAGATTGTCATTAGAAGAGTTAATGATTAAATCTTAATCAATTATGTTGGGTTGGAATTCATTGTCCGACATAATGATATATCAATGTCCCATTTGAGAATAAAGATAGTTTAATTATTATGTATTATCAGTGTAAAATTTTTTATACTGTCAATCAATCATAAATCATGACATGAGTGACTTTTAATGTAGTTTGGATAAGAGTCGAACATTTATGATTGATTGATAATAAAAAAAAAATTTATACTATCAATATATACCAATTAAATCGATAAAGATAGAAGATATTACTGCTCAAACTATGCAAATAAAAGCCATATATCTTTTCAAGCTGACTCCTGAAAGGGAGGGTAGCCTAGGCATAAGGCAAGTGCTTAGTCAAGCAAGTGGCGATGTTTGAGCTTTTAAGTTTTGCTAATAACGTGGAAGAATGATACTAGATACACATAATTATACCTACATCAGTTTACATTTGCATAGTTTTTATTATGGATTTAATTGATATACACTGTCATCGTAAAGATTTTTTAAACAGATAACTAATCAGAAATTATCACATAAGTTAAAGTGTTTGACTCTTATTCAGACTATCTTAAAAATTACACACACCATGATTTTTGATTGGTTGTCAGTGTAAAAAATCTTTAAACTGACAATGCATAACAATTAAACTCTTTTATTACTGTTCTCACTTCATTTTATGTACCGCTAAGTTCTAATTCTGACATCTCACACATATAAGAGGTGATATGACTCTAAGATGTGCATAAAGCACTAAGATACTAAAAAAATAAAAAAAATTAAGGAAAATTAAACTTGTCTCTAAAGGGAGCAACTAAGTGTGTACCCATCATTAGTGTATAAAGGTTTTATCTCATTAAATAATCTAGAATATATACACCATTCCTTTCACTTTAGAGATAAATATGTGATTTGTTAAGCATGCCCTATCTGTAAATTCGTTTCTTGTCTTTGTTCTCGAAGTGTTCGAAAGTCCACGTTTGTTTCATTTTTTCTTCCCTTATAGGGGGGTCAGTAAGTCTAATCAAGTCCTTTAATTTTTTCTTCAAAAATAGCAATGATAATAAGAATTAAAACAAACTGAAAATATGATACCACAAAAAAGCAAAAACTTCAATTGGATAAATATCTTTTGGGTTGTTATTACAACAATTTATATTTTAGATAAAATCCAACTTGTACGCTAAATTACATTTAAAGAAGAATTCATGTAAAAGAAGGGAACGTGATAGAACGTAAACTTTACTTTGAGGGATGGAGGGCTTGAGCTTCGTTTTCTCTGCTCCGGTGTTGAAGGGTGGTTCTTCTTCTTCTTCTGAATGGAGGAGGTGGTGAGGGATCAAAGCAAGCCAATGCAATGAAGGGTCCTAGCTATCTCTTTTAAAGATATGGTAACAGGAGCAAACAAAGGGCTAAGACAAACTTACTCGAGTATCTTGGCTAAGATTGAATTTGAAGAGGGTAATTGGTTGAAACCCATGGTGCATCTTGTTGAATGATTTGTTAAAACATTGTCTATACATCGGTGTATATTATTATACATCGATGTACAATCTTCGTTTTTGCTTAGTACATCGATGTATAGGTGTTTACATCGATGTACGTTTTTTTTTTTATATCTAGAGCGTGAAGTTTGCACCATTGGATATCTGCGGGTGGCCCATGCAAGACCGGACATCTATGGGTGGCCCAACGGATCTTGGATAGGCTCTGATATCATCCTAGAATTTTGGACTTGAGCCTAACTCAACCCCCGAAAGCTATCTCATGAGGTGAGGGTTGTCCCCCCCCACTTATAAGCATTATTCAGACTATATCACTATCCAATGTGGGACTCTCAATATTTTATTTAGTACATCGATGTAATGTTGTGTATATCGATGTATACGATTCTGAACATTGATTTTTTAGCTGTTGTTTAATGTTTTCGATTTAATGGTTATTTATTGTCATTGATATCAGTCTTAATGGTTTCCTTTGATAACAAAGTATTTTCTAAAGATTAGAAAAACTATAAAAATTGAGTGCTTCCAGAATTCTTTGTTCCCTTATTTTTCGAGTAGTTTGCATTTTGTGGGTGTTGGTTTTCTAGGTTCTCTTCCATACAAAGAGGGCCTCGACATAATGTTGTTGGGCTATTTTATCTTGGAGACGTTGAGGTTGAACACTGCTGCACAACTTGGGCAGAGCCGTGAAACGTAGAGAGCGACCTAGTTCTCGACTCAATCTCAGTGTTTTATACTTTTTGGTTGGTGGTTCGTCATTGTATCGACATCTACACGACAAAATCTTTCGAGAATTATGCCTTTTTCCATGGCATGGCACACTTGTGATAAAATTGCTTGGCAAGAACAAAGGGTGTTTAACGATGACGGATCGACCGAAAAACCTTTGGAAGTTAGTAACAGGGTTTGAGATAATGGATGTTGGGAATGGAGACTTCATGGTAAAATTCGAATTAGAGGCCGATAAGGAGAAGGCTATGAAAGGGGGATTGTGGATATTGTTTAGTGGCCAAAATAGAAAGAATTCTTGTTTGGGTGCATTTCCCAAGTCTTAACCTTGTGTACTACGACGAAAGTGTCCTCTTGGCTTTGGGTGTGGCAATGGGGATTCCTTTTAAAGTGGACACAAATACGTCGAGTGTTGCAAGGGGGATATTTGTGAGGGATTTCCATAATATGTTTGAAAGGTTGCATGATCTTAACGATTAAATATATATATAACGATTGATAATTAGCATGATATGATGCTTTGGCTTGGTGGTGTAACATTGCAAAGACAACAGCAGGGATGCAAATTTGAATCCCATGTTTGGCTGTTTTAATTTTTATGACCGTTGTATAACAGATCAAAAGTTAGAATCGAAAAACGATGTCCGGAAGAATTAATCCGGTACGTTGTATAACAATTGTTTTAATTTGGCCGTTGTTGAAACCCTTGGAGGTTTGTTTTCCTTCACCAAGTGGCATGAGTTAGTCTATTAATAGAACCACTCTGCATTCAGAATTTCAATCCCAATTGTTGAGTTCTGCACTCCAAATCACCTTGTTCTCCTTTATGCACAGAGATAGTGAAGGAAACTATTATTGTGTAAACTGTCATTAATGATATGCTTGATTGTGGGTGTACAAACCAAATCAGGATTCTCCTTTTTATCCTGAAAGGGATTCGGTGCTACACCTCTTGCATTCAGTCTACGTAGAGACTGGTGGGAGCGAATCAAACCTAAAGTCTAGTGTCCGCACATGCCTTGAAAATTTGCACTTGTTCTTTGTTTTCGCTTCTTTATTTCAAAACCGTCCCAGATATCTAACAAGATTTGTTAAAGTATGTGTAGATGTTGATGTCACTTAGGGTATCTTCAATACTACAACTCATTGGAGTTGCTTAACTACGCTTTTATGGGCCCACCATTTCACCTCATCACTTTTTATTTTATAATATTTTAAGCAATTCTCTACTCCAATGGTGCAACTCTAAAAAGTTCACCAAATAGGTACCACAAGTTACCCCATATCTTTATTTACATTTATTTCTTGTCGTTTCATGGTTTCTTATTGGGAGCTTGTATATGGACCGGTTGCTTATAGAAATTGTTTTTACAGTTGGACGCCACGTCATTGAGCTCCAATGATGCTACCTAATAAGAACCGGTTCTTATTTCTTAAAATTAGTTAAGCAACTCTCATTAGAATTGCTCTAAGCGTATTGTGGGGAAAGTTTGGCTGCGGAAACACTGGTATCGGGTAGAATATGAAGGCTAACATATCATATGTGCTTCCAGTGGCTGTTATGGCCATTTGGCTAAGTGAAGGGAGCCAGAGACTGATGACGACGGTGGCAGTCTGGGAAGAGAATACACGAGCTTCTAGCAACAAGGTGGCACGCTACGCTCACGGTGGTTAGGTGGTCTTCGTAGCGGCGACCACAATGGGTGACAACACACGTCTAGAAGCTGTCTTTTTGGGAGATTTGTTTTGGTGTTTTAGATCTTAAGAGGAACCGACAAGCAGAGCTGCGATGGTGGAGAGACTGCAAAGTTGCCTCTGTTCTAGCCACCACAACACTGCTATGGATCTTTATTTTTCTAATGCGCTTGATTAGTGATTTTTTTGGGTGTTATTTTGTATCCAGATATGTTGCCAACATGTTTTTGTTGTATTTTAATTATGGATTAACATTAGTCAATTATTTGAAATTGTTTATTGGATTATTTATTAATATCAATTATGAAATACTATTATATTATGTTATTTTAATAATATGACACTTGACCAATGGATGGACGTTATAACCGGCTTGGTAAATGGGATAGTCTAGAGTGGGTTGGACTGTACACATGTAACCCATATGAGATGTCTCTACTATAGATTTTTTAGTTTCCCATTAGATTGAGAATCTTTACAGGTAGTCCCTTATTTTCGAGGAAGATGGATCTCCTTGATGTCGTGTACATGACTTCAACCCCTCATATTTTTAAATAAGGTTTAACTAATATTTTGGTCCCTATATATGAGATTGATTTTTAATTTAGTTTCTATACATAAAAACTTTTTAAATTTGTCCATATATGTACAATTATTTTTAATTTGATCCTCACGATTTATTGGTGTTATAATGCCGTCACATGACGGACCAAATTGAAAATGATTGTCACATGAAGGGATCAAATTGAAAACGATTATCAAGTATAGGGACCAAACTCAATTTTTTTTTTGTTGAATTCATTTTGTACACGTACAATTATTTTTAATTTGATCCTTATATTTTAATTTCAACAAACGACATTATAATACAATAAACGACAAGAATCAAATTAAAAATAATTATATATATAAGGACTGATTTGAAAAATTTCTACGTATAGGAACTAAATTATAGGAATCAAATAATTAGGTTAACCTTTAAATAAGTACATGAGCATGTTGCATTACGTATCTAGGATGTTATATGACCTAGGAATTACATAATTTTCTGACAGAGATCCCGTATTTTGCCTGCTCATTTGACTATATATAGATATGCACATGTATAGAGTACAAAACCTAATGTTGGCTTTTGCTAGTCGAACCTCTCTAGTCAATCATCTATATATATATATATTTCACGTTTTTTCATGCACTAAAATGTGAGTTTGAAGCGGGTCTAGTCGTGAGTTGCTCAAACTTGTGCCACGACCATTTTTTAATGTGAAACCCATTTTGCTAGTGTCCGGGTTAGGGGTGAGTGTGGGACGGATTGGGACGGGTTGAGCTTGTCCCTCACCCGGCCCTAAACATTGATCAAGTCAATTCTTTAAACCCTAACCCGTCCATAAATCCGAAGGAACCCGACCATACGCGGGTTGATTTAGGACCGGGTCTAGATGGAACGAGACCGGGTTGACCCGAAGTTCCATAGATCTTTTGTAAACTAAATTAATAAATTTTAGTAAATGGAAAAATTTTATACTTTACCATTTGATGGCCACTTTTTATACTTTACCATATAGTTGCTGCAATTCACATCAAATCTCACTCCAGCAATTACACAATGTTATAATCCCACATCCTATATTCTTCTTACAACTACATAATTTCAAGGCTGCCTATCACAAAAAAATGCTGCTGAACTTACAACTAGCAATTACATAATTTCAAGGCTGCCTATCACAAAAAATGTTGTTTCTGCAACTAAAGCTTTTATATAAACCCTCTAGTTTTGAACTGCTAACTTTACAATAGCTCTAGTTTTCATCTCAAACCATTCATAAAAGTCAGTGCAGTATATCACTGATATGCAGAACACTAGAACAATGAGGAATTGACATAACCAAAGCACAAACTATACCAAAATTAGTGCAGAACAGATTTCAATGTCTAACATAACCAGAATTCAAAACATAAGAACTACAAAACAGAACTTTAACAACCAGAATTTCAATCCATACAGGCTACATCACCAATAAAATTGATAAGGTGCAGTCACATAATAAGGGCCTGCTCAAACAGAAATTAGACGAGGGAAAATTCATGACTTTAACATTATACTAAAGCAGACGCTATGCATTATATCTTCCAAGCAAACCACAACTGCAACAATCCCATCTGGCATGTTATTGAGCCAATGAGAATCTTCAAAACTGCAATAAGGCACAAAACAGATAGCACATTCTCAGAACTTAGCACTATGCACAAAATAGGCTCACAATAAAGAAAAAAAACTAAAACAAACATATGAGACAATACACTAACCCCAGAGTTCAAAATAGGCTGCCTATCAGTCAATGTTCATTACTTCTTGCTTGTCAGTTGCTCCTTGTGACTCAACAATCTTTGCAGAAACATCTGCAAAACATATGAAAAAATCTATATTAAATGCATAATTTTAAATGAATTATCCAACAATAAAAAGTAGTAAACTCACCATCAACGATCTTTTCAGTGCTATCAAATTGATCAAATTCCTTTTCATCAAGCTTGAGGCCAGCAGGGTTTAACCAATTTTGAGTGCAAATGAGAGCTTCAGCCATTCTGGGCGACAAAGAACTGCGGAAGACATCAAGCACACGCCCGCTGGTGCTAAAGCATGACTCCGATGCCACGGTAGAAACCGGAACAACAAATACATCACGAGCAATGACTGAAAGGATTCTATATTTTGAAGAGTTTGCCTTCCACCAATCCAAGACGTTAAAGTTAATATTCTCAACATCATCCAAAGTTTCTTCTCCCAAATATCTCTCAAGTTCAGATTTTTCAAGATTGGTTTGTGCCCTCTTCTGTTTTTTCCATACTTGCATCCTATCCCCCAAAACACCTTTGTCAACATTTAAACCTTGAAGATTGTCATCCAAGGTCGCACTCTTTGAAGAATCTCCACCATCTTCACTTTCCTTCTTTTCACCAATTTCTTTTGCATAAAATTGGTACAAGTCATCCAAAGTGTCTTTAACCAACATAGACATGTTGGCTGCCAAATCTGTATCATAAGTATCCTCTAAACTCCAAGTGATATAACCAAGTTTGGAGCGAGGATCCAAGACAACGGCAACAAACAACAATGGGTTAAACTTTTCGACATTCCCCCAATATTTGTCATATTTTGCTCTCATAGAACAAGCCATAGACCCCAAAAGTTCAGATTGGTTATTACTCCATAATATCAAAGCAGATTGTATCCTAGCAATTTCGTGATAGCATTTGTTTGATGTCACATGCAAAGAACCAGAGAAACATAAAGTCATTTCATAGAAAATTTGCAAAAACTGAATAAATATCCCAGCATTCTGCCAATCCAAATTTGTTGGTGGACCAACTTTCTTTTTCCCTTTCTCATCTTCACGAAACCATTTACGATAATCTGATTCTTGATCATAGAGCCTATCAAACGCCTTCTCAAACTTCTCAGCATGTTCCAACATAATATAAGTAGAATTCCACCTAGTTGGAACATCCAAGCATACAAGGTTGTGAGACTTAATCATTTCAGCCTCAATGCATTCTTTAAATCTTTTAAGTCTTTGAGGAGAAGATCTAACATATCGCACAGCATTCCTAATGCTATCAATGGAAGGTTGTTGTTCCTTTATGCCATCACCCACAATCAAATTCAGAATATGAGCACAACACCTCATATGCAAATATTTGCCCCCACAAACTAGCCCACCCCGAGCATCTAGTTTCTTTAGAAGGTATGAAATGGCCCCATCGTTTGAGCTTGCATTATCAACCGTGATTGTGAACACTCTTTCAATTCCCCATTCTCTTAAACATTTCTCAACACCCTTATGGTTTTCAACGAGACAAAAGTTCAAAATTCTTTTTTGTAGCCTCCATTCTTCATCAATGAAATGTCCCGTCAAACACATGTACCCTAAATTCTGGTTTGATGTCCAACAATCGGTTGTCATACAAACACGGGGACATGACTTCATAAACCAAGCCTTTAACTTTTTCTTTTCATCCAAAAACAATTGGTAGCAGTCCCTTGAAATTGTGACCCTAGATGGTAGTGTAAATCTAGGCTCTAATCGGTTAATCATTTTACGGAACCCACGCCCTTCTACAACCCTAAATGGCATTTCATCACATATAACAAATTCAGACACGGCCCTCCTACAATCATCTAGGTTATAGCCAACAGAATTTTTTTCATCTAAAGCATCTTCTCCCTCATTAATCCTTGCCATATAACCATGGATTGTTCCCTTCTTTCCCACTTTAGTAAATATCCATTGATGACACCTATGCAAGTGTTTGTTCAAAGAATTTGTGCCGTGTGTGTTTGGGTGACATAGATATACGGAACGACAATGGTTACATTTGGCCTTTTGTTCTCCCTTAGTCTCTGTCAAGGGAAGCTTAGTGAAATGATCCCAAACAATGGATTTCCTAACCTTTCTACCCTTTCCCTCAACTATAGTTTTATCGCCCACAACCTCAGATGTAGGAGTAGGAGGGATTGGGTTACAATCTTCAGTTGCATTTCCTATGGACGGACGAGGCTCTTCGTCTGCCATTTCTTTTTAGCTAAACAATGATAATCAAAGAAAAATTGCATCAAATACTACACACATAAGACTCACACACAGCAGCAACATACACACACATAAAACTCATACTGCAGCAACATACACACACATAACACACACACACTGCAACACGTAACACTCACACACATACCACTCACACTGCAGCAACATCATATAACACTGCAGCATCAACATTCACACACATAACACTCACACACTGCATCACATAACACTCACACTACAGCAACACACACATAAAACTCATACTGCAGCAACATACATTACACACACATAACATTCACACACTGCAGCATATAACACTCACACACATAAGACTCACACTGCAGCAACATACACAAACATAAAACTCACACACATAACACTGCAGCATCAACATTCACACCACATAAACACTCAGACACTCCATCACACAACACTCACACTGCAGCAACACACACACACATAAAACTCATACTGCAACAACATACACACAGTCACACATAACACTCACACACTACAGCACATAATACTCACACTACAGCAACATACACACACACAACACTTACACACATAACATTGCAGCAGTAACATTCACACATTGCACTACTGCAGTAACACTCACACACTGCAGTACATAACACTCACACGAAGTAGAACATTCACACACAAAACAAAGAGCACATAACACTCACACACTACAGCAACATACAGACACATTGAAACATTCACACACAACTCAGAATTTGACATAAAGAAAGTAAAAAATAGAACCAAGGAGAAATGGAGGAGAGATCATTACCTAGAAGCAGAATTTCGGAGTTGAATCACCTTTCCACAGAGTTGAAATCCCTAGTTTCAAAAATTCCAAAGTTATATGGGAGAGAAGAAGAATTAAGAACTGGAAGTGAATAGATGGGAGAGAAGAGGTGGGTACCTGGTGGTGAACGACAATGGTGGTCCAGGGAAGAGAAGAGGTGCACCGATTGTTTGAGAGAGAGAGAGAGGAAGGGAACCCTAATCGCGTATGAGGTCACTGAGGTGTGACTGAGAGAGAGGACAGAAACCCTAACGGCGCGGTGGCGCGACGCAGTGGCCACTGGTCAGGCACGGCGGAAGTTGGGAGAAAGGGAACCCTGATCGCAGGGGTTCGAAGCTGGGTGAGAGACGAGTGATGAATTGAGAGTGTGGTGTGGCCGTGGGTGGGTACTGGGCGAGTTGTGTAATGAGGAAAGGGGATATAATTCGAAAGTGAGAGACTGAGAGTGGGGTGTGGTGTGGTCAGTGTTAGTGTAAAAAAGGTAACAAAAAATGTAGAGGAATAGTTGGGACGGGCCGGGTGACCCGAAGGGCAACCCGGACCCGTCCCCAACCCGGTAATGTCCTTAGTCAGTGTGACACAGGCCTGTCCTTTATCCACCACGGGTCCGGGTCCGACCCGGCCCGAAACCTACGGGTTGGGACGGGTCTTCGGGCCGGGCCGGGTTATGCTCACCCCTAGTCCGGGTGGAGAAGATAAGCTTCTCTGCCATGCCTACTCGCAGGCCACACACGTGCAGGGCATGGGCCCATGTCCTATGCTAAAAAAAAATTTATTTAATATTTGTCCGTTTTTGATATTATCTTTTTTAATTTTTGGACTGCGCTAAATATTTTATTTTATTTTATTTTACCTAATCTAACAGTAAGTTACATTTTTCAATGGTCTCCTCTTGGATTTTGGGCCTATTTTTTTTTTTTTGTGAATATTCTTGTTTTACCCCTAACACCTGGATATATTGTATTCTCTTTATTGACGTTTATTGTTTTGAAAATCGGACAAGACCGACCTATTTGATCGGGAATTGATGAGGTGTCCGATCCGCTTAACCCAAATAAACATAACTGATTTCAGAATCGGTGAAAATTGATCAAGAACCGATCCAAAACGGGTGAAAACCTATCAAAAAAACGGTGGTGAGAATCGGTTTGAACCGATCATTTTTTTTATTTTTCAATTGTTTTTGAAATTTTTATTTTTAATTTATAAAAATATTTTTTTTTTGTCAAATAAAGGTCCAATGACAAATTACAAAAATACAAATAAATGAGTTTTTATTATTTATCTTTCTTTCTTGATTTTTTAACTTATGAAATATATAATATGATTATTTTATTTTAATTTAAAATTTGATTTGTCTTAAGTTTATTATTTAATATAACATATAATATTAAAAAATATTTAATTATCACCGGTTCGATCATGGTTTAATTATGGTTGAACCATTGAACCTTGAGCCGGTGCCTTCACCGGTCCAATTTTTAAAACATTGGTTATGATTATGAAATTAATTTTAGGTTCTTATATAAATTAAAGCTTATAAATTTTAAATGCTTGTACTTTTTTCGTTGGTTTTGATCCTTATAAATTTAAATTTTTAATTTTAGTCCCTTCTGTCAGTGACACTTTATTAAATGTTAAAATGGCTAACGGAGTTCCACATCAGCATTGCTACATCAACTTAATTATTATTATTTTAAGCCACGTAGGCTGCAACTTTAATGGGGTCTCACGATCAAGTCACACTTGATGTTCCATTAAACGAACTGTATATTCTAAGGACTTTATTATGAACAAAAGGATGGCATAATAATATAAATGTCTTATTCATATATCAAATATATGATCAAAGTCATGATTCAAATGATGATCTATTATAAATAGATTGGCCACTAGGACTTACACCAACAGTCAGCACTTAACAGAGTATCATTGACGGCAGGGACTAAAATCAAAAGTTTTAAATTTACCGGGATCAAAACTAACGGAAAAAGTACGGGGACTAAAACCAAAATTTACTCACTTTTCAGGGACTATAGCCAAATTTTATTTAATATGTGGCAGCCAGCGTGGCATATTTGCTTACGTGGCAGTGCTGATGTGAAACTCCGTTAGCTACGTCAGCACTTAACAGAGGGTACGTGACAGTAGTGACTAAAACCAAAAGTTTTTAATTTACAGGAACCAAAACCAACACAAAAAGAATATAGAGACTAAAATCAAAACTCACCTGCTGTTTAGGGACTAAAAAGTAAACCTATTATTTTTCATGCATATTAAATGTTTCTTACTGATTTGGTGCCAGCTTCATTGCCATTGAGAGAGAAAGCGCGTCCTGCTTTTACTGATGTGTCTACTATTGCTGAATAGGTTTCCCGTGAAAATTGGGATCATTCAAACTGGGTGTCTCATTGTAATGAAACATACCATGAAGAAGTTGATTAGACATAGAATTCCAGAGACTGATAATGTTGTGAGTTTTCTGAAATCTGTTGGTGGGAAGTTTAAGAAATTTGATAAATCACAAAATGACCAATATCTTTCTTTATTAGAGAACACAAAGTGAGTGTTAGTGGAGTGCGTGAGCACATGATGAAGCCGGTACATTATTATAACAATTTGAATTATTTGAAAGTTGAGTTTGATTGTTTGATGGAAGTTATCCGATTTGACAGGTCTTGGAATCACTTTCACCTCAGTTTGATGTTTCCTAAGACATCTTATAATACTCAAAAGATGAGTGGAGTCACTGGTGTTGATGAAATGATGGCAAATAGCAATTGTTACATAATAACATAATGAGCAACCCATATTCTATTAATATTTGGAATATAGGGTGAACTTTTTTTTAGTCAAAGGAGTGGGGAAATTCATTAAAAAATAAAAGGCGATGATCAAATTCATCAACTTGGAGAGACATGAAGGTATAAACGTAGCTACAAGAAATATTTTGAGTACAAAAATATTGACGCTAAACAAATAGATCGTATAAGTTATTGTAGCAAAAATTGTGTAAACTACAAAACAAGCCCCGAAAGATTTCCTTGGTCCTCAGATCTTTTTTTTAAATTGCTAAAATTTGCCATCTCAGGGACTATTCACTATGGCATCAACATCACCATTCATTAGACACGTCTCTTTTGTTCTTTAAGCTGCGCCCTTTTTAATAAAATCAAAATATCTCATGTTTTGCTATCTACAGTTTCACCGTTTTTAATAGGACGAAAATATTTCATTTTTGTTTTTTTGATGGGAGAAAATATTTCATTTTTTAACCATGCATCACCGCTCTGTTTGTATAAAATAATAGAGCCAAGAATAGAGCCTACATATCACATCACGTCTTAAAAACACTGGAAGACCACGAGTTGCATTAAAATCTCTCGAGGACTAATTTGCTCCCAACAAAATCTTTCAAAGAGTTATTTGATAATTTTCCCTAAAATTTTACCGTGCATTTATCAAACAAATGCCCTAAAGCGACCTAAATGGTTTAATTTGGAGTTTCATTTTACATTTTACTTTAAACAAGAAGATATTCAGTATTGAATATTGACGTCATAAATTCTAGTTCTTTGAATCTTCAATACAACAAATAATGAAAATAAAAAGATCCATTTAGTTATGATTAAAAAGATGCATGCACTCACCACTGCAAGGAAACTTACCCCGAACAGGTTCAGCCAATTTTGAACAAGAGAACCGAACCATATCAAGGATATCTTCCACCTGGATTTTCACTTATTCTTGACTACGACAAAGGATATAAACCCAAAATTTCAAGCAAAACTGAGATGCCAATCTATAAAGAAAAGGAAGCTCAACAACATTTATGTCTCTTACCCGTCACCATATACCCACAAATGTCAAACACAGTAAAAGAGAAGCATCAGGGGGCAAGGGTACAAGGGATAAACTGACGGTATGAAGAACAACCTAAATTTACATTTTAAAGGCATAAAATTAAATGACTCTTCTAATTCAGGAAACCCAATTACCATAGTTCTTTCCATGCTTAAGTTCAAATCAAAGAACCCAAAATTGAAAATAGGACAGGGAAATGTCATAAGCGTTCTGCGAAATCTCACTTGCCACCCAAGGTTGGGAAATGCCCAGGATCTTCAATAGATGGAGCTGGTACATTGCTGGTGGCATTACCCCGGAAGCCTCCCCGTGAACCACGGCCACGTCCCCGACCACGCCCACCTGAATAGTAGTTTTCCCCTTCAGCAGGCTTCAGAAACTCGTTGATGCTGACAGACTAAGAATATAAAATTCAATAAATTCAAGCAAAATTAGTCAACAAAACCAAAGGAAATCAACAGGTCAAAGGAAACTAAGATCGTGAATGTTGACAAATTAATTGTTTCACATCCTTCTAAAACGAAAAGCTTAAAAGTGAAATACATTGCCTTTCAAAATCAGCCAACCTTAAAAACTGATACCACAGGAAATAGAGAAATAGTGACCAAGACCAAGAATAGTAAACACCAGAAGCAGGGCATATGGAAACAAACAGAACATCTGACGTTCGAAAAGCACAATGATAACTTGAGTTCCTATATTTCATTCCTATATTTCATTCCCATATTTCAGATAATAGATGTTGGGAATAGATTTAAGAACTTTCATAAGTGACAGAAACATTGTACCGAAGTTAGACGATTCTACAAATGCAAAATTTTCATTTAAATATAAAAAACAAAAATAAATAAAATTTCTTTTTCTATAATAAAATAAAATAATAAAATAAACTAAAAGAAATGAAGTTCATAACATATTGCATGTCAGCGATTGGTTAAAAGTTCATTCAAATAACAATGTCAACACTAGTTCATATCACCATTGTGAAACATCTTTTTAAAACCATTATGAAATTTACAAATTACCTACTTTCTGGCTTCTCACATAACTTCTGTAGAATATTCTTTTTAAGTGAGGGGGTTGAATATATAAAGATTGGAAAATGACACCACCAAATATTATAAATCAGAAGTCCATATGGATAACAGTATCAAGAGAGCTAATATCAACATAAAAGATATTCAGATGAATACACAGAAACAAGAGAAACAATGAAAACAATTTATACTGATACCATAAGTAATAACTAACATCAGAGTGAAGTGATTATCAAGTAATGCAGGAAATACATTTAGCACAGAAAACTAGATCCTAAAAATTAAAAAACCATCATCACATCTATAGAAAAATCATGATATGCTTTAGTAAAAAACACCACCACTTGAAAAATAAACAAAAAAAGTGTTGGATAATTGGCCTAAGAACCTCTTCACTGTCACAACTACTATCAGACTCCAGACAATAATCACATTCAAGAATGGAGCTCTAAATAATAAGTAACAAGAATGAACAAATTCAACGACGACACACCTTCTTGGATTTCTCTTCCTTCTCAAGAGCATCTTTGCGCTTATCCTTATCAGATCCCTGGAAAGAAGATAAAAGTGACGAAAGATATTTTGTAGGTATCATCAACATCAACATAAGTAATAATTAGAAGGTTAAATGACGGTGTAAAAAATCTAACCAATTTAATGAAGATGTCATGGTTGTCTTTCTTGCTTGACAGGGGCTGCATGGATAAGAATGCTGTAGTGTCTACCTTCCTCCCTTCAGTCTTGAGTGTTTGCAGGGCCTTCCTTTTCTCTTCCAACAGTTTCTCATATTCCTCCAGAGTCATCTCCTAATAGGAATGAACAACAGACGGCCTACTGATTAATAAATTTCAAATATAAAATATTAAAATCACAAAGCATATACATAACAAGGATTTTGATCCTTTAAAGTAAAGTATGCACTTTAGAGTAAACTGCAAGTGGTAACCATTGGTAACCATTGTTGAGAAAATCAAGGAAGCGAATACTATCAAATCCACAATTTGTTATCAATGTGCCTGTATATCATAAATATAAACCATTGACTTTTCTAATCAAGGAATATCAACTCTTCACGTTTATTTGTTCTAGGGAGTTCCTACTGAACCCAAAGGGAGAATGGGATGCGAGGGTGTGGGGGACGAACCCTACCACATGACCACAGCCCCTAGAAAAGAGTAGGGGAGACACCAATTGAGTTACACTCCGCATTTCACTCAATAACAATAAATGCAAATGACAACTTTCAGACCCATAGCAAACCAAAACATCAAATCATAATCAAGAGTTAGAAAGTACCACTTTCCTCAGTAAATGAGCGAGCATGAGTTATTAAGAACTAAGATTCTAAACTGCAAAATGCAAAAAATACATAATAAACAAATAAATAAAGCAGCCCATCCAATTTAGTGGGAGATGCACTTAGCAGACAATCCAAGCTGGATTTAATGGTTCATCATTCATTTTTTATAATAAATGATTTAACATTCATACATAAGACACATCTTCTGTTGGTCTATTAATCATGAGAACACAAAATGTAGAGGATGCAGCAACAGATCAAAGTAAATGGTGAAAGCTTTAAATAGGCTGGACATTCACCTTATCCTCAGGCTCTTTTTCTTCAATTTCATTAGCAGGACTCTCCTTGTTTTCATCGGTTACATCTTCGATTGCAGGCTTCTCATCGCCCAAATTCTTTTCAGTTTCATTCGCGACTTCATCAGTCACCCTAAAGTAAAAATTGAATCAAAGGGAAACAAAATATAAACAATACAACACAAAGAATTTCCTACTAAAACCATGTGAGCATTTTACTATTAAAATTGTAGAATTACTGTTTAGTAAGAAGAGTGCTTACTGAGCAATTTCATCAGTTTGTGTTCCCCAGTTCCCTCGTCCGGAACCTTCGCGTTTGAATTCATTTCTGCAAATAGAATAAGTGACATCAATATTGATCAAATTAGTAACAGAAGATCAAGAAAGAAATCATGTTAGTGATAACATCACCCGCGTCCAGTCCCACTGCGGCGTTCAAATACTCTTCGTGGTCGTCCTTCTTCGCCATCTTCGCCATTGCTGAAACCTCCACGTCTACCGCCACGATGAGGACTGCGTGGTCCACCATAACCGCGTCTTTCCGAGGGCTTCCCAGCATCTCCTTCTTCAAAGGAACCTTGATTGGCAGGGGCTCCGGTAGCAGGGAATGCATTCTCATCGTTGGGAGAGTCACGACTCAAACCACCACGACCACGGCCATATCCACGTCCACCTCCTCGTCCACCTCCACGGCCTCCACGAGTTGTTTCAGTTTTGGCCTCCCTCACTATCAGTAAGATATGAAAAGAAAATGTGAACACGTTAGAAAACCATCCAAGGAGTATGATCAATTCAATAAACATTCCAAATCAAGATAGCAGACAAATGTCAGCACAACTTAATTGGAAAACACACACACAAAAGATACAACATTACAACATATATACAAAATAATCTTTTAAATCTGCTGATGTTTACACCCAATAGCAAATAAGAACATGACGTCAATAGGAAAATGTAACATTATCGCATGCATTTAAAACAATTGAATGTGTTTTGCAGTGGAACTTCTATCAAATTACAGCCATCCACAATTTTCATAGGAAAATCCAATGCATCATGCAACAAAGAATCCAATTGCTAACAGGCTAACTTGCACAAGACTGTTATCTCCTTTCAATAAATAAATCCAACTTCATACAACATATAACTAAACCATTAAGATTGTACAAAAATACATATGCCTCAAACACACAGACAATAATTAACACATGATCAATCGCATATGTGAACTCAGAA
The DNA here is from genome assembly GCA_039655645.1 of Ammopiptanthus mongolicus. Taxonomy (NCBI): domain Eukaryota; kingdom Viridiplantae; phylum Streptophyta; class Magnoliopsida; order Fabales; family Fabaceae; genus Ammopiptanthus; species Ammopiptanthus mongolicus. The sequence continues at coordinate 83,454,556 of CM077346.1, read as the reverse complement.
CATACAAGCAGATTACCAATCATCACTCTTATACTACAAAAAGAGAAAAGCAACCTTAAATCCATTTGATAAAAAAACAGAAAACCACATATAAACATTCATCCAAAGCAGATTTCTAATAACATCTTATCTACCCATTAGCATACAACGATTGAAATAGCAAGGCAGAAACCCAAAATCATTAAAAAATAAATAACTAAATAACAACAGAAAAATGGCAAGACATAGTACAAAATAAAACAAAAAGGCCACATTTTTTCAAAAACAAGTATCAAATAAATTCCATTTATATTACAAAAACTCACAAAATAAAAATAAAAAATAAAAAATCATCAGAAACTCTCACCAGCCTGAGCCGGAGGAGCTGGCTTGGTAGGAAGCTGAGCGAGTTTGATCTGCTGAGGCTGACCGGCACGACTGCCCGCCTTGCCCGGCTCCTGACCTTTCTTAGGAACCACGGCCGCCGCCGCAGCAGCCTTGAGCTGCTCCGCCGCGATCAGCTGAGATGGGTCCTCAGCATCATCACCCAACAAATCAAATGGGTTCATAGTCGCCATTTTCAAAAATCACCGTCACAAATAGCCCAACAAAAGTTCCAAGGACAAGGACACCACCACCGAACCCTTTATCTTAGCAACAACTCCATCGAAACACAGACATAGGGAGGGGTTTATAGATCAAAGAAAACGAGCGAAAGGGGAAGAGATAAAGGGAGTATGGGAGAGAAGAGAAAACCCTAGCCGCAAGAGGAATGAGACAGAAGGGCGAGAGTGTGTGAAAACATGTGAGGTAACCTCATCTTAAACGTGGAATTTGGTTATATTAAGTTTGGTCCCAAAACTATTATTATTTTCATGTGAGTCCATATAATTGTAAATGATTTCAAATAGATCCAGTTTTACTTGTATCGGTTATAATAATAGCAATTACTAAATCCTCAATTTGAGCTCTGAAATTATAAGGTCATATCAATTTGATCTTTGATAGTTTCGAAATTTCAAAAACATCCCTAATTGATATGAAATATGAACCTTATGATTTCTGGGACTCAATTAGCACCAAATTGACACGGGGACCAAATTGATATGACTTTATAATTTCAGGGATCAAATTGAGGATTTACTCTAATAGCAATAGCAATATATTAATATATAAGAAATAAGAAATGCTAGCAACACACTCTCTAACATTTTCTTTCCAACATACTCTCTCCTATTGGTTGAAATTTATATGGACCCTACAGAATTTAAGTGGGACCATTTAAATTTTAACTAATTAGCGAGAGTGTTAGAGAGTGTGTTGATAACACTTCTCTTAATATATTAATATCGGTAACCTATGTTAAGTTACGACTTATGAATGTTGAATTGTTATTATCAATGTTTTTAAAACTGAACTGATGATGGTACTGGTTCAAGGTCTTATGGTTCAACCGTAATTGAACTGCGAATAATTAAATAAAAAAGTTTAAATTTTTTATTCACACATTTTAAAGATTTTTAATATAAAAAAGTAAAATTAACGTATTCTCATTTTTTTTTTAATAATAATAGAGTCTTTTTTGCATTCTATGTTAAAAAATTTACCTATAACTCTTGTATTGTTCCAAAAAGCGTTTAAAAAAAACAATTTTAAGGGCCCAACAACTTAAAGCTCTATTAAACAAAACTAAAATTGGGCTGGTTTAAGCTCATTCTGCAAAAACAAAAGTCAAATTGGGCCACGACCCATACTGCAAAATCAAAAGAGTTTAACCCTAGTTTATTACTTCTATTCATAGTCGTTGCACCCTTCCCCAAATCCTCTCTTACTTCTGTGCAGTATTCCTCTTTTCTAGTTTTTCTCTTTTTTTTGTTTTTTTTCTTGTTTTTTTCTCCCTCTTTCTATTGGATCCCCCCCCCCCCCAAAATTTCCTCTATATAGCTCGTCCGTTCTCAAAAAAGAAGCCAATCAGATTAGCAAACATTATCACCAAAGAAGGAACACATCATCGTAGGAGAAGAGACCACGACCAAGTCAACGAAAAAAAAACAAAAATTACATTCTCTCAAAAGTCATCTTTGTACCATCTGCAAGAATAAGCATATGGATGCTCGAAGGAGGAGAAGAGAAAATCTGACTCCATTCACCCCCTTCTTAGCCAAAAAATCTGCACAAAAATTACCCTCCTTGAGGGTATAACCCAAGGAGACAATCCAATCCCACTGGAGAATGTCTCTGATTTCTCACACAACCATCGCATATCGGTGGAATGGCGGAGGCTCACCTCCAATGAGTTTCAAAACTTCCATCGCATCAGAGAAACGAAAGAGCTTCCTCACCCCCAACATTCCAGGCTAGGAGGAGGCCATTTAGAAGACCTATAAGCTCAGCTTCAAGATTGTTGCCAATACCTATGTACCCTGACATCCTTGTGACCCTGGTACCATCAATCTTCCTTATCAAAGCTCCAAATCCACTTCTACCTGGGTTACCAATACAACTCCCATCAACATTTAGGATGTAGTCAAAACCCACAAGTGTTTCCCACTTGATAAAATTTTGAAGGACCACTAGTTTGATTTTGGAACGTCTATTTCAAGTTCATGTCCGAAGCTTTTTTCAAGTTCATGTCCGAAGCTTATGATCCACATTATCATAAGCTTTTTCCAAATCTAGCTTGAAAACAAGGCTTCCAGTTTTACTTTTAGACTTGTTCATAGTATGTAATATCTCTTGTAAAATAATAACATTATCTTGGGTACCTCTTTCAGGGAGAAAACTGCCTTGGAGGAGACCTATGAATTTACTAATAATAGGTCTTAGTCTATGAACTAGAACTTTAGTGATAGTTTTGTAGAGCACATTACAATGACTTATAGGTCTAAAATCTTTAAAAGTACCTGGATTATCCACCTTAGAGATTAAGGCAACAAAAATCTTAAATTAGGAAGTATCAAAATAGCCTCTTGTAAAGGCCTTCTCTACAACTTTCCAAACATCATCTCCAGGAATGTGCCAAAATTGTTTATAGAAAATCACATGAAAATCATCTGGTCCAGGAGCTTTGCATGAACCCATTGAGTTAATAGCCTTTGAGACCTCATCACTTGTCACTGTTCTTGTAAGTGCCAAACTGTCTTCATCTGTAATTATTGTCCCATTATTAGAATGCTTGTAAGTGCCAAGCAGTTGAAGCAGTTAGCCCAACAAAAGTTCCAAGGACAAGGACACCACCACCGAACCCTTTATCTTAGCAACAACTCCATCGAAACACAGACATAGGGCGGGGTTTATAGATCAAAGAAAACGAGAGAAAGGGGAAGAGATAAAGGGAGAATGGGAGAGAAGAGAAAACCCTAGCCGCAAGAGGAATGAGACAGAAGGGTGAGAGTGTGTGAAAACATGTGAGGTAACCTCATCTTAAACGTGGAATTTGGTTATATTAAGTTTGGTCCCAAAACTATTATTATTTTCATGTGAGTCCATATAATTGTAAATGATTTCAAATAGATCCAGTTTTACTCGTATCTGTTATAATAATAGCAATTACTAAATCCTCAATTTGATCTCTGAAATTGTAAGGTCATATCAATTTGATCTTTGACAGTTTCGAAATTTCAAAAACATCCCTAATTGATATGAACCTTATGATTTCAGGGACTCAATTGGCACCAAATTGACACGGGGACCAAATTGATATGACTTTATAATTTCAGAGATCAAATAGAGGATTTACTCTAATAGCAATAGCAATATATTAATATATAAGAAATAAGAAATGCTAGCAATACACTCTCTAACATTTTCTTTCCAACATACTCTCTCCTATTGGTTGAAATTTATATGGGCCCTACAGAATTTAAGTGAGACCTTTTAAATTTTAACTAATTAGAGAGAGTGTTAGAGAGAGTGTTGATAACACTTCTCTTAATATATTAATATCGGTAACCTATGTTAAGTTACGACTTATGAATGTTGAATTGTTATTATCAATGTTTTTAAAATCGAACTGATGATGGTACTGGTTCAAGGTCTTATGGTTCAACCGTAATTGAACTGCGAATAATTAAATAAAAAAGTTTAAATTTTTTATTCACATATTTTAAAGATTTTTAATATAAAAAGTAAAATTAACATATTCTCATTTTTTTTTAATAATAATAGAGTCTTTTTTGCATTCTATGTTAATAAATTTACCTATAACTCTTGTATTTGTTCCAAAAAGCATTAAAAAAAAAACGATTTTAAGGGCCCAACAACTTAAAGCTCTCTTAAACAAAACTAAAATTGGGCTGGTTTAAGCTCATTCTGCAAAAACAAAAGTCAAATTGGGCCACAACCCATACTGTAAAATCAAAAGAGTTTAACCCTAGTTTATTACTTCTATTCATAGTCGTTGCACCCCTTCCCCAAATCCTCTCTTACTTCTGTGCAGGATTCCTCTTTTCTAGTTTTTCTCTTTTTTTTTGTTTTTTTTCTTGTTTTTTTCTCCCTCTTTCTATTGGACCCCCCCCCCCAAATTTCCTTTATATAGCTCGTCCGTTCTCAAAAAAGAAGCCAATCAGATTAGCAAACATTATCACCAAAGAAGGAACACATCATCGTAGGAGAAGAGACCACGACCAAGTCAACGAAAAAAAACAAAAATTACATTCTCTCAAAAGTCATCCCTGTACCATCTGCAAGAATAAGCATATGGATGCTCGAAGGAGGAGAAGAGAAAATCAACGTGACTCCATTCACCCCCTTCTTAGCCAAAAAATCTGCACAAAAATTACCTTCCCTGAGGGTATAACCCAAAGAGACAATCCAATCCCATTGGAGAATGTCTCTGATTTCTCACACAACCATCGCATATCGGTGGAATGGCGGAGGCTCACCTCCAATGAGTTTCAAAACTTCCATCGCATCAGAGAAACGAAAGAGCTTCCTCACCCCCAACATTCCAGGCTAGGAGGAGGCCATTTAGAAGACCTATAAGCTCAGCTTCAAGATTGTTGCCAATACCTATGTACCCTGACATCTTTGTGACCCTGGTACCATCAATCTTCCTTATCAAAGCTCCAAATCCACTTCTACCTGGGTTACCAATACAACTCCCATCAACATTTAGGATGTAGTCAAAACCCACAAGTGTTTCCCACTTGATAAAATTTTGAAGGACCCCTAATTTGATTTTGGAACGTCCATTTCAATTTCATGTCCGAAGGAAGAGTGTGAGCTGCCAACATTAGCTTCCAAGGTTCCGAAGCTTCATTACTAATACAGTGATTGCAACGATTTCTCCAAATCCACCAAATTGTTGGAAGGAAAATTGGCCCAAATTCATGGCAATTATTTTGAATCCAGGTCAGAGATTTCATTTCCTGAAAAAATTGTGCATTCCAAATCCTCATTTTATTCCATATCCGCATCACCCAACTATACTCCCGTAGGCAGTGGAGAATATCCGCATGATTGTTACTACTACATTTGACAAACAGCTAAGGTAGCCATTCCTCTAGCTGCTCCTAGAGTGTTAGTGGGTAGGGCCTTATGCCTAATAAGCCAAACCAGAAATTTAACTTTTTCTGGTGCTGGTAAATGCCAGATTCAAGTTCAACTGACTGTATCAGGTGTAGATGAATTAGACAAGAGCCAGCAATAACCTTCCTTAGCAGAATAGTTTCCATTAAGATGACTTGACCAGATCCAAGCATCTCTTATAGTTTCATGAATCCTGCACTTAAACACTAAGGATTAAGTCCTTGACTTCCTCAGTAATAGGAGACCTGAGTCGAATTAGGTCACATCCAGTGTCTTTCCAAACATCTTTAACCCTTAGAGCAGTGTCTTGGATATCAACAAAGGGAAACAACTCAACCAAAGGTCCATTACCACTCCTATTATCAAACCAGAATGAGACATCTCCCTGACCCAATCTCAAACATAACCCATCCTTCAAGAAACCCTTAGCCTTCATAATTGCTTGCCATGTATTAGAGCCTGTAATAGTATCATTATTTAGAATACCCTTACCATGAAGATATTTTTGTGACAAAATCTTGACCCACAACTTTTGAGTATTATTTTCAATATCCCAAACCAATTTCCCCAACAAGGAAATGTTAACCAATCTTGCCTCTCTCAGACCCAAACCACCCTCCGACTTAGGTCTTGCAATCTTCTGCCAGTTCACAAGATGAATTCCTTTCTCAGTACCCCCTTTCTAAAGAAACTCCCTCAGCCTCCTATCATTGTGTAACAAATACTTTGTGGAAGCCAATTGATTTGCATGTGGTAAGTTGATAGGGAGGGTAGGACAGACTTAGCAAGGGTGAGTCTGTCAGCTCTATTCAACAGTTTTGTTTTCCAACTAGCCAATCGATAGTGCAATTTAGCAAGAATAAAAAAAATGCTCCTTTTTGGCCCTCCCTTTCACCATAGGAAATCCTAGATACTTCCCAAGGTCTGTAGTGAATCGAATCCGAAATATTTCAATAAACTTTTGTTGCTTGCTCCTTGGAACCCCAGCAGATGCATAACATTTGGATTTAGCCAAGTTCACCTTTAGGCTAGCTGCAATGCTAAAATTTCAAGGATTCCCTTGACAAGTCTAACTTGTGAACTTCTTGCTTTCACAAGTAAGAGGTCATCATCAACAAATAACAGGTGGAAGATTGCAAGACCATTCCTTGACACTGTAACAGGAAGCCAATGCTTCTTATTTACCTCTTCAGTGATAACTAAAGCCAGTTTCTCCATACATAAGAGAAAAAGATAAGGGGACAACGGGTCTCCTTGTCTAAGACCTCTTGTAGGGGTGAAGTTAGGGAGCTTCTTACGATTCCATAAAAGAGCCATGGAAGAGGAAGTAACACAAAACATAATCAATCTCACTATTGGCTCAGGAAAACCAAAATCAATAAGACATCTCCTAAGAAAAGCCTGATCCACATTATCATAAGCTTTTTCCAAATCTAGCTTGAAAACAAGGCTTCCAGTTTTACTTTTAGACTTGTTCATAGTATGTAATATCTCTTGTAAAATAATAACATTATCTTGGGTACCTCTTTTAGGGAGAAAACTGCCTTGGAGGAGACTTATGAATTTACTAATAATAGGTCTTAGTCTATGAACTAGAACTTTAGTGATAGTTTTGTAGAGCACATTACAATGACTTATAGGTTTAAAATCTTTAAAAGTACCTGGATTATCCACCTTAGAGATTAAGGCAACAAAAATCTCAAATTAGGAAGTATCAAAATAGCCTCTTGTAAAGGCCTTCTCTACAACTTTACAAACATCATCTCCAAGAATGTGCCAAAATTGTTTATAGAAAATCACATGAAAATCATCTGGTCCAGGAGCTTTGCATGAACCCATTGAGTTAATAGCCTTTGAGACCTCATCATTTGTCACTGTTCTTGTAAGTGCCAAACTGTCTTCATCTGTAATTATTGTCCCATTATTAGAATTAAAAAAATGGTCATAAGAGTCTAAGTTGGACCCAGAACAAAAATTTGGCTTACAAAATTTTTTAACTTCATCTTCAAAAACCATGTCATCAGTGCACCACAACCCACAAGGAAGCTGGATCCCATGAATTCTATTTCTTTTTCTCCTTATGATTGTTTGGACATGGAAAAAGGTTGTATTCCTTTCCCTCAATATTACCCATTGCTCTATAGATTTTTGATACCACAAGGTTTCTTCTTGGAAAAGAACCTCATTATATTCCTTCTGCAGTTTGCTTTCCAAAAGCAAAAGAAAGATGGCATCAACTATCTCTAATGATTTCTGAACTCCCTTAATTCGAGCCTCCAGAGTCTTTTTCCTTTTAAATATATTACCAAACACATCCTTGTTAAAAATGGTGGAAGCCTTTCTCACCTCATCCAGCTTAGCAACCACTCCATCACTCCCACCATGCCAAGTTTCCTAGACCACTTTTTGGTAACCATTGTGTGTGATCCAAGCTATTTCAAAGCGGAAAGGTTTTGTTCCTTGAAATCTATTTCGGACACCACATGTCAGCATTATTCGGTTAAGATCTGAGTGATGACTGCACAAAATTTCTATATAACCCTCTTGAAAACTCATCATCCAGTTGGTATTTGCAGCCTCTTTTTCCAGCTTTTTTGCCATATATCTGAATCCATGACAAGTCCTATGCCATATAAACAAACCACCAGAACAGACCTCAGATAGATCACAAGCATCTAATACTAAGGCAAAGTTAGTTGCTTTAGAATGCAGGAAATTTCATCCCTTCTGGTCACCTGGTCCTAATACTTCATTAAAATCACCTATTACCAACCAAGGAAGATTACAATTATTGGAAACCATCTATAAATGAGCCCAAAACTCTTCCCTTCTACTTGTAATAGGGGTAGCATATAGGCCTGAGCATAGCAAAAGATTTACTCAATCTTAATGGTAATTGAATATTGACCGACATGCTCCAAAGCAAAAACATAATCTGCTGTAGTGTCATCCAAAGCCCATAAACCACCTAAATGTACCTGAGCTTCATTGATGGCCACTAGTTTATACCCCAATCTTTCCCCAAAAGGCTTAGTCTTTTCAAAAGCAACATGAGTTTTCATAATAAAGAAAATTGTAGGTCTAAATTACATAGCAAGATTCTTAATGTGTAGTTCACTCTTTTTATCGGCAACTCCCCTAAGGAGATTATTTTTATTGAAACTCAATCATTAAAAAACATTGCAAAAAATGAAGAGCTTTTCAAGCTCGAGCCGTCTAAACTTGAATATGCTTGGGAATTGTACCCCTCTCCCGGACATTCAAACCTCGTGTTTCAGCCACCACTTCATCCATATACTTTGTTTCTAGAACTACATAGGTAGGAGACCCTCGCTCTGCCATCTGAACAAATGAGATTGGTGCAATAAACTTAGAGCTCCTAACTGAAGGAGAAGGATCAAATGACACATGCTAGGTATCCATTCCAACCGTTTGTTTGCACCTAAATGACTTCTCCCAACCAAAGCATTGGATTGAACAATATCACCTTTACATTGGACTGAACAATATTGCCCCGATTAATTGTGATTGATTTCCTCCATTAACGTATAATATGACAAATAATATATATGATGTTACACGTATATGTGATAATGTAAGAGGGAATTATTTAAATTCAATGACTAAGTGTGATTGAAATAATAATGGAGGTAGTTGATGGCGGCATTGCAAATATGTTAAGGTATGATGTTATTCATATTTTCAATGATATGAAGGTTCCAATATAAATGTCATGAATATGTAATTACTGAGTTAAGTCTATGTTATGGAATTTCATGTCATGTTATAAGAGTAACAGATCAAAATGAGTATGGTTGGTCTTAAGGCATTACCATTATGTTATTATGAATACGTCTTGAAGTGTATTAGGACACTTTGACAAAGTATTCATGGAACTGGAAGGTTGAGCTTCATATGGTTTTCTATGCTTAATCCATTCTAAAATTATGTTTTCGATGTGCATAATTGATTAAGTTTTTTGGTTAATGGATTAAAGAATGTTACATGTTTGAAATCTAGTTTTGAGCTTCAATAATCTATTATACAAATTGTATAATCTATAACATGTCTTATGTTTTTACAAAATTGGTTTTATTTCAAATAGAGAGCATATAGCATATTATTAGTGGTCAATAGCATATTATGATAATCAGTTATAATAATAGATTATTATGTTTGTGAAAATTGAATAATTGATTATTAGGATCAAATAACAAATTATCATATTCATTGATACCCATAAAGTGTTTTAAGCATACAATAATCGATTATGGCAAAACAATATTTGATTATTTCAAGTCGAACAGCTATATTAGAGTGTATTAATGCTACATTTAATAGCCTCAAATGACTAGTTTTTTAATGGGTCTATAAAAACAAGTCTTCAAACACTTTTTGACACAAGAACAAGATCAAGAAACATATCTTTGAGCATTAAATACGTGGTTTAATTCTTTTATAATTTTATTCTATTTTAAACCTATATTTTCTATTTCTTGAATATCGTAGAGCTTCAATTTGTGTAATGTATACTTGAGAGTGTTTCAATTTTTTGAGATCCTTTGTTTGTTGTAAAGATGGCGAGGTATCCTCAAGTTTTAAAGAGTGAGGTGTCTCTTAAAGGTTGAGGCTTAAACAATGAGGGCGAGGTATCTCAAGAGTGTGGGGTGTGCTATATTCTTTTAAAGGTTTTTTAAGCACTTAGTTGAAGCTTGAAGATAGTGAAGAAATATGGACTAAATGTAGGTCACAAGTGGTTAGTAACTGCATCACGATGAATTTTTGAGTTCAATTCTCTCTTCCTAAACGCTTTAATTTCTATATTTACTACATTATATAGGTTTATTACATATTTTGTTATATTAGTGATTTACCTAATGCTTTGATGATTAAGAAATTGACACATAACTTATTTGCTTGACCTTCTAATCCAAATTATATTTGAGTAATCTTCATTGTTTGAATCCTTGTTACACTTATTCCGTTGCATCTATTTATTGTGTGCATTAAAATGCATATTTTTTAAAGTAATTTTAATTTTTTGTAATCACCTAATTCGCCTCCCCAATTCACCTTCCTCTTAGGTGATTGGTTACCATAATTAACAATTTGCATTTTTTTTTTGTTACTTTCATTGAATTCATTCCCCATTTTGATTCTACTTATGACCATAATGTTTACCACACATTGGTACATTTGTGGGAGTTTGGTCCTCCATATTTATATAACTTAAAATCTATTGAAGAGTACTTATAGGGTCTGTTTGGGTAAACGGCTTAATTAAGCGCTTATAGGATAAACGCTTATAGGATAAACGCTTACATGCTTATCATATAAGCGCTTATGTATAAGCTATTTCTATAATCAAAAAGAAAATATAGTCAATCTGTTTTCATATAAGTTATAAGCTGTTTTCATAAGCTATCCTGGAGAGCTTATCAAAATAAGCTCAAAACAGCTTATGGACATATCATAAGATGTTTTCATAAGCTCTCCCAAACACTCCGATAAGCGCTTATGCCAGTAGATAAGCTCAAATAAGTTGTTTATAAGCCAATCCAAACAGGCCCTAATAAAGTTGTAAATAATTATCTTATCTACTTCACATAAAAAAAATGGTTAAATATGTTTTTGATCCCTAAAAAATAGCGAATATTCGTTTTTAGTCCCTCCTTTTTAAAACGTCAATTTTTTGTCCCTCAATTTTCAAAATATCTCGCTTTTGGTCCCTAATGTTAGCTTAATTTTCAAAATAGTGATTATAGGTGAGCTATTTTGAAAATTGAGAACCAAAAAAATACATTTTAAAAATGAGGGACTAAAAAGAAATTTTCAATTTTACAAAGACCAAAAATATATTTAACCCTTATAATATTTTTCTTCAACATTAATGCAATTATTATATAGTTTGGGTTTTAAACTAAATTACCATATCATATATATATATATATATATATATATATATATATATATATATATATATATATATATATATATATATATATATATTATAATAAGTCAAAGTTATTGGTTTTTTAGTTCTTTACTTGATTAGAATAATTATAGTTTTTCTTGAAATGTTTATTACCATTATTTTTCATCTAGCTTTTTTCTTATTTATTATATATCACTTCTACCAATCTCAATTTATAATTAAGAATTATAATAATAAATTTTAATATAAAAATTACATCCTAATTATAATGGTAGATTTCTTTTAATTCAATATGTCTTACCCAAACAATAAAACTTAACATAATAGAGAGAATTGATATTATTCATTCATACTATTATAAAAATGATTTCCTATCTCAGTGTCTTATTTTTGTTTTTAAAATTATCATTATTAATTATTCATTTAATAATTTAAAGTAATATAAAAAATTATAAATATATTTTATTTTTAAAGATAAACTTGTAAAAGATAATGTTATAAATAAATGTTACTCATCTATGAAATAGTTTTGAACTTTATATTATATAATTATAATGCACTTCATATAATTAAATATATTTTTTGTCATTTTCAAATAGCGAAAATTCGTTTTTAGTCTCTTATTTTCAAAATGTCTTTTTTTGGTCTCTAAGTTTTTAAAATAGCTCATTTTTTATCTCTAACGTTAGCTCAATTTTCAAAATAAGAATTAAAAGTAAACTATTTTGAAAATTGAGGAATTTGAAAATAAGAGATTAAAAACGTATTTTTATAAGAATCAAAAACATATTTAATCAAAATTTTTTTTTTTATCTTATCTACTTATGAGACTGTCAGAAAGCTCTTTGTAATTTAGCGGAAACTGATAATGAAGATAATAGTTATATTCTTATTTTAGCTATTAGCTATTAGCTATTCTTTTGGCTATAAGGTTCTGCCATTTCTCTATGGCTAGATTTGGCCTTTACAAAAAGCAAGCTGAAAGTTCATATCAAGTAATTGCATATTAACCAGCGGCTTTTGTCATGGGAAATTTATATTCCCAGTTTCTATATATCAATATTGGTGGTGAATGAATGGGCATAAAAAAAACTCAAAAGTTTGGGGCTTTAGCTGCTCTACTTGGTGACAGGCGAGGAGGTGTTTGGGCTCTTCTCAGCCGGGTTGGGCCTCTTTCAAATCCGATGGTATCCCTCTTGGCCATCAGGATTTGAAATAAATTGGAGTTCATCCACAATTAATTTTCAAATCTCAAAATTAACACCCTTAATATATTTTTTTTCTTCCTATTTTGTATATTTACCATATATGCTTAGTATTTTTATTTGAGTTTAATTTTGATAAATTGTCGGTATAAAATTTTTTACACTGTTAATCAATCATTAATCATCATATGTGTGACTTTTAAGGTAGTTATGATAATAGTCAAATATTTTTAATAATGTGAAATTTATGATTGGTTGACAGTATAAATATTTTTTGCAGTGAAATTGCATACCAATTAAATCCTCTTTATTTTGGGTAAGTTGTAAAGATTTAACTATTATGTACTTTCAATATAGGGATTTTTTAATATTGTTCGCCAATAATAAATTGTCACATTATTAAAATATTTGACTCTTATAATAACTATCTGTCATACATACGATGATTTGTTATTGGTTGACAGTGTATAAAGCTTTACGCTAATAGTGTATCAAAATTAAACTCAAGTTGTAATAATGTTTAAATTTTTATTTATTATTAAAATTGATAATTAATTTAATTTAAACAATTAATTTAATTTGTTTATTTTCATTAATACTAAAATATTACAATTCTGGTTCCTAACATATTTAAAATATACAAATCGATATTTCTATCCATTCTTTTGGTCATCTTTAATGGATTCTCATATGTTTTATCCTCCACAAACACTACCCCAACGCTCCGACCCCACCCTCAACATCAGATTCCCATCTTTAGGCATGAAGAAGATGGAGAGCAGGGATGACAACGGGGTGGGATGGAGTACGCCCTGCTCCCCATCCCCCATTTCCCCATGTCGCTGATCCCCTCCACTGGGAGCTTTTCTTCCCCTGCCTCGTTCCTTGCAGATTCCCCTAGGGACCTTGAAATACATAAAAATTAGTGTGTGTGTGTGTGTGTGTGTGTATATATATAAAAGGGTATATAGGTAATATCAACGGAGACGGGGGATCCCGCATGGAGTATGATCCTTAATTACTCCATCCCCAAATCAATTACGGGAATAATTTCTCCTCTGCCCCGTCCCTACGGGGAAAATCCCCAACCATAGGTCTTGAATGGGGCAGTCCCCGCGGAGATCCCCGAACACAAGTAGAAATCGCCATCTCTAATAGAGAGTACAAACCAATGCTTGTCTCTAACGAGGGTCACCTACATACCATGGCTTTATGGCTTGGTTCAATCAGGGTGAAGACCCCTTCTTTCCACCAAATTTAAACACAAAATTCAACTATTTCAAGACAGAAGATCCCACAACTATATGAGGAATAAAATCGCTAATCACTCTTAAGTGAATCCCACACATCTTTGGGAACTGAATCAAGCATCCAATTGTTCTATATAAGAATTGGACATTTTACAAACTCTGATCTCCAAATTTTAACCAATATGGAAATTTTCTTAAATTAATTTTGGGTCCCAAACTTAATCGATTAGGGTGGAATATGATTTGGGGAATGGATTAGGGTATAGAGTTTGAGAGTATAAAATGCATGAGAATCATGTCAGTGGGTATCTTAATCTCCAATTATGAATTTTGTTGAAAGATGACGATAGAATGGACATAATGATCAATTTGTACATTTTACAAACATTTGGGATTAGGGTAAACGTTGTCAAACATTGAGGGGCATTTTTGTGTAAACAGATTAGTTAAGCGTATATTTAAGAAACATTTTTGAAATAGGCTAAAAAGGTTTATTTTAATTAGTTTCTCTGATAAGTTTATTGAAATAAGTTAAAAAAGTTTATAAGAAGGTCATAAACTATTTTTTAAGTTATTTTTATAAGTTTATTTGATAAGCCATTATTATAAACTCAAATAAGCTCTTTATAAACTCTTCTGAATATTCTCCAAGTCTCCTATGGCTTATATATTTAAATTTTTTTGTTGAACAAATAAGAATTTTATTAAAGGAGTACAAGGGGTACTCCAACCCATATACAAAAAAACAAGGATAAACTATTGCTTACAACATTATTTTATACATTGAAGAGGACAAGAACACCAATGTGAAATAGAACAATTAACACCGTCTGTTTGAGGGGGGTGAATTGAGTATGTAGGATTTTGAAAAAAAATCTCCCTTTTAAACATTTATTAAAAGATCTTTCTTGAAAGAAAACTTCTTTAAAAGAAAGTAGAAAATGTAGAAGAGAAAAATAGCAATGTATCCAATTCAATTTATTAAAACAATACCATTAACCATACAAATTGAATTATCAAGATATACAATAAATTGCAAGAATAAAAGATTAAGGGAAAGAGAAAACCACACAAACGATTTATACTGGTTCAATCACAACCTTAATGATCTACATCCAATCCCCAAGCAACGCTTGAGTATTTCCACTAACTTTAAAAATGTCTTTTACAAGCAAGCAACCAATAAAGGAAATTACAACTTTTACCTTTGATTGATATTGAGTTACCTCCCTCAAAATCAATCCTTACCTCTAAGGATACCTGACCTTAGGATGAAGCTTCTTTAAAGATACCCTACCTTAGGAACTATTTGGATACCTCACCAAATTCTTGATTTTCACCTTGCAAGGATGCCTCTCCTTGAAGTTGATTTGGATGCCTCACCAAATCTTTGTTTTGGATGCCTCACCAAAAACAAATACCTTGAGATGCCCCACTCAAGATAATCTTACCTTTCAAGGATGCCTCACCTTGGAGTTACAACAATTCTCCTAATTGCTTATGGAAGAAGAAATTGATAAAAGGAGTGCACAATCAATTACAATATGAAACTGTAATTCCTATAAGAATGAAATTGTAAAGCTCAATAGATGTTTGCAATTTGGCAGTGTAACAGTAGTTTTCAACTTCTTAATTTTGTGCAAAAATCTTGGCAATTTATGGAGAAATGGTTTAGAAAAAGAGCTTACGAAATTTAAAATTTTGTTGCTGAAAATCCTGAAGTAGTTGACTACTTTAAGAAAATAGTTGATTACTTTCTTCAAGAAACGTCACTTTTCTTTAACAGACCAAAAGTAGTCGATTACTTTGACCAAGTAATCAATTATTTTGACCAAACAAAATCTCAAGATTCAAGATCACATGAATGTAGTCGATTACTTCGATATAAAAGAAACTTCTGGCTTCTGGAACAATAAAGTAATCGATTACTTCTTTGACGTAGTCAATTACTTTACTTAATACGTTTTAGAAACTTGATTTTCACTTGAAAAACAATTCCAGAACTTTGTCTTAAATCCTTAGAATCTTGAATAACTTTTCTAAACCTTTTCCTTTGTAACACAGACACTTTTATGAGCTTAATTAGAAATTTATGAAAATTTATACAAATATTCCTATTTTAAACTAAGTTCTATATCTTTGAGTTCCTTGATGCATTTGAGAGTCCTCATCAAAACATATGGAATGTTGTATGAGCAACTTCAGTCTCCCACTTTTTGATGATAACAAATGCCTTTTCCATTTAAATGCTTTTAAGAACTCCTTTGTAAAATATTGGAATATTTGTAATATTTAAGTTGTTACTCCCCTTTACCCCCCCTCAACACTTGCATTATCTGAAAACAAATAACACAATACCTTTCTCCCCTTTTGGCATGATCAAAAAGTGGGAATAAGCATAAAAGAGAATAGAGTATATGTAAAGCAAATATTGGAGAGTATAGACAAATATGCCAAGAAATTGTGCATATTATTCACCATTTATTTATTATACTTGTACATTTATTCAAGAGTGAAAAACAACATGAAAAGTAAAAATCAAGAAAGGAAAATACAACACTATATCACAAAGATAAAAAAGTAGAAAGATAAGAACATTCATGCACAAGAAACTTGATATTGCTTCTAATCTACCAATCAACCTTCACTACAAGAAAAATAGAGATTAGCGTCGGCCAAAAGCCCACGCTACAAGCAAAAAGCCGACGCTAATCGCCACTTTAGCGTCGGCTTTGCGACGGTGTCGTGGCTTACGCTTTTTCGTTCGTCGATACGTTTAGCGAAGGGCCTTAACGGCCGACGCTAGTTTAGCGTCGGCTAAACCGACGCAAATTGGCAGCTAGAACACACAGGAAAAGGCCGACGCTAACTTAGCGTCGGCCAAAACCCACGCTAAACCAACGCTATGGCATAACTGGTTAGCGAAGGCGTGGCTGACGCTAAAATTAGCGAAGGCCTGGCCGACGCTAAACTTAGCGAAGGCGTGACCGACGCTAAACGTAGCGAAGGCCAAGCTAGGCCAACGCTAAACGTAGCGAAGGCTAGGCCGACGCTAACTTATTATTTTATTTTTTTTACAGATTTAGTAAATTGGTAGCTGTTGAATTACAAAACCTGAAAATGTAACATAAAAATAAATCTCAACAAAGACATTAAATACCAAATCAACACATGTTCATACATAACCCCCACTATTGGAGATATGCCAAGTCCAACAATGATGTTTTAAAGTCAGTGAGATCTCTTCCATCCATTTAAAATTACAGATCTAACAGAAATCTCATTCTACAGGGATTTCAACTTAATAACTTACCTCATCAAAATTAACAAAAATGTGTGAAAATTCTGACATGAACCAAATGTGCTAAGAAAAAAGACAATCAAATAAACAATGTTGTTACCCCTAAAAGTGTTTGCAATAATAATAAAAAACGCATCACAACTATTAAATTTTACAAGAAAATTGACATTGGAAAGCAATGAGTCCTAAATAAACTGAAACATACTGCATCACAAGCACAAAGGAAATCAAATGGATCACTAAGAGCATCTACATATTCAAAGATGTAATACTGACATAAAATTGAAGAAACCTGGAGAGCAAACATTGCAACATCGAAAATCAAAAGCAGCCAGACTAGCCGAATTTGTGATTCAATCATTCAAATAAAAAAATGACACATTACATAAACATAGCTAAATAAAAAAAAAGCACATTACACACCCCAATTCATATAACACATTATATAAACATAGCTAAATAAAAAAAAAAACTTTGCATACACACCTCAAACTCCTAATGTAAGCTGCAAGTGTCACGAACGGGCCTGCCAAAGTAAACCATTGCACATAAGTTAACTATATGTTTGACATCTTCTTCTACCCATAACGACATTATCAATTTAGCATTATCAACTTGTCACATAAACTTCAATGTTGCAACACAAAATAATGTAACAGAAAAATAAAGAAAGGGAATGGTGTTTACCTGGTGGAGGGAGACGGGATGGAGAACAAGCACTTCAAGATTTTAGGAATTGAGAGTCAGAGTGAAATCTGAAATCAGTTTGAGCAACTAAGAGTGACACAAGGTTACAAAGAAACACCTGTTAATCTATTACTTACATTTCTCTAAAACAACCCAAGACTAATAACTTCCACTACTACAAACTTGAATGAGTTGAGCATTACATGAGCAAATAAACATATATATTCTTTCATTTATATAAATACAGAAGCATAAAATAAGAAGACCCTAGTAGTCTTGACTCTTTGAGGCTTCACTCCGTTTGCAAATTAAGAGTAAACTTTTTGTTTAGTTATATGATTAGCTAATCCCTATGCCCTCATAATTGGTCACTGCCAATTCTCATTTTTAAAACAAAATTAATCATTTTCAAATTATATAATGAAGAATGGTATTATTTCAAAACTATCATTTTTCTAATTCAATTCTAATCACAATAATTTGTTTATTTCTCCTAAATAACTTCTTTCTACATAACTCTTGTTTTATAACCTCTTGAAGTTTGTTTTAAAGTCATGCTTTCATACAGTCCCTAAAGAAAGAGCAACATTTATGTTACAGCAACCTATCCCCCTAAAAGAAAAATCCAAAACCACACATGGTTAAAAAGAACAAAAAAGAGAAACAGTCCATCAAATGGAACCTATACACTTTACTAAACTGCTCCCTTAAAACACTCTGCCTGCACTTAACCTTTAGCCACCCAATAGCAGAAAAAAATAAAGACTTTTGCCTGCTAACCAAGTGGTCCACCGCTCCACTTCACATGCATACTGAAAGCACCAAACCCCAATTTAATTGACAACATCACAGACCAAACAAGTCATATTATAACAGCGGCATAGAAACTTAAAAGGTCTTTTTCCTTATGACCCAAATATGTTGGCCAAAGACTTGACCTGCACCATAACAGCAATTTCCTATGCAGACCAACGAAACTGACAGGAGCATAGCAGCTTAATTAAATCTACCTTAGTTTCATGATAATGTTCTATTCCTTAAGTTTTGAATATAGTTTGAAGTTCACACTTTTTATTAAGGTAAGTGTCTCTTTAATTATAATTCTATCAATCACTAAAGCCCTATATAAATTGCCTCATTAATTAGTTCTATATATATATTATAGGGACAGAAATATGAAAGAAAGGATTAAAGATTCATGGATTTTAGGTTTTTTTATAATATTACAAAACTTTATCAACCTTATATATTGGCTTCTTTGTTCAATAAGTGGTGAGTTTACAAGCAGAACACTCTCCTACTTACAGTGCAATAAAATTCCCTGATCATCCTCATTAACAGAAGCAAATAATAAAACTTAGACTTTGTTATCATCCTCCTATACTTAAAAAAAGGAAGGTATCAACCCTATTAATTTTGTTATCATCCACATGATAACAATAATTGAAATCAAGCTATTTTATGATAATGTAATCAAACTTAGACGTTTTTTTTTCAAAAGCAAAAATATATTATAAAACGGGGTACAAAGGGTATCCAAACTCATATATAATATAAAGAGTGTGCTAAAACCAAAGAGAACATTATATAAGAGGGCATAGCAACCACATTACAGTAGCTGCACACCAACACAAAAGACATATATAGCAGCTGAACACCAACATAGTCTAAAAAACCAGAAAATGACACACACACTAGCAGCAAGTAAGGTGCTCACTCTATCTCCCTAGCTTTATCGTAAGGTGCTTACTCTATCTCCCTAGCTTTATCTAATTGATATTATCTTCTTTCCTCCATTATGATTAGTCCTTGCTAAGTTTATTTTGTGCATCATTTCCACATATAGTTTATTTAATACTACCACCAAATTATAGTTTCCATTCACCATATGTTCCTCTGTAGCTCCAAATCCCATGCATATATACCATATATGTTAATGGCAAGATCTGATTTGTTCAGAATGTAACTTATTTGCAGAGGAAGGTGATACAATAACTCTCTCACACAAACTTACCCATAAACACCGTGGCCAACCATGGCCACATGGCCATTCCATCAAAAACATCACTAAGCTTTGTCATTTTGCAACACAATCTCAATAACTCAAGAACAAGTGAATTAACATCAACTGCTGAAGAAAATAAAACATACAAATAGCCACGAATTTCTCTATTCCAAAAATCCAAGAATGATAACCAAGGATAGAGGAAGTATTAGGATTAAGAAAATCTTTCAAGTTAAAATAATGACACCCCCAGAAATCAAAGAGACCGAAGCCAAACAACTCTAGTAATTATGCATGTTACAAACAAAATGTATCAAAGCTAAACAAGAAGAGAAATATTAAGAAGTTTAGGACTTTGCAACATAACAGAGGAAAGCAACTCTTAGAAAACTTAGTTGAACTGATTTCAGTTTATACCGATGAACCAAATCATATCTTAACAAACAACACACTAAAACTTTCTCAGCAACCCATTATTTAAAATAAAAATAGAAACCCACATCCATAACCAATTCCCCAAGTCAGAACACCCTAAATCACCTTAAATCAAACCAATTTTGTTTAATCAAATTTTATATACATATTAACAACCTTCAACAAAACAAAGCAAACCCATCCCCAAAACCCCCAAATTCAAGTGTTCATGACAAGCATCCCTGCTAATCCCCAAATTCAAGAGCATAACCCAACTCTTCAAGTGCATAATCAAGGTTCATGACTAAATAAAATCAATGGAAACATACCTGAATGTAAAATCCGGTGGAGGTGATGGCAGTATCCTCCAATACTGATGATGACGAGCACAGGGAACCGAGAAGATGAAGCGGCGCGGTGGCAACAGAATGGTGATGCGGCGGTGACCGTACGGTGGTGCGACGGTGTTAATATGGTGGTGCAGCAGCAGCAATCACGTCGCACAGGTAGAGAGGCTGGGAGCTTGATTTTGGAGCTTAATCTGCCATAGACAAAAGAAAGAGAAGGGTCTGGCATGTTATATGCCTGAAAATTTTAGCGTCGGCAACCTTCAAATAAAAGCTCTGCGTGTTTAAAATAGCGTCGGCCAGCCGACGCTACATTTGAAAATAAACTTAGCGTCGGCCTTAGCGTCGGCCTGGCCGACGCAACCTTCAAATAAAAGCTTTGTGTGTTTAAAATAGTGTCGGCTGGCCGACGCTACATATGAAAATAAACTTAGCGTCGGCCTTTAGGGTCGGCAACTCAATAAAAAAATTATTTGTGTTCTAGAGACGGCTAGCGACCAAATGGCCGACGCTAATTCCCGAAAATAGCATCGGGGTCGTGGCCGACGCTAAAAGTTTGCAGCTACATGACCAGTTTCTTGTAGTGCTTTGTGTGTAATTTGATAGTGTCAGAATCACTTGAATCCTTTTTTGTGAGATAGGGATAGTGGTTGTCTTCTTTGATCCTCACTTTGTTGTTGATCAACAAAATATTATGCTCAATTTGATGGATCCTACTCACAATGAGATCCATCCAATTTACATCATCTCCATTTTCTTTCTTAGGAGATAGAGAGGGGGATTTTTCAGAAGTAGATGCCAAATAATTGGCAATGAGCTTGCTTTCCCCCCACATATGGAATACTGAAGTGGTTGAGCATCCGAACAACAAAGCTTGCATGAGTAAGAGGAATGCAAAGCAGAAAATTCTCCAAATTTTCATTGGCATTAACACAAAACTTCATGAAACCACTATCAAGGAATCCATTTGACATTTATTCTTTAGACTTCTTTTTAGCACTCTTCTTGAATGACTTGTAGGCAGTCTTACACGTGCATACCAAAAGGATGAAGCTTTCTTCATTTTGGGAAGTGAAATTTATAAAGCTTTGAGAAGAAAGAATAGAAGAGAAGAGTATGAAGAAGATGTATAAGCGAAAAGAAATGAAGAAATAATTTGGAATGTTTTTTATTTATAGAAAACTAAGCCATATTGAAACAAATTTGAGATTTAAACATTGTTAATCCATGGCTTAAAGTAAGATGAACATTTGTACACTTAGTGTACCAAAACATTTTTTCACAGATTTTCTAGATTGTAATTGATTACTTGAAGGATATGTAATCCATTACATATAGAGCACAACTGATTTCAGTTTGTTGTTGGTAATCCACTACTTTCTCTAGATAGATGTGAAAGATATGATCTTATGCGTGATGCGTAAATAACATTATTTCTCTTCTCTAACCAAAATATAGGTATAAGAGGAAATATATAGATTTGGTGGATGCTAGCATGAAGTATCTCAGCATGTGACACACCCGTGAGACACTTTTTTTTACCCTTTATAGCAGGTTTTGCAAGTAACCAATATTTTTCTATTTGCAGAGAGGGGTCCATCAAAAAGTTAACCAGGGGCATCTGTGAAATACAAGTTTTGCTTTCCTCCTTTTGGCTTAATTTTGGTTTTTGAATGGAAGAAGGAGAAGAGCTGCCAAATATTTTGTCCATACAACAAAAAATATTGAACACATTTCCATTCGCTGCAATCCAAGATGTTACTAAATGCCTATCAATCCCTTAATTTCTACAAAACAAAGATATGCATATGTGTCAAATCGTTAATTTCATATAAAGATCTTCGAAATTGATACTAAAGATATTCCATTCTTTGTGAGAAATTGGGACTTGCAAAGCCACAGACTTACTTTGCTTTAGTCTTGTGGTTGGATATCTAAATTTTCTCTTGAAACCAAAGTACTGTGTTTCTGGTTATATTTGTGGTGTAGATTGAGTGCTTTCTTTTTCCTAAGATAAAAGAATTTTTTATTCAATTCAACTCCAAAGATTGCACGAGTCAATAAATATAAAAAAGATCTTGTGCATTTCACGATTGTGACATTGGAGTCTATTAACAAAGACATTGGAGTCTCTGCAACGAAAGAAGGTGTGGCCAAATGCTTCTGTGGGGTAGGGTTATCGTCCAAGAGGAAGATCGTGAGGTGTCGGTTTGATTCCGGTTCGATTTTGGGTTTCTTCGAATGGAATGGGACTAAGACTGGGATTGGGACTGGGGTTGAGGGATCTTCTCTTCTTCGTCGGAGATTTATCATGAGCTCGACGATTATCGGTAGAGAGAGAGAGTCCGGAGAGAAGGCTCTATCTGTAAAACATAGGGACTGCTTTGCAATTTGCTAAGAAATTGGGTTATTAAGTCTGAGGTTACCTTATTTTTTGGATAAAATAATATCTATCATTGATTATTTATATTAATAAATTCAATGATTATTTAAGATGTTTCACTGATTACCACATTCTAACGTGCATCATGATAGACAACACCTATAGATTTTGGTGTAGATATATATAGTATTATATAGATATAATAATATGATTAATTTAATATTTATAGTATGATGACCTACCAGCTTCAATAATTCCAAGCCTTTGGACGGTTCTTGATTTCCAACATTAAGGAGCTTTTAATGAGAAAAGGGGGTGGACCATAACATGCTGTACGTAAAGTGCTTCTCTGTTTACCAAAAAAAAAAAGTGCTTCTCTTTCATGCCACCTTTTCGCTAGATATTTATTACTGGATTTGTGATTTCATAATATATATATATATGAGGAGGGATAAATTTCTTAAGATTAATTATAAGAGAGTTAATCTTAATCTCATTCATTCATTTATTCTAACCTAATGATCTATATTAATTCATTAAAGAAATCACATAATCTTTGTTAGATTAGAATAAATGAATGAATGAAATTGAGAGTAACTCTTTTAAAGTTACCTATAGAGTAACTTGATCCCTCTAGTGTATATACACACAAAGAAAATTATTTTGATAATTGTATTTTATTTATAGGATTTAATTGGTACGTAGTATTATCAGTGTAAAAAAAAATTTATACTATCAAACAATCATAAATTATCATATAAGTAAAAATGTTTGACTCTTACTCTAACTACATTAAAATTTATTCACATTTAATTTATGATTAATTATCAATATAAAACTTTTTACGATGATAATTCATAACAATTACACTGTAAATGATAATCCTGTAACTTTTAAACAAAGTCAATCTAACTATTAATATAAATTTTAATCATTAGGAGTCACTTTCCTCATCCATCTTATAAATTGTAATAAATAAATAGTATACTAAAATGTATATGTGTCTCATTTAGCCTTCTTATCTTAGACGGTATGTTACTTATATTGGGTTTAAATGTTTCTTTTTTGTTGCTATTTATATACAGATTAGGTTATCTTTTATACCCTCATTCAATACACTTTTGTTTATAAAAAGAAAAAAATAACCTTATGATCTAAAGTCCAGCAATAAAAGAGAGAGCAAACAGTGCAACCTCCTTCAGAAAATATTGGCTTAATTATACTTTTAATCCCTTAAGTATTATGATTGTACAATTTTAGTCCCTCAGATTTCAATTGCGTCAATTGGGTTCCCTAAATATTACGGTTGTACTATTTTGGTCCCCCAGGTTTCAATTTCGCCAATTGGTTCCTCTAGGTATCACGATAGTGCAATTTTGGTCCCCTAAATATCACGATAATACAATTTTTAACCTTAATAGCCTACGTGGCCTACGTGAGACTGATTTAGTAATTAGTGAGGTCAACTTGGCAGCTTACAAGACATTCTTATGTGGCATCATTGACACCTCACATATTTTAATAGTCAAATGCACATCACTAAGTGCGGTATAAGAATAACATGTAAGCTGCCAAGCTGGCCTCAATAAGTGTCAAATTAGTCCCACATGTGCTTCGTAGTCTACTGACGTTAAAAATTGCACAATCGTTATATCTGAGGGATCAAAAGTGTAATTAAGCCTAAAATATTGGAAATGTTTATTGTTGCTAGAATGTATGGTTAGAGTTTTGGAGTTAAAATTAAGCACAAAATTTAAGTGTAGTTTTTTAGCTGCTTGTGAATTTTTAGTGAAAAGAAAATATATGTAACAACTCATTAATAAAAATAGAGTAATGCTAGAAACACATTCTTTATCACACTCACCTGAACATACTCTTTATTATAGGATGAATTTCTTATGTGACCCACTAAATCACATGAGTCCACTCTTTATTCGGTGAGTCCCACATGAAATCCACATAGTAATGGATAGTGTGTCCAAGGGAATATGATTGAGTGTGTTGCTAGCATTTCTCAATAAAATATAACATGTATAATACTTAGAATTTTGGTTTGGGCCAAACTGAATCCAAAAAGCTAGCTCATGGGATGAGGTTGTCTTCCACTTATAACTAGGGATAGCAAAGTGGGTTATGACTCGCGAGTCAACCCGTTTAAGCCGCCAATTTTGACGGGTTGGGTTGGGTTCTTAATCCACCAACCCGTTTTGACCCGTTCCGCTTAACCATTCAAGGAGGCGGGCTGACCCGCCAACCTACCTTAAAAATTTATATATTTTAATCGTTTTTAATTTTTTATTTTATTTTTAAGCGGGTTAGAGACGGGATTGGGTCGGATTGACCCGCCAACCTGTCAAACCATTTTGAGTTTGTTGTAGGATGGATTGGTGCTAATCGTTTATTCGGCTAATCCTTCGACAGTGATTCCCCTTTTTGATCTTTAAACGTTAGAAAAAGGTTTCTATTTCCTAACTTAGTGGGTTCCTAAACTACTACAAAGAGTGTTTAGTGTGAAAGTGAAAGTGAGAAAAGCTAAGTACAAAAACTAAAAACTCGAAATGGATAATATAAAATTTGTAAGTTGTATTTGATTGATTGTGTTCTAAATTCGAAATGTACAACTCATATTTATACTCAAAATTGTAACTCTACGCTAAAGCCTTTTCTATTGGCCACTAACCATATTTTTCAGCTACTAAGATACATCATGGCTGACAAAAGACACTTTAGTACATAGACAGTTACAAAACCCACGGCTAACCATGACTAACAAAGTTTCCTATATTTTAGGCACATCTTCACGATTATCCTAGTTGGTCAATCTCCTCAGCATAACATCAATCTTCAAAACGGCAGACCCTCTAGCGTTTAGCCTTCAAACGGTCCTTTTTTACCCAAATCCCACTTTTGTAGGCATAAGCGGTTAGCACTCCTAAATACACGGGTTTCACTTGATCTTCGACTAATCAACTTAGTTCAAATATTATTCGTGTAAATTTCTTCACATACTCCAATCAGAGTACTTGAACCAACTAAGCAACTAACCAGCTATCATTGCAACTCAGTATCAAAACGACTATCAATTTTTACCATTAATTCGGCTGCCATTAATAATACTACTTCGGCTGCCTAGAATAATATATACTCGGCTGCCCTTATTCTTACTCATTCGGCTCTTCTCATTCGACTGTCGCCTAACCATGCTCACTCGGCTGACCATTAATCAACATCTACCGAGTGAACATTTTTGTGGAGATAAGAGAGTTTTATGATTATTTTTTATATTTTATAATTGTTTTCACTTTTTTTTTTATTTTTAGCGGATCAACCTACCGACCCATTTTTCTATTTTTTATTTTTGACGTGCCAACCTGCCCACCCACCACTAAACGGGGTGGGTTAAGAGGTTCAACCC
The DNA here is from genome assembly GCA_039655645.1 of Ammopiptanthus mongolicus. NCBI lineage: Eukaryota > Viridiplantae > Streptophyta > Magnoliopsida > Fabales > Fabaceae > Ammopiptanthus > Ammopiptanthus mongolicus. The sequence goes on along the minus strand of CM077346.1, from coordinate 83,428,106 downwards.
ACATTGTCCATGCAGGTCCACCAGCCCCACCCCGTTTCGGCAGGCCAATGGTGGGTCGGGCTGACCGGGACGGGTTGACCCGTTTTGCCACCCCTACTTACAACCACTGTTCAGGCTATATCATTATTCAATATGGGACTTTCAACACACATCTCTCACATCCAGGACTGGACATCTGGATTGTGATGTTTGCAGGACTGGATATCTGTAGGGTGACCTAACGAATCTTAGATATATAGGCTCTGATACCATCTTAGAATTTTGAGTTTGAGCATAACTCAACCCCAAAAGTTAGCTCATTATTCAATGTGGGACTCTCAACACACACCCCTCACGTTTAGGACAGGACATCCGGAGCGTGACGTTTGCAGGACAACGGATCTCGAATAGGATCTGATATCATATTAAAGTTTTGGGTTTTGCCCTAACTCAACCCCAAAATATAGCCTATGGGATAAGAGTTTCCCCCACTTATAATCATTATTTAAGTCCTATCATTATCTAACGCGAGACTCCCAACAATAATATATAACTGTTACATATATCTTTTTTTTCATATTCAAAATATCACTACAAGCACATAAACAACAATACCTAAATTATAGGATATACATCTTCTACGTCAGTTTATGATTTGCTTGGTATCTGTTTTCTCTTAAATTTTAAGACGAGGAGCAACCTCTTCATATTATTAGGCAAAATAAGCCTTTTTGAGTTTGCTCATTCAGTTCATCATTTTGCACTTCTGGATCTGGGTCTAAAGACATCATCATGGACTTAGCTTGTGATTGATATCTTGAAGCAAAATAGACAAATAGAAGCCAATTCTCAGCAATATATCAGTTACAGAAGGAAAACAAACAAAAAGATTTTGGAATAATATAGGGGGTGTTTGGGTAAGATTAGGTATTTTTCATGGTAAAAACTATTTTTTTAGTAGAAGTTGGACTGTTTGAATAAACCGATTAAATTTCAAAACAGCCGCTTTATGAGAAAAAAATTATTTTTAGAGAAATTAGAAGTTTGAAGTTTATTTAAAAAGCTGTTAGATTATTTTGAAATCAACAACATTCTACTTATTTCACCCATACAAAACTAACTACCAAATAAATATTATTAAATTATATAAATAACTTCATACCCTTTTTAATAATTTATTATAAATAAGTGATTTTTTTATATAACTCAAACGAAATAGATTATTTTATAATCGCTTTTCAGCAAACACATCTAAATATAAAATTGATTCTATTATAATCGATTATATCAATAACCGAATTTTTGCAGCTGACCAAAACACACAAAATATACACTTACACTTATACGCATTTATATAATATTATATTATTTATTGAATAATGTTACGAGAGCTGGATATATGGATTGGGTACCATACAAAATACTAGTTTGTTACTTTGTTTAAACGTGAGTTTATGTAGACCGGTTTATAGCTTATTTACAGTTTAAGCGAGTTTTAATTCGTGGGTTTTCATATTAACCAAATAACGTACATACATAAAAATTAAAATAGATAATTTTTATTAATTAAAAAACAAAATCCCCAACCCCACCCACCCCTCCCCACTCTCAGCCCTACGCTTACCCTATTATCTTCTCTCAGTTCTCACCGTAGCTGTCCACCGTCACACCTACCACCATCTCATCCCGTCTCACCTCTCTCACTCTCACTCTCGTTTTTCTCAGACCTATATGTTCTAGCACTACCTGCCGATGTGAGAAATGTAATTAAGAAGTAAAAATTTGCATATAATATTTTCCTTTGTTAGCTGTTGATATCTTATCTCAGCTTAATTTACACACATTCATTCAGCCAGTTAACAAATGTGAGATATAGAATGTGAATTGAGAGAAATATTGTTCAAGATTTGATGTACTAGAGCTAAATGAGAATTTACTCTCTTTTTTATGTACTGAAATTTTACTCTATATATTAAAAGGAATTATGCTTAATAACTTTTTTTAAAAAAAAATTATTTTATAGTTTAATTTTGGATGTATTGTCGTTTTTTTTTTTTACCGCAATCACCTAATCATATAACATTTTATATATAATTTTTAAGATAATTATTATAAAAATTAAATATTTTAATAATATAATAATATATGATTGAATGGCAATACATAACTTTTCTACAATTATATAGCACATTCAAATTTAATCCTTTCTTTTTATACATCAACTTAGTATAAATGCAAATCATCATCAAAATCCAACAATAAAATTTTTGTATGCACCCATGATTTCCTATTTTCCGGTTTCTGACTTATTTTATTACGTTTCAATTTGGAAGATCTATCAATCAAATTCAAGTCATCCTAAATATAGATGGAAAGTTAGATCAAATCTGTTAACCCCTGTTAAAAATAGTTGTCTGGTATTGTTAATTTTTAAAATATATTCCCTCCAGTTCTGAATATAAGAGACAAAAATATCTTTTTTTGTCTAATATATAAGAAACATTGACTAATTTTTAAGCTAAACTCTATTTCTATCCTTATTTATTATAAAATTCATAATAAAAAAATTCAACAATTCCTCATGCAAGTGTTTTGATTTAGCTGACTTATCGTTTACTCATTGATCAGATAGCATTGTGCTTGGATTTAGAAATAAAGAAGTTAGTTGAATTAAAAGCAATGAAATATGAGCATTTGTGAAATAAAATTTAAAATAAATTGATTTCAATAATTTTATTTGATCATGATGAATTAGAGTTTCATCACTTATATTCAAAACACAAGGAGTAGATATTAAATATATGACCAACAACAACTAATAAAAATTTCAAGAATTTTTTTTAGACTGGGTCTAGGGAATGATAAGTATACTTACTTCTCTTGTATAAACGTAACGTCAATGAACACCATTCATTTCTTTTCCTTTATTCCTTTTTTTCCCATTAAAATTAATGGCTTTCTTCACTTTTTTTTTTTTTTTTTGGTAAAAATGGCTCTCTTCACTTTATGTAAGTTATTTAAGTTAAACATTATGGTTATGTTTTGTATCTTCAATAAGTTAATTTATAATTTATTTAATTAGCTTATAAGCTAATTTGACTAAAATAGAAGTGTTTGATAAATAAGCTTATCTCAAGAGCTTATGGGCCTGTTTGTTTTAGATTCTGTAAAGGCAAAGTCACGTTTGAAAATCACGTTAGGAGAAAGCTCTTTTCATATAGCTTCCGAAATAATTATATCGGGAAACGTTATTTTTACGTTTGCGTTAAAAATAATCTAAATCAAATAGGCACATAGCTTTTCTTCATAAGCTAATTTATTTAGTTTATGGTTTATAGCTTATAGCTTATTGACTTTTCTCTTATTTTTATCCTCATTCATTTAATGAAACTATCATTTCATTATGTTTGTCATAAATATGTCCTTTTATGTTATTTTACATTTATAAGCTAGTTCAACAGTTAATTTTATCAAACACTTCAAATTCAATCAGTTAGCTTTTCAACTATCAGTTATAAGTTACAAGCTTTCAGCTAAAATTAACTTATTAGCTATAAACTAACTTATCAACCATAAACTAACTTATTAATTATTTTTGCCAAATACACTCTATATGTGCATCGAACGTAACTCGTTTTTTATACTAATAATAATCCGTGTTCAACTACCAAAACAAAATGGATAATGTTACTTAAACAAAAAAATTTCTCACATATCCATACATAAATATTATTACCGTAATTCATATTTCTTTCATTTTCCCTCTTTTTTATTATCAATGGCTCACCTCACATTTTTTTTGGTTGGAATCCTATGTGATTAGGGTATTTGATTTTTCAGTGGGTGTACAATATATCCCCACAAGCTTAGATCTTTTGAAGCCATTATGAGATCAATTTCTGCTCAAATACTTAATCACAGTTAAGGTTTTTTGTTCCTCCCCAAAATATGTTTTGTGGGATTCGAACCACGATACTCTCCCACAAGTTCAGTCTGCATAACTAACTGGGTCACACCGTTGGGTCACATTATGAAGTGAACCAATTTTTTTTCTTTTGATACTTGTGAATAAATTTTTTTGTGCAACTAACACATTTATATATATATATATATATATATATATATATATATATATTAGAAGGCAAAATGCTATTTTTTGTATCCGTAAAAAAAAATTTAAATTCAGAAATTTTTATCAAAACCGTAATTTATATTTATAATATCACTATATGTTCATGAGAATCATGACCATAGAATAGGCGATGCCTCTTTTTATATTATTTTTTAATAAAAAAATTAAAGAGTCTTTATAACAGTTGTTATAGGGATACTAGTTAAAAAATCTAAAATAAAATATTTTTTTGAGGATTTAATTAGTATGTATTGTTAATATAAAAATCATAAATTGACATATCATTAAAAATGTTTGACTCTTATCCTAACTACCTTAAAAATCATTCATACAATGATCTGTGATTGATTGACAGTATAAAAAATCTTACACTAACAGTGATAAATTTAATATATTAAAATTTAAAAATTATAGTTTTTAATATAATTTATTCTTCTCTTAATTATTTAATTATTATTTTTTATTGAAGTTGCTTAACTCTATTTTTTATGGATCCTATCATATAACTTCATCATTTTTTATTTTATATTACTTTAAATAACTTTAAACTTCCAGGGTGCAATTGTTAAAAAATTTACCAAATTGATTTCATAAATTACCTTACAATTTTATTTACATTTAATTTTATTATTTAATTTTAAATGTAATTTGGACTTTTGAATATTATTTTTTTAACGATGGTTCTTATATAATCGGTTGCTTGTATAAATAATAGTCCTTATATGTGATATTTATTTAGATCAACTAATTCCGATGATACAATCGGAGCACAACTTATCCTTAATTTTAAAAATCTATTAAGCACCTCCCTGCCATTGGAGTTGGTATCAGCTTTTGCCGAAAACAAACTACACTGTTGATTTTTCTAGAAAGTCTCATCATTCACAACTCACTACCGATCAGTAGTCACAGTGTCACACTATTTTCTTCTTTATTTTTTTTCTTGCTGTTTAGCTAGCCGACTTCAACAAACCGAGCCGAGTAAGCGGATACATTTTGCCATTAATTTTATATTTTTCTTAGTGTTTTTTTTACATATATCAAAGAATCAATAATAATAATTCTTTCTTGAAAAATATTATATTTAATATATTAAAAAATTAAAAGTATGATTTTTTATAAATTTTTTTTATATATTGATTACTTAATATATGTAAATTTACACATGATAAAAAAATCTTTTTTCTTATAATGCAACAAGGCGGGAGGTTTTGTACACGTGTCATCACACAAATGGTTCTACGTAAGGAAAATCTATCAGGTTTTGTCGATATAATAAATTTTCAACACACACACACCCACAAACTCTATTACTCTCTCCCGCTCTCTACGCTAACCTGCACTCATAAAGGCAACCCACCCTGTACAGTATATGCAGTTATACCCCATTCCTAATCTTCAGCACTTCCTTTTCCACTTATAAATTTCCCTCCCAATTACTTCCTCAAAACCACAACCAACACACATTACCGAGTTCTCTCATTTGTTTCTTCTCATTCTTATCTCCTATTAGTTAGTGCCATTCATAACTTAGTTCTCTCATTTGCTTCTTCTCATTCTTTTCTTCTATTAGTTAGTGCCCTTCTTTAACACTATACCCCTCACTCTCCAATGAGACTTTCCACCATGAGACCTCTACACCACGCTCCAACATTCCTTTCTTCCACCACAATCACAACCTTCAAACCTCAATGCATAACTCTCATTCAACCAACCAAACCCGAAACCTCACAACCGTCCCATCATGACACTGCAAAAAGGATGGAGGAAATGATAAATTTATCATCATCGCGCTCATCATCATCATCATCGTCATTGTCATTATCATCCTCTTCGTCATCTTCATCCATTTCGGATAAATTTGGAAAACGATGGATGGAATACCAAGGTATGAGAAACTGGGATGGTTTACTCGATCCATTGGATGAAAATCTTCGTGGTGAAATCCTTCGTTATGGACATTTTGTTGAAGCTGCTTATAAATCCTTCGAGTTTGACCCTTCCTCTCCCAATTACGCCACATGCAGGTTCCCAAAGAGCACACTTTTCGATCGGTGTGGTTTGTCTAACACAGGATACAAGGTGACCAAGCATCTACGTGCAACCTCAGGCATTCAACTACCTAGTTGGGTTGACAAGGCACCAACGTGGGTTGCAACTCAATCAAGCTACGTTGGTTTCGTTGCAGTGTGTGACAACAAAGAAAAAATCAAACGATTAGGTCGAAGGGACGTGGTTATTGCATACAGAGGAACAACAACATGCTTAGAATGGCTCGAGAATTTGCGTGTCACCCTCACTCATTTACCATGCAACATGCCTTCTCAAAATTATGGCTTAGGAGAAAGTGGACCTATGGTGGAAAGTGGGTTCTTGAGTCTCTATAATTCATCAAGCAATACAAATAATTCTTCACTAATGAGTTTGCAAGAGATGGTTAGGCAAGAGTTTGGACGGATTCTCCAAACCTACGGTGGGGAACCGTTGAGTCTAACCATCACCGGCCACAGTCTGGGGGCGGCATTGGCCACGCTCACGGCGTATGACATCAAGGTTGCCTTCCCCAGATTGCCGCTAGTGACGGTCATTTCATTCGGCGGCCCTCGCGTTGGTAACCGTAGTTTCCGACAGCGCCTTGAGAAGCAAGGGACCAAGGTCTTACGTATAGTTAACTCCGATGATGTCATAACAAAATTGCCTGGCTTTGTTTTTGATGACATGGACAAAACTAGTGCTGACGTGGCGAGCAATGGATGCTTCCACGTGGCGAGTTTTCCAAGTTGGATCCAAAAGCGGGCAGAGGAAGCACAGTGGGTGTACTCTGAGGTTGGAGAGGAGCTTCGCCTTTCTAGCAAGGATTCTCCGTACCTCAGGGGAGTCAATGTTGCCACGTGTCACGATTTGAACACATATTTACACCTCGTCGATGGCTTTGTCAGCTCCAGGTGTCCTTTTAGATCCACAGCGAAAAGGTTCACTCAGCGGTGACTATGCAGTGAATGTGGACCATACTAGAAAATAGAATGCAAAATCGATAAAATTAAAGAAAAGGAACCAAGAAAATTTGTTACATGTAATTATCTGTAAATCGACGTTTGATGTGATAGCTTTCATATTCCATCCATGACTTCAATTTTTGGAATAGATGATTCAATGACTTCATTCTTGAGATTCTTATGATTGACCCGTACATGCATTTTATAGCCAGCAAACTTCTTATAACAATTGATTGCAAATTACTCTAGTTTGGTACTATAGAAGGTAATGCTTTCCATTAATATGTCATATTTGAGTAGGGATTCATTTATATCCATGTAAGTCATTTTTTGCTTATATTCGTTCAACGTCGACGATTTTATTTTAATCAAACTGTATAAACTATTAGAAAAGTTAAAACCACAATAACTATTGGATAAAAATAAAATCAAAGACTCACCGAAAAATGCGGTGTAAATGAATCATTTGTCATCATATTATATATATATATATATATATATATATATATATATATATATATATATATATATATAATATCTGGTGTAATAATCAACATAGCTTTAAAATATGAAAGAGTGATTCGCAATAAATTGGCTATGAGAAAAAAGAAAAAACCCGTATAAGCAATAAATGAAACGGTTTTTTTAAACCAAAGTTGTAAGTAAGCACAAAAAGGGTAACTAAGGCCCCATATATATATGGCCCCAGTTGGTCTATTTGGTAGCTCTTAATCGTGCTTGTTCACTTTCCACAATCGAGCTTGGCATTGTCCATATCAAGTTGCTAACGAAAGCTACTTCCAATATGTGAAGATTAATAATGCAAACATGTTTCCGTGTAAGGAAAACACTTGAATAATCTTTGCTAAGAAAACAAATACTCTTACCTATAAGGAAAGCAATGCACCAAAAAACATTCCCTAAAATTTTACAACATTGTGCGTTTTTCATTCGAGATACTTATTCAACCCTACACATTTAATTGTGTTGGATACTTCTTCGATATTTTCATCCCAATATCTTTGTTCATGATCATGCCATTGGCGCCATTAGTGACATACGTCTCAATCATGTCCAAAAAGAGGGACAAAATAATGTGTTGGATAATTTCATTTGGTCCTAGGTGAGATAGTTGTGACCTTGTTCTTAATTTTAGAAGATAATTTCCAGAATAAACAATGAACAAATGGAAATAAAAACTAGGATTAGAAACTCTAATATCCCTTTCGTGTATCTCAATTCATCCTTCTTTAGAGGCGGTGCGCAAGAAAAGATAGCAAGAACCGTGGCAATCAATGACTCTAACGGTTCATTTGGTAGTCAGGATAGGATAAGGATGGATAAGATATGAGAGCTGGATAAGGATATGATAGGATATGAGCATGATGAGTTCTTATCCTGTCCGATGTTTGATGCGCATCAGATAATGATAGGATATGATATAAAATATCCACAAATGATAAAATTATCCTTATATCAAAAGAGTTTAATTGCTATGCACTGACAGTGTAAAGTTTTTTACACTGTCAACCAATCACCAATTATGGTATGGATGACTATTAAGATAAAAGAAATATACAGACGTCGCAATTTTTAATTGGATGTCTGTGTAAAAAAGTTTTACACTGTCAGTGTACAGAAATTAAACTCTTATCAAAATTACATATTTTTTCAAAAATAAATTTTAATATTATGTGTTTTTTTTATACATTTAAATTAAAAAATATTTGGCAATATATATTTTCGGCTTTTTAATTATACATTAGTCCATTTTTTAAATTAAAAAAATTAACTTTTTTTCGCTTTTTATAAAAATTACTAATTAAACCATGTATTTTAATTAGTAATAAGTTTGACTAATTAGGTTTGAAACCATAATTAAATAATAACAATATGAAGGATAAGATATAAAATAGAAAACATTTTCTTATCCTATCATGTTGGTTCTAACCCAGCTCTACCCTCAGAATAGAATTATAACTAAGTAACAGGATATGATAAGCTAACAGAATAAACTTATCTTATCCTGCTGGTTCACTAAACTACAGATTAAAGGATGACAGAATAGCTTCTTCTATCCTGTTTCTCTTATCCTGACCATCAAACGGGCCTAAAAGAATTTATGAATCAATTTAAGGAGTAAAAAATGATCATATGAATGGAATTCTAGCTAGTGCAATATGCAATGGTAAGTCAACGATCATATGCATTTCATATACGAAGAGAACTTGTAGTCAAAATGCGGTTGAAAATTGAGTTATGAAAGAAAATTAGTTTACCTTTCTTAACAAACCGATTGGATAGTACCGCCCTTTCGGTTTTGATAATAATTACATATCAAACCGCCCATTGGTTTAAGGAGAAAAAATGAAAACTTATAAAATCAAATTAACTTTCATTTCTGGTTAACTGTCAAAAATTACTGTAGATTTAGGTCCAAATTGCTTTCTAATATTTATTTATTTTTTGATAAATCAAAGTGTATTAAGAAGTACAAATAGTACTCCAACTCATGTAGATCAAATCCAATAGACCTACCATATACAACACCAATATTACAAGACCCATCCTGTACAACAAAGCCAAAACCTTAGTACTGGCAGCGAATTAAAATATATACCAAAAAACCAATGCACCAACCTGATATTAATAATGTAAAGACACAATTAAGCGTGTCTTCTATGCATAAATGAATCTCAAGACACAATTAGTAAACATCTTGTAATCTAGAGGTTCTAAAATGAGTTTAGTATAAAGTGAGTAAATAAGATGTATTTAACCTTAATTACTTAAGATGAATTGAGATCACAATACACTTTAACTAATTAATAATTGCTTCTAATTTATACTCAAATTCACTTTAGAGTATTTTCCCTATATAGGATAAATGTTCAGGTTGCAATCGTTAACACAAACATATGCATACTATATGATTCATTTTAAATCCTCTATTCAATTATCCTACTTACTAAATAAACAAATATTAAATACTTTTCATATTTTAAAGATTTTGATATATTACTTTTATTTATTATTTTCTTTATTTAATATTAAGAGAATTAATCTGAAGATTTTATACAAGGATATATATATATATAACAAAACTCCTAGTATAAATCACTACAAATATGTCTCTGATAATGTGACAAATTAGACTTTCCAGATAAGTAAGTTGCACGTCTGTGGAATATGCAAGAGATGCAACCTGAGGAAGCCAAGCAATATGATCAGCATGCCTATTAAGTTGTTTAAAACAAAAGAAAGTAAATATTTTGTACATTCATATAGATATTAAAGATTCATTAGGCGATGATAAATTTACTTTAAATCAAATTAATTAATTACTTTTCATCAACAACTTAAAAATGCGCTTACTATTTAAACCCTTCCGTTTGTTGACTTTATTTCCTCTTTTTGCAAGTTTTGAAATATCATTGATACTCCAGTATGGTATATTAATTTGAACATACAACATACGTTCCATATCATTGATAATCCTATATATATATGGTATCTTAATCATTCATGTATAGTTTAATAGCTTATATTCACTCCTCACTCTTCTCAATTCTCACAATAAACCACTGCTCTCACTAGATAGGTTTCATAAATATATATATACCATAAAATTAATTAGAGATGTCTTGTACTATTGTTCTCAACTTCTCATTGTCGTTTTTCATGAAGTGACTTGATTTTTTTTTATCACATGGTGACTGATTTTTGACAATGAGAATATAATGTGCTCATTTTACATGAAAAGTTAATTGCACTTTCGTTGTCTGGGTTTCTTTTCCTGCTTTAGCTTCATTTTTTAACCCTTTTTTGTACATGATTTCTTTGTAGGATAATTTGCAATTCCAAAATACTATCAAAAGTTCCAAGGGAGTGATAAGGTGGTCAAAGTGGTTTGAGGTGTGAGATAAAAAAAATGAAAGATATAAGGTGTTGGATTCAATTTTCACCCCACTAACATAATAAAACTAACAGCTAATTAACATTTACCTATAAAAAAAAAAAGCTATCAAAAGTTCTGGAAAATTATATCATATGGCAATATTTCAAACCAAAAATAGTGTTACCTGGATAACTTTTTGGCCTAATTACCTATAGGTTTTGAATTTAATGCTTCTAATAGATAATAGAAGTTACAATCGGTGGGTGGATTCCTACCTAAGTGGGACCCACAAGGTAAAAATAAAAAGATAAAAATAAAATAAAAGAAGAAAGAAAAAAAAAAAGGGGGAATTGGAAAAGTCAAAACAAATAAAAGAAAGAGGCTTCAGGCAGTGTGTCTCGCCTAAGTGAAAAAGAGAGAAAGATAGCAACAGTGAGAGAGGAGAAACGGCGCCAGTGAGAAGAAGAAAATAGCAGGGATTTTGTGCTCTTCATCCTACGGGTAAACTACTTCAATTCTTGATGAAATTTTAATATATTGTTCTTGGTGTTGTAATTTGTTGTTTTGCCTTCTCTTTCATTAGTTTATGATACTCATTTTTATGGAGTTTCTCACTTGTTGCTGGTTGTATTCATTTATTGGGTGATGTATTATTAATTTGGTATTTTCTAGTGTTGGTAGAAAAATCCTGTGTACTCATTAATATTTTTAGTGAAAATTTTTGCTGAATTTTATTCCGTGATTTTTATCCCTATTTTAGGAAGTTTTTCACTTTAAAAAAAATGATGATTATCTCTAATTTTTTCCGTTCACCGATCGTATTGGAGACTAACGGAAATATGGAATTAAGGAAATGCATGCTCTTCTGTTTTGGGAGAACCCATCATACAAGGATTCATCATCTATGGCTGTGGGGTCCACTAATTGAACTGTATTGTTTTTTAGTGAATAAAAGAATTGTATTTTTCTCTCGCCAAATGATCATATATTCTCTTCTTCTAAAATCAGAGAGAATCCAGGAAATAATAACAAAACAGGATATGACTCAGTTGTTAAAATCATTCTACTCCTTGTGATGCCAAAATGTTGTTAATTAGCGTTTGTTTAAGACACTTAGTCAAGTAAATTAAATATAAGGCGTGTGCACATTGATTTCTTCTTCCATCCAGAAGAATACATATTTAAGCAAAAAATAATTTATACGAATACAATGTTTTTGATAGACACATAAATAGTTATGTGTGGGATTTACATAAAATTTATTATAAATCTCACACATGCGCTATGAATCTACCTACACCTACCACAGAGCCAGTGCCAGCGCAAATACGTCTAATGTTTATGTTTTCAAAATTTTAACCGCAAAAGAATACTAACATTTTCAGGTCTTCTTGTGGTATATATTAATTATGGATATAGCTTGTCTAAAGTGAATTTGAATATAAAGTGAAAAAATAAAGATATATTAATCCATAATTAATTAAAGTGAATTGAGATTTCATTATATTTTAACAATCAAATATAAATATACTTTTATTTATCACTTTACATTCGAGCACACTTTAAAGAAGTTTAATCCATTAATCATAAAAGTAAATGGAACTGTTTAGCCTCATGAGCTACAAATTTTTTTGGCGGCTTTTCATGGCCATGGCTTGCTTTTGGCTTTAGACCAATAGGCTTGTGATACACTTTTACTATGATAGACATTTGGAGGTTTAAACCTCTGTCTCTTGTTAGGGCCAAAAATTGAAAAGGATAAAAAAGACGCATATGAGATGGTCTAATAACACGATTTTTCTTATCTAAACCAAGTACAACAAATGGGTCCAAAAGAAAGATATAAGATGCATGATTGGCTAAATCACTCAAGAAGTTGGCCCCTGCCATTTCATATATCTTCACTAGACAGTGGTATTTGGGTGTCTGGGTTTGGCGCATGCATGAGGGGTTTTTGTCAATAAGTAAAACGTGAAACGGCCTAATTTGAAGTGAATAAAATGTAGTGTTATGTTGAGCACCTATTATAAGTTGAGAAAAGGGAAATTCCATGCAATCCATGTTTTTATCAATTCCTTTTAACAATTTCAATTTAAATTTATTTACACTCTGTACAAAAGAAAATGCAACAACGACAACAAGACCACTCAGTACAAATGCCAACGTTTTAGATTGTAAACAGATAATAAAATTTATTTTTTAAAAATGTATCACAATTCACAACTAAGGATGCTGTACGGTCATCATCCAAGGCTACTAACTTTCCATATTCCTAGCTGTTTATCATTTATAATTTTTTTTGTATATGGGATTTATATGAGCAATTATTTCTGGGAATTTCCATGGTGGATTATAATCACCTTCAAATTTGTCTTGTGACACATGTGACACGCGTGCTAATGGTACAACTTTTCAATTATTCTCCAAGCAAATAAAGCTGTAAATGTAATGATGAGTTACAATTTTAACCAAATTACTAAGATTTTCTTATATTTTTAAATATTAGTTTTGTAAGGAAACCTTTTGAAAGAAGAATTTCTCTTCTGCTAATCTCTCTTTCTTTCATGATTATCTCTAACGGTTTTACGTTTTTCTTTTACTGGATTGGTGTCACATTATTCGCAACAAGAATTTGTTAAAAATCTTTCACCGAATAGCATTATTCATTCTAAAAAAAAGAGAATATTTGTTCAATTATAGGAAATCATGAGTGGACTCGTTTGCAATTACATATGGCAATTTAAAATTTTAGAATACATATCGGATCAGATTGCATTTGCAGTATGCAATATATAACGTGTAATGTTTTGTTGATCCATCTGAATATATTGAGGCATGATCTGTTAATATCAGATGTCAAACTTTTTTTTTACATCAATTTTTAATTATTGATTTTGATTTGATCTAATGATCTAAACTTATCAACTTTATTAAAGGGAGAGAATAATTAAAAGTAACATATATGTGAAGAGAAAAAATAGAATGTATTTAATGAAGAAATATTATAAATATCTTGAATTTTATTAAAATTATAAATTATTTTGTTAAATAAAAATAGGTGGAAGAATATTTTACTAATGAAACGGATCTAATTTTTTTAATGACAATATTGTTTTCCTTAAAATTATAATATCTTGTTTTTTTATTAAAATATAGTATTTATATCCTTAAATTTTGTTAAAATTATAGTCTTTTTTGTGCTTTTCTTTTTATTTTTGGTGGTGTAAATTATAGTATTTATTTATTAAATAATTTATATTCTAATTTCTAGATATTTTTATATCATTTATTAAATATTTTTTGTAACTATTAAATATTAAATATTTTTTTTGACAAAAAAATATTAAGGGTGCGTTTGAAAGAGCTTATAGAAAGCTTATGAGAATAACTTATGGAATTAAACTTATACAAATAGTTTATGAAAATAGTTTTTGTTCTTTCCATAAGCTCTTTTTAGCTTATTTTTATAAGCTTGTAAGAGAAGCATATGAAAATAAACTGTTTTTAGCTTCTTTTAAAAAAACTTTATTGAATAAACGCTTAATTAAGTTGTTTATCCCAACGCACCCTAAATGTTTCAATATATTAAATATTTTCATTTTTTTGGTAAACTTTCATTTTTAATTTTTTTCAGATTATTTTTATTATTAAAATACTTTTATTAATTTTTATTTTTATTATATCAACATTAATTTTATTATTTATCAAGTTAAAAATAATGCATAAAAAATATAAAATGTAGCAAATATTATTAAATTTGTAATTTTTAAACAATCAATTACAAAATTAATTGCTATGTTAGTCACGTGATACTTTTACAAAAAAATGTAGATATTTTTATATTTATTGCATATTATTTTGTAAATTATAAATAAAGTTGTAACTTATTTCACAAAAAATGCACATTGTTTTACTAAAATTTTTATAATATTTTTTTTCAGTTAAAATTTAATAAAATTTGCTAATATTTTTACTCTTTATGCATTATTTTATAATTTGATAAATAATAAAATTAACTATATGTAGATATAATACAAATAAAAAATTAAAAATATCTTTTATTAATAAAAATAATAGTTATTATAAAACTTTTAGTAAAAAAATCTCCATTTTTTATTTTTTATGTATTTTTTTAACAAAAAAAATTGGACCATTTCTCAATTTGTGCGTGTCATCCTTGTGCAGGGGCCATGTTAATCTTCGCTGTATCGTTCCAATTTTATCGGATTTTCCCGAAGGGACTTGATTCATTATTTTTTATTTTCTAATAATAATAAATTAATTTTTAATGCATACAAATTTATTTATAAATAGTTGTTATAAAACTTTTAGTAAAAAGTCTACATTTTTTTTAAAATAACGTTGCACATTAAAAATTACATCTACATTTTTAATAAAATGTGCTTCTATCGAGTTCTAGTTATAAAATAAATACTATTTGTAAATTAAAACATAAAATTTTACAAAATAAATATTATAATTTTAATAAAGTTCAAGATACTTAAAATCTATCTATATTAAATACATGCTATTTTTTCTCTTATTTTTTAATCAATAAAATTGGTAAGTTTAAGCTTTAGATCAAATCAAAATTAATGGTTAAAAATTGATGTAAATGAAAAGTTTGACACTAAATCAGAAATTGATTGTGTTTTTTTCTTCTTTTCTTGATTTGCAGCGAACGAAGTGAAATGGGTGATAGCATAAGCTGCTCTATAAAATCCCACGCCCATAGACACGCAGGAGAAAAAAAAAAAAGTGTTCTCTGATTTTGTGAGTTTAAGTAGTGAGTAATTCTTAATTCTTATTTATTTATTTATTTAATTTATTTATTTATTCTCATTCTATGAGCTTCTGTTATTTTGTTTCCTCTGAATTTAATTAGTGAGTAATTCTTATTTTAACCGAATATTTATTTTGTAATGTGATTTGAACAGGGTACTGGTTTTGATGAAATTGGTTATTTTACTCCATTGCCCATAATCTGTTCGCTGAAAAACCTGAATGGTTAATCCTATGTGTAATCCTATGATATAACAGGTGTTTGATTTATTTTTTTTTTCTTTTAAATGGTTGAATTGGTGAGTAGTTTGGATTATAGCCCCTTTCTTGTTTTGAATGAATGAGTATGGTGGATAGTGAGTCTTTATATTGTTCAAGTATTCCCTATTAGTTATGTGCTTGATTTGTTAAGGTGTTTTATAACATGTTGGACTGTGTTTGAATTTGATAAATGCTAAATGCTTCCATGATAGTCCAACTAGGCCTCTTGCTTTATTGAGCCAGATTTTGCTTTGAATGCATAAGGGAATCTTTTCTCATTCAGGTTTCTCTATGTTGAAAGTATTCTTCAAAATTTGTTTCTATTGATTGTGGTTTGAAGATGTTGAAAGCAAATGAACACATGAACTAGTTGCAGGGGTTGATATTTTTCTTGAAATCATGAATCGTGACAGGAAAGTTCTTCTTTGGTCTCTTATGATGAAGTTTGCTCATAAAGTCTGAATAAAGGTGTAGAATTGTAGATTATGATGTCAACAAGGTTTGCTGTTTTTTAAAATTCTAATTTAAGAAAGGTTTGCACTATGGGCAGGATAAAATTCCAGGAAATTTGTTTGCATCTAGTACATATTGAATTTATCATGCAATAAATCTGACTTTGAAGGGGAATTTACAGCATGTTTTTCTCTGCTTTTTCTTTGCTAAAGGGCATTTGTCAATGAAATTCTTATATACTTTGATACCCTGTATTTTTTTGCAATCTTCTAAATTTAATTAAATAAAATTTTATTTTCTATCACCTTTGTATTGGGATTGTATAGTACTCAAGGATTTCTTTCATCAATATAGAGATATAATTTTATCCTCTAAATTAGCTATTGTTGAGATGAATTTTATTTTCTATCACATTTATGTTCTGAGAAGTATCTCTACTATTGATTTTAGATAATTTTCATAAATTTTAAGTAATTAATTTAAAATTAATGCCAAAAATCTATTCTAAAATATACTTGTATTTTCCGCATGAACATGCAATAATCTCTCCTCCCCGAGACTGACACGGTTCCTGCACCCAGGAGTTCCTTTGTGTGTAAATGTTTGTTTTCGAATTTGTTAGGCTTTAATTGAGATTCAGATATTTGAAGTTGTTCTTGTATTTTTTAATTTTGGGGCTGAGTAAATGAGTTCGAATTAGGTCTGATACTGAATTTTGTTATTTAAGCACTTACAAAATAGCAGCACTCACATTTATATTTAAATTTAATACGGTGCTCATCCAGACATCGTATTCTAAGTGTATAAAAAATATTTTTCTTTGACACTCGGGAGTATGATTATTTGTGGTTGAGTTCTTAAAGTTTTTTCTGATTATTATTATTAGCTTGTGCCCCCTTTTAATGGCGATGAATTTATTTATTTATTGATTTATTTACTGTTTGACTGGGCTCTTAGTTGATTGATTTTGTTGAAAATTTAGAGACAAAAAATTGAGTTTCTTGGCATATTTTAATAAGTTAATTTACTTGTTTGGATAGTGTTTTTCCTATTTGTTTATTTACCGTGCCTAATCATTTTATCTAGTTGTATTGGTATGCATTGATAATGTAAAGTTTTTGTATACTGTTAACCAATCAGAAATTATTACATTAGTAAAGATGATTGACTCTTATCCGAACTACCTTAAAAGTCATTCATATCTCTAATTGATTGATAATGTAAAAAACTTTATGCTGACAATGCATATCAATGAAATTCTTATATTTTACTTTAAATGTTTCTGTTTTATTTTTTTACTCAGACGCTAATCTTGTTTAGTAAAGTTGAAGAGTTTTTTTTAATTAATGTTCCTTCTAAATTGTATTAATGCTTGAACTTGTGAGTTTATTTTTTTTCATTTTGATTTTTGAAAAAGAGTTCTGTTTGGAAAGAGTGATTTTATATTTCGTTTTGGTCAGATTGAGCTCTATTTTTAATATTGTAGTGCTGATTCATTACTTGCTCACGACACTAAAATGACCTTTTATACCCTAAATTTCATGTCACTTTTACAATTTTTTGTTGTTGTTGCAGTTTTTGGAAAGCAAGCAATCGTATCACCGAGTGGCCAAGCATGGCTTCTCATGGTAGCGCCACCTACATGGTTTTCATTTTAACATTGTCTCTCTTATTTTATTTGACTTTAATTTTGATATAATGTCAATATAAAAATTTATATTGTCAACCAATTATACATCATCCGATTTATGATTTTTAAGGATAAAGTTTAATTGCTAAACACTGTCAGTGTGAAATTTTTTTATACTGTCAACCAATCACAAGTCATGATCAGAGTCAAACATTTTTAATGATGTGATAATTTTTGATTGGTTGACAGTATAAAAAATCTTAAGAAAATAAGTTTAATGATATGATTGACAATGTAAAAAACCGTTACATTGGTAGTGCGTTCCAATTAAATACTTTATTTATTAGCAAAGATTTAATTGCTATGCATTAACAGTGTAAAGTTTTTTTTACACTGTCAATCACTCAGACATTGCCACATTAGTAAAAATGATTGACTCTTATGTGAACGTGACAGTAAAGCCTCTTTTGTCAATCGGTGCATTTATGGAAGAGATAAATTTCTTCGCCTGTATTTCGGTGAAGTTGAAATTTGTGGCAAACCAAAGGAGTTTTACTCCTATAAATAGCAACCTCATTTGCACTTCTTAATCATCCCAACCAAGAGTGAGTGTGAGAGAAAAAATTCAGAGAAAGAGAGAGATAGTTTCTCCTGTGAGGTTTTTTCTTGTGTGTATTCTCCTATATTCAAGAGAGAGTGTTATTGTTCTCTCCTTGTATTTAGAGAGAGGTCTTGTAATCTCTTCCACATAGTGAAAATCTTCTACTATTGTCCCGTGGTTTTTCCCTTATCTGTTGAGGGTTTTCCACGTAAATATTATGTCTGTTCAGTTCCTCTTTTCTCATCTCTTATTTTAGCTGCGTGATATTATTCTGTTACTCTGGTACCCAATAGTGATATCAGAGCCATTTGTTCGTGGTCATTATTTCGCTGCGGCAAACTAATAAGGTGCCAGATTCATAAGAAAATTTTTAGTATGCTCTGTGGTTTCAGTATCATCTGATCTTCCACATCAGAAAAGAATTATTCTTGTTGCTGGAAATAAAGTGTGGTAGTGTGAAAGTGCATGTCGAGGAAAGTTCTGGCTAGGAAAGACTTGGTATTTAAGTGTGTCTATTAGTGATCCACCTCTCTTTCCTAGGAAATACCTGGTGTACTATTTATGGACTACGGTCACTATTCCAGTATATGGTATTGTTCATGGGAATAATTTGGTGTAAAACCATGGCAGCAAAATTTGAGATTGAGAAGTTCAATGGGAGTAATTTCTCCCTGTGGAAATTGAAGATAAGGGCAGTTCTGAGGAAGGATAATTTCCTAGATGCAATTGATGGTAGGCCCTCGGATATCACTGATCAAAAGTGGAAAGAGATGGATCCCAATGCAGTTGCCAATCTGCACCTAGCGATGGCAGACTTAGTATTGTCAAGTATTGCAGAAAAGAAGACTGCAAAGGAGATCTAGGATGCTCTTATTAAATTGTACGAGGTCAAATCTCTTCACACCAGAATATTCTTGAAGAGGAGACTCTACACTCTTCGAATGAGTGAATCCACATCGGTGACAGATCACATCAACACTCTAAATAGGCTATTTGCTCAGCTCACAGCGTCAGATTTTAAAATAGCAGAAAATGAACGTGCAGAACTTCTACTTCAGAGTTTACCAGATTCGTATGATCAACTCATCATCAACGTTACAAATAACAACGTTGCTGACTCTTTGCGCTTTGATGATGTTGCCGGTGCTATTCTTGAAGAAGAATCCAGGCGCAAGAATAAAGAAGAAAGGTTAGAAAGTTCAAAGCAAGCAGGGGCTTTAACGATGGCGAGAGGCAGATCAACGGAACGTGGCTCCAGTGGGAGTCAAAATCATGGTAGATCAAAATCTCGAAGAAAGAAGAATCTCAAATGCTATAATTGTGGCATGAGAGGGCCCTTGAAGAAGGAGTGTTGGCATAATAAGAAGAATGGAGAGAAAACTTCTCAAGCATCAACATCTCAAGGATGTGTTGCAAGTACCTTAGATGGTGGAGAAATCCTATATAGCGAAGCAGCAACCAGTTCTAAAGGCGGAAGACAACTCAATGATGTCTGGATAATGGATTCAGGTGCGACATGGCACATGACTCCACACCGAGATTGGTTATGTACTTATGAGCCTGTCTCGGAAGGATCTGTGTTCATGGGAAATGATCACGCCTTAGAAATTGCTAGAGTCAGTACTGTTAGATTAAAGATGCATGATGATACTGTTCGCAAAATTCAAGGGGTACAACATGTGAAGGGATTGAAGAAGAACTTATTGTCCGTTGGGCAATTGGATGACCTCGGGTGTAAGATCCACACTGAAGGTGGGATCTTAAAAGTAGTGAAAGGCAATCTTGTGGTAATGAAAGCAAAGAAGATCACAAGTAATCTATACATGCTTTTGGGAGATACGTTGCAAGAGGTAGATGCATCAGTTGCAGCAGCGAGCCACAAAGAAACAACGATGATGTGGCATCGCAAACTAGGCCATATGTCGGAACGTGGCTTGCAAGTCCTTGTGGAACGCAATCTCTTGCCCGGGCTCAAGACAGTAAATTTACCTTTCTATGAGCACTGTGTGATAAGTAAGCAGCATAGATTGAAGTTTGCTAGAGTAACTACTAAAAGCAAACACATATTGGACTTGATCCATTCTGATGTGTGGGAGTCACCAGAAATATCTCTGGGTGGAGCAAAGTATTTTGTGTCATTCATTGATGACTATTCCAGAAGATTTTGGGTGTACCCAATCAAGAAGAAGTCGGATGTGTTTCCAGTATTCAAGGAATTTAAAGCACAAGTGGAGCTTGAAACTGGCAAAAGAATCAAGTGCTTGAGGACAGACAATGGAGGAGAATATGTAGATGGCGATTTTCTGGCATTTTGCAAACAAGAGGGTATTGTAAGATAATTCGCAGTTGCACGTACACCTCAACAGAATGGTGTAGCAGAGCGGATAAATAGAACTCTTCTGGATAAAACAAGAGCTATGCTGAGAACAGCGGGAGTGGCCAAATCTTTCTGGGCAGAAGCAGTCAAAATCGCCTGTTACGTGATAAATCGATCACCATCAACAGCGATTGGTTTAAAGACACCATGGGAGATGTGGAATGGAAAGCCAGCTGATTATTCTTCTCTGCATGTGTTCGGATGTCCTGTGTACGTGATGTATAACTCCCAAGAAATAACAAAGTTGGATCCAAAATCCAGGAAATGTATATTCTTGGGGTATGCTGACAATGTCAAGGGGTATCGCCTATGGGATCCCACTGCCCATAAGGTTGTTGTTAGCAGGGATGTAGTCTTTGTACAAAATGAACTGCAAAGTGAGCAAAAAAATGATAGCACTACCAAAGAAACTACTGCAGTACAAATAGAAAGAAAGTCTGGAGAAGATGATTCTTCTGAGGCAGAACCAGTGCACGAGGACCGAGTACCAGATAAGGCTGATAATATAGAAGTTCGACAATCATCACGTCAGATCAGAATACCATCATGGCACTCAGACTATGTAATGGCAAGCCATGATGCATATTGTCTTTTAACAGAAGAAGGGGAGCCATCAACCTTTCAGGAGGCTGTAAGCAATTCAGAGGCTTCTCTGTGGATGACAGCAATGCAAGAAGAAATGGAAGCCTTACATAGAAACAAAACATGGGAACTTGTTGAAACTCCGAAGGGTCAGAAAGCCATCGGGAACAAATGGGTCTATAAGATCAAACAAGATGGCAATGATCAAGTAGAAAGGTATCGTGCAAGATTGGTGGTCAAAGGATATGCTCAGAAAGACGGTATTGATTTCAATGAGATATTCTCTCTAGTTGTTAGACTCACTACTATCAGAGTAGTCCTGGCTATGAGTGCTGCATTTGATTTACATCTTGAACAGTTAGATGTAAAGACTGCTTTTCTTCATGGAGAACTTGAAGAAGAAATTTATATGCTCCAACCGGAAGGCTTTAAAGAGCAAGGAAAAGAAAACTTGGTTTGTAGGTTGACCAAATCTCTATACGGTCTAAAGCAGGCGCCAAGATGTTGGTACAAGAGATTTGATTCCTTCATAATTAGCCTTGAATACAACAGACTGAGTTCAGACCATAGTACATACTACAAGAGGTTTGATGATAATGATGTCATCATTTTGCTGTTGTATGTGGATGACATGTTGGTGGTAGGCCCCAACAAAGATCGAGTCCAAGAATTGAAGGCACAGTTGGCCTGGGAGTTTTATATGAAGGACTTGGGACCAGCAAACAAGATTTTAGGGATGCAAATTCATCGAGACAGAAAAGATAGGAAGGTTTGGCTTTCTCAAAAAAATTATCTAAGGAAGGTCTTGCGGCGCTTCAACATGCAAGACTGTAAGCCAATATCTACCCCACTTCTTGTCAGTTATAAATTATCCTCAGGTATGAGTCCTAGCAGCGAAGCAGAGAGGATGGAAATGTCTCGAGTACCGTATGCATCAGTGGTGGGAAGCCTTATGTATGCCATGATATGTATAAGACTGGACATTGCACAAGCAATGGGAATGGTTAGTCGATTTATGGCAGATCCTGGTAGAGTGCATTGGAATACTATTAAGAGGATCCTAAGATACATCAAAGGAACCTCAAGTGTTGCATTATGTTATGGAGGATCAGAATTCGTTGTCAGAGGTTATGTCGACTCAGATTTTGCAGGTGATCTTGATAAGAGAAAATCTACTACTGAGTATGTGTTTACACTTGCAGGAGGAGCGGTAAGCTGGTTATCGAAATTACAAATTATTGTAGTACTATCTACTACAGAAGCTGAATACATGGCAGCTACGCAAGCATGCAAGGAAGCAATTTGGATTCAAAGGTTAATGGAAGAACTCGGGCACAGGCAGCAGCAAATTACTGTGTATTGTGACAGTCAGAGTGCCTTACACATTGCATGGAATCCAACCTTTCATTCCAGGACAAAGCACATAGGTGTTCAATATCACTTTGTTCGAGAAGTAGTAGAGGAAGGGAGTGTGGATATGCAAAAGATTCACACCAAAGACAACCTAGCAGATGTTGTGACGAAGCCAATCAATGCCGACAAGTTTACATGGTGTCGATCCTCCTATGGCCTATCAGAAACGTAAGCAACAAGGAGCTGGCAAGGTAGAAAGTTTTTGAAAGCTCACAAAAGTGACTTTAAGTGGGAGATTGTGAACGTGATAGTAAAGCCACTTTTGTCAATCAGTGCATTTATGGAAGAGATAAATTTCTTCACCTGTATTTCGGTGAAGTTGAAATTTGTGGCAAACCAAGGGAGTTTTACTCCTATAACTAGCAACCTCATTTGCACTTCTTAATCATCCCAACCAAGAGTGAGTGTGAGAGAAAAAATTCAGAGGGAGAGAGATAGTTTCTTCTGTGAGGTTTTTCCTTGTGTGTATTCTCCTATATTCAAGAGAGAGTGTTATTGTTCTC
Organism: Ammopiptanthus mongolicus; assembly: GCA_039655645.1. Lineage (NCBI taxonomy): Eukaryota > Viridiplantae > Streptophyta > Magnoliopsida > Fabales > Fabaceae > Ammopiptanthus > Ammopiptanthus mongolicus. Next base: position 83,404,499 of record CM077346.1, on the reverse strand, counting down.
TCCTTGTATTTAGAGAGAGGTCTTGTAATCTCTTCCACATAGTGAAAATCTTCTACTATTGTCCCATGGTTTTTTCTTTATCTGTTGAGGGTTTTCCACGTAAATATTGTGTGTGTTCAGTTCCTTTTTTCTCATCTCTTATTTTAGCTGCGTGATATTATTCTGTTACTCTGGTACCCAACATCTTATCCTAATTATCTTACAATTCATTCAAATCATGATTTCTAATTGGTTGACAATGTAAAAAACTTTACGCTGACAATGCATAACAATTCAACTCTATTAGCAAATATGTTTTCTTTGACAAGAGCAAGTTGATGTGTAACTGATACATTAATTTGGTTGTAATTTCATCGTTTGAATTTCCTACTTTTGAAAGGAATGTTTGCTTAAAATTGATACTTCGGGTGGATGGGTACAGTCCGTGACTAAAGCTTTTGCTTGCTTTCAAGGTATTTCGGATCATTTTTTACCCAAAATTTCTTAAAGAGATTTCAAGTGTTTTGAATTTGTGGTTTGCTAATTTTTTTGGGGTCATATGAACGTCCATTTTGCTGGTAAAGTTAATATTAGTGCATAGTTTGTCCCTGTTACATTAAAAAGAGATTGTTCATAACAAACTTTACTACTATCAGTTTTGACAATTGTACCGGAAGTTTCACGACTTTCTCTTAATTGATATCACATGTGGTGCCTTTTGCTTCAAACAAATTCGTACCAAAAAAATTCTTAAAAGAGATTGTACCCAACAATGATTGATTAGAACTTTGCAATTTGTACCAACAAGTCCCAACATAGTTGGTTGCAGGGCAGTTCCTAAAATTTTGGGTGCCTTGTACGAACTATGAAATTTGTGCCCTATTTTTTTATAAGTCATATATATATATATATATATATATATATATATATATATATATAGATTATCAAATGCATATAACTTTTAAAATAAAAGAGGTACAAAAAAATAATTATTAATTATTTTAATATAATCTCAAGTGAAATAAAATATCATAGAAGAAAACTTAAAGATTACATCAACATTGAAAAGCTCAAACCAATCCAAAACTATAATAGAATTATTACAAAAGTAGAGTTATACATGTATCTATTAACCCGAACATGTAGCAATCTGAATAGCATCCCACACCAACAACATCATTCACTGATAGCACGGAATCACAAGGGCTAAAGAAAGAAAGTGATGCCTTCCTAATCTTTGAATATCATCCTCCTTGCATTTTTTGCTGCAAAATTATTAATAATCTATTCATAATCAAGATTCTTTAAACAATCATTTTTAATAGAAATCAAGGCAAGGCTATTTAATCTACTTTGCGACATTATAGATCGCAAATAAGATTTTAGCAATTTCAATTTTGAAAAACTCTTATCAGCAGATGTAATGGTAACTGGAATAGTTAATATTATTCTATAAGCTATGCATGAATTTGGAAAACAATTAAATGTCTGTTAATTATATAATTTTTTATTTTTAAAAAAGATATATATATATATATATATATATATATATATATATATATATACTAAGTAAAAAAAAAAAAAATTTGGTGCACCCTAAAAAATGGGGCCCTATGCGGTCGCACATCTCGCACACCCTCATGCCACCCCTGGTTGATTGATAGCTGTATTATTAGGGATTTAAATCAGATATCTCGCATATATTTGGATAACAAATTCACTTTCATGAAAAATGTAAAATAAAATACACCTTATAGGAGAAGTTTCCATTAAATTTCCTGTTCTGTTCTATATTATAGAAAATTTCCTTTACACCCAACTTTATCATTAATTTATAATTGTTCAAACCTGCTTTTTATCTCTTTGTTCTTAATTAGTAATTAGTAATATTAATCATATATTGTTCACCATACTATAGTTTTTCTTTATTCCTTTACCTTTTGTTACATTTTCAATAGATTCAAAAGACTATCCCTAATCTCATCATGTTTTTTTTTGCTAGACCTGGCTTTCGAGCTTAATGCATCCTCTGGATACATTTATGTTGTAGCTAAAACAAGACCAGAAATAATTTTGATGCAGCTAAAGAAAGCTGGCAAACATGCTACTGTTCTTTGGGTTCGTAGTCTTCCGAGACATGTTCAACCCCAAGCTCACCTTAATCATTGGAAAGGATATGATCCTTTTTCTCATGTAAAAAATCCTTATGAAACTTATAATCAACTCAATCTTCCTTACTATTCTTCATATATCACGGATCATTTGCCACAAGGTGCTATTAACCATATGCAACATGCTCTTGAACATGAACCTAGTGGACACTGTGAAAGGAGAAGCTCAGGTCCTTCACATCATCACCACTGTCCAGTGCATTCACACCATCACCACACTCCACCACAGAATACTTTACCTCCCTTCATGCAGTCAGTAGCCAATGATCAAGCAATCAACCAACCCTCTTCTGACAAACCTTCTTACCGTAAAGGAAGTTTAGTTAAAGTTTTTGGGAAGTTTTGTTCGTCATGCTTGTGCTTATGTTCCAGAAAGTAATGAGGTGCTTTGCAAACTTGGACTTTTTAAATAGTAAGTTCACTATTTAAGTTTAGAAACTCTTATTATGGTGATAATGCAGTGTTTAGATTTTTTTCCCCATTATTCTTTTGTGATTATGAGCTTAGAATTCGGTTAATTATTCAAAGAATTTCAAGATACAATACTTCCTTTAATCTAATCATGTTTTTAGCCATGCTATCTCTTGTTAATTTGTTTCCATTTGTGATTGTCTTAATTGCATTGTTGAAACTTTACATCATGGGGATTAAGAACGGCCATGATCTAGATCTATTGTACCAGCATTCTGGAATGTTACTAGCTTTGAGATGCATGATAATGATTTTCCTTTTCTGACATGATAATGTTTCATTGTTTCCTATTCCTAATACCCTTTGTGTAGTACTTTTCTCTCATTGATTGGATCACACAGATATCTATTTGAATATTGCAATATGAGAATTTTGAATAACGTCAAAGGCTTATATAAGTTTGAGGATGTGTTGGCTTGGCTCACATGGTGAAAGATGGCCGAGAGTTTTATTATATAATAACTGAAGCTGTTACAAGAAAGGGTGGTTTTATGGTGCACCTATGTACCTTAAAGATAAATAATTTGGACCTTCCACCTTGCATGTTATAATGTCTTTATAATACACTCCTCTACACATGAACATTTTTTATATTCATTTATTATTTATAATTATTATTATATGTAAATATAAATATTAAAAAATTATTAATTCTTTCTCCTCCCTTCTCTGCGAAATCTAAGGAGGTGTTCTTTGTTGTATACGAAAAGGACCAAGAGGCTGACGAATTGAGAGTACTGGTGTTGGATATTATTTGAGGCTCTTAATCTAGTTCTCCTCCCATGGCAGCGCACCCATATGGTAATCCTAGCGCCATAACCAAAGTTACCGCGAAGCCACAGTTCCAGATTTACTATTTCGTGCAAAAAAAAAAAAAATCAAACAAAAAAGTGGAAGAACGAAAATTCAAAAGAGAGAAAGAGTGGAAGACAATATCCACATTTGTAAATTCATACAAATTAAATCCGTAGATTTCTCATAGAAGAGAAGAGAGAGAGAATGAAGATATATATATATATATATATATATATATATAATGTTCATGTACATGTGGGTGTATTATAAAAACATGATAACATGCAAGATAGATGGTTCATATTGTTTATATTTAAGGTACATAGGTGCCCCACCTTTTAGAAGGGTGCACCATAAAACCACCCTACAAGAAAATAGGAATATAAGGGCTTGTTTAGGTAAACGGCTTAATTAAGCGCTAATAGGATAAACGTTTATCATATAAGCACTTATGTATAAGCTATTTCTATAATCAAAGAGCTAGAAAATATAGTCAAACTGTTTTCATATAAGTTATAAGCTGTTTTCATAAGCTTTCCTGAAGAGCTTATTAAAATAAGCTGAAAACAACTTATGAAAATGTCATAAGCTGTTTCCATAAGTTCTCCCAAACACTATGACAAATACTTATGCTAGTAGATAAGCCCAAATAAGCCGTGTAAGTCAATCCAAACAGGCCGTAAGTATAAAGCTTCTGTTGTTAATATAAGGATAAATCTACTTCACTTTCACCCTCTTCAAGCCATGCAAAGTAGGAGTTTGGTAATAGTTAATGTTGGGTTTACTCTTTTTATTTTTATGACAATCCCATATGGGTTTTTGCCAAAATAGTTGATGTTGCGCGTGCTAACTCTGGTATATACACAAACCTTTGTTGACAAAAACCTCCATCAGTGCAATTTTTTTATTTATTATTTCAACTTTCAATTCCAACTTTGGTTACCTCTTTGGCATTGGTGACTTAGTTTTGTGAATTGTATGTTGCCGAGACTAATTGTGATTTTTTATTAATTTTTAGTCACTTAATTACTATGTGTTTTTGTTGTTGGTTTGATTGCATTGGGTGGTACTGTGGAAGTAATAAGATGTTAGATTAATTATATAGAAACTTTGTGAATTTTTCGGTTACAACATGTCTCAAGTTGGTGGGTCAGGAACTTAAGTACTCACGCTGCCACCTCTAATGGCAGAAAAAATGCTCTAGAAATGGGACATAGGATGGAAACATGGGAAACTGTCTGTTTGGTTTAAAGGAAACTCAATGGAAAGAAAAAGAGGGGATCAAAAAAGAGAAGAAAAAGGAGCTTTCCTTCTTTTGGTTTCCTGACGAAAAGGGGAGGAAAGAAGTAAATTAAGGGGGCCCACGTCCAATTTTGTTTCGGCACTAAATAGAAAGAAAAGGAAGGAAAGGGACGAGTTTTGATGAAAAAGACCTTAATGTCCTTGATCCATTTCTGAAGCTCTCTTAACCAGATCCACCACCAAGCTTCTTCACAATCCACCTAAACAGTCACGACACAACAACCTCCTCCAAATCGTCACTGCTCAAACTGCCGACGGGCTTCGTTGTAGTCGCCCAGATCGTGCGTGTTTCCAACTTGTTCAGGCGTTTCTGTCGCCGTTCACGGTCGAGCCCAGACCCTGCCAAGAGACACCGCGTCGCACTGCCTGTCGCCGTCAAAGCTGCACAACCGTTTTCCCGTCACATCACGCACCAACCGTCGTCGTCATCACGAACTACAGCCCCCACTGTGTGTTGCCCGTCCAATCGCTTCCCAACCATCACTGTTCGCCGCATTCCCAATCACCGCCTCTCTGTAAAGTTGCAGCTCAGACCCCATTGTGCATTTCCCTAATTTGTTTGCAGCTCAGCACCCCCTTGAAGATTATATTATTAAAGAGTAAATGCTCATTTAAGTCTCCAAAAAATTTTTGAGGTACCACTTTTCGTCCCTGAGAAAAAAAAATCACTGAACAGTCCCCCGAGAATGACAAAAGAGGGACATATTAGTCCTTCCATTTATTTCCATCCTGAACATGTCATTAGAGTGCTTATGTGTAGGGTTGGGCATGGGTACGGGTCGACCCGCGAACCCGGTGTACCCAATCCAACCCAACCCACAAATACTGGGTTGGTTCGGGTCATTGGGTTGGGTTGGTTTCTAAATAAGGGGACTCATAGCTTATGGGTTGGGTGCTGGGTCCAAAGATTGTAAACCCACTCAACCCAACCCAACCCACATATTGAGAGGAATATTATAAGCCCGGCTATTGGAGCGTGGAGTGACTTTTCTATCTTGAATTTGATGACTCTTCTTTAATACTCAGCCGCCTAAATTGGAGTGACTATTTTTTGGTTACATGAGCAGAAATAGTTTGTAGACATGCAGAAATAGCTGGAAGACATAATCAGTGAAATTATTTAGGAATTGTTTGAAGACATTATTATTTTTTTATTTCACTTGTTTGTTTAATTTTGATGGATATTGTGTTCCAAATTGAAGTTGTATGCTTTATTTTGTATTTGGAAGTTCAAATTAATGCATTGGTAATATTTTTCTTCCCTACTTTTCCCCATTATTTGCTTTTGATAAAAACAAAATAATTTATTACCAAACCCGGTCACCTGACCCAAACCAACCCATATGAGGTTGGGTTGGGTTACATGAAAATTTTCGAAGAAACCGATCCAACCCAACCCATATTTATTTGATTGGGTTGGGTCTTTAAATGCACCAAAACCCACCCAACCCGACCCATGCCCACCCCTACTTATGTGTATCGTTAGTATGCCAGGTGCCCAAATAATAGTCCTTACATCTATAATAGACCATAAGAATAATTATGCATTGACCCAATTAAGTTCCTAACTATTATTTAAGTAACCCAATTTAGTGCCTAACAATTTCTATCGTGGGACTCCTGAGTCCCTATATATTACAAGCAACACACCACATGCACCAGATACACCACACAAGATGCACCAACACACCACTTAATTTTGTGAATTTTATGTTACCGAGACTAATTGTGATCTTTGTTTTTAGTTTTGGTTTGATTGTATTGGGTGAATGGGTGGTACTGTGGAAGTAATAAAATATTAGATTAATTATATAAGGTGTGTTCGGAAGAGCTTATAAAAATAACTTATGAAATTAAACTTATACAAATAGTTTATGGAAATAGTGTATATTCTTTCCATAAGCTCTTTTTTAGCTTATTTCCATAAACTTGTCAGATAAGCTTATCAAAATAAACTATTTTGAGCTTATGTAAAAAAGAGCTTATTAAATAAGAGCTTAATTAAGCTGTTTACCCAAACATACCCATACAAAACTTGTGAAACTTTCAGTTACAACGTGTCTCAAGTTGGCGGGTCGGGAACTTCAAGTACGCATGCTGCCGCCCTAGGTTGCACGGATACGGGTACGGTACCAGTATGGGATATGACAATTTCCAAAAAACCAAGGTACGGGTACGTCAATATAAATTTTAAAATATATAATAATACATAACAAAATTGCATAAAAGATTAAAAGACGCGTATTTATGCATAACATATAATATAAAAGGAGCTTAAATTGTTCAACATGGGAAAACATCTAACAATAAAAAACTACGATATTGAAATCGTTCAACATTACAAGATCTAATCATGAAAATGAAAATTATACTCTAACTGTTTCAATTTCGTTATGCGATTTATTATGTGATTCACAGATTCAGCTTCATAGTGTGTCTAGGAAGAAAAAAAAACAAAGAAAAAAAATCCTAAAATCCCGGCCCAGAATGGCATAGTTTTGGAATGAGCCACACTCAAGATGTACCCAACCGTATCCGGTCCATGTACCAAAAATAAAAATAAGTTAACAAGTATCCAATAAGTACGCATGTACCCAACAAGTACCAATATCCGGTACGGGTATGTCACCATTTTTGGAGTACCCATGTTTCAGAGTTGCCGCCTCTAAAGGCAGAAAAAATGCTCTAGAAATAGGATATAGGATGGAAAATGGGAAAGATGTTTAGGGAAAAGGGTAGAAAAGTGAAATGCAATTACTGTTCAATAACTTTTAATGGAGAAATTTTTAGATTCAAGCATCACCTAACGGGAAGTATAGTAGATTCTCAACCTTGTGCCATTATACCAAAAGAAGTGAAGGCTCTAATAGTCATAGTGTGGTGGCATATACTAAAGGAGCATCAAAAAGAGAAGAAAGACACTTGATGTTGAGAATGATATTATGAAGAAGAAAGAGATACAAAAAACAGAAAAAGGAAGGTACCTTGGCTTGTTCTACATAAGGAAAAGGTAGGGGGTTCATGTTCAAGCAACAATCAACTAAATGATGAAGACTTAAAAGGAACAACTCGGTCAACTAGTTGCTATATTTTTTGACACAGATGCAATTGCATTCAATCCTATTAAAAATCTAGAGTTTACGAAGATGTGTGAGATGATTAGGAGATATGAGATTGGTTATAAACCTCATTCTTATTGTGAGATTACAAAAAAACACTTCAAACAATCAGTGGCGAGTGTTGATTTAATGCTTAAAGAGTATAAGAAGGAATGAAAGAGAGCTAGTTGTTCAATCATGTTTGATGGATGGACAGATAAAAAAAAAAGGTGTTCAAATTGTAATTTGTTGGTGAACACTCCTAAAAGTAACAATTTTCCTCTACATCTCCAAAACATCCGACAAAGTTTTGAAGATATTGAATGATGTTGTGACTTTTGTAGGAGCAGAAAATGTTGTCCAAGTAGGTTTTGACAATGTTACAAACTGTACAAAGCAATTGCACAGAAGTTGATGCAGACAAGGGAGCACTTGTATTGGATTCCATGTGTTGCTCATTGCATTGATTTGATCTTGGAGGACTTTGAAAAATAGTTAAAGGTGCATCAAGAAAGGAAGAAAGATCACCAATCTACATCTCTAGAAAAAAGATGCTCATTAATTAGCATGTTTGACAAGATCATGACAAGTGTCTGATCGTTTCAAGCATAAAATAATAGGAATCGAGTATTGTTCTCAGGGATTGATTGCCAAATACCAATACACAAACTCAACAACTGTTTAAACTAACAATTTTGTTCAAAGGGATCCAATTAAGATAAAGTAAAGCAATTAAAGTATAGAAAGCAACTAACATTTTTTGCATTTTTTATTGAAGCAAATGAATAAACACATGGTGGGATAAAGAGGGTGATAAAAAGTTTAGGGATCCAACTTCATCCAATTATGAATCTGGGTTTTTCATAGACAAAGAAATCTTTGAATTGCCAAGATCCTAATCCCAATTCTCTTGTTGAATACTAAATTCTCATACTTGGTTCTAAACTAAACTTCTTTGGTAAAACAACCCAACCAACTCCTACCAACTAGACTAATTCCACAGGCCAAGTTAATGAAGGAAGATGATTAAGATCAATGAAATTTTAAACACAACCACACATTAATCAAGCTATCTATCCTCAGATTAACCAAACCGATGGCAATAATTGCAAGAGACATACTCAAAAATTCACCATTCCTAACATAGATGAGCCCTCAATACACATGAATGATGGAAGAGGATCTCCTATCCCATTTTGGTGTACCACATCATGTCCCAACTAATAATATCTTGCCATGTATTCTACTTTTTTAATATTAAATAAAATTTTAATTTACATGACTAAATATTATTAGTTGGGACATAGTGTGGTACACCAAAATGATACAGGAGATCCTCATCCATGAATGATAGCCAAACACCCAATGGCATATACATCAACAACACAACTTGTTCATAGAACAACTAAGAAATCATTAAAACATCATCATAAATGGATTACGTTATCACCCTAGCTAAAAGATGAATGACTTGGTTTATGCGATGTACAACATGAAGTTGAAAAGTAAAGAAACTAGAAGGTATTGTCTTTGATGAAATCCATTATGATGATGAATGGATAACGGGAACAGGAAATGCTTCTAGTGCAGTTGTTCAACCTCTTAGTGTTAGGGATGAAGCTGATCTTTTGCCTATCAATGAGATTGATTATCCTAACCTTACGAATGGCGTTGAACAAATAGGCAGGGAGTTCAAGCAAATGCAAATTTAATTATATAGTTGGACTTCAGAATGCAGTCCTTGATGCAATTGAGGAAGTGATAGATAAAGAACTAGTGCCCACTTCGAAGCCCAATTCTTCCCACTTAGCATCCATTCAAAATTCGAGCTATTCACCAAAGTGTAGGGTGTCTTGGGGCTTTGTAACACTAAAAATAATCACCTCCGGCCATAGCACATCTACAGCTAAAGTTATACCCCTAAAAACCAAGAGAAGGTCAGACAATCCAAATCTCAAAAGTTAAGCAATTATTAACACAAAAGCGCAATTAAGCCCCATACTGCAAAACATGGCCAAACCTCTCAATCAAGCTTAATTGAAGTCCAAATAAGTAAGCATATTGAGTTATCAGGTACCTTATACATACGAGTATAAATAGGTTAAATAGCTCGTCAGGACCTTACGGTCCGAATTATTTAACAAAAAGGTCAGGTCAAAACTTTTAAAAAATCCATATAGCTAAAGAGGTCAGTTTAAGGCTTTTAAAAAAGTGCGTTGCTATGGTATCCTTGGAAAGTAAAGGGTTTGGGTATCCTATGTTCAATCAGAATACGTCATCTCAATTAATTGAGTCATGTCAATATCACATGGGACTAAGTTCTCACCATCTGATTGTTCCACATAGGTAACCATCGAATCTTTCTTTAAAAAATCCACAGCCACACACACACATAATGTAATTTAATATATTATAATACTATAATATATAATTTTTGGTAATTTGAAGGTAAACATCTATTGGTCTATTTAAAGGTAGAGACCTATTTGCATATTTATTCCCACCCAGAGTCGGCCCTAGCCCAAAATCACTAGGGCTTTAGGCCTAAAAAAATTTTATTTACTACTTATTTGTTTTAGGCCTTAGAAACAACTCAAAAGTCTCTTCCAAACCCCCTTTCCCTTCTTCACGTCACGTGTTTAAACAAAGAAACGGAAAAGTCTCTCCCACTATCACTCTTGTGTCTTCTCTTTCACTCTGACTCTTTATCTCTGCAAGTGCAGGACGCCAAGACTGCAACTGTGCTCTAGTGCAGCAGTGCTCTGACTCTCTCTGTTAGAATATTGCTAACACTCTCAGTCTCTCTCACGGTGGTCGGTGGACCGTGGACCCGGCGGAGGCGCTGCCGGAGGCTGCGGCCTCTCCGTTGCGGCCTCTCGCCATGCCCCTTTCCCCTGACTCTGCGTCTCTGCGCGACCGCGCCTTGCATGCGGGCCTCTGACCCTCTCTCTTTCTCTCTCAGACTCAGTGTCTCAGTCTAAGTCTTGAGTCTTCCATTGCGGAAGAAGAAGAAATCAAGAAAAAGAGAAAATAATTGAAAAGGTAATTATGTTACCACTATTATGTTATGTGTATTTTAATTCTTGATATAAAATAACAATTAACTATTATTTTCTCCTTCTATTGCAGAATTTTTTTTGTACCTGTTCCAGTGTTGCATTTGGCTCAACAAGCATCCATATTTTTTATGCATCCAGAGAATCAGTTCTATTATCTTAACTTTTTTAGTTTAATTGATTTTTGTGAAACATTCATAATCCATTGCTTTTATTATAAAATATATAAATGCCAATTCAAAAATTTGAATTTGGTTATTCGAAACTAAAAAAAAAAGAAAAGAGTTGATGCTTTAATTGAATCATAAAAAGGGGCCATAGATAAATTTTTCAAGAAAAGTAATTAAATGAAACTATAGTTGATTACTCGTTGAACGAACAAATTAATAATTAATAATGTAGATATAGATGAAGATGAAAATGGAGAAGAAGTATTAGTTAATGAACAAGAAATAAAAATTAATAAATTAGAAGAGTCGACTACTAAAAATATATATGATCCAAGTCAATGGACAAATATTGATACAAGTTTGAGAGATTTATAAGTGGAAAAATGTCCTATTAAAGTTACCAATATAGATTTTCCTAAGGATGAATTTTCAAGATACTTTTTTTCATCACTTTACATTCAAAAGTTGACCAACGGTGAAAAACGTAAAAGAAGATGGCTGATTTATTCTTAAGATTTGGATAAAGTATTTTGTTTTTGTTACAAATTGTTTAATGCCCTTCCTAGTACAAGTAATTTAGCTAAAGAAGGCAGGATGAATTGGAGAAATATTAGTACTAAGTTGAAGAATCATGAGATAAGTAATGAGAACATTGCTAACATGAGTTCATGGATTGATTTAGAAAAGAGATTGTCAAAAAATAAAACAATTGACAAACATGTTCAAGGACAAATAAATAAAGATAGGGAACATTGGAGAAATGTATTACGCATAATAATTGTAGTTACTAAAACTCTTGGAAAAAATAATTTAGCCTTTCGTGAAATAAACGAAAATATTTGTCAAGAAAGTAATGGAAATTTTTTATGTCTAATTGAAATGATTGCAGAATTTGATCCTATAATGCAAGAACACATTCGTCGAATTAAAGATAATAAAATTCATAACCATTACCTTGGACATAAAATACAAATGAATTGATAAATTTTCTAGCAAATGAAATTAAAACAAAAAGTATAAAAAAATTATGAACACAAAATATTTTTCAATCGTACTTGATTAATGTACTCCTAATATAAGTCATCAAGAGCAAATGTCTATTGTATTATAATGTGTGGATATTTCTTCAAACCCAATTCAAATTTTTGAATATTTTTTTGAATTTTTAAAAGTAGATGATACAACCGGAAAAAGGTCTTTTTGATGCTATTATGAATGAAGTAAATATTATTGGACTCGATATTAGTAAACTAAGAGGACAAGGTTATGATAATGGGTCTAATATGAAAGGAAAACATCAAGGTGTGCAAAAAAAGGTTTTTAGATATTAATCCTAGATCATTTTATATTCCATGTGGTCGTCATAGTCTAAATTTGATACTATGTTTTATGGCTAATTGTTATACTAAAGCTACATCTTTTTTGGAGTGCTACAACGTATATACCCTATTTTCTTCTTCTACTAAAAGATGGAAAATTCAACAAGATCATATCTCTAGCCTAACTGTTAAATCATTGTCACAAACACGTTGGGAAAGTCGTATTGAAAGTGTAATAAGAGATGTTTTATTGAAATTAAGTGAAGTTAATGACGAACCTGAAATAAAAAGTGAAGCTGAATGCTTAGCAACTTATAAGCTTGAAAATTTTTAGTTTTTATTAGGCATGACTATTTGGTATGAGATATAGTTTGCGGTATACTCAGTTAGTAAAAATTTGCTATAAAAGGATATGCGTATCGATGTTGCTATAGAACAATTGAAAGGTCTTATTTCAATTTTTTGAAAAATATAGGGAAGATGGATTTGAAAATACTATAATTTCTGCCTAAGAAATTGCTATAGAAATGGAAATAGAGCTTAAGTTTTGTGAAAAACGTACTATTTGTAGAAAGAAACACTTTGATGAGATTATTGACAATGAAGTTGTAAAATCTCCTGAAGATCATTTAAAATTGATTACTTCGTGTACATAATAGATAAAGCAACCACTTCATTTCAAAGTAGATTTGAACAATTTAAAATGTATCAAGATATTTTTGGTTTTCTATTTAGCATTGAGAAATTAAGGTCATTGGATAATGAAAATTTAAATGATGATTGTTTTAACCTTGAACGTTCATTAAAACATAATGGCAACTTGGATATTGTTGGATTAGATTTATTTACAGAACTAAATTTTTTAAGAGAAATTATATAAGTGGAAAATGATACACCAATTGACATACGTAATTATATAAGAAGACTTGATTCTTTTCCAAATACATATATTGCTTATAGAATAATGTTAACGATTCCCGTAACTGTTGCTTCGACAGAAAGAAGTTTTTCAAAATCAAAATTAATAAAATCTTATCTATGATCAAGAATGTCTCAACAAAGATTAAATGGATTGGATTTATTATCAATTGAAAATGAAATTTTAAATAAAATCGATTATAATGATATAATAAATGGTTTTGCATCCCAAAAATCACGAAAGATGAATTTTAAATAAAAATTTAATAATTGTAATAAAATATTTTTATTTATTTTACAAAGGTTTCATCATAAAGTTCGCTTTAGGCCTAAATATGTGTTGGGCCGGTCCTGTTCCCACCCGTACTAATACATGATGTCTCAATGAATGAAAAAACAATTTGTATTAAAATAACATAATAACATAAAGGTAGATACAGATTAATCTCTTTTTTTGACAGGATACAGATTAATCTTCTTCACTTTAAAGTCTCATTAATTCAAATAATGCGTGTATATGTTTATTTTAGTATCATTTGGTTGAAGTATTTGCAAATTATAGTTTAATAAATAAAATTTTATAAATTTATAAATTTAATATCTGAAGTGAGATTTATTTTAAATTTTGAAAAAATTATAATATTAAAAAGAGCAAGACATTGTAACAACGAAAAATATTACGACACATTAGGTTTCATAAATTTAAAATATTATTTTTGTATTCATTAGTACACAAATATTTTTTAACTTGGCCAAATGAATAAAAATATATTTTACTCAATTATTTTAATGGAAATTTGGATTTTAATACAATTCAATAATATTGATTGATCAATGTAACCCTTGTTATTTTTTGGGTTAATACTTGTTATCACTCTAAACATGTGTTTAGGTGTAAACATTTAGCATGCCAAACACGTAATTTTTGCAAAAAAGTTTAATCCCTGCAAATTTCACCGTTCGTTATTAACCAAACAAACATAACATTAAAAGTTCCAAACTAAGTTATTAACAAACGAAAAAAGCAACGTGAATTCAGAGGTTATGCATATCAAATAGGTAGTTGGTTGTGACAAAACAGAGAGCAGGGACGGTAGGATTCTGCCGTAAACACGTGGTTTTTAGGAAAGATAAATGGTCGGTGGTCTCCTAATTAATTAAGAGCACAATTCAGTCTTAAGCATTGATCATATTGTTCATATTTGTTTTCACCCATTAACGTCAAAATTTCATATATATTTTCCATTCAAAAAATATTTAGTGTCTCTTCTCTCTACAATGATATATATATATATATATATATATATATATATACGGGGAACTTATTTGACAATGACAACCAACAGAAGACTATAATGATGGTTCGGGAAGAACGATACTCGTTTATACTTATGAGACGGTTATATAATTAGAGTGGTCATATTGCTAACTATTTGTCTAAGCAATCCCTTCATGAGCTTTGTGATATTTTAACTGAAAATAGACGATTTTTGATACTTATCATGTAAGTGTAGAAGAGTATATTGTATTACAATTGTTGATTCTTGTTTTAGCTCATGGTCAAAAAACAGGATGAAGTATTTTATGTATAATTGGTGAATATATTAAACTATAAATCCAGGCTAGCTCCTTCCCAAAAGTTGGTCTTAGGGATCTATTTAATATTAAGAGAATGTAAAATGAAATAGTAGATAATTATCTAGCAAGGTTTCAACAAATTAGGAGTAGATGTTTTACTTCTACCCCAAAGCAGAGATTATCATATAAGAAAAAGTTAGTAAACCAGCATTTAATTGATCTTGCCCAACTTGGTGAGAAATTTAGGCAAACAAAAATAACTAAAAGCTGAAAAGGCTCAAAAGCATAAAAGATTCCTTAATGATGATGAAGATAGAAAAGATGAATTCAAAGTACACATTTTTGAGCTTCAGAACAGTCATCCTTATATTTGTCGGGCATTAAAGCCCACAAAAGCTAAGGAGAAAATGAACTATATCAATAGGAACGAGACAACTCTTTCTTAAGGTCTCATTGTTAACCCACTTATAATTATTAGCGTTACAGTATAAGGTAGCGATATAAATATGCGAAAATATTAAAACATACAATACATACTGATATCATAATAAAAGTATACATACATAATAATACTGGCTCCTTCAGTAGAGCCTACAACAACTGATACCAAATAAACAAACTTCAGAGTACGCAGCAAATAAAACTGAAAGCATAGTAGCTGAAATAAAAAATACAGATGACTCAGTCTCCCGTACTGGCCATAACAACTATAACTACCAACCCCCAACGTCTAAGGTCCTCCAGCACCGGGATCAAGGGCTCTCTCGCCAGCATCTGGTTCCACGGGTATACCATCAATCTCCTCTGAAAATCCTCAACGGGATCTTCTCGTACAGTCGAGAATAAAGAGAATATGACATAAAAAATACAGGGGATAAGAAACAGTAATGTATATAGATAGCAACACACCGAATCACAACAGTGACAACCAAACAACTTCCCGGTAATTTTTCCCTTAACTACTGTCTCTCACACTCATGCAGCTAACGACTATATGGACGCGATCATGACGCGACATCCCCAACGGATCAAGGTGTCCCAATCATCACTATGGCACCCCTCATAAGGTAAGGTTCGGTATAAAGCCCGCAGGCCCAACTTGTCTCATGGATACGACATATTCCCCCACTAGCAGGCCAGGTCGGAATATTCGCCCGTCAACAACGCAACTTATGATAGCGACATGTTTCCCCCGCCCGCAGGGTAGGTCGGAGCATTCGCCCGTTTGTTAACAACTCAACTTTCGATAACGACATATCCCCCGCCCGCAGGCTAGGTCGAGATATTCGCCCGTCCGTCTACAATTCGACTAACGGGTACGACCATCTCCCCGCAGGTAAGATCGGAATCGCCCCTACGCCAAACTAATCGGTACGACCATCTCCCCGCAGGTAATATCGAAATCGCCCGTATGCCAACATAGTGATGAATAACAACTATGCAACATGAATCTCACTGACTCATCTCAGGATCAACACTTAGTGCCTCAACCACTACTTATATACAACCACGACCAACTTTCATCCGGCTTAACCGAGTATCAACTCACATCACAACAACAACAGATCAACTATATCACTAGGTTGAGCACTACGACATATATATAACCTCGACTTTCTCACCACACATTCATCACCCAATTTATCAGAAATCACTGCCTAGTTCTACTCAGACATCAGCAGTCACAACAGACATCAACAACAGCCAGAATATATATTCAAAAGTAAAATCAACTTACAACTAAATAACATTTAATCAATTATAGCATATAATAGACATCATACACATATCACATATAATATATCAAATATCCAATCACAGCACAAACAACCTCAATATGCAGTAAAATCAACCTAACGATCAGACAACCTCTAGTAGGGTTTGGGTCACCCTACGCATATCAATATATATTATTTAAAGCTTGCCTCCCCGACGATATTGTGATTCTTTTCCCCACCTTAGTGATTTTCCCGAGAGATTCCGAATGCGGCTCCGCAACATTCAATCGAGTGCGCGATCGAACGTTCGAGTCCTGTCAGATTCTATACAGTAAAACACAACCATAAGTCAAAACAGTTAAATCAAAAACTACCTAATCTTTAGGATTAGCTACTACCCCTATTTAATTAATTAGGCTAGGGATGTCTAAAAATTCCCAACTCTTGGGTCAACGATCCTTAGGTATCCCTAAACATAATCAATAAAGGCATTTACTCAAAAAGTATAGATTTCTCTTATTGCACTACCCCTAGGGTTCGGCCCTATTGAATGAAAAATATGAAAAATAGCTAGGGAGCTCCAAAAATTCTCATTTCTTGGATAACACCATAACTAAGTGTGATATCCCCAGATATCAACTCAAAACATCAAAAACCAACCAAAAACCCTACTCTACACAATAGGGGGTTTCGGCCCCTCTATGGTTAAATACCCTAGAGAGATTTCTTGGCTCTAAGCTCTTGGAACATACAAGTATGTCATGAACCTAGGCCATAGAAACTGGTTTGGTATCAAAATGATTTTTCTACAATTTTCTAGAGATTTTTGAAGTTTAGATCTATAAATTGATATTCATGAAAATCAACAGAGAAAATAAAGATTGAGAGCTCAAAGATGAAATCTATACCTCCTAGATGATAGAGGAGGATGAGAGGAGCAACTTTGCTTCACAAATTGGGTTGAAAAAGCTTGTGGAAGTTGAGTGAAAATGAAGTTAAAAATGGAGGAAGAAAAGAGAAGAAGAAGAAGAAGAAGAAGAAGAAGAAGAAGAAGCAGCAGCAACTGGCCAGCGAGTGAGGGGGGAGAAAAAGGTGAGTGGGTGAGAGAATTTTAGATATTTAACAA
This sequence comes from Ammopiptanthus mongolicus, assembly GCA_039655645.1. Lineage (NCBI taxonomy): Eukaryota > Viridiplantae > Streptophyta > Magnoliopsida > Fabales > Fabaceae > Ammopiptanthus > Ammopiptanthus mongolicus. Next base: position 83,386,798 of record CM077346.1, on the reverse strand, counting down.
GACTTAAGGGTTAAGAAAGGTAAAAAGGGTAATTAGTTAAAACTAACCAAGGGCAATTTGGTCAATTCACATCCCGAAATTTCGAAAATCCTCACGACACTGGTAGGAGTCCCCAAATGATTTAACATAGCCCTGGTATGAAAATCATTGGCTCAATGTTCTCGAAAAACCCTAAAACAGCTCGAATCGTCTACCTGATCGATTTTCGGCCCGAATATAAAATATTATTTATATTTTTGGATGTCAGGACACATTTTAGCAAATAGGTAGAGGATTGAATTCTAAGACTAATGGTTCTGACCGTTAGTCAAAATGAGGTCTTAATAGTAGAAAAACAACAGAGAAAATCAACAGAGAAAATAAAGATTGAGAGCTCAAAGATGAAATCTATACCTCCTAGGTGATAGAGGAGGATGAGAGGAGCAACTTTGCTTCACAAATTGGGTTGAAAAAGCTTGTGGAAGTTGAGTGAAAATGAAGTTGAAAATGGAGGAAGAAAAGAGAAATGGAAGAGAAGAAGAAAGAAGGAAGAAGAAGAAGAAGCAGCAGCTGGCCAGCGAGTGAGGGGGGAGAAAAAGGTGAGGGGGTGAGAGAATTTTAGATATTTAAGAAGACTTAAGGGTTAAGAAAGGTAAAAGGGTAATTAGTTAAAACTAACCAAGGGCAATTTGGTCAATTCACATCCCGACATTTCGAAAATTCTCACGACACTGGTAGGAGTCCCCAAATGATTTAACATAGCCCTGGCATGGAAATCATTGGCTCAAGGTTCTCGAAAAACCCTAAGACAGCTCGAATCGTCTACCTGATCGATTTTCGGCCCGAATATAAAATATTGTTTATATTTTTGGACGTCAGGACACATTTTAGCAAATAGGTAGAGGATTGAATTTTAAGACTAATGGTTCTGACCGTTAGTCAAAATGAGGTCTTGATAGTAGAAAAACACTATCATCCGAAAAAACATAGATCGGGCTTCGTTTGAGTTTTCGGCCCAAAACTTAACCATAGCCTCCTACGATGGTGTAGAGCGTGACTATGACCTCGGAATAATTTATTTAATTTTCTAGACCCTCCAATAAAATACAATTACTTAAATATTGATTAATTAAAAGAATAAGAAAATCAGGGTGTATGTCGGAGAAGGGTAGGAGCCAGCACACATAAGGTTCCATATGTCAGGCGGAGTACTTTGAACGTCTGGTACATTCATACTTTATTTCTTATGCAATACCTATATTGTTCTATAATTTTTTAATTAATGTTAGCTTATAATTTATGCTTGTATTACAGCGTAGGGAGAGAGCGGGACCAGTGCCCATTAACAAGCTCCATCGCCACACTCATACCAGGAAGGGTACTAGCAAGTATATGTAGATGAGCGCTCTAGGCGCACTCTAGTAATACCCCTTTTATTTATAGTTTTATAATGTATCATTTTATTATATATTATAAATGCACTGATTTGTTTGATTATGCATAATAAGAGGAGTTCCAGGAGAAGATATATCAGGCATCAGCCTCTTCCTCCACCCCACTTGACCCCGAGGAGAAGGAGCGGCTTGCGCTGCATGTTTGGGCGGAAGTTGTTAGCGGCAAGAAGAAGGTTCGTCTGTACGGTGCATAAGACCTTTCCGGCAACCATTAGATAACGGTCTTCGCGCTTGGATCTCAGTGCTGGAGGATCCAGCAACAAAGGATGTCGCGGCACTTAGGAGTCTGCGGAGATCGGCCGAGTCCGAGCGGCGTGCCGAGGAGTGTGAGCGGCATATCATCGTCAGATGGAGGCGATGATGCAGCAAGTGCTACAAACCTTATCCATGTTGCAGCAGCAGTCCCTGCATCCTGGTCAGCCTACCCGTTGCACCGGGGAAAACGATGAGGACTCATTCAATCATCTTATCTCATCCCCTTCTTATTACGATAAGGATTATTAGGTTTTTATGTTAATTATTTTATTTATATTTCTATGTATTGTAAAACATATACTATATATCATTTGGGTATAATTTTAGTTTCTTTGATGTTATCTTTAATTTTATTATGTGATATTTAGTAAATTCATATTTGAAAATAATTAATAAGAAATATAAGTATTTAATAAATATAAAATATAATAAAATATTAATTAATTATAAATAAATAATTAAAATTACTATTTTAAATAAATAAATTAGTGTTACCGATGACCTTAGTCGTCGGTAATTGGTTTAGGTACTTACCAACGGGCAGACCCATCGGTACTTGGTGTAGATACTTACCGATGAGTTTAGGCGTCGGTACACTGTGTAGGTAGTTACCGATGGCCTCACAGTCGGTAATAGGTGTAAGTCCTACCCTAATGTCGACAGCTTTGCACGTCGAAACGTTCCGACGGCTTTTTGTGCAAGTCCATCAGTATGCGTTACTGAGATTCTTTTCGACGAATTTTTGGTCGTCGGTCGTCCGTTAGAAATGGTGCATTACCGACGGCTTTTTGTCATTACCGAAGACCTAAAAACTTTAATGGACGAATGGATGAAGTTTGCCGACAAGTCGAAACCGGACATGAAGGTTAATACAGATCTGTTTTAGGCTGGTATTTCTCATGTCGACCAGTAGGTTCTTCTCAATATTGGTATGATCCATATAAGGAATTTGCATGTGTTTGATATCGACATAAAGAGTATAATGGACAGTTACCCAAAGTCTGGGGAGTCTCTTGAATCTTTCATTGAGATGAAAAAAAGCAAAGGCAGAGTGAGGTTATGTCCAAGATGCAACACAATATATGATGAGCTTGCTGGAAGGAAAGTTACAGAGGAGCAAGTGAGCAATCCATAAGTTAAAAGAAAGTTTCTCGACAAGAAAAAGCAGAACCCTCAGAAGCCTTCTTACACACCAAGACCAATGCGGCTTAATGTGAATGGTTGGTTGGTTGAATTGCCAAGGGAATCCGTCGGAAGCATTGGGTCTTCTAGGGAATTCACTAGGATGACTAAGACCATGGTGCCACTTGCCAATGTCGATGTTGATAGGTGGGTTAGAAATTCTGCAATTACTTGCCATCCTCAAATTCGACAGGTAATGGCTTCCAGGAGGAATTAATTTCAACTGGATCGACCATCCTGGAACGAGGATTACAAGTGTAGACGAATAAGTCGAAAAAGAACTATGATTGGCCAAGATGTATTAGGGCCACCAAGACCTTATCCTTTGTTGAAATGTCAATAGATAAGACTACAGAGGATGAGGCTGGCTTAGAAGAGGATCAATTTAACTAAGGGACTGGTGATTAGAGAGCAGCGTAAGGTCGAAGCAAGGCCAACGCTAGTTCAGGAGCAGGATGATAGAAATCTGGAAAGCATTGTCAGGAGGGAAACTATGAATCATAGGGAGCAGCTCCGGTTAGGACAACAATATTAGTGGTTCGATGACCTGATGTAACTAAGCAAGCCTAACTAAAGAAGCTTAAGGAAATAAAGAAGGGAAACAAAGTCATGAGGGCCAATCTTGACAAAAAGGATCAAAAGGATTTGGCTAGAAATAAAGCAGAAAAAATGATTGGCAAAATCAGAGAGACTGGACAATCAAGTCGAGTCAAGTTTGAGAATAAGAAGGAAGTGGTTAAAGGTTTGTCGTGTGAAGAAATCATGAAGATATCGAATGATCCAGACTAGGATGTTGAATGGAAAAGAGACATGTTGAGGAAAATTCGTGAAGGCATAAGGGTAGTGGAATTTAAGCTTAGTTGTTATGCGATCGACATGGACTTGCCTGCCGACGGAGTCATTGGTGCCCTAATGATCCAGATGACAAATTGGGTTTCTATGAGGAAGAACAGTTCGACCTCAACTTCAATCTGGAAAAAGAATTAGATCATATAATCACTGCTATGGATGTCGGCCTACCTACAGAAGCTCCGATAGAAATGATCGGTCGAAGCCTGATTGTCCAGAAAGTGATGAGGATAAGCTGAGTGACATGGACGTCATATTGAAGGCTATGAATGTTAATTTGATCTCAGTATTACAAACAAAGTATAAAGGTTATCATGAGATCCGTAATGTTGAGGAAAATGAAGAGGACTTAGAAGACCTCTATGAAGACTGGTTATTCTTTGAAGAAATAATAATAGTCTTTGACAACTCATAGCAGTTTGAGCAGCTGACAGAGGAATAGAGAGCCCATTTATGTCCTTTGCACATTAAAGCCCTGTTGGAAGGTAGACTGACATATAGAGTGTTGGTCAATAGGGGAGCAACAATCAATTTGATCCCCAAGGCATTGTTCAAGAAGTTGGACAAGGATGAGGTTGATTTGATACCCACTAACATGATTGTCACTAATTTTAGTTGCAAGACATCTTCTTTGGATGGAGTACTAATGTTAAATGTCCAAGTGGGCACAATGGATCGATCAACCTTGTTGGTTGTAGTCCCGACAAAGGCAAGCTATAACCTTGTGTTGGGCAGGGATTGGATTCATGCAATCGGAGCAATCATGTCAATTGTACACCTGAAGTTGATTTTGTTGAAAGCGAGTGAACAAGTTGAGATTATAGAAGCTGATGACACCCATGTTATTTGCAGCAGTTGCACACTGACTTTAAGGTTTACAAACCAAATATCAAGCATATAATTGTCAGTGACGAGGAGATCGACAAAAATATTTTGGAGGTTTGCTTGATGGATCAATTTGGGATCCATTTGGTGACAAAGGTCGACGATGCTTATCTAGGAACCAGTGATGTGTATTGAAGGCCAATTGGCCTAAATTTCGGCATACGTGGCAAACAAGGTTGTGTACACCACTGAAGGTGTTCATGAATATGTTATAGACGATGGCCTTTTGGGTTTTGAAAAGGGGCATGAAGAAAATCAAAGTGTCGAAGTGGAAGATCCATTAGAAAAGGTGAACTTGGGCACAAAAGAAAACAAAAGGATGATGTGAACATTCGCAAGTGTGCGGTTTCACCGTCAAGTAATTAAAAGATCGAACCTTAGGGACCGTGATTATGACTAAAAAAGGTCATAATTGAATATGCCCAATGGATAATCGATTATGCTTTTTCAAAAATTGATATTTGAAAACATAACGATCAATTTTATTTTAATATAACTTGTAATCAATTATATAATTGAAAAAGATGATTTTTCAAGGTAATGTGTTTCAAGAAAACAGTTTAAATATTTTTCTCAAAACCGTTTATGTGAGAAAAATCGTAATTTTAGTTTCAAAATATTTGAGTTGTTTATCACTATTATCTTTTTTTGATCATGCGGAAAGAAAGTTTATCACTATTATCTACCCTACCTTTATAATATATACTAAGACCTAGACAAACACAACCTTTGTAGTCTCTTCGGTCTTTGGATCATGTTCATCCTCTTGGCATTTTTGTGTGTCTTGATACTTTGATGTTTTGCCTTTGAGGAAACCTTTTGCCAATCATCAATTTTTTTGCGACAACCTGTTCAAGGTATACGACTACAATTTTTGAAGGTTATCAAATTTAGGAATAAGAAAGGGAACATGTATGGGCTTGGTCCGTTGGGCGATGAGCTCCTGCCCTCATTGTCTAGTTTACCTATTAGGTCTAGTCGATCTGACACGCCTATCGACGATCTAGAGCAGATAGACTAAATAATGGAGACGATCACAAAACTAAACAATAAGCTCGCCGCTTGATGTAGGTAGAGATTGCTGAGCTGAGGTAGCATAAACATGACTAGGATATGAAGTTTGATCATATATTCTGTGTCCCAAAGATCCAACCTCTTGTTGGTCCACCATCTCCTCCATCACCATCATAAGACGATGACACCAACGACACCGACCCACCATTTGACCCACAACCCCAATCACATCCTTTTTTATTTATTTTCATTTTCATTTAATTTATGTATTTTTCAACTGTATAACAGATTATATTTTATTAATAAAATACACATTTTATTATTTTATTTGTCTTATAATTTTTACATTTTAATTTTTTATTAATAATACAAATCTGAAAAAATACTTAAAGTTAGTGACTTAAATAGTGAATTATATTTCAGTCGTGAAGTTGGTTAACCATAATATTTTAGCGACCTAAATAGCGATAAAATTAGTTAGCAATAACTTTAGCGATCAAACCATCAGTGGTTAAATTTGGTCTAGGATGTACTATTTAGCAACCGAATTAATGATTGTTGGGTTAGCGATCGCTTGGTTAGTGACTGAGTTAGCGATCTCTGATTTGGTCGTTAACTCGATCTCCATGAACCATGTGACCAAGGGCTTAGAGACCATGATTTGTCACTTAGCGACTGGATACGACGGTCGCTATTTAGCAACCAACATAGAAATTCAGTTTCTAACTATTTAACGATTAGTCGTTTGGCATCTGCGTTTTGACGGTCGTTAAATTGTTTAACGACTAATTTTTCAGTACTTAATGCTTTATTTCTTGTATGTTTATTTATTCTAGAGACTTGAGGATTCGGCAATAGATTGTGGAGTTAATGTGTCAAGCATAACATAAAATCCAACGTATCGTGTTTCTTTTTTTCTTTTTTTGATATAAAATCCATTTTAATTAATAATTGTGATATAAGTATTTTAAATATTTATTTTTAAAAAATAATTTATGAAGATTATTTTACTTCTTAATGAACCTAATAAATTTATATGGTTCAAATCAAAGACGTAGAAAAAAAAAAGGAATGCATTTATTAATTAAGATATCATTAATTGAAAATTCAAAACTTTAAATGAGATTTTTTTTTAATGAAAGAGGGAATTTTATAAAGTAGAATCTTAAAGTAGATCAGATATTGAACAGAAAAAAGAAAAATTAAGGCGCGCTAATGATTATAATGCGATTAAGATTAGTTAATATCTAAGGTTCTTCAATAAGACGGTAGGCCGTCTCACATTTATTAATTAAGATATCATTAATTGAAAATTCAAAACTTTAAATGGGATTTTTTGTAATGAAAGAGGGAATTTTATAAAGTAGATCGGATATTAAACAGGAAAAAAGAGAAATTATTAATAATGGTATATAAATTCATTCTAATTAACAATTGTAATATGAATATTTAAGCTTTTATTTTTCAGTCTTTTCTCTTAATTAAGATTAATGTATAAATTCATATGGTTCAATTCAAAAGCTTGGAAGCATAATTGAACCAAGCCTCTTGGTCCAGTGGTTGTAAGGCCTGCCCTGGGACACTCTAGGGGTCGACTTGGTTTGCGACCGGGTTCGATTCCTGTGGTGTTAAAATAATGCTTGGCCAGCGGAAGCTACGCCCCGCGAAAAGTGATTAGTCCTTCGTTGACCACGTTGGGATACACTAGGTCAAGGACCAACAAAAAAAAGGCTAGGAAGCACAATTGAGGGTTTTTGAGACTCCTCCCCCGGTTTACATAACATCCTCTTCGAAGATGCCTGGATTGTTGTTATGAGGGTGTAACCCTTTTTTCTTTTTCTCTTGCTTTTTTCGTCTCTTTGCTGTTTGGTTGCCGTCTACTACCAAAAAAAATATCATTAATTGATTATATTATTTTTAAGTTTGATTTTTTAAAATTAAGGAGGAAATTTTTTAAATTAGAATCTCACATTTGTAATAGGAGATTAAATAGAAAAACAAAAAATATTAATAATGGTATATAAAATCCATTCTAATTAATAATTTTAATATGTGTATTTTTTTATGAAAGAGGGAATTTTATAAATATGAATATTAAATTAGATAGGATATTAAATATGAAAAAATAAAATTTATTAACATTGGTATATAAATCCATTCTAATTAATAATTGTAATATAAATTTTTAATTTTTTCAGTCTTTTCCCTTATTGAGATTAGTGTATAAATTCACATGGTTCAATTCAAAGACTTGGAAAAAAGGAAACAATTTATAAATAAAAATATATTAATTGATTATATTATTTTTAAAACTGATTTTTTAAAATTTAAGAGAGAATTTTTTTAATTAGAATCTGACTTTTGTAATAGGAGATTAAATAAAAAATAATTTTAATAATGGTATAAAAAAAATCATTCTAATTAATAATTTTAATATATGTATTTCAAATATTTATTTTTAATACTTTTTATTTATTAAGATTAATTTATTTCTTAATTAACCCAATAAATTAATTCCGTTCAAATCAAAGACTTGGTGAAAAATGGAAAACACTTATAAATTAAAATATCATTAATTCTAGAAATAAATGTATAACTTTGTGGTTAATAATCTGTATTGGATGGTTGACAGGTTATCTCTTAACCATGAATGTACCCATTAAATGACCTTTAACCATCCGATATATATGATTAACCACAAATATATACGTCATTAATCATGTTAAAAAATAACGTAAGAAAGTAGTGTGAAAATATAGGGATTGATAATAAAGTTAACAAGATTTTGAAAAATATAGATATGATTTGCTCTATAAAATGTTTCAATGACTCTCATCAATTGACAAACCTGAACAATGACCAAGCATGGTTCTATTGTCTTTTGTGTCTCTTTCATTCTAGCATGTATATTTTTCTCAAAGTGTGATGCTATAGTTGATATTCCAAAACTTCATATTGTGTACATGGGCACACTTCCAAAAACACCATATTCTCCAACCTCTCACCATCTTAGCATGATGCAACAAGTCGTTGAGAGCACTAATGCAACAAATTTATTAATTCATAGTTACAAGAGAAGTCTCAATGGTTTTGCTGCCATGCTCACCGATCAACAAAAGAAAATGCTAACTCAGATGGAAGGTGTAGTCTCAGTTTTCCCAAGCAAAAATCTTCAAACACATACAACACGATCATGGGACTTCATGGGGTTTCCCGAGTCAGTCAAACGAAGACATGCTATCGAGAGTGATGTTGTAGTTGGAGTTATTGACACCGGAATCTGGCCAGAATCAGACAGTTTCAGAGATCAAAGTTTTGGCCCTCTTCCAAAAAAGTGGAAGGGTGCTTGTGCTGGTGGCAAGAATTTCACTTGCAACAAGAAGATTATTGGAGCAAGGTTTTATGTAGAAGAGTCTGCTAGAGACACAAATGGCCATGGAACCCATACTGCATCAATAGCTGCTGGAAACATTGTCCATGATGCAAGCTTTTATGGTCTTGCAAAAGGTACTGCAAGAGGGGGAGTTCCATCAGCAAGAATTTCTATATATAAAGTATGTAATTCAGGTGGATGTCAAAATGCTGATATCTTGGCTGCTTTTGATGATGCTATAGCAGATGGAGTTGACATCATTTCTATTTCACTAGGAGGTTTGGGACAAATGAACTTCTTTGAAGATTCTATTGCAATTGGTTCTTTCCATGCAATGGCAAGAGGGATACTTACACTGAACTCTGCAGGCAATAGTGGCCCTGATCCAAGCACTGTTTCAAGTGTTGCACCATGGATGCTTACGGTAGCAGCAAGTACCATAGATCGACAATTCATTGACAAGGTAGTTTTGGGAAATGGAAAAACACTAACCGGGAAATCAATAAACTCTTTCACATCAAAGGGAACTAAATTTCCCATCGCTCAGAAAAATGGTGATGAAATGACTTGTCCAGGACAAGATACCTGTCGGTGTTTAGATAGTCATTTGGTGAAAGGAAGGATAGTTTTATGTGGTCAAAGTAACGTAGATTATGCGGCTGAAAAAGGACAAGTTGGTGCAATCACGCAGGAATTTAGTGAAGGTGATCCAGCCTACGTTACTCCATTACCTTCATTGGATTTGTCTTCCCATGACTATGACCTTATCACATCCTACACAAATTCCACAAAAAATCCGGAAGCTGAAATACGAAAGAGTGAGACAATTGAAGATCATAGTGCCCCTATTGTCGTTGATTTTTCTTCGCGTGGTCCAAATATGATAGTTTCTGAAATTTTAAAACCTGATATAACTGCTCCAGGAGTAGATATCTTGGCTTCATTTTCACCAGCTGCTTCTCTCTCAGGTAGTCCTAATGACAAAAGATCTTCAAAATTTAACATATTATCAGGAACATCAATGTCATGCCCCCATGTTACCGGAATAGCTACATATGTAAAAACGTTTCATTTGGGTTGGTCACCGGCAGCCATCAAATCTGCTATTATGACATCAGCAAAACCCGTGAATGGTTCTAAGGATGGTATTGGTGAATATGCTTATGGATCCGGGCATGTCAATCCAGTTAAAGCTATTGATCCTGGACTTGTTTATGACATTTTCTATGAAGATTATTTGCAAATGTTCTGCAACTTGGGTTATGATAGCAAAAAAATCAAACAAATCTCTGGAAAAGATAACCCTTGCTCTCAAGCTCCTCATCGATCCTTGGTAAGGAATCTTAATTATCCTGCACTTGCCATTCATGTTCAGCCTATGTCATCTTTTAAGATCAAGTTTAAGAGAACTGTCACAAATGTTGGCATAGCAAACTCAAACTACAAGGCAACTATTTTACCAAACCCAAAAATCAACATTACGGTGGCACCGGATATTTTATCCTTCAAAACATTGGATGAGAAGCAGTCTTTTGTTGTCACTATCACTGGTGGTAAATTACCAGATCAAACTGTGCTTACCTCATCTATGGTATGGTCAGATGGCACCCACAATGTGAGGAGTCCAATTGTTATAAATGTTTCCAAATAGATATTGTAATAAATTTTAATGTAATAAAATTCATGGCTTTTGCTATTAAATTCTCGTATACTACATTTTAACCTATTTAAAAAAGCTAGGCCATATGCATATGTGTAGGTTATAAGTTTTTATTCTTTTAATTAATGATCTTACAAATAGTTATTTGTCAATTTGGGTGGGAAGAAGCCCGATAATTAGTCATAAACCCCTGCCATGGCATGTCCTTCTCGTCTCAAATGGAAGGTACCCTACAACTATTAAAAATTAACCATGTATGCCTTTGAAACAAAGTTTACTTACAATTTCAAAATAATAGATCTATTAAGAAGAAAAAATTAATACAAGTTTCATCAAAATCAACCCATGATTTGTAACTTGGATCTTCATTCGTAGACTGTGAATGACAATACATAACATGTTGCAATATGGAAAAGGTATCATATCTCTAATCTCGGTAGACATGGAGATTTTACTAGTATGAAAGGCTAAAGTACAAGAGTGGCCTAAGAAAACTACACCTATCTATTTTAACACGAGAGAGATCTAAAAACTAAAAATCAAACTTTTTATATCTATTCAAAGGTAAAAGATCTAAGTAAGATGTTGATAAGTCACTTCAAACTTAAGAGGGGGTGAATTGACTTTCTATAAAATTTTCCGCAAATGAAAATATAATGTGGGAGAAATGCAGTTACATAACATAAATTTAAATTGAGATGGAGATAGGAAAACAAACACAATGATTTTATTATAGTTCAGCCACCAACTGTAGATGTATCCCTTGCACAAGTTATCTCAGATGTTTTGATGCTCAACAAAGGCTTCCTTAAAGGCAATTATCAAAGTATAAAGATGCACAAGATGCTAAAACGATGAACAAGATCCAACACCAAAGAGACTACAAAGGTTGTGTTTGTCTAGGGCTTAGGATTTATTTAAGGGTGGCAAAACGGGTTGGACCCGACAAACCAACATGTTTAACCCACTTTTTTTTGCGGGTTGGGTTGGGATCTCCAACCCACCAACCTGTTTTGACTTGCCCCACCTAACACGTAAAGAAAACGGGTTGAGGGCGGGATGAGGCGGGTTGGCCAACAAACCCGTTTTTTTATAATATAAAATAGAATATATATATATATATGTATCCAATTATTTTTAATTTATTTTTATTGTTTATACCTTTTTCTGTGGTTGTATGGTTCCTATCTTTAGTTCTCAAATCAAGAAATTGAGAAAAGTATTAAAAAACCCAATCTTTTCTTTTGTTAGCATCACCTGCATATGGTGAAGAAGAAGAGGAGGAGGAGGAGGAGGAAATGTATAAAATATGGGTGTTCCCAAAAAAAATATCGATGAATCTTCAACATATAAATTGAATCTCAAATCCGAATCCATGGCCACCATCGTTAGCATCAAGGTGATACTTTTGCTCACATGCTCAAATTGGATGGAGTGTTTGAAACAATGTTCTTCCTTCGGTTCCTACTTCCTTGTTCTCACTTACCTGACCCAGTTGCATTCCCTTCTTCTTTTTTGCAGGGCCAACCCACCAACCCGCGAACCCACCAACCCAACCTTAAACGGGGTGGGTTAGGTGTTCAACTCATTTTTCCAATGTGTGTCAATCGACGCCGTCCCGTTTTTGGCGCGTCAATGGCAGGGCAGATTGTCCCTTTTTGCCACCCCTAGATTTATTGTAAAGGTAAGATAGACAATAGTGATAAATGGCTCAAATAACTTAAAACTAAATTTATGCTTTTTTACACGTAAACGATTTTTCAAAAAACATTCAAACAGTTTTCTAACATCATTATAACGTCCGTCAGAGGAATGCGACTTGTACTAGATGACAGCTACATGTTTGGTGTGATATGTAAAGATCAACAAAACATACAATAAAGAACACAATGTTTCATCTAAAACATATATTCATATATATCAGCGATCAGATACAAAATACAGAATTACTGTGGAAGTCATGGTGCTCTGAACAAACACACACACACACACACACACACATATATATATATATAACAAAACTCTACTCATACCAAGGGTATGATCAATAGATGACAACAAAAGACACTCCATTGGTCATGGTACAAAAATGCTAAAGGAGACCCAACAATATATTCGAAGGTCTTCTATCAGCAACGATGTGGGAAGTAACTCCCATCTTGATCAGCAGCAACCTGCTCAGTGCCTTTACTAGCAAACAACACACCATTGTCTTCAAGTCACGGCTGAAACGATCACATAGAGAAACAAAGAAAGTATACATGAGGTAAGAAACTCAACAATCATCAATAGGTAGGAAAACAAAGTAGAATACAATATAGTAACATGCACAACAAATAATCACAAACATGTCCTGAACCGTCGTGACAATCATCCTTCAACATCATACCCACTATGGGTCATCACCTAACCTACATGTGCAACTGATCCTACATGCATGATTGACGGATTCTACAATAGACACTCTTAGAAAAGGGGAATGTGAAGGTCATCATCCAACTATGAGGACAAGCAACCAATCTCCAACTACGAGAGTGGCCATTCAACAACGTAAGAATTGCCTCCAACTGTGAGGACTTCGAGTAAAGTTCAGGTAACCAAATCTCGTGTTACCAAGCAATGTGCAACAATGGTTTCTACAACTGTAAGGAAGAACTGCATTCTGGGTCCCTTCAACTGTGAGAAACACTATGGAGTTATCCAACTGTGAGAAAGCATCACGTCCCTCCAACTGTGAGGTAAGCAATCCTGGTCGTTCCAGAGGTCCAGCTCAAACACCAACCTCGTGTGAAAACTGTTCATAGGATTCAACACCCCGATAATGCATGAGATTATATGAGTATGCATCCATCTCCAACTAGTTTGTCATCCATATATGAATCTATTATCTCATCTTTATATCAACAACAACAAGATTAACATCTCAGAGATCTACACCCTCCAACTCGAGGATGTCACCCTCCAACAGGTAGAGTCACTGTCAACTTTAGATCAACTCAACTTAATCTATGAGTCAAATATACTTGGCTATCCTACCAGTCTAGCAAACCACATTCATCTCCTAATTCAACCAGGATCGGAACACCCACAACATCATTAGTACATCATTGATATATTATCATGTTAGCACATCATCTAAACAGTCATATCACAAATGGCGATTAAGCATGTTATTGCAATAACATACAATAACATATCAATGGCATCAAATGAGCATGTTATCATCGTGGCATATCAACAACATGTAATCATGTTATCCAACAAGAAAATTATCATGTCATATCATGCACATCATTCTTAGTAGCATGTTAGCAACCACAACACTTAGTCATGCAACCTCAACAACATGTATCATGGTTTATCCTACGACAAATAAACCTATAATGTCTAAACCTTATATTGGTACCACTCAATAGTAGTTGCCAATGTAGGTTAGGTGTTATCGTTTGCTCAACCCCTAGTAGGGTTTGAGGATCCCTACACATGTTAAAAGTCCTTTTCTATGCTTTCCTTCTCGACAATTGAGATTTCTTCCCCTTCACATGGTATCAACAACATGTAAGCTCACCATGAACAACTTTGGACCTTGAACACATGAGCTCGTCTCGAACCACGTGCACACTTACATGCAGACGCGAATTCAGATCTTCTACGCTAAGAACGAGTACACTCGTTGCTCCATAACTTTCCTTAATCATGCGAACAACACGTAGATTACACTGGTAACCTTAAAATGAATTAAAACCAAGGATTAAGATGAAGAATGACGAAGAACAACAATGTCAATGTAGACAATACCTCGACTTACCTTCGATGTAACAAAGAATCAATTGATCAGAAATTAGGTAGTAATTGAGATGGATCAAACGATGAAGTCATAATTCAGTTTTGATGATCGAATCAAACGAAGATGGATCAAGAACCTCAAAACACTCTTCCTGAACTCTCTAGTTTTTCTCTGCCAGGTGAAGAAGATGATAGCTCCTTCCAAGAGGAAATGAAAGGAAACTTATACCTTTAAGTTCCTTCTCAGAACACTTGAGTGTCCACTCTTCCAACGCTTCCCATGCTTGAGCGTGTTGAGTGCTTCATCACGAAAACACCGCCTTGCATGCTGCCCACGAACTGGTAGTTGACACCTGTCGTTCCATACGTCTCATCGTCCACGTTCGAGCGTTTGTCCAACTAGCATCAAAGCGTTGGCATGCTTGAGCGTTGAGTCATCCAATGTCAAAGCGTGTTGTCCTGATTTTAACCATTTCTTTCATATTTCTCAACATTCTACACCATTTTAAAGACCTATTCAACCCTTCTATTAACCATAGACTAACATATAGCTAAGCCTCATTACTCCCTCAACTAAGTCTAACTAGGGTTTTTAAATATCAAGATGTTACATTATCACCTCCCTTAAAAGAAATTTCGTCCTCGAAATTTAGTTGTAGATAGGGATACTACGGTTACACGTCAACCCATAACTCTCGAAGGTATATCCAACACCTAAGAGTTTTAAGGTTCCTCTTCCCTATAAGGACAATGACTACTGGAAACTGACTACATCTGCTCCATTTCTAAGAATCCTTACTTGCTTTATCTAACTCTCATTATCTATCAACCGTTGGTCTATTCCAGTCATTACGGTTTCTCCTACTTTTAACAGGCTACTGGGATATCCAGTCCCGTAACTTGTCATCAAGTAATCAAAAATTACAATAACAACATAGACTAACTCATCTCATCTCATTTTTTAGGTAATCCCTATGTGACCGTTTTCAATAGAGCATGAGTGGGAATGTCCGGATACATTATCACCATCATTACTCTATAAATTCCACTAAGGTTTTACCATGCTTATGCTGTGTCACTCTGATTTTATTCAAACCTCCTACTTCTTCCCTCTATTCTTTTTCAGAAGAACCCTATCTTTGCTTTGCCGTAACATCAAACTACTCTTCCGACTATCGTAAAGGATTTAACATCACTCTTACTAGTGAGGTTACCCATCTATATTAACCCTTAGCTTCACAATCTTTATCTATCTCACTATAGAGGAATCTCATACAATCTAAGATAACAAGTAAGTTTTCATTTTCTTAGGATTGGGATCATCATCATCTTCTTCATCTTCCACCTTTGATGCAACAACTTTATCTTTCCTATATGTTAAAGGCTCAGTTAATGCTTTTGCTGTAAAGTATAGAAAAGTTAGTGGTCAAGAAACAAAGAATACATGGCCATAAGATGAGATTACATACCTTGAGGTTCCCTAGATAAAGCCACAGTAGTTCCGACAAATTATTCATAGGGAACGGTAAACCGACAAGCAAAGGTAACTCCGTCTGACTTTTTGAAAGGGTTTGATGGAGTTGATCTGTTGTCAACAAATTTGAAGTTACCTCATCTCGTTGGTCTCCCAGGGAATTTGTTGGCCAAGCCAAAACAAGCACAAGGCAAAGGAACTGGATCCGAAAAGGAGCCTTTAAAAATACCGGTCGATTTTGAGGAATATGCCAAAATATTAAATATTTTTATGATTCCCTTTCGACGTGTTCTCGTTTTAGCTTGGTCACGAATTCTACAACATGTCGAACAATTCGATGAGGATACTTAGGGTTCCATTCGATGATGGATCAAGTTCCTGCATAGAAAAATCATCAATGTCGAGCGCTAGAGAGTCATCAATGCGATCTAGACAAGTTTTTAAACTTGGAAGATATGGACAATTATAATTAGTCCACCAATCAATAAAACATTGAGTGACTCCTTGTAGAGGGGAGAAATGTGTGAGAACAAGGGAAGCGTTGTGCAACTTGTTCCATTCACAGAGCTCTACGATGGCGTTCATGTCAGGAGCCTAAGCGTTGACGAGATGTTGATAAGGCTCCGACATATACGGTGCTGGTATAGATTGGAAAAAACCCATTTGACGTGCTATAACATTGGGAAGGTGGACGTATATGTTGCCTTCATCTGAACTAGGAACATTCATGAAAAGGATTCATTGACATAAGAAATTCGACCAAACTGCTAGATTGTCTTTTGCGGTATCAGGATCAGATGACATAATAGGTTTGATAAACCCACTAGGACCTATTCGAAGATAAGCAAAAGGAGAAAATCTTATTTTCTTAGACTTGGCAGAGAGAGAGTGAAAGTTTTTGAAGTAGGAGAAATCATACTTCTCATCCTTGTTGATGGATTCACAAGAAAGATAACACATGGATGGTCCATATGAATTAAATGGCAGGTCACTAAGAGGAGAATATGCTAATTGATCCTTTAAAATGGCATTCAACCATAGTTGAAGCAACAATACAAGACGCCAACATTGACCTTTTTGGTTCGTCTTCTAATATTGTCAACCAGGATGCTCATACTATTATATAAATGAGGCAAGACACTACAAAAAACGGTATTTTTGCTATTGAGTTTAGCGACCGAATTCAATCGATCGCTAAATATGGAAATTTAGTCACTAAATCGATCACTAAATGGTTTCGCGACTGATTTAGCGACCACCAAACGGTTTAGCACCTAGGCATTCTGCTACCAGCTTTGGTGGTCGCTAATTCGGTCGCTAAATGGTTTAGCGACCGAATTTGCTTATTTAGCGACCGAATTCAGTGGTCGCTAAAACCTTTTTTTTTTTTTTTTTTGTGTAGTGAGAGACAATGACTCAAGGCCATTTTCTTACCTTCATGATGAAGGTTGGCGAGAGGAAGAAGAGACCTAGAAACAGTAACAGACTTATTACCGAAAATGTAAACCGACAACCAAAGGAGAAAAAAGGTTATGTGCTCTTCGTCGGAGACTTCTTCTATGGATTGGCAATGATGAGAAACAAAAGCAGAGAAGATAACCTTTCATGTAGATGTCGATCAAATTGTCAGGTTCCATTCCTGGATAATAACCTTGCCATTTGGTCGAAGGCCAGTGATTGCAGACACATCAAAGAGTGTCAGACCCATCATGCCGTATGGAAAGTGAAAATTATTGGTTGTTTTATTCCAAAAGAAAACGGAGGTACCTATCATGGAAAGTTCAACAAGCTTAACATGATGGGAAAGTTGAATGAAATAAAAAATTCCAGTAGCTTTCCACTCCTATTCTTTCTTGGCTTGAACTTTCTTGAGCCAAGCTTTGTATGAATCAAATTTGGAGAAAGGTGTTCTAAACAACCTCACATATTTTTTTTATGTTATGAATGAGAATAGAAGGTAATGGGCGAGAATTGCCTCCTCTGGAATTTTACAAGGGAATAAAGAATGAAGGTTTTCAGGAAAACCTTCTTGGGTCAGAATAGGACCTAGAAAAGCAAGAGGAAGGTCTAATGGCATAGAAGAATCAAGGATGGGATAGATTACCTCGAAGTTTTGCCATAATTCTGAATCATCAAGCACAGGGCGTCACGAACAATGATTTGAGAATCAGAACCATTTGCCTGTGTGCTTGAAGTACTTGGGAAGTAGAAGCCATAGCAAACGAAAAGTGAGAAAGAAAGTAAACGAGAATATGAAAGAGATTATAAAAGAGTGGTAAAAGAGACAACTTGAAACCGCTAAAGTATTTAAAGAGAAGAAATCAGGGGTTCAAGTTTCAAAAAGTAGTTGTTAAGAAATAGCTAGGAAGACGATGATTTGATGTTATGTTGATAAGAATTGAATCTTATCAAAATATATTTCAATTTTAGTTTTAAATTTCAAAATTGAAACTTGAATCATTGATCATAAATTTTGTCTTTCTCTCCGAACCCGTCGAACGACAAAACTTGGGAGGCTTCTTTTAGGTGTCAATTTCCAATTTGCGTCTTCAATGGGTAGATAAATAATGGATGCCTAAGTTTGAAGTGAGGCTATCCATTCCATCACAAAATTCGATATAAGCAATGAAGATACTAAATTTGACAGGATATAGTGAGGAGTGTTGAAGACATCATTAGTCAATGAATGAAGTACCAAGTTTTGATTCGATAGGCAACATATCGACAAGGAAATGAAGATAGAATACAAAAGCCGTCAAATGAAAGATAATTCCTAAAGTAAATGTTAAGTTTCAATCTAACAAAGCCATTTATATCGACATATCAAATGTTGCGTTTACAACACACTTAAGGGAAATGTGCCTTGTTGTAGAAGTAATATAGGTCGGAAGTCCAAATATCGTACCCAAGATATTAATTTTGATAACTAAGTGATAAAGCAAGTACTGAAATAGGAAAATCCTTACGCTATTCAGACTGATAAAGGACTTAAAAGAAATAAATAATAATGAAGCAATAGTAAAAGATAGCAAAAAGAGATAAAAATAGATTTAGAAATCAAGAGTAAAAGAGCCTAGAGTCGTGGTTTCATTTGTGTTTTGGATACCCCCAAATCCTAATTCTATTCAATTTCGCAGTTCCTTTTCAAATATCAATCCCTCTAAGAAAACTATTAATTGTTTGTCAGACAACTAATATTCTTTTCCCAGATGAATCCACTGGTTGTCAGGCAAAGAGTTTAAATGATTAGAAAGCATAAATATCAAAGATGTTGAATGATTGAAAGGAGTAAATAACGTTTTCTCAAATCTAGATGTTAAACCCCAGTTATCCTATAAATCTACCAATTTAATTGGGCTTGATAGCCAAAGTATCAATCAATTGATTAAAATCATACAAAGGGAACGCAATCCTAGTATGGGATAAAGAACAACAGAATAACACTATTCAAATTGCACCTTAAAACTAAATAGAATTGAATTAAAGCTAAGACATAGCGAAAAGGGTTTATACTAACATAAGATCCACCACAACTCTAATGGTGAATTTAGCTACTCATAGTAATAAAGAAAACCAAAATCAATAATGGAAAACTCATCCTGGATAATTGAAGAGGGAGAAATTGTCTCCAACTTAATCTCTAGGTGCCAATCCTATTCTAGAAATCAAAACTACAAAAGCTATAAACTAGAAATCTAAAACTCAGAACAAAAGAGTTCAAAGATAAAAAGATGTAAACATGCAAAAGATCTTTCTAAAATGGCATAGAGGGCCTCTATTTATAACAAAATATGTGAACAGGGCCGTGAATTAGGTTTTCTGCACCGTCAGCACGGGCGTGCCAATCAGGTGGCATAGGCGTGCTGTTCATGATATCAGGGTGAGCTCATATCTGGCAGGGCGTACCAACTTCGTAGAACAAAGTTGTATTGCACGAGCTATAGCATGGGCGTGCTTTTCATCTGGCACGGTCGTGATCTTCGCGATTGGGACCGTGCTAGCCTTTGTCAGGCCTTGCTTCCTTTGGCACGGGCGTGCTCTCGTATGGCATGGCCGTGCCGATTCTCCAGAGATCAGCTTTAAGTATTTTCATAAGGTTTTGTTTGGATGGATGGCTTTGGAGGGTTTGCACAGGTGTGCTCTCGCATGGCACGACTGTGCTACTCCCATAATTTTAGTATTCTGCCCAATTAAGTTCTAAAACCTTCATTTTTCCTCAAAACTTCATCAAGCTGCCTTTGAACGTCAATTTTGTCAAAACTTAAGTAAAATGGTGAAATACAATAATATTTATCTTTAAATGCAATGAAATTCAACCCAAATTACCCCTTATAAAATGCACAGAGTTGAGGTTCATCAAACTTCCCACACTTAAACATTGCTTGTCCTCAAGCAATTATATGACTTAAAATAATTTTCAAAAGAAACTTCAGATTTAAATTAAGGGAACCTAAAGGAAACATAGTTTTCAAAATTGTGAAGATAGGCAAACAAGAATAACTTTCAAAAGAAAGTCAAGAGATTACCCAATTAGAACTTTAAATTCCTTGGAATCAAACTTCTCAAAAGACCACAGGTTGCTCTACTCACAACTCTCAGTGTGTTGGGCAAAGATATTTAAAACACTCAAGATTCTCAAATAAATATATTATCATAAGCTTGTCCATTGACCAAATCTCCACAATATGATTCACATACATGCAGAAGAATGAAGGGGTCTTTCATGGGTTGTAATGGGGTCAAGGCATTGATGTCAGGTGCGGTAGAAAAAGAAAGGGATATTCAAAGGGCTAAAACAAGAAAGTAAAGTAATAACCTCTTGAAGCATAAAAGAACATAAAGTGCATTGATACCTTTTTTTAAAATATTTTCAAGGATCAAATACTTTTTTTCAACCTTTCCCTCTTCTGTTGGTACAAACTTTTCCTTTTTCTTGCCTTCTCTCTAACTCTATTTTCGTCAAATATATATATATTTTTTTCTTTTTAGCGTCAACTTATTTTTAACATATTTAGTTTTGGAAATGGTTCCACAACCACACCTTCCTACTATTGCACCATTGTAATTTCAAGAAGTCACTAAAAAAATTTTCAATTTGCAGAAAGGGACCAAATACGAGAATTTTCATCAAGGCCCAAAATTGGGCAACTAGAGGAAGTGTTTAGCAAAGAATGCGAGCTAGAAAAATACCTAAGAGTACCCCAACTAGAGTTCCACATTCATATAAGTCAAATTTGCCTCGGGATGGTCTCATGACAAGTTCTAGAATATATTCACCTGAGAATCGTACTTATCAAAGAGAAAGGGTTAATATAATATTGTCAATGTAACTTAATCCCATAAAAGCTCAAATCTCATATTTAGAAGCTAAATTTTATGAAAAGTTTTCAATTAAAGAATTTTCCGCCAATTATCAGTGTTCAAAAGACCAACTTTTGTTTTAAACATACTTATGACACTATCAAAGCAATTTGTCAAAAAGAAAATTGTAAGGGGTTTCCTTAATTTAAAAGAAAGATAAGCCAAATAACTGAATGCAGCAATATAAAAAATATGAATATACTTTTCCTTCCCACACGTAACTTATGCAGTGTCCTCAATGCACCCATTTAATCATGAAATACAAGTGGAGAGAGAAGGAGAAAAGACAGTTTTATTTTATTTTATTATTTATTTTTTATCCAAACAAAATAAAATAAACTATCCTAAAAATAAATAACATAAACTATTCTAAAAATAAAATAAAATAAACTATCTAAAAAAGAAAGATAACTAAATAAATAACATAACTCGGGTTGCCTCCAAAGCCATGCATCCAAATAAAGCCTTATGAAAATACTTAAAGCGGAGCTCTAGAGGATCAGCACAGTCGTGCCAAAGGTAGCAAGGCCTGACTCAGAGAAGCAACGCCTGACAAAGGCTAGCACGGTCCAAATCGTAAAGAGCATGGCCGTGCCAGATGAAGAGCACGCCCCTACTGTAGCCATGCATTAGATCGTTGTTCTACGAAGTTGATACGCCTTGACAGATTTGAGCATGGTCTGATATCATTAGGAGCTCGCCCGTGCTGACTGAACAGCACGGGCGTGCCGCATGCCTGTGCCACCTGATTGGCACGCCCGTGCTGACGCCGCAGAATACCTAATTCAAGGCCCTGTTCACATATTTTGTTATAAACAGAGACTCTCTGTGCCACTTTAGAAAGATCTTTTGCATCTTTAAATAGAGGCCCTCTGTGCCTAGTTTATAGCTTTTGTAGTTTGGATTTCTATAGTAGGATTGACACCTGCAAATTAAGTTGGAGTAAACTTCTCCCTCTTCAATTATCCAGGGTGCGTTTTCCATTGTTGACTTTAGTTTTCTCTATTACTATGAGTAGCTAAATTCACCACTACAGTTGTGGTGGATCTTGTGTCAGTAGAAGCCATTTTCGCTATGTCTTAGCTTTAATTCAATTCTATTTGGTTTCAAGGTAGCAATTTGAATAGTGTTATTCATTTGTTCTTCATCTCATACTAGGATTGCACACCCTTGATATGCTCTTAATCAATTGATTAATATTTTGGCTATCAAGCCCAGTTAAATTGGTAGATCTATAGGATAACCAGGTTTAACATATAGATTTGAGAAAACGTGAATTACTCCTTTCAATCATTCAACCTCTTTGATCTTTATGCTTTCTAATCATTTAAACTTTTTGTCTGACAACCATTGGGTTCATTTGGGGAAAAATATTAGTTGCCTGACAAACAATTAATAGTTTTCTCAGAGGGATTGATATTTAAAAAGGAACTGCGAAATTGAATAGAATTAGGATTTGGGGTATCAAAAACACAAGTGAAACCACCGCTCTAGGCTCTTTTACTCTTGATTGCTAAACTCTATTTTTATCTCTTTTTGCTATCTTCTACTATTGCTTCATTATTATTTATTTCTTTTGAGTTCTTTATCAATCTGAATAGCATAAGGATTTTCCTATTTCAGTACTTGCTTTATCACTTAGTTATCAAAATTAATCTTTTAGGTATGATATCTGGACTTAGCCTATATTACTTTTGTGATAGGGTACACTGACCTTAAATGTGTTTTGAACGCAACAAGTTTTTGGCGTCATTGCCTGGTATTAATATTTGATATTTTTTGATGTTAGTGATATTGGAAGAAAAGAAATTCTTGTTAATTTAGACATTTATTTTTTCTTTTTATTTTCTCTCTTTGTATATTAACGAGTTCTCAAAATCCTGATCTAGTTTTTGACAAGGAAGTTGAAACAACTTTTCACAGGTTGCAGAGGCAAGCAAGAGAGATGAACACCATGGGGAAAATGATGACTTTGTTGTACTACTATACCTCCTCTGCTGAGGTGACGGATAACATCACCAACCCTGCGGTGGATGCCAACAACTTTGAGATCAAGCCTGCTTTGGTCTCTATGATCCAAAACTCTAGATTATTTGGGGGGTTTCCAACTGAGGACCCCAACTGCCATTTGAATAAGTTCCTTAGGATCATGGATCTCATCAAGTGCAATGGGGCTTCAACAAATGCAATCAGACTCGGATTGTTCCCATTCTCATTATCCGACAAAGAAAATCAGTGGCTTTCCTCTTTGCCGCAGGGTTCTATAACTACTTGGGATTAATTAACACGCCAATTTTTGGATAGGTACTTTTTACCATCTAAATCTGCTAAATTTAGAGCTGATATTTCGAACTTTGTGCAATATGACAAAAAATCTCTCTATAAGGCATGGGAGCGATATCAGGATTCGATCTGGAGGTGCCCATACCATGGTTTCACGGTCCCCATTCTGGTGCAGATGTTCTATAATGGACTTTCATAACAAAATAAGTCGAGTATAGGCGCTGCTTATGGAGGATCAATTCTGAAGAAGACACCAGAAGAAGTTCAATGGCCGCTCAGGGACAGACACACCATCAAGAAGCCAATCGGTGTATATGAGGTAAATGTCACAAAGGCGATGGAAACCAAGATGGACGCTCTAACAAAGCAGATAGAAACACTGATACAAGCCCAAGCACAGATAATGTCATAAGCCAATGCACCAGTATCTCCATTCCCATGCAACCATAGCGGTCTGACAGGTCATGAGAGCAACGATTGCCAACTAGGAAATTCTTTTGCTCCACCAACTGAGGAGGTCAAATTCATGAGTAATGCCAATCAAAATCAAAACAACTCTTATAATCCTGGTAGGAGGGGCCGTCCAAATTACTCTTAGGGAGGTCAGCAGAACGGTAAATGTTCAAATTCTAACGCCTACAGACCACCCCACTTGTTGAACCAAGGTTCAAAACCAGAGAATAGGAATTCCGATCCTCATGAATTGCTGGCAGAGTACATGAAAGAGTCTGGTAGAAAGTTTCAAGCCATTCAGACACAAATATTGTTCCGTTCTAAACACACTTAAGGGCAATCCCTGTCGCAGAAGTAATATAGGACGAAAGTCCAAATATAGTACCCAAGAGATTAATTTAGATAAATTAGTGATAAAGCAAGTACTGGAATAGGGATGCTATTTAGACTAATCAAGAACTTAGAAAATAAATAATAATAGAGCAGTAGTAAAAGATAATGAAAGAGATAAAGAGAGTTAAGAGATCAAGAGTAAAAGAGCCTAGAGCCATAGTTTCATTTGTGCTTTCGATACCCCCAAATCCTAATTCTATTCAATTTCGCAGTTGCTTTTCGAATATCAATCCCTCTACGAAAACTATTGATTTTTTGTCAGGAAATTAATATTCTTGTCCCCAGATGAACCCAATGGTTGTCAGGCAAAGAGTTTAAATGATTAGAAAGCATAAAGCACAAAGAGGTTGAATGATTGAAAGGAATAAACCACGTTTTCTCAAATCTAGATATTAAATCTCTGTTATCCTATACATCTACCACTTTAATTGGGCTTGATAGCCAAAATGTCAGTCAATTGATTTAAGAGCATACAAAGGGTGTGCAATCCTAGTATGGGATGAAGAATAACAGAATAACACTATTCAAATTGCAACCTTGAAATCAAATAGAATTGAATTAAAGCTAAAACATAGCGAAAAAGGTTTCTACTAACATAAGATCCACCCCAACTCTAGCGGTGAATTTAGCTACTCATAGTAAAAGAGAAAACCAAAATCAACAATGGAAAATACATCCTGAATAATTGAAGTGGGAGAAGTTGTCTCCAAAATAATTTCCAAGTGCCAAAACCTACTCTAAAAATTAAAACTACAAAAGATATAAAGTAGAAAGCTAAAACTAAGAGTAAAAGAGTTCAAATATTCAAAAGATGTCTCTTAAGTGGCTCAGAGGGCCTCTATTTATATCAAAATATATGGACTGGGCTTTCAATCAGGTCTTCGGTACCATCAGCACGGGCGTGCCAATCAGGTGGCATTGGTGTGCTCTTCAATCAGCACTGGCGTGCTTTTCAGAATATCAGGTCGTGCTCAATTGTGTCAGGGCTTTCTAACTTTGTAGAATAACGTTCTCGTGCACGTTCTGCAGCACGGGCGTGTTCTTCAGATGGCACAGACATGCTCTTTGCGATTGGGACCATGCTAGCTTCTATTAGACGTCGCTTGTCTGAGTCAGTCCTTTCTTCAATGTGGCATGACCGTGCTCTTGCATGGCACAACTATGCTAAGTCTCCAGAGATCAGCTTTGAGTATTTTTGTAAAGCGTTGTTTGGATGAATTGATTTGAAAGGTTGGCACGGTGGTGCTCTCGCATGGCACGACCGTGCTAACCTCAGAACTTCATTATTCTGCTTGTTTAAGCTCTAAAACCTTCTCTTTTCTTCAAAAGTCCATTAAATTGCCTCCGAACGTCAATTCTATCAAAACTTAAGTAAAATAGTATAATACAATAACATTTATATTTAAAAGCATCGAAATTCGACCCAAACCCTATAAAATGCATAAAATTGAGGTTCATCAAACTTCACACACTTAAACATTGCTTGCCCTCAAGCAATTATCTGGCTTAAGAATAATTTTCAAAAATAACCTTCAAACATAAATCAAGGGAACCCAAAACAAATTTTTTTTTTCAAAATTGAGAAGATAATCAAATAAGTATATTTTCAAATAACTAATTGGAACTTTTAAATTCCTTGAAATCAAACTTTTAAAAGATCGAAGGTTGCTCTAGTAACAACTCTCTGTGTATTGGGCAAAGTTATAAAAGCACTCAAGATTTCTTAAATAAATACATTATCATAAGCTTGTTCATCGATCAAATCTCCACAATATGAACCACATGAATGCAAAAGAAGGTTGGGGTCTTTCATTGGTTGTAACGGGGCCAAGGCATTAATGACAGGTGAAGTAGAGAAAGAAAGAGATAATCAAAATGGCTAAATCAATAAAACAAAGTAATGACTCTTAGAAGCATAAAAGAGTTAAGTGCATTGACACCTTTTTCATCTACTACTTTTCTTCGACCTTTCCTTCTTTCCATTGCTATAAGCTTCTTCTTTTTCTTGCTTTCTCTCTAACTTTATTTTCACCATTTATATTTGTTTCTTTTTCCTTTTGAGAAGAGAGAGAAGCATTCTTTTCTTTTTGCTGTCAGCTTATTTTTAACATTTTTATTTTTTGGAAAGGGATCCACCATCTCACATACCTATTGTTGCACCATTATACTTCCAAGAGGTCACCACAAATAATTTTAAATTTTCAGAATAGGATCAAAGAAGAGAATTTTCATAAAGGCCCAAAATTGGGCAACTAAAATGAGTGTTTTAACAAAACAAAAGCGGGCCAGAAAGAATACCTAAACGTGCCCTGGCCAGAGTTCCACATGCTAAGTCAAATTTGCCTCGAGATGATCTCAGGATAAGTTCTAGAATATATTACCTGAGAATCTCACTCATCAAAGGAAAATGATTAATATCAAATAATAATGTCAATGTAAGTCTAATGAAAAGTTTTTAATCAAAGAATTTTTTGTCAATTATCAGTTTTTAAAAGACCAACTTTTTTTTGAATATACTTACAAGACTATCAAGCATTTGGTCAAAAAAAATTTGTAAGGGGTTTCCTTAATTTAAAAGAAAGATAAGCCAAATAATTGGATACAACAACATAAAAAATATGAATATAGTTTTCCTTCCCACACTTAAGTTATGCAGTGTCCTCAATGCAACATATTTAATCATGAAATACAAGTGGAGAGAGAAGGAGAAGAGAAAGTTTCATTTTATTTTTTATTTTTATTTTTTATCCTAACAAAATAAAATAAACTATCCTAAAAATAAATAACATAAACTATTCTAAAAATAAAATAAAATAAACTATCTAAAAAAAAAAAAAAGATAATGAAATAAATAAAATAACTCGGGTTGCCTCCCATAAAGCACTTGTTTAACGTCATTAACTTGATGGTACCTCAAAGGTGATCAATCAGGAGGCTCTCCAAATGCAAATTTAGCATCTAACGCATTGCCCCTTCTTAGCTTCCTTACCATGTGCTTTATGTTATTTTTCCTTTTCTCCTTGGTGGATGTGCCTCAAAAGATGATGACATTTTTGCTTTTTCATCATCCACCAATATTTTCAGATCCTGCAAGATAAGATTTTCTTTCTACATCCTTACATTCTCTAAAACGTTAGCAACAACCACATCATCATTAGCAGAATAAGAAGAAATCAAAGGAGAGAAATATTGCGAGGGATTGTTAATAGAATTTAACATTTTTAAAACATCCCTTTTATACCATTATCTAACGTTACTTTCTCCATTTTAACCTCAATTTCAGCATCACCAATGGTTAAGAGAAACTTTTCTGGCTCACTATTGATTTTTACCGGTTTTGCCTCACCGGGAGTGGTGCACGACCGTGCTTCAGTTGGTACATGAACGTGCTCACCATCAGACTTGCTCTTTTGAGCAGGAGCTTTGGTTTTTTCTGTGATTCTATCCCCTAACTCTTCTGACACACTATCAGCTATGTACGGCTGTGCTTGAGCTTCAAAATTGTCCCTTCAGTAGGAACTTCTTTTATGGATGTCTATCTGCCAATAGATGGAGGAGTACTCATCCAAAGTTGATAAAGTTGCTCATCTCCAAGCTCTTTATTTATGTTGATAGTATCATCAGAAGTGTCATCTTGGGCTTCTTCCTCCAGATTGAGCTTAACTTGAGAGGGCAATGGTTTTTGGACTGACTGAGTTTGTAACATAGACAGGAGGGAGATTTGAGTCTGTATAGCATCCAATCGATTATTGCCCCGCTCCATAATCTCGTCCAAATCTATTTCTAGCTTTTCTTGTCTTGACCACTAATTTTGTAAGTAACGTAGCTCACAGACATAATTATACTGGCCCCAGTTGGGATTGCTCTCACAATTGATCCAAGGATTGCTTACTGGCTTCTGCACCCACAGTCCACAGTCACTGATGGTGAAATAATCTCCAAGAGTTGTCCTCTCTTCCATGGTTCTTCTTGCATACCCAAGTGCAAAATAAGATTAACTAGAAGCACATTATTGGGAAGACATTAGCATTTAGGGAAATATAATTAAAATAAAATAAATAAAATAAAATAAAAAATGTCTAAAGTAACTAGGATTTCTTTTCTTCCAATATCATGAAAATCACAAAATATCAAAAATTAATCCCCGGCAATGGCGTCAAAAATTTGTTGCGTTCAAAATACACTTAAGGGCAGTGTACCCTATCGCAGAAGTAATATAGGACGGAAGTCCAGATATCGTACCCAAGAGATTAATTTACATAACTAAGTGATAATGCAAGTACTGGAATAAGGAAATCCTTATGCTATTTAGACTAATCAAGAACTTAGAAAATAAATAATAATAGAGTAGTAGTAAAAGATAATGAAAGAGATAAAGAGAGTTAAGTGATCAAGATAAAAGAGCCTAGAGCCGTGGTTTCACTTGTGCTTTCGATACCTCCCAAATCCTAATTTTATTCAATTTCGCAGTTGCTTTTCGAGTATCAATCCCGTTACGAAAACTATTAATTATTAGTCTGGCAATTAATATTCTTTTCTCCAGATGAACCCAATGGCTGTCAGACAAAGAGTTTACATGATTAAGAAGCATAAAGCATAAAGAGGATGAATGATTGTAAGGAAAAAAATCACGTTTTCTGAAATCTAGATTGTAAACCTCAGT
Organism: Ammopiptanthus mongolicus; assembly: GCA_039655645.1. NCBI lineage: Eukaryota > Viridiplantae > Streptophyta > Magnoliopsida > Fabales > Fabaceae > Ammopiptanthus > Ammopiptanthus mongolicus. The sequence goes on along the minus strand of CM077346.1, from coordinate 83,357,734 downwards.
TATCCTATAGATTTACCAATTTAATTGGGCTTGATAGCCAAAATGTCAATCAATTGATTAAGAGCAATCAAAGGGTGCGCAATCTTAGTATGAGATGAAGAACAACATAATAATACTATTCAAATTGCAACCTTGAAATCAAATAGAATTGAATTAAAGCTAAGACATAGCAAAAAGGATTTCTACTAACGTAAGATCAACCACAACTCTAGTGGTTAATTTAGCGACTCATAGTAAAAGAGAAAACCAAAATCAACAATGGAAAACACATCCTGAATAATTAAAGAGGGAGAAGTTATCTCCAACTTAATTTCCAAGAGCCAAATCCTACTCTAAAAGCAAAACGACAAAAGATATAAACTAGAAAGCTAGCTAAAACTAGAAGTAAAGGAGTTCAAAGATTCAAAAGATGTCTCTTAAGTGGCACAAAGGGCTTGTATTTATAATGAAATATATGGATCGGGCCATGAATATGGTCTTCTGTGCTCTTCAGATGGCCCGGCACGCTCTTTGCGATTGGGACCGTGCTAGCTTTTGTCAAGCCTTGTTTCTCTGAGTCAGTCTTTTCTTCATTGCGATACGGCCGTGCTCTTTTATGGCACGGCCGTGCTAAGTCTCTCGAGGCCAGTTTTGAGAATTTTTGTAAGGCTTTGTTTGGTTGAATGGATATGAAAGGTTGGCACGGGTGTGCTCTCGAATGGCACGGCCGTGCTAACCTCAGAACTTAAGTATTCTGCCAGTTTAATCTCTAAAATCTTCTCTTTTCTTCAAAAGTCCATTAAACTACCTCCGAATGCCAATTCTGTTAAAACTTAAGTAAAAGAGTGGAATACAATAACATTTACCTTTAAAAGAATTGAAATTCGACCCAAATACCCCTATAAAATGCACAGAATTGAGGTTCATCATATATCTACTCTTACCACGATGCTCTATAAAAGACCTCAAGGAACATTGTCTACCCAGACTAAGCCAAACCCGAGGGAGCACGTCAATTCAATTTCTCTTCAGCAAGAAGAAAAAGAAAAGGAAAAAGAAAACTCTACTACCATGGTAGAAAACACTATTGAAGAAGACAAGCCTGAAGAAGAGCACAGCCGTGCAACAGTTCTGGCACGGTCATGCCACATGCTCAGTAAGCAGAATCAGGTAACAGTCACTAGTAAGGTACAAATTTCTCTACCTATTCTTCTATAATTATAACATATAAAATGATGAATTTTTAAGAACTCATATGATATTGTATGTTGAGCCACCCCTTAATAAAAATGAGCATCTCTCAAAAGAATATGGGATAGTGCAAGTCAATGAAGCATGCTCTGCTGTTATTTTGAATATATTACGTCATAAAATAAAAGACCCAAGGAGTTTCACAGTTCCCTGTTCCATTGAGAATTTTCATTTTGATAAAGCATTATGAGATTCAGGTGCCAAAATAAATCTAATGCCTTATTCTGTGTCAAAAAGGCTTGAGTTACAGGAGCCTCAGAGCACCAAAGTCTCATTGCAGTTAGCTGATAGATTCATTACCCACCCTCAAGGAACAATAGAACACGTGCTAGTAAGGGTGGGGAGATTCACATACCCAGTGGACTTTGTGATTTTGGACATGAAGGAGGATGAGGAGGTCTTTATCATCTTGGGGTGACCTTTCCTAGCTACAAGTGATGCTAAAATAGAGGTCAAACAAGGCACCTCAACCTTAAGGCACAAGGATGAAGAAGCTATCTTCAAGGTCTCCCCAAGACCACCATAATCACTGCTCTAAACAGGTCGTCAGGCTCGTGACGTAAAACAAGCGTTGCGTAGGAGGCAACCTGTAATTTATTTATTTTATCTTTGTTTTTCTTTTTACTATGAAAAATTAAAAAATTTCTGGAGAGAGAAATAAGTGTGGGAAGGTTTGCAAAACACCTAAGAATACCCCAACCACAGGTTCACATGCATATAAGTCATATTTGCGTCGAAAAGGTCTCAAGACAAGTTCTAGAATATATTCACTTGAGAATCGCACGCATCAAAAGAAAAATGGTTGATATAATATTTTCAAAAGACCAACTTTTTTTAAACATACTTATGAAACTATCAAAGCAATTTGTCAAAAAAAATTTGTAAGGGGTTTCCTTAATTTTAAAAGAAAGATAAATCAAATAATTGGATGCAACAATGCAAAAATATGAATAGATTGTCCCTTCCCACATTTAACGGATGCAATAGTACAGACGCTTAAAGTATCATAGCTGGGGGGATTGTAACATCCCGTTTTCATGAACAAGGTTTAAGGTCTAAGATAAGTATTTGAATGTTAGATAATGTTCCTTATGGCTTGAGGAGGCTATGGTCCAAATTTGAGGGAATTTGGCCTTGGAACGAGCTTAGAAAGTGAAGAAATGTAGAAGAACAGTTCTGATCAGCGTTCAACGCTTAGACGTGGAGAAACCCCACGCTCAAACGTTGATCGGTGATGTCAGAGCGTGGATAGTTGCAAGTCAGACCATGGAAGGGGGTAGCATGGGGGTGCACGTGTCAGCGCGCATGCGACTCGTGGCAGAGACGTGGCAATCAGCATGCCACGCTCAAGTGTGGACAACTTGACAACAAATTCTTAAGTTTCCCTTTTCTTTCTTTCGTGCACGAAACACCCATAACTTTGGACGTCCAGAGAGCTAGAGAGAGAAAGTGAAGCTAGGGTGAGATTGGGCCATCGGATCGTGATTCCAACTACACTGTTGTAATCGAGGGTTCGAGTACTACGAGTTTCACCGGGTGGTTTTTCGATTCCTTGAAGGTAAGCTCGAATATCTAACATGTCAACCTTGGTGTTCTTCGAGCTTTTCCTTGATTGTTTCTTGGTTTTGGGTTGCCTTAGGGTTAATATTGTTGCTTGCATGTTGATCCCGTGGTTAGGGCAAAGTTCGAGGACATGGTGGTGCCCGTGACTGAAGGAGGAACCGCGGCTGTGAAAGGGAGTAGTGGCAGCTACGAGCTTGTGCTGGTGGTGGTGGTGGTGTTGTGCTTGTGGTGGTCGTGGCAGTGTTTGTAGTGGTCGCGAGATCGAGGGTTAAGGGTGTCTGTTGGTATCGGAGTATACTGGGATGAATCACGGGTGAGGAGGAAGAAACCACAAACATCTCGAAAACGTAAGCATAGGATATAATTGTCAACAAGTGTAGGGCTCCTCAAACCCTACTAGTCGTTGAGTAACCGTCAATACCTAACTCACATTAGGGACTACTGGTGTGTGGTACCAATGCAGTTTTAGGCATTGTGGGTTTATCGCCGTTAGGATCAATCTATGATCTATGTTGATTGAGGATGTGTGCTTATATGCGGTAATTGATAACATGCTAGATAAAATGTTATTGTGATAATATCTTTAGTTGTTATCCTGACATGCCTGCAATGATGATCTGTTACTATACTATGACATGTGATGTGTTTGTGATTGATATGACCTTGGTTGCCTTTGGAGACGATTGGTATGTAGTTAGGATGATAGAATGATTATTGATGGTATCGGACTAGTAAAATATGGACGTGTATCTAAGTTGTAAGTGGCTCTCATAGTTGGAGAGTGGTGTCCTCGCAGTTGGAGGATGTGGGGCTTGAGATGTTGATTAAGTTGTTGTTAGAACATCGATGAGATGATGGATGCATAATCATAGCATTTGCATTATTGTGGTGAAAAGCCGTGGGATTTAATACAACAGTCATTTGAGTAATTATCACGCGAGGTTGGGACTTGTGGACAACTACACAGCTGTTTAAGTGGTTGATTAAGTTGTTGCTAGAACGTCGTTGAGGTGATTGATGCATAATCATAAGTATGTTTAAAAAAAAGTTGGTCTTTTGAAAACTGATAATTGGCAGAAAATTCTTTGATTGAAATTTTTTCATTAGACTTAACTTCTAAATGTTAGATTTGGGCTTTTATGGGGTTAAGTTACATTGACAATATTATATTAACCATTTTTCTTTGATGAGTGCGATTCTCAAGTGAATATATCCTAGAACTTGTCTTGAGACCATCTCGAGGCAAATGTGACTTATATGCATGTGAACCTATGGTTGGGGTATTCTTAGGTGTTTTGCAAACCTTCCCGCACTTATTTCTCTCTCCATAAAATTTTTAATTTTTTAGATTAAAAAGGAAAACAAAGATAAAATAAATAAAATATAGGTTGCCTCCTACGCAGCGCTTGATTTACGTCACGAACCTGATGACCTATTTAGACCATTGATCATGGTGGTTTTGGGGAGGCCTTGAAAATAGCTTCTTCACCCTTGTGCCATAAGGTAAGGTGCCTTGTTTGACTTCTATTTTAGCATCACTTGGAGCTAGGAAAGGTCGTCCCAAGATGATAGAGACCTCCTCATCCTTCTTCATGTCCAAAACCAAAAATCCACTGGGTATGTGAATCTCCCCACCCTTACTAGCACATGTTCTATTGTTCCTTGATGGTGGTTAATGGATCTGTCAACTAACTGCAATGAGACTTTGGTGAGGTTCCTGTAACCAAAGCCTTTTTGACATAAAATAAGGCATTAGATTTATGCTGGCACCTAAATCACATAAAGCTTTATCAAAATGAAAATTCTCAATGGAACAGGGAACGGTAAAACTACCCGGGTCTTTTATTTTACGAGGTAATATATTCAAAATAACAGCAGAGCATTCTTCATTGATTTGCACTACCCTATATTCTTTTGAGAGATGTTCATTTTATTGGGGGTGGCTTAACATACAATTTCATGAGTTCTTAAAAATTCATCAGTTTATATGTAATCATTCCCAATTAGAAGAGTAGGTATAGAAATTTGTACCTTACTAGTGACTGTTACCTGATTCTGCTTACTGAGCATGTGGCATGGCCGTGCCAGAACTGTTGCACGGTCGTGCTCTTCTTCAGAGTTATCTTCTTCAGTAGTGTTTTCTACCATGGTAGTAGAGTTTTCTTTTTCTTTTTCTTTATCTGCTTGCTGTAGAGAAATTGCATTTGCGTGCTCCCTCGGGTTTGGCTCAGTCTGGGTAGGCAATGTTCCTTGAGGTCTTTTAGAGAGCATCATGGTAAGAGCAGATATCTGATGAACCTCAATTCTGTGCATTTTGTAGGGGGTATTTGGGTCGAATTTTGATTCTTTTAAAGATAAATGTTATTGTATTTCACTCTTTTACTTAGGTTTTAACAGAATTGGCATCGGGGGTAGTTTAATGGACTTTTGAAGAAAATAGAAGATTTTAGAGCTTAAACTGGCAGAAAACTGAAGGTCTGAGGTTAGAATGGCCATGCCATGCGAGAGCACGCCCGTGCAAACCTTTCAAATCCATTCACCCAAATAAAGCCCTACAAAATGACTCAAAACTGACCTTTGGAGACTTAGAACGGCTGTGCCATGCAAGAGCATGGCCGTGCCACATTGAAGAAAAGACTGCCTCAGAGAAACAAGACCTGACAGAACCTAGCACGGTCACAATCGCAAAGAGCATGCCCATGCCATCTGAAGGGCACGCTCGTGCTGTAACCCGTGCACTAGAACGTTATTCTACGAAGTTAGTAAGCCCTGACACAATTGAGCACGACCTGATATTCTGAAGAGCACGATCGTGCTGAGTGAAGAGCATGCCCATGCCACCTGATTGGCATGTCCATGCTAATGGCACAGAAGACCTGATTCATGGCTCGTTCCACATATTTTGTTATAAATAGAGGACATTTGTGCCACTTAAGAGACATCTTTTGAATCGTTGAACTCTTATACTTTTAGTTTTAACTAGCTTTCTAGTTTATATCTTTTGTAGCTTTGATTTCTAGAGTAAGATTTGGTACATGGAAATTAAGTTGGAGATAACTTCTCCCTCTTCAATTATCCAGAATGTGTTTTCCATTGTTGATTTTGGTTTTCTCTTTTACTATGAGTAGCTAAATTCACCACTAGAGTTGTGGTGGATCTTGTGTTAGTAGAAATCATTTTCGCTATGTATTAGCTTTAATTCAATTCTATTTTATTTCAAGGTTGCAATTTGAATCGTGTTATTATGTTGTTCTTCATCCCATACTAGGAATTCGCATCCTTTATATGCTCTTAATCAATTGATAGACATTTTGGCTATCAAGCCCAATTAAATGTAGATCTATAGGATAATTGAGATTTAATATCTAGATTTGAGAAAATTTGATTTATTCCTTTCAATCATTCAACCTCTTTGTGCTTTATGCCTTCTAATCATTTAAACTCTTTGTCTGCCAGCCGTTGAGTTCATCTAGGGAAATGAATATTAATTTCCTAACAAACAATTACTAGTTTTTGTAGAGGGATTGATATTCGAAAAACAAGTGCGAAATTGAATAGAATTAAAATTTGGGGGTATCGAAAGCATAAGTGAAACCGCGGCTTTAGGCTCTTTTACTCTTGATCTCTTAACTCTTTTTATCTCTATCATTATCTTTTATTATTGCTCTATTATTATTTATTTTCGAAGTTCTTGATGAGTCTAAATAGCATAACGATTTTCCTATTACAGTACTTGTTTTATTAATTAGCTATGTAAATTAATCTCTTGGGTACGATATTTGGACTTCTGTCCTATATTACTTATGCGACAGGGTACACTGTCGTTAAGTGTATTTTGAACGCAACAAGTTTTTGGCGCTGTTGCTGGGGATTAATTTTTGATATTTTGTGATTTTAGTGATATTAGAAGAAAAGAAATCTTAGTTACTTTAGACATTTTTTATTTTTATTTTTTTTTATTTTAAATATCTTTCCCTGAATGTTAATGTCTTCCCAACAATGTACTTCTAGTTAATCTATTTTTGCAGTTTGGGAAGCAAGAAGAACCATGGAAGAGAGGACAACTCTTGGAGATTATTTCACTATCAGTGACTATGGTCTGTGGGTGCAGAAGTCAGCAAGCAATCCTTGGATTAATTGTGAGAGCAATCCCAACTGGGGCCAGTATAATTATGTTTGTGAGCCACGTTACTTGCAAAATCGGTGGCCAAGACAAGAAAAGCTAGAAATAGATTTGGATGAGATTATGGAGCGGAGCAATAATTGATTGGACGCTATACGGACTCAAATCTGCCTCCTATCTATTTTATTAACTCAGTCAATCCAAAAACCATTGCCCCTCAAGTTAAGATCAATCTAGAGGAAGAAGCCCAAGATGACATTTCTGAGGATACTATCAACATAAATGAAGAGCTTGGAGATGAGCAACTTTATCAACTTTGGATGAGTACCCCTCCATCTATTGGCAGACAGACATCCATAGAAGAAGCTCTTATTGAAGGGACAACTCTGAAGCTCAAGTACAACCGTACATAGCTGACAGTGTGCCAGAAGAGTTAGGTGATAGAACCACAGAAAAAACCGAAGCTCTGGCTGAAAAGAGCAAGTCTGATGGTGAGCACGATTGTGTACCAACTGAAGCACGGCCGTGCACCACTCCCGGTGAGGCAAAAATGGTAAAAATCAACAGTGAGCCAGAAAAGATTCTCTTAACCATTGGTGATGCTGAAATTGAGGTTAAAATGGAGAAGGTAACGTTAAATATTGGTACTGAAAGAGATGTTTTAAAAGTATTAAATTCTATTAATAATCCCTCGTAATATTTGTCTCGTTTGATTTCTTCTTATTCTGCTAATGATGATGTGGTTGTTGCTAACAGCTTTGAGAATGTAAGGATGCAGAAAGTGTTGGAACACACGCACACAAGCGAGAAAGAAAAGAAGACAAGATTTACGTGGTTCGGCGAATAGTGCCTACTTCCACGGGAGCTGTTACGGCTGTGTTTCACTATATGAGAATAGGGTTACATAAGCGCAGTATTTATACTGATCACCACTGCGATAGAAATTACATTAATAATCTTTTACTAACCCTAACTGTCAGTATCTATATGAGCCATACTCAACAGAAAGAAAATCTCATCTTGCAAGATTTGAAAATTTTGGTGGATGATAAAAAAGCAAAAATGTCATCAACTTTTGAAGCAGATCCACCAAGGGGAAAAATGAAAAATAACGTAAACTATATATATAGTAAGGAAGCTAAGAAGGGGCAATGCGTTAGATGCTAAATTTGCACTTGGAGAGCTCCATCACCTTTGAGGTGCCATCAAGCTAATGACGTTAAACAAGCGCTTTACGGGATACAACCCGAGTTATTTTATTTATTTCGTTATCTTTTTAGATAGTTTATTTTATTTTATTTTTAGGATAGTTTATGTTATTTATTTTTAGGATAGTTTATTTTATTTTGTTAGGATAAAAAAAAATAATAAAAAAAAATAAAACTTTCTCTTCTCCTTCTCTCTCCACTTGTATTTCGTGATTAAATGTGTTGCATTGAGGACACTGCATAAGTTAAGTGTAGGAAGGAAAAATATATTCTTATTTTTTATATTGCTGCATCCAATTATTTGACTTATCTTTCTTTTAAATTGAGGAAACCCCTTACAAATTTTTTTTGGCAAATTGCTTTGATAGTCTCATAAGTATGTTTAAAAAAAGTTGGTCTTTTGAAAACTGATAATTGGCAGAAAATTCTTTGATTTAAAACTTTTCATTAGACTTCGCTTCTAAATGTGAGATTTGCGCTTTTCTGTGGTTAAGTTACATTGACAATATTATTTGATATTAACCTTTTTCCTTTGATGAGTATGATTCTGAGGTAATATATACTTGAACTTGTCCTGAGACCATCTCGAGACAAATTTGACTTACGCATGTGGAACTCTGGTTGGGACACGTTTAGGTATTCTTTCTAGCATGCTTTTGTTTTGTTAAAACAATACCTCTAGTTGTCCAATTTTGAGCCTTTATGAAAATTCTCTTTTTTGGTCCTATTTTGAAAATTAAAAATTATTTGTGGTGATCTCTTGAAAGTATAATGGAACAACAATAGGTATGTGAGGTGGCGGATCCCTTTCCAAAAAATAAAAATATTAAAAATAAGCTGACAGCAAAAAGAAAAAAAAAATGCTTTCTCAAAAAGAAAAAGAAACAAATACATATGGTTAGAGAGAAAGCTAGAAAAAGAAGAAGCTTATAGCAACGGAAAGAAGAAAAGTAGTAGATGAAAAAGGTGCCAATGCACTTATGCTCTTTTATGCTTCTAAGGGTCATTACTTTGTTTTATTGATTTAGCCATTTGATTATCCCTTTCTTTCTCTACCTCACATGACATTAATGCCTTGATCCCGTTAAACGCATGAAAGGCCCCAATCTTCTTCTCCATACATGTGATTCATATTGTAGAGATTTGATCGAGGAACAAGCTTATGGTAATGTATTTATTTGAGAAATCTTGAGTGTTTTTATATCTTTGCCCAATACACTGAGAGTTGTGAGTAGAGCGACCTTCGATCTTTTAAAAGTGTGATTCCACGGAATTTAAAAGTTCCAATTGGGTATTCTACAGATTTTCTTTTGAAAATTATACTTGTTTGATTATCTTCGCAATTTTGAAAAACTCTGTTTGTTTTGGGTTCCCTTGATTTAAGTTTGAAGCTTCTTTTTGAAAATTATTCTTAAGCCAGATAATTGTTTGAGGGCAAGCAATGTTTAAGCGTGAGAAGTTTGATAAACCTCATTTCTGTGCATTTTATAGGGTTTGGGTTGAATTTCGATGCTTTTAAAGATAATGTTATTCTATTTCAACATTTTACTTAAGTTTTGATAAAATTGACGTTCGGATGCAGTTTAATGGACTTTTGAAGAAAAGAGAAGGTTTTAGAGCTTAAACTAGCATAAAACTGAAGTTCTGAGGTTAGCATGGTCGTGCCATGTGAGAGCGCGCCTATGCCAACCTTTAAAATCCATTCATCCAAGCAAAGCCTTACAAAAATACTCCAAGCTGACCTGTGGACACTTAGAACGGCTGTGACATGCAAGAGCACGGTCATGCTACATTGAAGAAAGGACTTACTCAGAGAAGCAAGGCCTGACAGAAACTAACATGGTCCCAATCGCAAAGAGCACGCCTGTGCCATCTGAAGATTACGCCCGTGCTGCAGCCCATGCACTAGAACGTTATTCTACGAAGTTAAGCCCTGACACAATTGAGCACGACCTGATATTCTGAAGAGCACGACCGTGTTGAGTGAAGAGCACGCCCGTGCCAGCTGATTGGCACGCCCGTGCCAGCTGATTGGCACGCCCGTGCTGATGGCACCGAAGACCTGATTCAAGGCCCTGTCCACATATTTTGTTATAAATGGAGGCTCTCTATGCCACTTAAGAGACATCTTTTGAATCTTTGAACTCTTTTACTCTTAGTTTTAGCTTTCTATTTTATATCTTTTGTAGTTTTGATTTTTAGAGTAGGATTTCGCACTTGGAAATTGTGTTGGAGACAACTTCTCCCACTTCAATTATTCAGAATGTGTTTTCCATTGTTGATTTTGGTTTTCTCTTTTACTATGAGTAGTTAAATTCACCACTAGAGTTGTGGTGGATCTTATGTTAGTAGAAACATTTTTAGCTATGTATTAGCTTTAATTCAATTCTATTTGATTTCAAGGTTTGCAATTTGAATAGTGTTATTCTGTTGTTATTCATCCCATACTATGATTGCGCTCCCTTTGTATGCTCTTAATCAATTGATTGATATTTTGGCTATCAAGCCCAATTAAAGTGGTAGATCTATAGGATAATCGGAGTTTAATATCTAGATTTGAGCAAACGTGGTTTACTCCTTTCAATCATTCAACCTCTTTGTGCTTTATGGTTTCTAATCATTTAAACTCTATGCCTGACAACCATTGGGTTCATCTGGGGAAAAAAATATTAATTTCCTGACAAACATTTAATAGTTTTCGTAGAGGGATTGATATTCAAAAAGCAACTTCGAAATTGAATAGAATTAGGATTTGGGGGCATCGAAGGCACAAATGAAACCACGGCTCTAGGCACTTTTACTCTTGATCTCTTAACTCTCTTTATCTCTTTCATTATCTTTTACTACTGCTCTATTATTATTTATTTTCTAAGTTCTTGATTAGTCTAAATAGCATTCCCATTCCAATACTTTCTTCATCACTTGGTTATCTAAATTATTCTCTTGGGTACTATATCTGGACTTTCGTCCTATATTACTTTAGTGACAGGGTACACTGCCCTTAAGTATGTTTTGAACGCAACAATATCTGTGTTTGAATGGCTTGAAACTTTCTATCAGACTCTTTCATGTACTCTGCCAGCAATTCATGAGGATCGGACTTCCTATTCTCTGGTTATGAACCTTGGTTCTGCAAGTGGGGTGGTCTGTAAGCGTTAGAATTTGAACCTTTACCGTTCTGTTGGCCTCCCCAAGAGTAATTTGGACGGTCCCTCCAACCCAGATTATAAGAATTGCTTTGATTTTGATTGGCATTACTCATGAATTTGACCTCCTCAGCTGGTGGAGCAAAAGAATTTCCAAGTTGGCAATCCTTGCTCTCATGACCTATCATACCGCCATGGTTGCATGGGAATGGAGATACTGGTGCATTGGCTTGTGTCATTATCTGTGCTTGGGCTTGTATCAGTGTTTCTATCTGCTTTGTTAGAGCGTCCATCTTGGTTTCTAACGCCTCTGTGACATTTACCTCATAGACATCGATTGGCTTCTTGTTGGTGTGTCTGTCCCTGAGCGGCCATTGAGCTTCTTCTGGTGTCATCTTCAGAATTGATCCTCCACAAGCAGCGTCTATATTGGACTTGTTTTGTTGTGAAAGTCCATTATAGAACATCTGTACCAGAATGGGGACCGTGAAATCATGGTTTGAACATCTTCGGATCAAATCCTGATATCGTTCCCATGCCTCATAGAGAGATTCCTGGTCATATTACACAAAGTTCGAAATATCAGCTCTAAATTTAGCAGATTTCGAGGATGGAATGTACCTAGCCAAAAGTTGGCATGTTAATTGATCCCAAGTAGTGATAGAACCAAGTGGCAAAGAGGAAAGTCACCGATTTGCTTTGTCGGATAATGAGAATGGGAATAATCCAAGTCTGATTGCATTTGTTGAAGCCCCATTGTACATGATGAGATCTGTGATCCTGCGGAACTTCTTCGGATGGCAGTTGGGGTCCTCAATCAGAAACCCCCCAAATAATCTAGAGTTTTGGATCATAGAGACCAAAGCAGGCTTGATCTCAAAGTTGTTGGCTGGTGATGTTATCCGTCACCTCAGGAGAGGGGGTAAAGTAGTCCAGCAAAGTCATCCTTTCCCCCATGGTATTCATCTCTCTTGCTTGCCTCCGCAACCTGTGAAAAGTTCTTTCAACTTCCTTATCAAAAACTAGATCAGGATCTTGAGAATGCGTTAGCATACAAAGAGAGAGAATAAAAATAAAAAATAAATGTCTAAATTAACTAGAATTTCTTTTTTTTTTTTTTCAATATCACTAAAATCACAAAATATCAAAAATTAATCCCCAGCAATGATGCAAGAAACTTTGTTGCATTCAAATCATACTTAAAGCCAGTGTACCCTATCACTGAAGTAATATAGGCCGAAGTCCAGATATCGTACCCAAATGATTAATTTTGATAACTAAGTGATAAAGCAAGTACTGAATATAGGGAAATCTTTATGCTATTCAGACTGATAAAGAACTCAAAAGAAATAAATAATAATGAAGCAACAGTAAAAGAGATAAAAATAGAGTTTAGAAATCAAAAGTAAAAGAACCTAGAGTCGTGGTTTTACTTGTGCTTTTGATTCCCCCTAATCCTAATTCTATTCAATTTCGCAATTCCTTTTCGAATATCAATCCTTCTAATAAAACTATTAATTGTTTGTCAGACAACTAATATTCTTTTTCCGAGATGAACCCAATGGTTGTCAGGCAAAAAGTTTAAATGATTAGAAAGCATAAAGATCAAAGAGGTTGAATGATTGAAATGAGTAAATCACGTTTTCTCAAATCTAGAAGTTAAATCTAGTTATCCTATAGATCTACCAATTTAATTGGGCTTGATAGCCATAATATCAATAAATTGATTAAGAGCAATCAAAGGGTGCGCAATCCTAGTATGGGATGAAGAACAACAGAATAACACTATTCAAATTGCTACCTTGAAACCAAATAGAATTGAATTAAAGCTAAGACATAACGAAAAAGGCTTCTACTAATAGAGAAAACCAAAGTCAACAATGGAAAACTCATCTTGGATAATTGAAGAGGGAGAAATTGTCTCCAACTTAATCTCCAGGCGTCAATCCTACTCTAGAAATCCAAACTACAAAAGCTATAAACTAGGCACAAAGGGCCTCTATTTAAAGATGCAAAAGATCTCTCTAAAGTGGTACAGAGTGCCTCTATTTATAACAAAATATGTGAACAAGGTCTTGAATTAGGTCTTCTGCGTCGTCAGCACGGACGTGCCAATTAGGTGGCACGGGCATGCTCTTCACTCAGCACGGGCGTGCTCTTCATGATATCAGATCATGCTCAAATCTGTCAGGATGTACCAACTTCGTAGAACAACGTTCTAGTGCACGAGCTACAGCATGGGCATGCTCCTCATCTGGCACGGCCATGCTCTTCGCGATTGGGACCTTGCTAGCCTTTGTCAGGCCTTGTTTCTCTAAGTCAGGCCTTGCTTCCTTTGGCACAGGCGTGCTCTCGCATGGCACGGTTGTGCTAATTCTGCAGAGGTCAGCTTTAAGTATTTTCATAAGGCTTTGTTTGAATGGATGGCTTTGGAGGGTTGGCACGGGCGTGCTCTCGCAGGGTCGTACTTCTCCCAGAACTTCAGTATTCTGCCCATTTAAGCTCTAAAACCAAAAGTTCATCAAGCTGCCTTTGAACATCAATTCTGTCAAAACTTAAGTAAAAGGGTGAAATACAATAATATTTATCTTTAAATGCAACGAAATTCAACCCAAATATCCCCTATAAAATGCACAACATTAAGGCCCATCAACTAATTTTCTTGCACTTTACTTTTATGCAATTTACATGTTTTCTTTTACGTTTTCTTGCACCATTTACTTCATAATTTGCAACCAATTCATATATTTGATTTTTTTTGTCAAACTTGTGATTTATAGACAAACTCTTTGAAAACTCCTTTGAATACGAGATTACGGCGTAGCTTGATGCTTATATTTTATATTTACTTGATTATCATTATTTGTTGTCGGATTTGGTATATCGAAAAATCACTGTAAACAACTCCTTGGTGGGTTCACGGAGTATCCGACAAGCTTAGATCCTTTGGATCACCTGCTATGAGATTAATATCCGCTCAGGTGTTGAGTCACAGATAAGGTTCTTCACCCCCTTCCCAAGGATGTGTTTTGCGAAATTCGAACTGAGGTTCTCCCCTATAAGCTCAGTATGCACAATTAACTGAGTCACGCTTATTCTGTGTTATATTGGATACTTTAATACATCTAAATTCATTTTTATCAATATATCTTTTAATTATTTTTTAAATATTTATTACAATATATCCGTGTTATACCAGCTTTGTATACCGTAATTGTATATATGCTTCCGGGCTACCGACAAAAATGTATGACCGTATGAGAATTTTAGTCAATTGAAGGTTGTTGTGATTGACGTTAAATTTCTTCCCTGCTAGTGCGCTTACACTAGTCATCGATTATTGACAGCAACACTCCTGAATCGCTTCCTTATAGGTCGCTGAAAATTTTGACCTTATTTCATATGAGAGCACCACCTGGCCGTACCAACACTACATGCATGTATGTGGTGTTTCCATATTTTTATATTTTATTTATAAAAGAATCCAATTTCTCATTTAATCCACACTGTTTTTAATTGAATTGGTCAGATTAGATCAAATTTGATGGATATTATACTTTTTATGTTCCCACCACATAATTTTTTATAAACTGATTCAAACTGAGAGCACGAACTCACCTACATTCTTCTATCATGCAGTGAAGCTCTACTATACACTATTCTTCCTACTATAATGCAGATTTTTTGCCAGTTATAAAATGAAAATAGATCCTTTAAAGTAAGGAAAAATATAAAATGAGAAAATAAAAATGTATTTATTTTAGTAGGTTCAGATTTTAATGCATTTTAACTAATCAAAGATAAATACACTCTTATTTTTACTTACATTTTTTCTCACTTTAAACGAGCTAGCCTAACCCTTATAAAATCACTTCATCACCACCTGCTGTATATAAGAAGTAGAACATTCTTTCTTCTCATTCCCTTGTTTACTCTTTAAGTGTCATTCTCTTAACCCTCCCCCCTCTCCCACAACCACAATGAGACTTAGCATGAGACCACTACCCTCATCTCCAACACTCCCTTCAACCAAAACCCACACCGTCAAACCGCGCTGCATAACCATTAACCAACCATCTAAACCGGCCAACAACTTACACCTTTATGACACTGGACAAGCAGCATTACATTTAGAGAAAATGATAAATTTGGAAGACAATAACAATTTTCCTTCGTTGCCATCATCATCATCATCATCATCATCATCATCTTCGTGGTCATCATCGTCGTCCTCGTCTTGCGGCCACAGAGCAGAGAAACTTGGGAAGAGATGGAAGGAGTATCAAGGAATGAGCAATTGGGATGGTTTACTTGACCCATTGGATGATAATCTACGTGCTGAAATCCTACGTTATGGTCATTTTGTGGAAGCTGCATACAATTCTTTTGAGTTTGACCCTTCCTCTAACAACTACGCAAACTGTAGGTTCTCTAAGAGCACATTTTTCGAACGGTGTGGTTTACCTAACACCGGATACAAGGTAACAAAACACCTACGTGCAACCTCAGGTATTCAACTACCTAGTTCTTGGGTTGACAAGGCACCAACATGGGTTGCAACTCAATCAAGCTACGTTGGTTACGTAGCAGTGTGTAACAACAAAGAAGAGATCAAAAGACTTGGTCGGCGAGACGTTGTTGTTGCATATAGAGGAACGACTACATGCTTGGAATGGCTAGAGAATTTTCGTGCCACTCTCACCGACCTACCATGCAGCAGCAAAAGGGTCCTTGAAAATGGTATGGACGGAAGTGGGGCCATGGTGGAAAGTGGATTCTTGAGCCTCTATACATCATCAATCACTACAAACCCATCATTCATGAGTTTGCAAGATATGGTGCGGCAAGAGATTGGTCGGATTCTCCAAACCTACGACAGAGAACCGCTGAGTTTGACCATCACCGGCCACAGCCTGGGGGCAGCATTGGCCACTCTTACGGCCTATGACATTAGAACCGTCTTCCCCAGGCTGCCGTTGGTCACGGTCATCTCCTTCGGCGGTCCCCGTGTCGGCAACCGGAGCTTCCGGCGGTTGCTTGAGAAGCAAGGGACAAAGGTTCTACGTATTGTGAACTCTGATGATGTTATTACAAAAATACCCGGCTTTGTGTTTGATGACGTGGCAAGCAACCGAGGGTTCCACTTGGTGGGATTTTTGAGCTGGATCCGAAAGAGAGCGGAGGAGGCACAATGGGTGTATGCCGAGGTTGGGAAGGAGCTACGGGTATGTAGCAGGGATTCTCCGTACCTTTGTAGCAAGAACGTTGCCACGTGTCACGAGCTGAACACGTATATGCACCTTGTTGATGGCTTTGTGAGCTCCACGTGTCCTTTCAGAGCCACAGCGAAGCGGTTCCTCCGACGATGATAGCCACCTTATACTGGTGCTCGAAGCCAAATCACACAGTGATTAACAAGAAAAGGTCTTGCTAACCAGTGCCTTTAAGAAATTAAGAAGAGACAATTTTATTTTAAAACACTAAGGACTTCGCTTTTCGATATGCAGACTATAATATTTCGATGAGAACTTGCCCTTTTAATCCCTTAATATCCTGAGGGCACAAGTGCATTTCCCATAAGAAAAAAATGAAAAGAACACGAGAGAGACACACTAAAGACATTCACGTAAGAAAATGTTTATCCCACCATATTTTTCCTCAACACCATTTTTCAAACCATTCCACATCATCGCAATTTTTTCTATCATTCTTTTTAATTTATTCATTAAAAAATTCGGGAATGTTGACTCAACGGTTGAGTTTATAGTGGCAGTGGCCAGCAGTGGAGGTCGGTGTTTGGCAGGTGGTCGACAGAGGCAGCAAGTGGTTGGCCATCGTTGACGATTGCCAACGACGACAACCAGTGGTTGACAACGGAAATGACTTGGATGTAGTATATGATTTGGAACGGGTATGAAAAATGGTGTAAAAAAGTGATGAGAATATATGCGCACTCTTCATGTAATTATTAACCGGAAACTTTTTCTGGATACCTATATTTGGACACATACATGGGACCCACTTTTTTTTTAGTTGAAGTGATAGAAAGAGAAAAATTTATCAACAGATATAATCGAGTATAAAGATATAGTTTAATTTATATTTATCAACAACATAAATATAGTAAAACAAGAGTATAAGGAATACTTTAACCCTTACAACATAACATCTACGACCTGCACATACTTTTAGCGTTGAGGCTACATGCATAACCTTACAAACCAGATTTTGCAGCAGAAACAAAGTACACCAACAATCAGAAACAAACAGACAACATACAGACCTTAAAATGATATGTTGGGTTCCTGTGAGTAAGGTCTCACAGTTGGTTGAAATAAATTGATCAGTTCATAGTGGAGGGCATTGCGATAAATGGTGGTCGAATAAAAAATATGATTTAAGTGGTCAAATGAATTGTAAAAATAACAAAATTCAATTATTAATTAATTAGCTGTAAATTAAGTAATTGAAGTATAACCATTTTTGTCGAAGATAAGATAAAATGATAACTTCTTGAAAATCAAATATTCGAGACTAACCTAGGGAGCGGTGGTTTAATTTGCTTTTTGGAAAAGCATTAACAAGCCTCAGGATATTGTTTGATATCTCTATATTAGAATATAAAAATATGGTAATGATGTTAAAAATATAGATTAAAGGCCCAATTTGGCCACTCAAAAAAATGTTCCAAAACTTTTAGTCTCTAATAAAAATAAATTAACAACTTAGTCTCTTAAAATTATAAACCCGGGACATGTTAGTCCCTCCATACAATTCCATTTGTTAACGTCCCTTAACCATAATATGTGGCCTATTAAGTGTCCTACATGGCACAATCAGCATTTCCACCTTGGAAAATAAAAAAACGCAAAAACTATAGCAAAATGACGTAGTTTTATGTGCTGCGTGAGAGTTGAAGAAACAAAAGAAAAGTGGACCAAGGTAGTCCTTAAAATTATTATTTGTGACCTAATTTAGTCTCTGAAAATTTAATTGTGGCTCAAGTTAGTCCCTGCGTGCATGACTCAGTATGCATCAAAAGCTTGCTGCTCATGGGGAGGATAACCCAAATCATTATAAATGGTTTCCTGGTGATATATTCCATCAATGTGGGACTTAACTCTTAACAAAAAAAGAAAAAAAGAAAAAAAAAGAAACATAAGGTGTATAACTGCATTGTGCATAATTTGGAGCAATAGGAGTAAATTGCAAACTGGTATCAAAAGAAGTATGAGCATCGATCATGCAAAGCTTCTGTGCAGACTTTTCTATAAATGCTTTTTATTGATGTACATTATTTCTTTTTGATATTGCAATTTACAGTGTGGTGTTTTGTGGTTATAGCTGCTTTGATTAGTTTGACAGCATAAAGGATGCAATTACTTTTGCAGTCTATTTTTTCATGAGCTGAAAAGATGCAATGAAATGGGTATCGGGCTTATAATTCATTGGTGTCATCCGGATGATTATGCAAGTTGGTTGTAGTTTCCCTTTTCATTTTTCTTTTGAAACCAAAGAATGATGTCTCAAGTGTATATATTCCAGCTCAGTCTTCAATGTCATTTATAGAAAAGACTACATAGAGTCCCCTTGAGTCAACTCAGTTGGTTAAGTTACTGGACATTAATTAATTGAGTTTGCGGGATCAAACCCCGCAATGTGCTCGGCCCCTTTCCGTTTCCATGTCTCTTCTCCCCTCCCCCTTCTCTCATATAAGGTTTCTTACGAGTCTCCCCTTAGACAAAAAAAAGACTACACAAAGGCTTTGTATGATGCTCATACTCTTCTTTTGATACTAGTTTGCATTTTACTGCTTTACATGTGCACCCAGGGACTAACTTCGGTCACAATTAAATTTTCAACTACTTAGACTACAAGAAAGTTGCTAATTACCAATGGCCATAATCCGTCGGTACAACAGACTTACCGACAACCAAAAATCACTCGGAATATGGCTTGTCGCTAAAATTTGCCAACGGATTTGATGATTCGTTCGTAATTACCGACGAAAAAGCTGTTCATAATACCCATTGGTAAATGATTGACTTTCCG
The DNA here is from genome assembly GCA_039655645.1 of Ammopiptanthus mongolicus. Lineage (NCBI taxonomy): Eukaryota > Viridiplantae > Streptophyta > Magnoliopsida > Fabales > Fabaceae > Ammopiptanthus > Ammopiptanthus mongolicus. The sequence continues at coordinate 83,338,412 of CM077346.1, read as the reverse complement.
ACGGATTAATCCTTCGGTAAAGGGTCACATTAAGCCTCTTTCTTGGTCTTGGTTTATTAGTAAGAGTGGTAAAGGGCCAGGTTTCAGTTATTCATATTGGTGTTCTAATCATGTCCAGTGTTTGAGCAGTTGTTAAGTTCTAGGTGAAGACTTTTGTATTTGGGTTACAGTACCCCTTGCACTCTCTTTTATATTATTTTTTTCTTATATAAAAAAATCTGTCTGTAACGGGTGAACAGGCTTATCGACGGAATAATCTGTCGATAGTGTGGGCAAGAAATCAATAGCAACAATGCAAAAAAAAAAAAATAGAACCGAAAAGAGTAAATTAGTACCCTAACAATAACAATGGCAAAAAAATCAGTACCCAAACCGAAACAATAACACACCCCAGTGGACGGAGAAAGGGACGGAGCTGCACGCGGTGGACGGAGGAGGAGGCGGTGGCGCGAACACAGGGAGAAATGCTGACGTTCAAAATTTCCCATGTTACCGACAGTATATTCCATCGATAATGAAATAATTATCGATGGAGTCCTAACTATCGGCAAATAATTGTCGGTAATATACCTTATTCTTGTAGTGTTAGTCGACTAATAATAATTTGAGGATTAACTCGGGCCACTTTTCTGGGTTTGATTCTTTAACTCCCGCGCAGCACATAAAAGACATCCTTTTGTTATTTATTTTGGCGTATTTTTATTTTTCATGGTGGAAATGTTGATCGTGCCAAGTAGGGTAAAGTTACTCTTGAGATATCAGAAAATTCACCTTTATATTAAGAGTTTAATAGTACTTAACCGAGTGGTTTAACAACCATGGTTACATCTCTATTACCACAACCACAATTAACTATATCATGGTCGGAAAATGAAATTTATATATCCAAATATAACAATTGAGTGGATATTGTATTTTTTGCGAATGTGACTGAATATTTTTACACATTACATACAAAATTAAAATAAATGCATCAATTCATATAAAAAATAAATAAAAATAAATGCATCAATCCTATATGTAGGGCAACAAGCGTACGTTAGCATGCTTGGTGTGACGTTAAAAAGGTCAAATCTTGTTTGGGTTTATGGTAAGTGGTGAACCACGTGAAAATAGCTAAAATGGTGAATATTACAAACTCTATCAATGGGTCAGGCTGTTTCTTTTACATCGTGATAGAATTAATTTTAAAAAATTAATTTATGTTTGATAATAATATTTTAAAATTGAGTTAAAAAAATTTATTTATGTTTGAATAATAAAATAAAATCATTTTTGAGGTGTAAATATAAATAATTTTGTGAATTATACATCTAGAATTAATTCTATTTGATGAAAAAAAACTAAAAATTCTTGTTTTCACCAAAATCCATTTTACCCACCCAAAATTGATTTTTTTTAGACGCAACTTTATAAATAAATAGATCCAATTATAATTAAAATTACTTTTAGGGTCAAAAACCCGTTGAAAAACACGTTGAAGCCAAACAATATGGTTGCATATATAGTTTCTCTTTTGAATTTGGTCATTTTCTCTTATGTAACTAACAAATTAAGAGTTGTTAAATTTTTATTTGTAAGTAGTTATAATTGATAAATTCTTAAATAGAGCATTTTTTTTTTTTTTTTGGTATCCATGTGATAGGTGTGAAGTATTCACTGTCGTTAACAATAACTAATCTTCGTCGGGGAACCTAAAGGCACACAAGTTGAGTAATCCCCTCCCAATCAGATTTTTTTCATTCGCAAGAATCAGGATTTGAACCCCTAACCACTTATTTAACGGACCCTAGTTGGACCAACCTAATTTCGTAAATAGAGAATTTTTTTTAAGACATTTTTCTTATATGGTGGTCTTTTCAGCACAACATTAAATTTGAGGTGGTACCATCTCGAGTTAGTACTATTAATTGATAGACAGAGTCTTTTTTTTTTCCATTTTATTATTTTTATAAGTGTGCTTAGGATTTTTTACTTTATTACAGTTAAGCTATTTCAATATGAGGTTTTGGTGATGACGCAGATTTAGGTGCAACCTCAGAGTCCTATGTCAGCTCCTCCTCCAAACGGCGTCTCTCCTTAATTTAAAAAAAGTGCAGTTTTAATTCCATAAAAGATGCTATGTACTTAACATTCTTAATTCAAGAAAAATAGGTTAAAAACTAAGTGGCAATGGGGTCAGTACTAATGCTATGGTGGTGGATTGGTGGTCCGTCCCTACGTACAATGGAAGAAGAAGTATAAGAAAAAAAAAATGGATTTACGGAGTAGACTTCGGTAGAAGAAGAATTTATAAGAATGGGGAGAGGAATATAAGAAAGATTTATAAGAAAAAAATGTTTGGACTTAAAAAGTTGGTAGGGGCCTAGATCATCCCTACTAACCAAGTGGCTCCATCCCTGTTGATGCCCCTTGGGAGACAAGAAAACGTGAAACAAAGGGGAAGATCTGAAGGAGAACAAAAGCGTGGTTTCTGTGTGGATAAGGTGAGGTTTGTGGACTTGTGGTGTTGGTGGTGGTGGTGGTGGTGGTGGAAGAAGGGAAGATGGGGTTGTGATGAGGGGTGAGGGATGAGGATTGGAATGGAATTTGCAAAATAAAAAATAAAATAATAAAAAAAAAACAAAAAAAATGACCAGAAAACTAATGGTTCACCCATGAACTACCTATTAGATAATATACCCTAGAAGCCACCTTGCTCTTGAAGCTGAAATAAAATAGGCAAGTGATCAGATGTATGATGCGTACATGTGTAAATTGGCTCAGATCAACTCGCGAATGCAATTCATCTTAACTAAACCTAATGACCCCTAATATTATTTGTGACACCGAATTTAATTAAATACTAATTAAATAAATAAAATAAGAATTTCTTAGATGATGTGAAGGAAATAAAATTTGATATACAATTGATAATATCAAATCTTTCTCAATTCAAACTCACTCCTTCCTCTTACACCAACGAACAAAAATCTATTGTCTCAAGAAATGGTATCTTGGTGGTCCCTACCAATCAAATTTTAGGAATGAACATAAATATTAATGAATTGAGATTTTATTTTCTTTAGTGTCAAATTGTTATTAGTGGTCGGGACAGAGAATGTGATAAAAAATTGAGAAAGAAGATGTTTATCCTACACCAACTGCTAGAAGAGGAAACATGAAACTCCAATCATAATTAGATTCAAAATAGTTAAGTACACTAATCTCAAATAAATTTTCTTTCACCTAATCATTAGCTACACGCTGCACACATCCACCTCCACTTACACGTGCTATTGTATCAATATTTTAAATAAACAATAATGATAATAAATATGATAATATTAACAATAATAAAAATATATTACTATTATCACCTTACCAAAAAGTCAAATAATCATAAAAATTAATAAAAATAAATATTCAACTACTTCATCACTCTAAATATTAATTAAACATATACTACTGCAGAACGCACTTTCTACTATGGTTGGACCACCGTAGTAGAAAGACGCGTTGTAGAAAGTAGGAACTTTTCACTACGGTTGTTGAACCCTAGTGAAAAGTTACACTTCTACTATGGTTATGGTCATCACCGTAGTAAAAAGTGACTTTCTGGACGAAGAAAGTCATCCAAAATGTGACTTTTTACTACGGTTGGAAGATCCAACCGTAGTAGAAAGTCACATTCTGGATGAAGAAAGACTTCCAGAAAGTGACTTTCTACTATAGTTGTGGTCACAACCGTAGTAGAAATTGTGTTTTTTTTTAATAATCTCTTCTGTTTTCCTTTCTTCCCTTTCCTTTTTCATTCAGTTTTATACAATCAGCTAGATCCAATTCAACACCAGGAACAGATATATTAAACCAAGTGTTATATATATATATATATATATATGATTCCTATAAAACCTATATGAATGTCAAACTAATTAAATACATCTAAGGTAGTTCTTGTTATGCTCTTTACAATAGCCAACAAAGAGGCTTGCCCATTTTTCCTTGATGTCCTGAATATCATCGTTAGATTGCGGAACCAGATTATTAAAAGTCTGCAAGTTCACATAACATAAGAAAATTAAATTAAACATTTTGTTCATCAAGTAATAAAACAAACATAATAATTTAACTAACTCTTGTACTCAAAAATTCTATTAATAATTACCTCCGCCCATTGAGAAGTAATACTCGCAGAGACAATAGTGATCATATGTCTCATGATATAATATCAACACTCCCTGCCGCCACTTTGTTGATGAGACTACAAATTATAAACAATAAATTAATATAAGGTTATATGATTACTATTATATATATAACCTCTAATTGAATCTCGAATTAACTACTTACATGTGGGCAAATCCATTGAGGCTGCTTTTTACTCTTGACCCTACTTTTACCTTCCATGCTATTACATGCCTACATAGCTCTGTGATAAACAAACATTGATACATCAAATATTAATACATATAGATAAACAAATATAATATTATAAATGAAGAGTGAAAGAAGCTTGCTTACGTATTAACTACTTCCTTAAGAACTGTAGGTGTGGTATGGTGCAATGAACACAAGAAGGCGAAGTCATTCCGACGAGGGCAAAGAATCGCTAACTGTCAATGATCCTTGTCGAGGAATGGGGCTAGATAACAATCCTTTTGGCTGTTATGAATCATTTTCATGATGTATGTCTTCACTCCCGCATTCATAATCTTACCAAGAATCTTGCTAGGGTCCAGGTATCCCCATACAAGTGGCTGGTGTCATTTGAGACACTTAGGCGATGCATAACCCTATAAGATGTTGAAATAAATTATTGTTAATTATAAAAGATTGATACTTATCTATTATAAAACTGATGTACAAAAAAAGTACTTACGTGCACCATAATTGTAGAACGCTAAAACAGAGCCATCTATCCATGTATAAATCGGCCATATCTTTCCCAGCGATTAGAAAAAGCTCATTTAATCCCTCGTTGCCATCGTGCTCCAAAGGCAGAAACAAATCTTCCAACATATATTTCATCGCCACTCCAGCCAGTTGTAATAACGGAGAAATTTCAAGTGGACCAGCTTTCTCAATATCCTACACAATAATAAAACATTAGTAAACATCAGTTAATTTATTCGAATTGAAAGACATAAAACATTATGAATTAATACCTTTGGTGCATGTGCATCATCCTCATCCTCATGTAGCTGACGAAAATCCTCGTCCTCCCCATCTATATTATCGTGCTCATGCTCCTCAGCTAACACGTGTATCATTACAACTCCCTTTCATTGAGTTACCTACTATTTCAGCCATTGCAATTTATTGACATAATAAAACATCATTGTTAGTTGTTACCTTACCACGGTTAGTAAGTGGGTATACAAGTCTGAAAATTATAATGGAGAATTGATAAACCTGAAGAAGTTCTCCCAATGAAACCACTTGCAGCCATTTTTTCTGGTCACCTATTTTGGTCTTGAGGAAAATGCTATATAGTATTGTAATTCATAATCTAGTTCATAGTGGATGCTTAGACTATAGGTTTTCTATGATTCTTTGTTCTACTTCAAAAAGAATTAGGATCCGAGATATATAGGGTTTGGATAGGGTCTAGTTGCTATGGAAATATGTAAGATAAATTCAAGAGTTCCAGCCTTTGAATTTTTCTTTTTAATATGATATCTTTCTTTATTCTTCATGAGTTTGTAAATTGTAATTACTAACTACATAGTAAGCATTAGAGAAGAATTATAAGCACAAAAACTTAAATGGGGCAGATTCTCATCCGGGCAAAAATAGTAAGCACAAAATTTTTTGCAAAAGACAATGGAGTAAGGAGCAAAGAGTGAGAGGTGGTTACCTGTCGTGTTCTGGAGCAGAAATCCAACAAACAAACCCAAGAAATCAGACGCTGGAAGTAGGGGCAACAGGGAGCAACATCAATAAAATATTTAAATAAAAAAATTAAATATTTTTAAAGAAAAATAAAAAATTCCTACCAGTGAGAAGAGAGGAAGATGAAAAGAGGAGGGAAGGAAGAGGGAGGGGAGGTGTTGGAAGAGGTGGCTAGAAGACGACGATGCCATAAGAGGTTATGGCGCGAGTCTTAGTGAGAGTGACGTTGGGAGAAAATGAGGGTGGTGGTGGTGGTGCCAAACAGTTGTGGTGGTGGTGGTGGTGGGTGCCAAACGGAGGGAAAGGGTTTAAGATGAAAGATGCAAGAGAGCAAAGAGTAACGTTGTAATGCGCTTCAGGAAGAGAATTATTTAGGTTATTTCAAAATTGGACTTTCCACTATGGTTACATTTTGAACCGTAGTAGACAATAAACTTTCTACTACGGTTCTAAATGCAACCGTAGTGGAAAGTGAATGCGGGCAAAAAAAAAAAGACTGTCTACTACGGTTAGACAGGGAACCATAGTAGAAAGTATTAAACTAAATGCAATTTATTACAAAATTGCCATCACGTTATTTTCTACTACGGATTTAAAACAACCGTTGTAAATCCCTGATGTGGAATGCATATTTGCACTAGTGATAATATTGGGACGTTACAGTATTGGTTTAGGTGAAATTGGATAAAATATGAATTAAATTAAATCATGTTTGGATTGTGCTTTGGATTCGGTAATTTGGAACCAGTTGACCCGATACGTATATGTATTTATGTACACTATGTTAGGTGAGGACACCTTGTTATTGTGAGATGTGAAAACAATGAATCTTAACTATTAGATCTTATAAATCATTAGATGATAAATAATTTTATACCCAATTTTTATTTTTCTCTAACTAACACACATGCATCAGCTAGCTTTGATACCTTCACTTCAAACAATGTTTCATTGACAGCAGAAAGCACCTGTTCAACATAGAGTATTGCAGCCCGAGTTTCCTATTGTTTTTTTATAGTAAAATGTTAGTTTGTTAGTATTTGTTATGTTAGTGGGGTAGTTGAACCCACGACCTTCTTATCACTTCAAACCTTGTATTCTTCCCCAAACCACCAAGCCACCTTATCCCTCCCCAAGTTTCCCATTGTTTAATTAATCTCATTTGTTCGCTTACGCAGTTAATAACCTAGCTTTTTTCCCTCAATTCAGTTTCTCCAAGTTTTGGTGTTGGTGCCTGATTTCATATATACTATATCTTTTGTTTACCAAAAAAAAAAAATTTTTGTTAATGTGATAAATTACTTTCATTTGTGAATACTTTTTTAATAATGTTAAGGTGCTTATTTAGTAAAAAATAAAAGTTTTTTTTTTTTGTAAGCAGTAAAAATAAAAGTTAGAAAACTATCACATATTTAATTAAAAGATACTACCACATCTTATGAGAGCTCTCAATTCGGGCTGGTCCGGGCCCGGCCCATTCAGGCCAACCCATTCGAGTTAAGCCAATTTTCGGGTAGGATTGGATTGGGGCAAAATTAGTTCGGGCCATTAATTTACTAGCCCAGCCCTGCCCTCTGTGGGCTGCGGGCCAAATGGGCTGGCCATGGACCAAATTTTTTTTTTTAAAAAAAAAATTTAACTAAAAAGTTACGTTCATATGATTATGAATTACATTTAGCTTGTCACTCACTAAGAATCTTCATTTTTTTAACTAATATATGTCTTTTTTTTTTTTGGATACAAACTCCTAATATATGTCTTATAAAATGTTTGATAAAAAGTAAAATATTATTTAATTAAATATGAACCGTTATAAAACTACCGCATATAAATAAATAAATTAACAATACTCTTGGAGTAAGTTAGAATTTCGGTCTCTCTGTGGTCATTACTACCTAGCAGCGAAGTCACACCACAGAAACATGATCAAGATTGTGTTTATTTATTGTGAAAATTAAGCACACAAGTGAAGTAACATATTCACAAGCAAAATTGACCTAACATTGTATTTATAATTTTGTATACATGTCTTATATTTGTATAATTTTATACACTTATATAATCACAACGTTCAATACCTGAAAACATTTTGGGCCAACGGGTTGGCCTAACCCATTCGGGTAGCCCATTTGAGCTGAGACAATTTTCGGGTTGGGTCGAGTCGGGTTGGGCCAAAATTAGATCGCCTCTCATTTTGACAACCCTGCCCACTTTTATATTGGGCCAAACGATCCAGCCCATCGGACCGGACCCATTTTGACAGCTCTACATCTTATACTAATTGTCATCTCTAACTTTATGATTTAATTTTTGAAGTATTCTCTACTCATAAACATTAGAAAACTGAAAGACAAATTTCTTTTTCAATTTTACATCAAACTTGCTGTTAAATTTAAAACATCTAATTGTTATTTGGCAACCAAACTTTTTTATTAAACTCATGGCCGAGCTTTATGAGGCTTGGAGTTTCTCTTTTGTATTGTGCAATGTTTTGGATCTCTGTGAAAACTGTTAACAACCATCTTTTGTATTGTGCAATGTTTTCGATCTCCATGAAAACTATTAACAGCCATAGGATGTGATTTTCATTTTATTTGTTTGAAATGTAACCTGAGAAGGAGGAACTTTAGCATAGAAAAGAAGTGATGAAATCACTGTCATACTGTAGAGGGTGCTGAGCCCAAAACAGGGGTATACTTAAGGTGAACTTTGTTTGTTCCTAGTTTAACTTCAAGCATATGATTGAGGTCTTGCTCTTCGATTCATCCTAAAAGATCGTGAGAGTTTGATATTAAGATGTTAAAGTTAAATATTTATTTTTGAATAAAATTTATAATTATCCAAAAGAAAATCTAAATATAAATTATTTTATTTTAAATTTAATTATATTAAAATCAATTTTTTAAAATTAATTTTATTCAAAATGATAATTGAAACGTTAATCCAAAGAAATGCTTGGTGGAATAGTATTATCACGGCGCCGTCCAAATCCCATATACACGGTCGGTTACTTATCGGGCTAAGAGTTGAATAAGCAATTAAGCACACACTGACGCTGCTTTCATAGTTCACCTTTTCAGTCTTCACTTGTATGATAGCAAATTAGCAATGGACTAGTCAAATAGAATAAGACGACGCGTGCCTAAGTAGTAAGTACTACATAACTATCACTTTTATGATTACGATACTCGCCTTTCCTCACATTTCGCTTGACCACCCCACTTTTTAGTGACGGTACGCCGGTGCGGTACAAACAAATCAAATTGCAATTAGATTCAAGATTCTCATAGCTTTACCACTTACTATTTTTAATTTATCAATTAAAAAAATTTATTACTCAACTAATTAATTCTATGATAAAATATAGGATTTGGCTCCTTTAAATTGAGTGAAATTCTAAAATGAGAAAGTATGATATTATCCACCATTAATTTGATTAATTACATAGAGATCTCAACCCACTAAATAATCTATGAATGAATAGTCTCTTACTTTCTCACTTTAGAGCTTCACCCACTTTAGAGGAGCCAAATTCAAAAATATAATAGCCAGCCATGTTAAAAAGGCTTTGAATTCAATTCGCTTTTACATGCAAATTATACAATTTGGAAAACATTATTTACATCTCCATATAAAGATTTCGGACTCAAGAATACACTTAAGCCGACTCAATAAAATATCAATTCTACTGCCCGAGAATATTTGGTCAGTTCGTCCAAGTTCAAGTGACCGAGGTGTCTAAGTTCGTCGACTTATTATCGGCTCTCGGATAAGGAAGGACATTCTCAATTCTGCGTGATCCGAAATATCCTCCCTTTATTGATAATAGATAAGCTTACCACGTTACAAATCCCTGATTTTACTCTCTCCAAATAATATCGAAATAATGGCAATAATTGTTCATGATTGCCAGAGAGAATCACGGCAGAGGAGGGGAAAACCAGACTATAACACAGCAAAGTACAAGCAAGCAAAGTTTAACTTCATTCGACGCTGCTTGAGACTGGTCAGAGGCTGGATTGGTCTCAGATGACGTAGGGTGAGGAACATATTCCTACTTAGATCCTGATGTACGGTTTTTGACGGAACATTTGGCGCCCACCATGGGGTTATGATAAACTTTATTCGGCCGCACAAAACAGTTACATTGATGGTTCAAATACGCAGTGACAACAGAAGAAGGGTGGCTAGAGACGATCGCGCGGAGTCCATTGTCAATGGAGGAGAGTAGGAGGAGAGGCGTTCGCGGAGGGATGACATACCTCCTCCGTGATGAGACGAAGAAGAGGAAGACGTTCATGAAGATACGACAGACCTCCTCAACAATGAGAGGAGGAGGATGAGGATAGGCATTCTTAATGGGAGGAAAGACATCTTCAACGTCAAGAAGAGGAAGATGAAGAAATTAATTTTTAATTAATATTAAATTAATTATAATTAATTTTAAAAATATTAATAATTGTGACCGATGGCCAAGGCCTTCGGCAACATATACGGGTAAAATTTATTTTTATGATTATAAAAAAAACAAAACATTTTCTATTATCGACGAGCGAAGCCGTCAGTAACATTGGGGATCATATTGAGGGTTAGTGGCTATCGGTAACTTGGTCAACTTACCGACGACGGTGACCTTCATAAATTACGATGACTTTTGTACAACGTTGTCGGTAACCGTTACCGACGCCTCTATTTCTGACGGATACGTGGCTGTCGGAAAGCTGCCATTATCGATAACTTTAGGTATTTTTTGAAGGCTTTTGGTTGTTGCTAATGAGCATTATGCTTGTAGTGAGATCTGGTTTTACTTGTATTAAATTATGTGATTGCTCAATTTATCTATAATTATGTATTTTTTCTATCAAGTACCAATCACCTCTTCTTTTTTGGTGAATAGACGGGGCTAAAGCCCAAAGAAAACAAACAAAACAAAAGGAATTCAGTCACCCTCTCAAAAAGAGTCCCTCCCAAATCCGCAAAAAGAGTTACGGAAACGAAAGAAGGCATCTGGTTGAAAATATGAATACCCCAAGTTCGCCAAGATATTAGGGCAAACATTTGCCTCTTGAAAAGTATGCTTCCAAGTGACACATCTGAACTGATTGAGCATGTCTTTGATCTCGAAGATAAGCGAAGCGCGTGGGTGGGAATCATCACAACCATTCTCCACAAAATGCAAAACAACACTCTTTGAATTAGCTTCAATCATCACCTTCTGGATACCCTATCCTTGGCATGACGAAGACCATACCAAATACCATACAGTTCAGCTTGCATAATCGTGCATGTACATAGCTTGCACGTGAAACCAACAATAAAAACAACCATTCTCATCCCGAAGAAGGCCACCACAGACAGCTTGCCCATTTCCAGTAATCACCGAGCCATCTAAATTTAACTTGTACCACTCATGAGGGGGTGGATGCCATCGAACATGGGTGATAGACTCGGAGCTAAAGATGACAAATCAATGCATGCTGGTTCTCTCTCACCCGCGTTTGGATCCTCATAATTATGGCATTACTATCAAAGACTTGGTTCTCAAATACCTGTTGATTTCTAGCTAACCAGATGGTATTCATGGCTTTGGCAAAGGTTAAGCTCCATATGTCACCTCTTCTAAATCTATTAGCAATTAATAATGGTTATGCATTACTAATATTCTTTTTCCTAATCAAATACCTCGATTGGCCATTATGGAACTGATTAAGAACAACATAAGGAACCAAGAAGTTTGTTAATTCAATAATTGATTGAAGTAAAGAATTGCAGTTTGATAATTCCTTTCTTGTTCTTTTTCTCATTATGAGTATCTAATTATTTTTGAGTAAATCCTCAATTTGATCCCTGAATTTGTAAGATCGTATCAACTTGATCCCTCAAATTTTTGAAATTCCAAAAACATCCCTGAAGTTGTCAAATGTTAAGCAATCTAGTCCCTCGTCAGGGATCAACTTGATACGAACCTTACATTTTCAGGGACTAAATTGGCACAATGACCAAATTGATACGACCTTACAATTTTAGGGACCAAATTGAGAATTTACTCAATTATGTTTTGCTAGGGCAATGGTGGATCTTGTATTTTGATTAAGAGATTATCCCCCAATTTTAATATAATTATGTTATTATAAAAAAAAAACTAATTAAAAATGCATTAAAAATCCAAATAAACACAATCAGACTAGTTAACATGAATTATTGTATAAGTGTATGTCTCATGGATTACTTTTATCGTAATTGATATTTTTTTTATTTTTTATAATTTTACTTATATATGTTATTGTTTGAATATATTCTCTTATATTTATAAAATATATAAATATTTTTAACACCTTGATTCAATTCCTGTTTAATCATATATAGTTCCATTTTAGAACTTCGAACAACTCTCCTTATTGGTTAAAATATTAGTTTGATTTAAAAAAACATTAAAAATAATTAGATAATAACTAAAAAAATAGCGTGGTATGTAATTTATGATTATATTTTGAATTTACTTTTATTTTGATAAACTTTAAGATAATTGATTGTAATGTATTCTTTAAAAAATGACATATTCTGTTAAGATATCAAATACTTGAGTAATTTTTTTTATCAACCATCCTAATTATTATGATTTGGAAGAGTTTAAACTGAATAATCTCATAAAGCTTTCATTGATTGAATATTGAGTATAAGGAATGATTTATTTAGATGGTATATGTACTAACCATCTGATCAGAAGAGCAACAAATTATGAGTACACAAAATATATGTATTCTGTTATTTACATTATCTATGAATAACTAACATTATTTAGTAACTAATCGTAATTAGGACTTTTGGCTCCCCAATAACATCTCGAGGTATCCTACAAACATCGATCCTTTGGACTGGTTATGAGAATAATACTCGGTCGGATGCTTAAAACAAAGAATTATTTTATATATCTTTAGAGAAGTATATGATATGAATACATATAAGTTGCTTAGATATTTCAAAACTCATCTACGAAACAATCAAATATAAGAAATGGGAAGATTATTTTTTTCTCCTCCGTTTATGATTTTCAAGAAATTATAAGATACACATCAAGAGATAAAAGCAACGCAAAAATTCAACGTGAGATAGATGATATTGGGGATGATGATAGATTCTTAAACGCCACAAATTATATGACCATCTACATTCAGGTTTTTTTTTTTTTTTTTTTTCACACAAGGATATTTTCCATCCAATAATCGAATATTAATCTCTTTCGAGACATATAGATAAACGAAGTGAGTTTTGTCTTTTTCAATAAAACATTTTTCATATACATGACAGGAATTGAACCTCTGACACTATACTTAAGGAATACAGTTATACCAACTTTAATGAGCTTTGTTTGTTACTATATATTCAGTTTTAGTATGCCGCGAATGAAGTGTTTTAATATAGGGAGGATTTACATTCCCCCACTAATACTTTTCGTTTGTTAAAATGTCATTCTAGCTTATCTGAGGTCCTGAGCTATTGTGTATAGGTTCGATGACTTTTTGATACTTTTCGAATTTTTTGTGATTGAAGCAGTGTGAAATGTGTTATCATGAATTTCATTAAACTTTGGAACTTAATTTAGTGGTGGAGCTTTATAATGTTCAACGTTCTGTTGCGGTCGATCAAGACCGCTGATTGAGAGTTCTGTGTCTCGTTTTCTTGTATCATTGGCCTTGGTTATCAAAACAGATGGAGACCCGCGTTAGAGCTTGATAATTGGGTTTTATGCAGATGATTTTATCTCATCAATTATTGTTAATTCTTGCATATCTTACACATCAGGTCCCGACGGAGAGAAAGCAGGTAATAAATACTAGTGATATGTTTTGGATCTAATTTGGGCTGAATTACGAATGCTAGCATAAGAACGGACCATGTCTTCAAGGATCATGTCTCTAAGAGGGGATTGTTTTTTGCACCTCCTTTTTCGTTTTTCACACCCCTTCCCTTTTTAAAAAAAAAAAAAATTTCACCAAATATTCCCTTTACAAAATTATAATTGCGGAACACAATTCCGGAATACAATAGAAGATAATTTTAGAAATTAAATTCCGGAAGTGAGCAAAAAATGAACTTCCAGAAATCAAATTTCGGAAGTATACATAAAATGACTTTTCGAAATTTTAAGTTTCGGATTTTTTTTTTTTTGAATTTTGCATGGGTCTGGCCCACGCTAAAAGTCATCTGTGAAGGAACTATCGCTCGCAGCAGCCACAATCCTCCATCACCAAAGCACCCATTGTCCAAGTCAAACCGCCATAATTCCATCAGTCAGTGTCGACGCAACAATTGAGCCTCACGCTCTAGGACCGTCAACACCACCACAAAGCAAAGCTCATCGTCGTTTAGCCACACCACCAACCCACCGCCTTCAAGACACCCACGAATCATGTGAACACCAGCACAACCGCCAGCCCTGTCACGCACCTAATCCATAAGACTCCATCGGACCACCTAGCTCTCTTCCATGACGCAAAGTAGAATCGCGTCGCAGAATCTTGTTCCACCCAATGTCTTTGTCCAGCTGCGACCTATCACCGTTCCACCTCGGACCACTAAATTCTTGATAATGGATGACGTTATCAATTGTCTTAACATATTTAATTGTCTTTGGATCGTTTAGTATTATGTAATTGATGAAAGTGAAACAAAGAGCACAAAAATGAGGGTTGAATTGTGCTTTTAAATACTTTATCAAGTTTAATAAAATCGATCTTCTTTTTAATAAAACTTAGAAAGTAAGAATCTAAAAAATGTTTAAACACCCCATTTAGATAGAAAGGCGTTAAAGAAAAAATTTTGGAACCCTTTTGTTAGTGTTAATTAAATACTACAAGTAAATAGCTTGAGAAAAGTGAACAAAAACACAATTTTTTATCCTCATTCAGCTCACACCAGTGCTTATGTCCAGTCCCCAGCAATCAACTAGGATTTTTCACTAAAAGTATTCTTTTCAAACATGCCTCTCCGGGAAACTACTACAACGAGTATTTTTTGACCTCTCCAGGTACCAACAAATACAATAAATATTCGTTTAACAAACGCGCGTTTGCAGGAAAATATTACAACAAGTATGCTTCACGACCTCTTCAGGTACCAACAAATACCAAGAGTATTCTTTTGACAAACGTGCCTCTTCGCAAAGCTACTAAAAATGAGTCAAAGTATTTTGTATTTCACTCTACAGATTTCACTCTACAGATAAATACTCAAAGAATGGATTTGCAAATGTGAGCTGAAATGCGAGTGAGCTTGACTAAGAATTGATTTCTTAGCAAGAAACAGATAGTATCAAAGTACAACACAACTGATGAGAAAATTGAATTTTATCTTAAAACGTTAGTAGATTCTCGACAGAATATTCATAAGAATTATTTTAGTGACTCTTCTTGTTGTTCTTCGACAACTCTTCTCCTTTTATAGAGCTTTTAATCTAACTGTCGAGAATAAAACTTTATCTTCCCTGAAGCATTTAATGCATATGCACGTTAGAGACATAAACAATGTTGTCCAGATATGCTTTTGGCTGAGAACCATTGGACAAAACAAACTTTCAACTTTGATTTTCCAAACTCAATGCTGACAATAGTTTTGCTTTAAAGATGGGCTCCATGATTTTTGCAAAAACCAACTTTTAATCTAGAATTTTTATCCTTATGTCTAGTAAGAGTGTCACCCTCGTTAAGAGATATTTTCACTTTAGTTCTGATCAAAATTGCTGCACCTATTCCTTCAGAGAAAAAGATTCATTATGGTTGACTTTTTGGACTTTTTGTATGGAAATGATTTTCGCATATTAATCTTGAGAGTCTCGACTCATGTCTTGATCATGAATCTTTTGACTTATAGTCTTCGACGTATGGAGTGGGATAATTATAAGGAAGTATGATTCGATAAACATACACAAAATTATTGTGTTTAATTTGGAGGATATTGTTAGTAACTTGGATAGTGTGAGATTGTGGAGACAAAGAAAGATACAAAGGCAAAAGATTACATGGACTCCACAAAAGATGTTAAGAGATTAAGAGATATTCAAAGGATGACTAAGAATGGTACAAAGGGCCTCTCTATATAGGAAAATATGAGAAAATTGCCCAAAATTAGGTCTTCAGTGCCGCCAGCACGGGCGTTCTATTTAGTCAGCACGGTCGTGCTCTTCATATGTGAGGTTGTGCTCAGTTCTGCATGGGCGTACCAACTTCATAAAATAGCGTAATAGTGCACGGGCATCAGCACAGACATGCTCAACCTTCTTCACGACTGTGCTTCCTATTTGTGAGGCTGTGCTTGCTTCAGTCAGGCCTTGCTTCACTTTGGCATGAGCGTGCTCTTGTCTGGCACGACCGTGCTTCATCTTCAAAGGTCAGCTTTAAGTCATTCTTGTAAGGGTTTGATTGGATGGTTGAGCTAAAGGGCTTGCACGAGCGTGCTCATGTCTGGCACGGCCGTGCTCGAGTTCAGAACTCCATTATTTTCCTTTTTTTTTTTAGCTCAAAAAACTCTATCTTTCATCATATGTTCATCAAACTGTCTCTAAACATCAATTCTGTCAAAACTTAAGTAAAGTGGTGAAATACAACAATAAACATCATGAAATGCATCAAAATTCAACCCAAATACCCCCTATAAAATGCACAGAATTGAGGTTTATCAAACTTTCCACACTTGAGTATTGCTTGTCCTGAAGCAATTATCTGACTTAAAATAGTTTTCAAAATAATTTTCAGACTTAAATCAGGGGAACCCAAAACAAACAGAATTTTCAGAATTGCGAGAATAGTCAAACAAGTATATTTTTCAAAGAAAGTCAAGAGATTACCCAATTAGAAAATTTAAATTCCTTGAAATCAAACTTTGCCAAAGACCGTAGATCACTCCACTCACAATCTCTCGGTGTATTGGGCAAAAATATTTAAGCACTCAAGATTCTCAAATCTCCACAATATGAGTCACATGCATCTAGAAGAAGGAAGAGGTCTTTCATGGGTTGTAACGGGGCCAAGGCTTTGATGACAGGTGTGATAGGGAAGGAAAATGGATATTCAAAAGGCTAAACCAAAAATCAAAGCAATAATCTCTTGAAGCATAAAAGAGTCACTACAAGAAAACTCGTTGTTTCCCACGGCCTAAATCCGTGGGAAAACACAAAAATCCGTGGGAAAACACAATTTTCTCACGGATTAGCCACGGCTCTTCAGCTATCTGGAAAATGGGCGTCGGAATTTTTTTCCCACGATTAATTTATAAAAGCCGTGCGAAATTTCCCACGGCTATAGCCGTGTGTAATTTCCCACGGTTTAAACCCTGGGTAATTTTCCCACAGCTTTTACCCTGGCAAATTTCCTACGACCAAAACCGTGGGTAATTTTCCCACGGCTATCCCCTGGGAAATTTGCCACGGTCAAAACACTGGGAAATTACACAAAAATTCCCATGGCCTTTTTCCACGGCTTTAACCCTTGGAAATATTAATTTATTTTTTTAAAAAAATTTCAATAATATATAAATAAAATTAATTAATTAGTTAAATAATTATATTTTGTTTATAATTTTTTATTCATCTGGTCAAAAATTATATTTTTTAATTTTTTCAAAATAATAAGTAAATAAATATGACAAAATAGATAAAATACAAATCACATAAATTGACATCATAATTTAAAACATAAGTAATGTATGTTTTTTTACAAACAATAAAAATTAAAAATTCATGCAAAACCTAACTACATAATCTAATAATTTCCATCTCTATAAGGATCCTCAAGAAGCTGGTCAAAAGAGTCATCATCCTCCTCTGAGGTGCCCTGGGTCGACTGACCAGGCTGCGGAGGCTGCTGCTGCTATGGGGGGGGCTGTGTGGATTGATGCTGCTCTAATCGCTGGATCGTCTCCATCATCCGCTGCATCATCTCATCCCTCTGCCGCTCACGCTCCTCGGAAGCGGCCAATCTCTGCCTCAGCTCAGCAATCTCCGCGGACTCCCGAGGACAACTACCGCGACTAGTGGACGCCTCAGTACGAACGTCCAAAATGCACGAATACCCTTTTTTCGGTAGTTGCGAGCAAGATCTCCAGCACCGTACAGGCGGCCCTTATACTTACCGCCAACAACCTCTACCCAAATACGCAATGCAAGCCGGTCCTCCTCCTCGGGGTCAGCTGAACTGGATGAAGACGACCTAGCTTGAGACATCCTCGCCTCAAACTCCTCCTGTTATTCAGGACCAAACACACTAATTAGCTCATATATGATACCATATTATTAAATTAAAAATAAAGGGCATATAAAGGGTATATTTATTACCTGAGTGCGTCTCGAGCGCTCATCTACATACTCGCCTGTACCCTTCCTAGTATGGGTACGACGATGAAGCTCGTTAACCTTCACATTTCGCTTATACTTCACAGCCTGTAACATAAGCATGGATAATAAATTAAATTAAATGTAATTAACAAACAATTGATCTTGAAATAAATATATTTAATGCATAAAAAATGAGAGTATAAACGTACCATACGTTCTGCGTACTGCGCCTGGCTGATGGAACCTCCTGTGTGTAGGCTCCCCCCTTTTTCAGATGCCCTATTTTTCTTAGCTTGATCTGACATTTTCTTAAACGCATCTGAAGCCCAGTGACGACACAAGTCCTCCCAAATTCCATCTTCAATCCAGTCTGGCTGTGAGCCTGAATTGCGGGCCTCCCTAAGCATGTCGGAGAGGCGGCGAGAGGCTTTCATGTGAAAGATCCTCTCAATCTCCGACTCATGCTCAATCCTCCATGCGACTTGACCCTGTATTAGAAGAACATAAATAATATTTGTTATACTAATTATTTACGAAATAATCAAAACCACATTAAATAAATTGAATTTTTGCAACTTACTCTAAAAGCCTCAAACATAATATTCCGCTCCCCATCATTAAGCGCTCCCCATGATGGGCATGCCCTATGATACCTCCGGTGAATAACATATGAGATGGCAGATGCAGCTCTCTTCGAAGGAAGGAACCTTAAGAATAAAAAAGTATGAATCAATCAAAGACATTGTAATAAATTATAATAAAAACGGAATAAATGTTTCTTTATTAATTCTTATCCATTACCAACCGGCCTGATAATAGGTCGACCATCGGGCATTAACTGAATCTCCTCTACCTCCTCTGACTCATCCTCGCCCACCTCTGCCTCTGAAGGTGAGCGTGAATAACCAGGACTATACTGCTCCTCCTCACCTGACGATGAGCAGGTGACATCTCAGCCACACTTGCTGAAGTAGAAGCCCCCTAATGTGCATGTGGCATGAACCTCGGAGTGGGAATCATATCGATCTCAGGTGCAATTGGTGGAGGTGGTGTAGCTACAGGTGGGCGCGGTGTAGGTGCGGATGGACGAGGTGTAGGTGTGGATCGGCGTGGTGCGAGTGCTGGCACTGACTGGGTAGATGTAGAAGGCATAGGCGAGTATCCATCTACAAACTCACGAATCACTATATGGCGAGAGGGTCTGTTCCGACGACGAGTCGGACGCTGGTCAGTATCGGGGACCACACCCTTATCTTTCTCACCAGTGGGTGGTCTGGGTGGAGGTGGGTCACATCGTCCTCCTGATACCATGTCTATATAGAGCATTTTAATGTTAAAATAAAATTCATGAAATATATAACTCATCCGATAAAGCAATAATATAAGTTATCTAAGCCATAAATGAACAAATGTAACTCACTAATAATCCAAGATAAAGCAATATCTAAGTCATATATAAAGTCAAACAATATAATTCACTAATACAATTAAAACTTAAACAAATGATCTAAGCTTTATTCAGAATTTGAGACATCATCGTCAGATCTTGCTGAGTCATTATCTTCATCATGTTCAGATCTTACTGAGTCATTATCTTCCGTGGAACCATCATTTTCTTCATCCAAATGCTCATGGATGGACGACAAATTAATGATATCTACTTCTTCACCAGGGACTTACAAGTCACGTAAGTAACCAATCGGCTCAACTTCAATGACTTCATTTATACGTGACATTTCATCCACTTGATAAGGCACCTCTATCTCTAGATCATCCGCTTCAATACGACCCCTTGGTTTGGTCTTGATTTGGTCTTGATGGCAACACACCAACCTCGTTTGTCTTTTCGAGTTGCTAGAAGCTAAGGTTTTGCTCAAGTATTATATAAATAAAATTTAACCGTACAAGACACCCTTTGTACTTGAAATTCAAGTTCTTAGGGTAAAATTAAGCAATAATTGCTCAAATCACCTTACTGTATCAACATAGTAGACTCATAAAATTGACAAACAATCATAATTAAATATTCTAAAAAAAACGATGCATCTAAAATCAATTCCATACAGTAATCAAGGCTTATTAAATTTTTAAAATTTATTTACATTTTTTACTTATTATAAGGCTTAATACTTGTTATAAGTGCTAAAAGACATTAGTGTTATTTTTTTATTAATTTATTTTGTTATTATTTAAATATTTATGTATTTCAACTTTCATATTGTCACACCGCCACCACAGCATGAGTCATTTTTACTTTATCATTTTATTATTTAATATTTAATTTATTATATCATTTATAATTTTATAAATAATTTTATGAGGCTTAGCACCCGTTTGTAAGTGTTAAGAGAAATTTGTATAATTTGTTATTAACTTATTTTGTTATTTAATTATTTATGTATTTCAGTTTCAATTATTAACTATTTAGTTATTAAGTATCATTATTTATTTAAACAATTATTTAATTATTTAACTTATTAAGTATTATTATTTACTTATTTTTGTTTAAGTTAGGTACGCCACGTCCCACCAAACTCTTGTGGTACAAAACTTCAATGTCCAAACACACACATTTCCCTCCAGTGTCAACATGCATATCAACAATGATTTTTGTCGATAATTTATTTTTTTGATTTCAGTGTTATGAGACTTAGCATTTGTTGTAAGTGCAAAGAAAATTTCGCATTCTATTAATTATTTATATCATTTTTAATTATTTAATTTTTAAATTTACTTTTGTCTTTTTCATCGAGTCACATGAGTCGCAACCACACCATCTGCAAAATATCATCACACCGCCACCACAGCACGAGTCATTTTTACTAAAAGTTCACTGAAAAATATCATGTACTCCACATTTGAGTTGAATGCATATTAAAAAGACAAGTATGTAAGTTCTTACTATAGAAAGTTGGAACAAAAAACTTCTTTTGACTCAAAAAAAAAACTTCTTTTGAAACAGAGAAAAATATAATACAAGTCAAAACAGTCACATGCTAATTCATAAGAGAATCAGTAATTAAAGATAGATCACCTTCCTTTCTTACCTTATATCAATTGAAGACCGTTTCAATAATCTACCCTCAAAATCAGTTAGCAGCAATCTACCCTCAAAATCCAATAATTAGTTGACAGTATCAGAATAAATCTGCATAAATCAAAAATTGAAAACAATTGAAAACAAAAATTGAAAACCCCATATATCATTGCCGATTATTGTATCAAAAATCCCCATTGGACACTCTCCTACTTGTGTTTCTTTTGTGGTATGATTTGAATATAGTATATTTTATTTCCCTTAGTTTTTTCCTCCTATAATTTCACATCTATAGAAGAGTGTCCAATTATTTTTCATAAGTAGGAGAGTGTCCAATGGGGAGGTCATGCCTTCCCAAATGTAAAGTGGCCAGAATAATGGGTTGGCTGCAGATTATTTTGGGAGGCCTGGTCATATTAGTAAGCATATTAAGTCTAACTAAATTCTACTCTGCTGGGTTTTTCCTCCACAATGAAGATATATGCCACCATTTCTACAGTGTGAAGGATGTTTCTGATGGTTTTGATGCCAAAGCACTATCTGATCGAGTTGGAGAAGTGTTGGATAGGTTGGAAAGTTGCACCAATTGGGAGGGATATGCAGATCTGGCGCGGTAATTCTAGGCTAAGATTGAGTTGTGTCACATAGAGCTGTGACAACTGACAACCCTCCCCATCCTCTTCTCTTTCTCTCCATATCATCACTCTATCTCTCTAACAACGACTCGTCCTTATTCCCGGAAAGACACTACAGTACGGCATCTCTACATCCTACATTGTCTACCACTGCATTACTCTAAAAGGCAGCTCAAATGGGTGCCGGTTCATCCAATGCATCTTTTGTTAGGGGTTTAGGCTTGGCAATATTATCTACCTATGGCCAAGATCAATGGAATAACCTAAGCCATATAAAGCAAGAGACCGATCAGACGGTGGCAGATAACCTGGGGCTTGGACTTCACAGTGCTAATGTTGCTTTGAGACAGATTCGGCTTCCAAAGATTGAACGAAGGAACTCCACAGTGAAAGAGGATCCTTTAATTAATTTTTTTATCAAAGAGGAGATTAGAAAGTATATAACCCCAAAGGAAAATAGAGTTGGTAAGATTAATCTATATGGGACATAAAAGGTTTATAACACAATTGGTCTATGACATTGGTTCCTACTGTGATGATGATTGGAATTTAGCTCAAAAGCTTATGCATAATGGGTGTGATCCTTTGCCAAGAAGGAGATGTTTGACAAGGGCCTCAAAGGTTTACCAGAAGCCTTACCCTATCAATGAGTCACTGTGGAGACTACCGGATCACAGAAATGTGAGGTGGGGGAATTACCAGTGCAGAAATTGAGTGCTTATCCAACAAGAACACAAAGAGGGGCTATTCAAAATGTACAGAGACTGGCTAGAGTGCTTGATGATTAAAGTACTGTAGACATTCTAGAGCTAACTTAGTCTTTTGTTTGATGAAACGGCGCATGTATATGAAGAATGGCTTACCAATTGAATGCTTGCCTAAATTAGATGACGGTTTTCCTTTTCCTTTCCCCTTTCTCAAGGACAGTGATCAAAATGTGGAAACTACAACTGAATTTGATCATATTTCATATAAGAGACCTATTGATAACAATCCTCCAAAGTTCAGAAGTAATATCTTGATGATTTTGTTGAATTCTGGTTTAGAATTCTTGTTTAGAGAGAGAGAGGCAATGTTAACATTGGACTGTGATAGCTTATTACTCACTCTATGACTTCACAAATAGGCTTTCATCAAGGTATATAGTTGGACCAAACTGACAAAGGACTTACTGATCATAAGGACTTACTGATCTTGGGAGTTTTTTAAGGGACTTACTGATCATAGTGAGCATGCGAAATATTTTGCATCACTAATGTAGACAAACCTGTGTGTGTGAAAGTTCCTGAAGAGCATTAATATCTTTCTTTTCAGCAAGATCGCGTGCTTTGATCAAAATTTAATGACTATGGTAGAAACACGCGTCCTGAACAAATTAATATCAATTCACACTCATAAATAATTCTATGGTGCAACATCCAAGAACTGGAAATGACAACAAAAATTAGAAACAACAAATGAATAAAATACTTTCTAATAGCATGACCATTTTTTCCCTAATGGAGTAACAGAAAAAGAGAAGGGGAGCTTTGTATAGGTAAACATAAATTTGGATCAGAAGAAAAGGTATAGCTTAGTTACCACATATCAAGAATAAGAAATATCAACCAAGGTTATGTGTCTCTGTATGTGTATCACAAGAAAGCAAAACCTACCCCCTTATCACGCTGTGTTTTGAAATGGAAAAGGAAAAGCTGACATGGATTTTGCTATGAAGGGAATGCAGGGAAAAGCTTCAGTGAATGAAGGGAAAAAGCAAAATAAAAGACACAATACCTTTCTAGCCGGCGAGCAGTGAATGAAGTTGAGCAGACGAGGTCTGTGCTGCGGCAGCTGCGGCGAGGTGTATGCTGCTGCGGCTGTGGCTGCGGCGAGGTCTGTGCTTCTGCGGCTGCGGCGAGGTCCGTGCTGCGGCGGCTGCGGCGAGGTCCGTGCTGCGGCGGAGCAGTGAATAACTATCGGCGGAGATGAGAGGTTCATCACAGAAGAGGAGACGAGAGGTTTTATTTGGTAGAAAACTATCGGCGTTTCCCATGGCCTAACCGTGGGAAAAAGAATAACCCTTACCCATAGGCAAAACCGTGATAAAATAATAACCCTTACCCACAGATAAGCCGTGGAAAAATACAAAAAGACTTACCCACGGTCTAACCCGTGGGCAAAGTTTACAATTACACACGGTCATAGCCGTGGGAAATAGAAAAAATTTACCCACGGCTTTAATTTACCATTACCCATGGCTTACCCGTGGGAAATCCCAAAAACATTTACCCGCGGATAAGCCCATGGGAAAATAGAAAGTTTAAACTGGCAACTACACACGGTCGAGGCCGTGGGAAATAACCTACGGCTACACCATGGGAAAACCGAGAGAAACGAGGCGGGAAGAATTGGCGCCACTTTGCACTATATTTTACCCACGGCTTAACCGTGGGAAAATTTGCTTTTTTATTTTGCGAGGGTTTAGGCCGTGGGAAAGTGCGAGGAAAAAAAATTCGTGATTTCCCACGGCTTTCAAAAATTACACACGGTCGCATGCCCGTGGGAAATAACATGTTTTCTTGTAGTGAGTATAAAGTGCACTTGGTACTTTTTCACAAAATTTTTCAGAATCTACTACTTTTTCTTCAACCTTTCCCTTCTTTCCTTTTTTTTGTCATAAGCTTTTCTTTTTCTTTTCTTGCTTCTTCTCTTAATTCTCACCACATTTTTTTATTTTCTTTTTCTTTTTGAATAGAGAGAGAAGCCTTTTTCTTTACTGCGAACTTATTTCTAATACTTTATTTCCAGAAGAGGATTGTTATTTGTACATCTAAAATCAACATCAACACCGTATAAATCTACTTAACACATTTCTTTTTATTTTTTCTCTTTATTTTTTTCACTCAACCCAATAAAATCATGCTTTCAAACCTACGGTGTCTTACACGATGTTGAGAGGTGAGATGTTCAAATAGCTTTTTCCTTCCAGAAATGGTTTCACAACAACACATTCCTATTAATGCTCCAATATATTTCTAAGAGGTCACCAAAACAATTTTCAGTTTTCAGAATAGGGATCAAAGAAAATATTTTCATAAGTCTCAAATTAGGCAACTAGAGGAAGTGTTTAATCAAAAATCATTTGGGCCAGAAAAATACATAAGAGTACGCCAATCAGAGTTCCAAATGCACATAAGTCAAATTCGCCTCAAGAAGGTCTCAAGACAAGTTATAGAATGTATCAACATGAGAAATCACGCTCATCAAAGAAAACCGATCAATACCAATAAATTTAGCATTATAACATAACCCCTATAAAAGTCCAAGTCTCACATTTAGAAGCTAAGTTTAATGAAAAAATTTTAATCAAAGAATTTTCTGCTAATTTTCAGTTTTCAAAAGATATACTTTTTCAAATAAACTTGTGAGACTATCAAGCTAATTCATATAAAAAAAAAAAATTGTAAGGAGTCTCCTTATTTTTTACCATAAAAAGAGAATTAAACCATTTAATTATATGCAGCAATATCATGAAAAAAATTATATTTTTCATTCCCACACTTAACATTTGCATTGTCCTTAATGCAATGAAATTATCATGAAGTACAAGTGTACAGAAGGAGAAGAGAAGTACTGATCCTCAAAAAAAAAAATTTAATTTTTTTTATTATCCTAAAAACAAAATGAATTATCCTAAAAATAAATAAAATGAAATAAACTATCCTAAAAATAAAATAAAATAACCTATCCTAAAAAAAAAATAATGATAACAAAATAAATAAAATAACTCGAGTTGACTCCAGCAAAACGGTTGTTTAACATATTTAGCTTGACGGTACCTCAAAAGTGATTAATGAAGGGGCCCTAGTGCAAATTTAGCATGTAAGACATTGCTCCTTCTTAGTTTTTTGATCATGTGGTTCATGTTATTTTCCCTTTTTCCCTTTGCTGTTTGAGCTTCAAAAGATGATGATGTTTTTACTTTCTCATCATCCACCAATATGTTCAGATCCTGCAAAATACGATTTCCTTTCAAAGGTTCTAGCGTCTTTACATAATCGAAGTTGTTAAAAACAAACAGATTATTAGCAGAATAAGATGAAATAAAAGGAGAGACAAGTTGAGAGGGACGTTTAGAATTTAACATTTTTAAAACATCCTCTTTATTACCACTATTTAATGTTACCTTTCCCTTTTACCTCAATTTCAGCATTACTAATAGTTAAAAGAATCTTTTTCTGGCGCAATGTTGATTTTTACCCTTTTGGGCTCACTGTGTGCAGGGACACGACAATGTATCTCTCTTGACATGCTTTCTGACTCACTAGGAGTGGTGCACGGCCGTGCTTCAGCTGGTACACAGTCGTGCTCACCACCAGACTTCCTCTTTTCAGCCAAAGCTTCTTCCTTTTCTATGGATGCCTGTTCGCCAATACTTGGAATGATATTTTTCCAAAATTGATGGAGCTGCTCATCTTCATGCTATTCATTTATTTTGATAGTATATATCCTCAAAAGTGATATCTTGGACTTCTTCCTCCAGATTGAGCTCAACTTGAGGGGCTGACGATTTTTTATCTAACTGAGATAGAAACATAGATATGTTGGAGCGTTGAGCCTCTATTGCAACGAACCGACTATTACTCCACTCCATAATCTCGTCCCATTCTAGTTCTTCCTCTTCTTGTCTTGGCCATGGTTTTGCAAGTAAGGTGGCTTGTAGACATAATTACACTGGCCCCAGTTGGAATTGCTTCCATAATAAGTCCAAGGATGGCTTGTTGGCTCCACTGTGGGCATGAATAATCTCCAAGAGTTCTCCTCTCTCCCATGGCTTGACTCGCTTCCCTAACTGCAAAATAAGATCAACTAGAAACACACTGTTGGGAAGGCATTAGTATTCAAAATAATAAAAAATAAAATAAAATAAAAATGTCTAAAGTAACTAGAATTTCTTTTTTCCAATATCACAAATTAATCCCTGGCAATGGCACCAAAAACTTGTTGCCCTGTGAACACACTTAAGGGCAGTGTACCCTATTGCAAAAGTAATATAGGACGGAAGTCCAGATATCGTACCCAATAGATTAATTATGTAATATGCAAGTGATAAAATAAGTACTGGAATAGATAAATCTTTATGCTATTTAGACTAACGAAATAATAATAATAATAATAATAATAATAATAATAATAATAAGATATGGCAAAAGAGAAATATAGAGTTGAGAAATCAAGAGTAAGAGAGCTTAGAGTCGTGGTTTTATTTGCACTTTCGATACCCTCTACGAATACTGTTAATTGTTTGTCAGGCAATCAATATTCTTTTCCCCAGATGAACCCAATGTTTGTCAGGCAAAGAGTTTAAATGGTTAGAAAGCATAAAGAGCAAAGATGTTGAATGAGTAAAAGGAGTAAATCAAGTTTGATCATACTATAATTTAAACCCCGGTTATCCTATTGGTCTACCAATTAATTGCAGTACGATCATTGATCAACCCATTGATTAAGAGCATACAAAGGATGCGCATCCTAGTATGGGATGAAGAACATCATAATAACTCTATTCAAATCGCAACTTTGAAACCAAATAGATATCGAATTAAATCTAAGACATAGCAAAAAGGGTTTCTACTTGTGACACCCTCAAACCCAGTGCCACTTTTGTAACTCAAAACCCTTAATGAAACGATAAATAAAATTTCGCTGGTTTTACTTTCGGAAAAATATATCTTTTGTGTAAGCAGATTCTGGAAATCGTGACCAAAAATTTTCTCATTAATTATACGTATGAACACCACTCCAGATAACACAGGATTACTCATATACAATAATTAGAATAAGATATATATATATACATCTATATAATGGACAACAAGCCCCTTTACAAAAGAACGAATGATTACTAAACTTTCTAAAAAGCTATAAAACTAGGCAGCGGCAGTCTGGAACCATATCTCTAAAACCTATGGCCATCAGTAGCCGTTAACAGACTACCCAAAAACCACTGCCTCAAAAAGGGGTCTACACCCTAAGCTGGTCCGACTAATGGAAACCATTGGACAATCCCTCGGAGGGAAGTCCAATGCTGGAACCAGAGGAAGAACTCTGGGAACCTACATTCCCGTTCCCCTGTGGATGGGGATCGGAAGCATCCGAAGAATGATCCTCCGGGTCTTCCTGAGGATCCTCCTCAGGGTCTTCCTCCTCCTCCTCCTCTTCCCCCACATCTTCCACGACGTGCTCGCCCGCTACCAAGACAAAAGGCGGGGGAGGCGTCTGGGGTAGCTGTTGCTGCGGGGACTGTGCAGCGGGGGCGACCGACTCGATCACACCCAGCTCCATAAGGGCCTGCAGCATCAGCCCGATGGGAGGGAGAGGCACCTGGATGGTCTCCACTGTCCGAGTACTCTTCCGCGGTCCCGTCTCCGTCGTTCCGCTTACAGTGCAAACTGGTCCAGTATACGCCGCACTTTCCACCCCTGGGTGGATAACCCACGCGGCTGGGTCTGTCCTTCGATCAAACGCTAGGACGCGCATCCCGGAGTGCGCTAGGTGATCCGGCTCTGGCTCCATCTGTAAACACGATACAATATATATCCAAGGACAACCCGTCCAAAAACATGCAAGGGTGAGAAACCAATATATGAATCCATAAACAACAACTATATGCCCAATCCACACAACAGACCCAAATCATCATATAACATGGCATATATCATTAAATACAAAAGGCAGTAAATGCACAAGGGTTTCGTACCCCACAATCAACGTTATCTCCTAAACGTATGCATGGCACTTCCATATATCTCAATATTCACACTAGATTACTAGATTTCCGGAAATCCCATCACCATTCGAAACGAGCTGATCAGGCTCCAAAGATTTTCACCAATATTTGGCCCAAGGACGAGTACTTTGAATCCCATGACACTACGCGATTCTCACATGGGGGCGCAATCAAAAGTACTCCAGAATAATATGGTCATATTATATTGCCCAACTTAAGGCACAATAACACATATGACACCATTGTCCATCAAGGCACAATGTCATGACAAATAAGTCATCTCAGGTTCTCCCTGTTTATCAAGGTCCCCCGTTTCACGGCACGTCTGCCCCGCATTTAATGCATGAGAAACCTATCTAGTTTCCGATAATGGATCTTTGTCGCATCAATATTTCCTCGTTGTAGCATCAACGCTAACAACCACCATAATGTCTTAGACTCTTTAAGCCTCAAAACATATTTTCTCAAAACAGGACACTTAGCCCAAAAACAACTTAAATCCCAACACCCCTAACCGATGCACCAGTCAAGGACGTTGGATTCAAGATCATAAAAACATCCTCAAGCTTACAGGACCACAAAGATTGTCCCTAAGCCGACAGGACCATAACTAACACGGATCCTTGATCCACGTGTTCTGCAGAACCCTAGAACCCCGACGTCTCGGTTTCTAGTTTCTAAGCTTTAAGCTTTAAAACCACTTTCCTTGAAAACTCGAAAAACCAAAAACCCAAAATCTCCGATACTCACACAAAGTCATCGGGATCGGTTTCCATAAAATAAAACTTGGTCCAGAGACCATTTCTTTTTCTTTCGTTGTTTTTCGGTAAAATACGAACTTAAAACAAAACTTGCACAAACTCATTTTTCTTGAATAAACTCAGTATGACTTCGGAAACCACATTACTCAAAAGGATTTTCTTATCAAATTAAGACATAGTGAAGGTTTCTAATGCCCTATTCGCTTTTAAACTTCACTTTTTCTTATCAAAACACATTTCAGACTTTTAAAGCTTTTAAGTTACACGATGTCGGATCCTAATCAAAATTAGGTCCTCTAATGCCTAAATCCCACAGCAGGGCACACATTACATCCATATAACCATTCAGCAAGTATAACATGCATTCAACTATATCAACAGTTACATCAATACATCAGCACATCAATGCATATTCCAATCAACAGCAGTCAATCAAGAAATTAACTAACATCATGATATAACTATTTAAATACAATACAAATACAGTACAAACACCGATGCAGCACATAGCCGTCGGAAATGGAATTCCTCAGGTTTATCCCCTTACCTCTTGTAGTCCCAGTTCAACTCGGAACACCCGATCAACTTGTTTCTCGTCCCAACACGCTGCCGATCACTACATACACGTAAAACATATCGGCATTAACTTACAAAACAAAGATTTCTCCTAATGCACCACCCCTAGGGTTCGGCTCTACTACGCTAAAAATAGCTAGGGAGCTCCAAAATTTCTCATTTTCTGGATAACACCCTAACTAAGTGTGACAGCCCTAGATATCAGATCAGATCATCAAAAACCAACCAAAACCCTACCCTACACCCATAGGGGGGTTTCGGCCCCTACCTAGAAAACATAGCTAGAGGGATTTCTTGGCTCTAAGCTCTTGGATCATACAAGTATGTCATGAACCTAGGCCATAGAAACTGGTTTGGTATAGATACGATTTTCCTACAATTTTTCATGGATTTTCAAAGATTTTAGGGACAAAACCCTAACATCCTTGATCATGAAAATATGAGGAGAGAAAGGAGAGATTGAGAGAGATAGAGTTGAACTACTACCTCTTATGATGATCCACTCCAAGTTTGGTGAAGTTTGCTCCACAAAAACTCAAGCTTTCCACCTCCAAAAATGGAGATTTTGAGGAGAAAAGAGAAAGAAGAGAAAGGAAGAGAAAAGAAGAAGATGGAGTGAGTTGAGGAGAGAGAGACCACCGAAAATGAGAAGAGATAAGGGTGGGATTATTAGATATTTGTGAGTTTATTAGTTTAATAATAGGAAAGGTAAATTGGTAATAAAATTAACCAAGGGCAATTTGGTCAATTCACCTCCCGATATTTGGAATCGTCCCGACACTCGTATGAATTCCTCAAATTACTTGATACAATTTTGGTATGAAAAACATCTGATCGTGGGTCTCGAAAAACCCTAAGACAGCTCGAATCGTCTCCTCGATCGATTATCGGCCCGAATATAAAATATTATTTATATTTTGGATGTCAGGACACATTTTAGGAAAAAGATAGAGGAATATATTCTAAGACTAATGGTTTCGTTCGTTAGTCCAGATTAAGTCGTGATAGTAGAAAACACTATCATCTGAAAAACGTAGATCGGTTTTCGTTCGAGTTTTCGGCCCAAAACTTAACCGAAAGATCCTACGATTTTATAAAACAAGACTATGATCTTAGTTTTCCCAAAATCATTTTCTAAAACACAGATAAAAATATAAACTCATTAATTGAGTTTATCGTCCTTAGAAAGCACGAAAAATCGGGGTGTTACACTACTAATACAAGCCCCACTACAACTCTAGTGGTGAATTTAGCTACCCATAATAATATATAAAACCAAAGTCAACAAAGGGAAACACATCCTGAAGAATTAAGAGAAGAAGTGTCTCCAACTTAACCTCTAAGCGCAAATCCTACTCTAAAATTCTAAACAACCTACTAAAGCTATAAACTATAGAAAGCTACTACAAAAGATGTTATGAGATTAAGAGATGTTCAAAGGATGATTAAGAATAGTACAAAGGGTCTCTCTATATAGGAAAATATGAGAAAAGAGCCCAAAATTAAGTCTTCAGCGCCGCCAGCATAGGCGTGCTCTTTAGTCAGCACAGCCATGCTCTTCATATGTCAGGTCGTGCTCAGTTCTGCATGGGAGTACCAACTTCATAAAACATCTTCATAGTGCATGGCATCAGCACGAGTGTGCTCAACCTTCTGTACGACCGTTCTTCCTATTTGTGAGGTCGTGCTTCCTTCAGTCAAACCTTGGTTCTCTGAGTCAGGTCTTGCTTCACTTTGGCACGGGTGTGCTCTTGTCTGGCACGGGCGTGCTTCATCTTCAGAGGTCAGCTTTAAGTCATTCTTGTAAGGGTTTATTTGGATGGTTGACTTGATGGGCTTGGACGGGCGTGCTCATGTTTGGCACGGCTGTGCTCGAGTTCAGAACTTCATTATTTTTTCATTTGAGCCCAAAACCCTCCATCTTTTATCATATGTTCATCAAACTACCTCTAAACATCAATTCTGTTAAAACTTAAGTAAAAGAGTGAAATACAACAAATAATCATCATGAAATACATCAAAATTCAACCCAAATGCCCCCTATAAAATGCATAGAATTGAGGTTTATCAGTTTTCGTTGTGAGTCATGACTAAGATGGAGTGATAGAGTGATGGTGGTCAAAGAGAGTGTTTTTGTTTTAAAATGTGAAAGATGATGCTTCCTCAAGGAAGCACCATTAACGATATCGCCTTTAATAGTGCTTCCTTGAGGAAGCACCGTTAAAGTTGGAACGCTTTTTTTTATAATAAAATTGGGGAAAGATAGCGCTTTTTTAAAAGATGAAACACACTATTTTTTTTTTTTTTAAAAAAAAACATAATATAGAAAAGATAGTACTTCCTTAACGAAACGCTATTAAAGATAGTAACACTTCGTTAAGAAAACACTATTAAACAATTCCGCGTATTTTAATAGCGTTTTCTCATCACAAACTCTATTACATAGACGTTATTATGGCCTTTTTTGATGTAGTGTTAACCTAGGTTTGTGTCGCGTATCAAAATAAGCACATGTTGGACCATTTTTCACATTTATTGGCCAATGGACATAAATGTTAAGGAAATAAAATTAATTAAAATACATAATAAATGAAATTATACATAAATGTGTATCATAAGAAGTATTAATTTACCTATAAGCTGTGACTCTATTTTCTAACCCCACTAAAGGTGACTTTTTTTTTTTGACTAACCACTAAAGGTGAAGTTGGAGGTTCAATTTTCATCCTAAATCTTAGTCCCGCAATTATCTATAGGTAAAAAAACGTTAATTTGTTTTATTCATATACAAAGTACTACAACTCAAATGGAAGTAAAGAACTTTTTTGTTTATCTACTTTTTATATCACTCTCATAAGTCCTGATTTAACATTATACTTGTAGTGTCAATGGCACATAAATAATATAATGTATCTTTATGCGCCTTGTTCATCATTTCAAATTCCATTTTGCTTGATTGTTAAATTCAGCATTGTACCAACAAGAAAGTCAGATGGGGGAGAGAGAAAGCAGGACGGTGGGTACTTTCCGAAGATGGCTTGTTGAATAAAATCTGAAATAAACTACGATGCCATGAGCTGGGCACCATAATGAAACTGGTCCCCTAGTCGGTGATCTCTTAAAGAGAAGATCGAACATATCAAAATTCAAAGGCTAGAATCTCATAATTCAGCATGCGCTCTCCGCCTCTCCCTATTTTCTGAATGATCACTTGTGTATTGTAAGATTTCAGGTGGGTATTCCAAGTTCGGATGAAGATCTTCTCCCCCAATTTTCTATCATATTGTTTGTCTCCCATCAATAACAATTTGATACTTACGAAAATAAAATCACAATTCATTAATATTTGTGTTCATTCCCAACATTTAATTGGTAAGGAACACCGAGATACAATTTTTTGGAACAATAGATTTTTATTCTCCAAGTTCAAAAGAACTTATAGCAACAAATTAAGGAGTGGAAATAATGGTTAAGTTTTGTGTAAGGTGAATTTCTCTCTAAGTTGAGTAAGTAAGAACAACTTTATCCCAACTCCCTTTTTATTTTTATTTTTTGGAGTTCTTAAATCGGTCTCACATTTATACATTACTCATTTATACTTTTTATAATTTAAGCATATCATCTTTCTAACCTAACAACTTTCAAAAAGTTCTTGAATAGACCCCACCAACAATCTAACATCTATACATTTCATTAATAATTTATTTACTACATATTTTTCTTGCAACATTCCCACAAGCATCGGTGCTTGCGGAAGCACCCCTCAAAAATGGGGTGCCCGTTAAGATGCAATTGCAACGATGCTTTCTGGTTAAACAACGATGCTTAATTGGATAAGAACCCTATTTTTTTTACCGATGAAAGTTGCTCTAAGGGTGTATATATCTTCAATGTGATAAGTGGCAGAGGTATTTATGCAACACATCGTCAAACTACAAGGAATGCTGAAGTAAATAGTTTATGACAGAGACAAGGTGTTTACTAGCGAATTTTGGCAACACCTTTTTCATCTGCAAGGCACAACACCAGTCACCAGTTCAGCCTACCATCCACAATCAGATGGGCAGTCAGAGGTTCTCAACAAATGCCTATAATTGTACTTAAGGTGCTTCACATTCCAATCTCCTAAAACTTGGTACAAGGCTCTGCCATGGGCAGGGTATTGGTACAACACAGCTGTTTACATGTGTGCAAGCATGACTCCATTCAAAGCTTTATATGGAAGAGACCCACCCAGACTGACAAGATACACTGGAAATGTCATTGATGTATCAGCACTACTGCAGGTATTGCACAATAGAGATAATGTTTTATCCCAGGCTCCCAGCTTAAAAGTAACTTACTGAGGGCACAACAAATGATGAAAGTTCAAGCAGATAAGAAAAGGAGAGATGTCAACATGCAAGTTGGAGAGTTGGTGTTAGTAAAGTTATAGCCTTATAGACAAACTTCAACAACTTTGAGAAAGAATCAGAAACTTGCCACGAGGTATTTTGGACCTTTTCCAATTATTGCTAAGATAGGCTTACTGGCATACAAACTACAATTACCAGATTCAGCTAAAACTCATCAGGTATTCCATGTATCCCAAGTTAAACCTTTTAAAGGGGAAGATATTTATCAATATATGCCTCTTCCCATGGCTTCATGCGAGCTAGGCCCCATTTTACAGCTTGCAAAGATATTGAAATACAAGATAATTGTCAAAGGCAACCTTCATATTCCACAAGTACTGGTCAAATGGACAAATCTGGAAGATGCAAAAGCTAGTTGGGAAGATAAATCTGAGATGCAAAACAAATATCCTTACTTCAACCTTGAGGACAAGGTTGATTTTAAAGGGGAAGGTATTGTAACGGGCCGAGCAGAGAGTGGAAACAATAAGAAAAGTGAGTCAGCTAATACACGAGGTGGAACACCAGATAAGCCATCTAGGAAAAGAGTTAGTTAGAAATGATATGGGGACCAAAGTGTAAGAAAGAGTGGAAGAAAGAGAATAACTAGCTCTAGGTAGGAATTTTGTGTGATCATGTATAAGTTAATGAGTAAGAAAGAGAGGGCGTGTATTGTGTGTGAGGTCATTCTCGTACTCTTCTACCTAGTCTCCCTCTCCCTCCTTGTATCCCCTTAGCTAAGTGCTATTTCCTCTTTTATGCAAATAATATAGAACTGAGGTATATTCAGGATGTGAATATATGCCTTGACATGATTAATTTCGTTTTGATGATTGACAAAGGATTCCTTAAAGGACATGAATGACAATAGAAGTCGAGGAAAATATGAACATGATGATAGACAAAAGAAAATCCCAGAAAGGACTAGATTGCAAAAAGCGGAAAAGAATTTCATGAAGATCAAGTCGTTTAAAATGGGGTTAAGGGAATTTTCAATATTTGCATTGTCTATTTAGATCATGTTGTAAGTGGTAGTAAATCTCTCATAACTAAAAATAATCATACACACATAAATGATTTTCTAAATTAAACTTAATAGGCCTCAAGCTTTTTAATTGGATAAATCATTAATAGCCGTTAAGTTTAAAATCAGTTGGTTTTTAATGAGAATAATCGAATAGCGGTTTTCTAATAATCGATTATCATATATCTGAAAAGTTGGTTTTCAAAACAGAGAAGAAATAATCGATTAGAATAATCGATTATATACCTACGTGTGTTTGAGTAACTAAAACAGAGAAGACAAATCGATTATGCTCCTATGCGTGTAAGTGAGCTTTTTAACACAGAACCCATAATCGATTAGTGATGCGACTACCTCTCCAACATATTGCGCTAAAACTCTGTCAAATCTTTTTATCACTCTCACTACTACTGCACTTTGATTATATTTATATTGAGAGAGCTTTTACTCCATATAGTTTGAATTGTATTGTGCTTCAATTTGTTTTTATCTGCACTATTAAGAGTGATATATTGTGGTAAGATTCAAACGACTCAAACCATCTTTTGGTTACCAAATTGACAAGAGAGATGATATCTCTTGGGTTGATTGAGGCTCTTTCACTGGGGGGGTTATATCCCTGGTCTGTGAGGAGTGCTCTGAAGGTTACCAACACCTATTAAGCTTGGTTGAGACTCTGTCACTGGGGGAGGTTATATCCCTGGTCTGTGAGAAGTGCTTAGAACGTTACCAGTACCTGTTAAGCTTGGTTGAGGCTTTTTCACTAAGGAGGTGGTATCCCTGGTCTGTGAGAAGTGCTCTTGGTTGTAAAGGTTTCTATTTGAACCTGATTTAAAAGCTAGTTATTGAGTGAAGACCCTTGGTGGTTGACCTAGGGGACTGTACGTAGGCTACTGGGGTAGTTGGTAGCCGAACCAGGATAAATCTGCACGTTCCTTAATTTTCCCTATCCTTTTGGTTGACTCCTTTCACTCTAATCCTTTTTGTTCCTTTTTTGCTCGACCTAAAACTCATAGTCGTCATTCCTAGAGTTAGAAACAGTCATCTTTGACCTTTCTCTTGGGTTCCCATTGAATCCTTGAGCATTCCTAATCCTTGTTTGGGTGTTCTTCGTCAAGAACACATCCTTGTGGTGTTTTCTGTTGCGTTTGGGGATAAGCTGCTTACTTAGTGTTACTCTGAGGTAAGGTAACCAACCCTGTTCACCCTTTTCTTTGAATCCTTTGAGTTAGTGTTGAGTCGTTCCTCCCTATCAAACTAGACTTCGTTGTTCGTGTGCCAGTACTGTGAACGGCAGCTAGCAGATTAGTTCCCCAATAATATAATCGAGCTCGCTGAACCTGTTGAACCTGTTTGGAGGAGTCAAGTGTGGACTTCGTTTTTGTTGGCTCATACGCTGGAATCGTCATGCCAGGTATGTGTAGAAGGGATTAGTATAACATATAGGTTCTAGGGTAGCATAAGATGATGTTTAACCCATGACCCTGTTTGTGTGCTATATGCCTTAATTGATGTATGAATTCATTATAGTTGTTTGTACATGATATTAATCGCTTTATTGATTTATGTGACTCTGGCATGAATGATATGATGTTGATGATGATGTTTGTTGGTATGCCATAATTATGTGAGTTGGTATGTTGAAACTGCTGTTAAAGACTATGTTAATAAAAGACATAGGGATGTTAGCACTGAGCCTAAAACTAGGATTAGTCCAATTGATGTGCATAAAACATAAAAGATGTTGGTGAGGGGTGAGATTAATGCCAATGGATTAGTCAAGAACCGTAGGATTGTTTTCGAGTGTTGAGATCTAGAAAAATTGCTAAGTTCGTAGAACTAAAAAACTGTAACAGCGTTGAGCACGCCCATGCTCAATATCAGCACATCCGTGCTCTACGCCCAGAAAAGCCGTCACGACCGTGCTCTCAGCAGCACGCCCGTGTTGAAAAAAAAACGAGAATAGTGACGCTATTTAACACGCCTATGCTCTCGTGTAGTACGCTCATGCTAGTTGGCCAGCACGCCCGTGCTTAGGCCGTGCCACTGTCAGAATTAAGAAAACTTCATAGTTTTAAATAGTAAGAGACTTAATAACCTTTTGGGATAAAAATATGACATAAGAGATTATAAAACGTAACCTTGACTATAGTTAATGAACTAAGATGAGGATATGGTGAGATGTAATAATGAAGACTTGATAAAGAGATTATTTAATAAGACAACGATGTTATTGGTAACGATGTATTGTTGCCAATGTTGTTGGTTGAATCATTCTTGATGCATATTGATCAAGTTTGATGTTGATAAATCACTTTGATGCTTAGTATGTGTTAATGGTGTTGATGGAGGTGGTTGCTATGTTGTTTGTATGTTAGCATTGCATGCATCATGACATGGTGTTGCCAATTTAGGGGAAGTTACGATGATTGGGGAGTTCGGTCGAGAGTATGGCGAACTGGCTGTCCGCGGTGATTCATCCGAGAGTTAGGTGAATTAAGCGCATCCGTGGTGGTCCATTAGAGAGTATGGTGGATCGGCTATCCAAGGGGTTCACCCGTGATTTTGGTGAACTGCCGGCGTTGGTGCTTATTGGCCAATGTGGAAATGTAACCCCGAAATTGTCTTCCTGAGCTAGTTACTGGATCCACATCGCATATGGAGTAGCGGAGTAGCTTTGCATTGCATAGCATGTCATAATGTGATATGATGGAGTATGTTATGTTATATGTTATATTATGATGTTTTACATGTTGTGTGATCATCTTGCTAACTGCTCTATTAAAGTTTATGTTTATATGTACAGTTCCTTACTCCCTACTGTTGTTGTTGTTTTGCATGTACCTTTGGTTGTGCAGAGGATGGTGATCAGCTAGCGGAGGAGTGATCTCGAGGAGATCGCTCGCTCTTAGTTTAGTTATGCTTAGTTGTTTTTCCGATGTATTATCGATAGCAGTTACCAGCTCTGATATGTGACATCGAGATTTGGGTTTTGTTTTATGTTATGTTTTTCGCAATTGTTATTTATGTTTAAAACGTTTTGGATCATGTGGTACTTGTCACCCTTTGGTTTTAATTTATGGATTTTATTTATATGATATATTTTTATAATTACTGTATGCGGGCTAGCGGGTGTCACAACATTATTGTCATTTTCTTTCAGCGATTTATTATTCAAGAGCTTTATCTACAAAAGTTTTTTCAAATTCAAGATCATACATAATTCACCCACTCTTGTGTTTGGAGTCACTTGTCAACAAGTGGCATCAGAGCCTAACTCTTGTCTAAAGGGCTTAATTGCCTTAGGAGGTAACATGACTTCAAGCAATTTTAATTATGAGGGACATTCCATCGGACCCCCATCTTTCAATGGTGACACTACACCAAAATAGGGAAAAATTGACGCAACATTCACCAGCGTTTTCCCGTAAAACGCTAGAAAATATGAGGCGGAGAAGTATTACTAGCGCTTTCTTTGGTAAGTGCTAGCAAATTATTGGGATTTACCAGCGCTTTTTTAACTAAGCGCAAGCAAATCTCTGACATTGAGTATTGCCAGCGCTTTTCCAAATAAACGCTGGTAAAGGACAAATACATTTGCCAGCGCTTCCTTAGGAAAGCGCTGGTAATAGTATTACCAGCGCTTTCCTAAGGAAGCGCTGGCAAATGTGTTGTCCTTTACCAGCGTTTATTTGGAAAAGCGCTGGCAATACTCAATTTCTATATAAGTATAATTTTTTGATTTATATTACTGATCAGTGTACTCGATCTTCACTTCGCGCGCGCGCTTTCAGTAATAGTATCTTCACATGCACAGTACTCTTACCGCGAACTCAAACCTCCTCATCTTCTTCACAGTCGCAAACTGAACCCTCCACAACTGCGAACTCAACCCCTCTCCTCCACCACAGCGACCCTCAATCCGCTCCCCACAACCGCGCGTCCACAACCCTCTCCTCCACGGTGAGAACGAAGGTTGCCACCACGTGAGCTGAACTACACCTCGTGCTTTCCCAACAAATTATCCAAGCTTTTCAGATTTTTTATTTATTTTGTTTTTTAATTTTCTGTCTTCCAGCTAGCGTGGTTTACAGAGAACAACAAAGTAACAAAACAACCACAAAATTGATGCAGCTTTAGATCAATCTCTCTCTTCGCTCAGCACCTTCGCGAAACCTCACGGTTCTCTCCTCAAACCCTCTTCTCAACAGATGTATTCCCATCATTGAAGCATACATTTTGGGTGCATATTCATTATTATTCTGTGGGGTCAGTCATGCATTTTGGAACATATCCATCTCTTGGATAATTGCTTATATGTTCATTTTTATCCAACTTGTGTTTACTCTATATGTTGCACTGCATCTTCTACTACTCTTTTAATTTGCCAAAAAATGGAGTAGGTCCCTTTGGATTTTGCTACTGACCAAAAGGGTTTTACATAAACTTTAGAGTCTAAGTTAGATTAGTTCCCTAATCAAGGTAGAATTTTAGGTTAATTATAGAACTTAGTTTTTGAATTCTACTTACTTGGACTTTCCAAATTAATATGTTTTCCCCAAATCTCTAATTGGGATGGAATGTTGTATATGAGTTAGGTCTCTGTTTGAATCCTTAATGAAACTTGACTTCTCATTGTCTTAGCCTTGTAGGCAGGTTAGGCTACTAATTAACTACGGCTCTAAGAGCACAAGAATTCTAAATGGATTTTAACTTTCACTCAAGAGTTTTCAAGCAAATTCTAAATCTTTTTCTAAGCTTGGAACCTAGGTGGACTTATAAGTGGATCAACTTCTCATCAAAGAAAAAAATGTGTCACAATTGTGTAGATAAGCTCTGTTGCATGCATATGTATTGTACATTTGTGGTTCTGCTTTACTGAGAAAATGTCTGTGTGATGATAAGATAGAAAATTTATAGTTATCTTCAATTTTATTGCAACAAGTGGCCTTCTACTTAATTCGGCAAGTAATCCACAAGTGTAAGGACTTGTTTATGTACATTAAGTAGCTCTTAGTATTCCAGATTAAAGCCCTTCAGATTTGGCAATGGAACCTCTATCATTGTTTATAGACTAGCTCCATCAAGATTAGCATGTGGTTTTGACCTTAGCAACTAATAAAATGCATATAACCCAGGAGAATTCCATTTCTATAATGATTAAATGAATATCTAAATTGACATTAGCTACTTGTGGCTACTCTTTTAGGATCTTTTTATTTGTTAAAATGTTCACCACTCACCAGAAATTATTACATGAACATGAACCATGCCTGAAATGATGGAATCTGGTTTTATCCCTAACTATTAGTTCCCTACTGTAAGCCTCTGAAACCAGCTTTGCCATATGGTGACAATCCACACACATTCTAAGGTTCTTCACTATTCTTATGGTTACTCCAGGTACTGTACTAATAAGGGCATAGGCAATAGCCAATTTCTCACTATGCCTGTAGAGTGCAGTCTCCTTATCCTCTTCCCCTATATCAAGGAAAAAAATATACCTCAAGGAAAAAAACCTCACGGTTTCTCTTTTATTTTCCTTGAGGTATATTCTTGCTATGAGAATGTGTTGTAGAAGGTATATTTGTGTTTCTGTGTTTTGTACTTTAATTGACATGTCTTCCAGATTTCAAATTTGCTTTTCTCATTTTGTATACACTTAGCAGTGGATCCCTGAACTCCAACATTTTGCTCCTGGTGTCCCAGTGGTACTAGTTGGAACCAAATTGGGTAAGTCATCAAGCACTGTTCTTAAATTCTTAAATTGGGTAACTAAAATATTCTTGAGTTTAATGATTATTATTATAGTCAAACTGATTTAATAATAATGTGACATGTGATATAATGAAAATTAAACTCATTTATTTTCTGTTTCTCATTTATATATTCTAACATGTGATAATTGAAGCAGCACATTACCAAGCGGGAATCACTTAGAAGAAATTCGTTCATGGAGTGATAGGGACATCCCATTTCTCACATATCGAAATAGGTTAGTTTTCTTCTCTTTCATGCTGTCCGTGGTTCTGCTTTTGGTCTCACCTTCTTTGTCTAATTTTACCTTTACTTTATCTTTGTCACTTGATAATCTGCAGTTTTGGTCATGTCTTGATTTTCTTATTGTCTACCACAGATTTCTTACTCCTACCAGGTATTTATCTTTTTTTAATCTCTTATAAGCAGTATAATCATTAGACATATTTATTTTTATCGGTGTACACATGCATTAACCTTAGTTTCCTGTTCAATAATGATTTGTATATTGTTTTTGACACAATATACAAGTTGTTCTTGAATTGTCCAAAGTGGACAGTCTAAGAATGTAAAATCGCATTCAATCCATATTATTGTATGTCTTAATCATTAGCTTCTTGATCTAAGAATGTCATTGGTTTGTATTTTCTCATTGTTCTCTGTGAACATACCTAATTTGGGTCGTAATACCACCTGAATTAAGTTGTGTGCTTGGAGAACTAAGGGGAAATGCTGCCGAAATTTTCTTAGAACAAGAAGTAATTAAGACATATATACAATAATATAATGCGACAATCTTGGATAGGATAGGACCCCACCCTTTAGTATGAAGTAGACATGCATCATGCATGCATGTAGTACTATTGAATGTAGATGTCAACCTCTTTAAACTCAAAATAATTGCTGTAGATCGGGAAAATATGGATCGAAAGTGGATGTCTGCCAATCGTTTGTCGAAGGAATATAAGGACGGAGTGCAAGATTTTATTAGGTTTGCAGTTGGACACGCAGAAAACCCTAGTAGAATCATATGTCCATGTTTAGGTTGTTGTTATACAAGACGAGTTAGTGTACCTGACTTGGAAGGACATTTAATATGCAATGGAATTGATCAAAGTTATACTTGTTGGACAAAGCATGGTGAGACCAGAGGTGAATCTAGTGATATGGGGAATAGTGGGAAATATGCGTCAAATGATGCCAATACAAATACATATGAGGGCGATCGTTTTGAAGAGATGGCAAACGTGGTTGAAGAAGATCTTCGTGATTGTCCTCAAATGTTTGAGAAGTTGATAAGTGATGCAGAGAAACCGTTGTATGAGGGTTGTACTAAATTCACAAGATTGTCGGCCATGTTAAAGTTGTTTAACTTGAAATCGGGCAATGGATGGACTGATAAGAGCTTTAATGACTTACTCACACTATTGAAATCTATGTTGCCGGAGGATAATGTGCTTCCTAGTCGGACATATGAGGCTAAACAAATGTTGCGCTCTATTGGCATGAGCTATGAGAGGATACATGCTTGTCCTAACGATTGCATTTTATTTCGGAATGAACATGCATCGTTAAATACATGTCCTA
This sequence comes from Ammopiptanthus mongolicus, assembly GCA_039655645.1. Taxonomy (NCBI): domain Eukaryota; kingdom Viridiplantae; phylum Streptophyta; class Magnoliopsida; order Fabales; family Fabaceae; genus Ammopiptanthus; species Ammopiptanthus mongolicus. Next base: position 83,295,667 of record CM077346.1, on the reverse strand, counting down.
AATGTAATGCCTCACGATATAAGAAGAAAGAATCAGCTCCAGAGAAGGTTTTGTGGTATTTTCCAATAATACCTAGATTTAGGCGCATGTACAGTAGTTCAGAAGATTCAAAGCACTTTACATGGCATGAGGATGAAAGGATTAAAGATGGCAAGCTACGGCACCCGGCAGATTCTCCTCAATGGAAAAGAATTGACCATGATTATCCCGATTTCGGGCAAGATCCAAGAAACCTCCGACTTGCATTGTCTACTGATGGATTTAACCCGCATGGTATTCAGAGTAGCTCTCACAGTACATGGCCTGTGATTTTGGTGATTTATAACCTACCTCCATGGCTATGCATGAAGCACAAATATATGATGCTGTCTCTGTTAATTTCTGGGCCCAAACAACCAGGAAATGATATCGACATATACTTGGCTCCTTTAATTGAAGACTTGAAGCAAATGTGGGAGACAGGTGTAGAGGTGTACGATGGGTATAAAGAAGAAAGTTTCACCTTGAGGTCTATGATCTTCGGCACAATTAATGATTTTCCAGCATACGGTAATCTGTCAGGATGCAGTACCAAAGGTCAATGTGCATGCCCTATATGTGAAGATAATACAGATTGGATGCGGTTGGAACATGGTAAGAAGAATGTCTTCCTTGGCCATCGTAGATTTTTGCATTCAAGTCATCATTATCGGTTATGGAGAAAGGCATTCAATGGGAATATAGAAGAACGTAGAGCTCCTTTGCCGTTGACGGGTGTGCAACTGTTTGAAAAGGTAAAAAATTTGAGTATCGAATTTGGGAAGCCTTTTGCCGGAGAGCTTGTGACACGAGGGTGGAAGAAAAAGTCGATTTTCTTTGAGCTGCCGTATTGGAAGTCATTATATGTAAGACATTTCATTGATGTGATGCATGTTGAAAAAAATATCTTTGATAGTGTCATTGGTACCTTACTCAATGTGCCAGGGAAGACTAAAGATGGCATCAATGCAAGGTTGGACTTGGTTAGTATGGGATTGAGACGAGAATTGGGACCGGTGAAGAAAGGGAAACGTACATATCTACCACCAGCAGCTCATACTCTATCTAGAAAAGAGAAAATTTCTTTTTGTAAGTTTCTTCATGGAGTGAAGGTTCCAGAAGGGTACTCTTCAAACATTGCTAGCCTCGTGTCGATGAAAGATCTCAAGTTGAAGGGTCTAAAGTCCCACGATTGCCATGTTCTTATGGAGAGTTTGCTACCCATCGGTATACGGTCCATTTTGCCCAACAAAGTGCGGGAGACCTTAACTAAACTTTGCTTCTTCTTCAAGGCAATTTGCAGCAGAGTGATTGACCCTGAAAAGTTGCCAGCATTGCAAAGAGAAATAGTTGTGACTTTGTGTGAGCTTGAGATGTATTTCCCACCTTCATTCTTTGACATAATGGTTCATCTAACCGTTCATCTGGTTAGAGAGACACAATTGTGTGGGCCAGCTTATATGAGATGGATGTACCCGTTTGAGCGTTACATGAAAATATTAAAAGGGTATGTGAAAAACCGATCACGACCAGAGGGTTGTATTGTTGAACGGTATATAGTTGAAGAAGCTGTTGAATTCTGTACCGAATACTTATCCAATGTCAAACATTCCACAGGGATGCCAAAGTCTCATCACACAGGAAGAACCATAGGGCAAGGGATTTCTGGAATTGAAATATTGACTATACCAAGAACAGAATGGGAGCAAGCACACTTGTATGTTCTACACAACGCCGATGAAGTTGAGTCATATGTTGTAAAACACAAGGACATACTTAAGAATTTGTACCCAAATAAGAATCAAAATTGGTTACAAAGAGAACATATTCGGTGTTTTATAACGTGGCTAAAAGATCACATTTCTGTTGAGTATGCTCTAAATCCTACCTCAGTTTCAGAAAGATTGAGATGGTTAGCGAAAGGTCCAAGTCTACATGTTTTATCTTACACCAGTTATTTGATGAACGGGTACACATTCTATACAAAAGAACAAGATGATCGAAGTACAGTGCAAAATAGTGGGGTGACTCTTATAGCTCAATCTATGCATATCTCAAGTGCCAAAGATAGAAACCCCATATATGCGAATATGTCATACTTCGGGGTCATCGAAGGTATATGGGAGTTGGATTACACAATGTTTCGGGTGCCTGTGTTCCGGTGTAAGTGGGTTGACAATAATAACGGTGTACAGATGGATGAGTTGGGGTTCATGCGCGTTGATTTCAATAAGGTGGGGTATAAAGATGAGCCTTTTATTTTAGCATCACAAGCTCAACAAGTGTTCTATGTCACCGATCCAGCTGATACAAATTGGTCCATTGTTCTATTGTCTAACAAAATGGTTGTTAATGATATTGATGATCATCAAACACATGAAGATGCCAATATGGAGGACGATCCTTTCTTTGGGACATCACATTCACTTGAGGGTAATCCAACTAGAGAGGAAGATATGTATATTAGAAATGATCATGATGAGGGAATTTGGGTCAATCCATTATTTCGTACCAATAAGGGACACACAAGTCTCAATCCAACGAGAAAAAGGAAAAGATTGTCTTAAATATGTAAGTATAGCTAGTGATTGTGTTTTTTAAAGTTCCAGGCTAATTAAATTTATATTCATCGATTTTTGCATATATGATTATGAAATAATGTTTTTACTTGTGTCTAATTTTTTTTTTGCAGGTAAATGGCATCTCCATCTCATGATAGTCCTGCGGAGGCGAAGAAAAATGTGAGGCGTCGCGGACCGACAGTTAAGAAAAATGTCATTCGACAAAGGAGTAAAGGAGTGAGACCTTTGGTAAGATATATATATATATATATATATATATATATATATATATATATATATATATATATATATATATATATATAAATATATATAAAATATAATTAACTCTTTCATTTTATTGTTTGTTATATAAATTTATACGCTTACTCAATTTTTTCAGGTTCAATGGAATGTTAAAGGCCAGCCCGTTGGTAAAGTCAGCAGAGACATGAAGAGTTACATTGGGACCTTAGTGCGGCAGTCGGTCCCAATTACCTGCAATGATTGGAGGGATTCTTCTTTGCACCGTGTCAAAGAAGACATCTGGCATAATATAGAGGTAAATTAATTAACATTGATTAGTTATAGTGTTTCTTAATTATGTAAACATACTTATACTATGACATTAATTTTGCAGACGACCTTTGATGTTGATAAATGTCGGCAAAAAATGATAATTCAGATGGCCGGATATATGCACCGATCATTCCGGTCTGAATTGACGACAAAGTACCTGAGAGATGAGGAAGGGAATGTCAGACCTGAGCCTCCAGCTCAATATGCAGAGTACATTTCACTGGATGCTTGGAGAGCTTTTGTAGCAAGACGCACAACAGATGAAGAATTTTTGGTATGTACAATAAATATCCTTATGACTTGTATATATGACATTAATTAACCATGCAAGCATTGATATATATATATATATATATTTCTGTGTCTATGTAGAGGCTTAGCAATGAAAATCGGCAGAGAGCGTCAAATCCTGAATACCCTTATAGAGGTGGAAGTCAGGGGTATTCCGGCATTGAGGAAAAGTTGGTATGTACAATATCTTTATAATTGGGTTATAATTTGCTAATGTTTACTAATATTTGATTGTTCAAATGTATAGTTGTTGGCGGCAGGGGACGATGTTACAAACAAAATGGTTAAACGCCATATTTTGTGGATGGAAAGTCGTCGAGATGAGAACGGAGAAATTGTTGATCCCACCACTAGGCAAGTGGTTGAACAAATTGTAAGTATGAAAGCATTAGTTAACAAGCGTTTTCATTTTTAACTTTCTTATGATAATATTTAACATTTTCATTTGTGTCTCAGGATAGCATATCACAGTCTGTATCACAAGGGGATATAACAGATTGTGATGGTCGTCAAGACATCCTTGCCCGAGCCTTATCAAGGAAAGAGTACCTTGGTCGCCTAAGGGGTACGGGATTTGGTGTCACTTCGAGCCTTCTTTTCGGACCACAAACGCGTGCTACTAATGACAGAATGGAAGAGATGATGCGTGAGATACGCTGTCTACGGAAAGAAGTAGATGAATTGAGAAGCACCATGCAAGACAGGCATCCAGTGGAGGCGCATGAGCCTGATTTCCCTACCCCTACCCCATATAGCGCCAGAGATGGTTGCACTATGCTGTCACCCGAGGTAATTAATAATTCATACGTTGTTTTTACTTAAACGTATTTAATCCATTTACAATTTAAATATTAATATTTTATTTATCATTTATTCAGGACACCTCTGCATGCAACCTATATGTGTCAAGCCCAACTCGTCGAATGGTTGGTAAGGGGATAATGTTTAATGAAACAGTTCAAACACTATTGCACAACCGACCATTACCTCCCGGTCATGTGAAAGTTAGAGTTGACCATGCGGTTGAAGGGAATGCATCATTGCCTGTACCACTTGAGGAGGCAGATGTGTTGACTGTGGAAGATGCAATAGGCACCTATGTGGCATGGCCAATCAGCCTCGTAGTTGTAAGTAACATGATATAAGTTAATAAACATGCATGATTTATTATCATAAAATCATTCACTAACTAATTAATGTATTTGCAATGCAAAATATCCAGGTACCCTCAAAATCCAAAGCCAAGGACAATGGTAAGGGCAAAGTGTCGGAGCACACAACTGACAAATCCCGACCTTCCCTTCCTATAGTTAGCAAGGGGCAAACAAAAGGGTCAACAACATCCCTAGTGAAGAACGGGAGCAAATCTCAGCCCCAGAGCAATTCTCAGGTCTCCCGTTCTCCTACGGCTCATGGTGCAGATTATATGGCTTATCTTGAAACCTATATGTTAGGGAATATGAATGCACCAGATGTTACAGTGCCATTGGAGCCAGAACTGCTGGGTTATGAGACCACTTTGTTTCTCGGCCTTCATTTCGAAATCAAGGAAGTTCTTCGTCATGAGATACTATCTCAGACTGTTATTACAGTATATCTCAGGTATTACATCAAACTTATATTTTCTATCTCAAGTACGGTTATAGTTTATCCATTAATTTGTTTACATGTTTTAATTTAAGGTACTTGTATCATGAGATATTGATCCCAGAAGAACGGACTCGGAGGTTCGTGTTTTTGTGCCCACATAAAACAGCTTTGCACAAGTCAATAACTGGGCAAAAACAATATATAGCCGATCGCTTAGCATTAGCTGAACCTGGTATTGAGTCATTGTTTTTGTCACCTTGCAACGTAGGGTGAGTCATTTTAATTAACTTCTATAAATTTTGTGAAATGTGATTATCTAGGCTTAGGATTTGCCAACTCTGTTCATTTTTGTAGGGGACATTGGCTATTATTAGCAATCAATCCCCATGAAGACATTGTGTACTATTTTGACCCGTTGCATGTCCCTTATACCTATCGCAAACCAATGATGGATCAATACAATAAGTAAGTATACATATTTATTTTTATCTTAATATATATGATGATTCAAATTATATACTTTGATGAATTGTTTGATTTTGCACTTAGGGGTTTGCAAATTCATCATGCCCAGAGCAGAGGAGGCAAGTCCCGATTTTCTTCATCATCCAAGACTAACTGGATATTTATGGATGTACATATTTACAAATTAAAAGTTCTATCTTATATATGCAGTTATTTAAATTAAAAACTGAAAACAATTAATTTATTATTTGAGCTTTTATAGTGCCCTCGTCAACCCAACGACATCGACTGTGGCTACTATGTAATGAAGTTTTTGAAGGATATCGTCGTTGAGAACCAAACTCAAATCCCATCATTGGTATGTACTTTTCGTTCTAGTTTATCTTGAAAGAGTATTTCAAAGTCAGTTAGTGGTTAGTAGTTATGAACTGTTGATGACAGTTATAATAGTAAATATTAGCTCTTTGAGCTAGTTAGATGATTTATTTAGACCTTTTGTTAAAGGTCTGGCTACATCTATAAATCTGTGAAGTGTAAGTGCTCAGTAATGGCTAGTTGCTTGAAAAGGGATTCACGATGCACATGCAGCATGAACACATGGAGATTCTTGATGCTCACAATAGAAGAATTCTGAAGCCTCCTCTTGCTCAGAACAGAACCTTTCAAGTTCAAATCCATGCTGCTGATGCTACAATGGTACAATTCTAAAATACAATTTTGCAACTGAACTTAATTCATAATGCATAAAAGGATGACAAGGAGTTTGAACACCCTAGTCCTTCGTATATCATTCTTCTACATGCATTTGAATACCAACACAACTAAGAATGTATTCACTAGCCCTAACATGATGAATTTCATCAACTCATCTGCTTTTGAAGAAAAAAAAAAACACAAATATCAACTCTATGAACTCCCTACTGTCCTAGCAGAACAGCAGGCGAAGATTTGTGCATATCTCGGGGTAGGGACCTCCTGTAGGTATAAGGTCAGTGTCATTTGAAAGATAAGATCTAAGGCCACATTTGGTGAAAATTTCAAGAATTATGGATCATTGTATGATTCTCAATAGTCCTTTGAAAACGGTTCTATTTCTGCAGAATCTTGCAGAAATAAGATTCTGAACAGTGTACAGTTATAAATGCATAACTCTATGTATAATAATTGAAATTGCATGCCGTCAGAGAAATTAGAAACCTAAGACAAATACCTTCACTCCATGGAAATTTCTGAATTTTTAGTCTTATGGATAGATACAGTTTAAACTTCAAAGTTGACTCATGTGCTGCAGAATCCATTCCCGACAGCCTGAATTTCAAGATGCATATCTCGGGCTACCGAAATCCTTTTAACCTAATTCCGGTGGCTATTTAAAGCTAAGACGCAAACATTAATGATGGAGAAAATTCATATTTTTTGGTCAACAAATGAATTCCCAGTAGGCCATTATGCAGAAAAGTTTTTTCTGCTGTGCTAGTTCTGGACAGCCTAGGTTGCAATGTGCATAACTCGGGTTGTAGGAACCCAAATGGCGTGATTCCGGTGACATTCAAAATCTAACAAGCAATAATATTTATATCTAAAATTTTATAATTTTATAGCATATATATTGGTACCGTGGTTTAGCCAAAGTTTCACTACGGTTTAAGAAAAAAATCAAGTTTCTTTGCTCAACAAAGTAAATCTCAGATTTTGAAGTGTGCCCTTGGATGTGCTTTTCTTGACTAAAGAGTATAGACCAGTGGCCATCGCAAAGATTCATATATAAAATAACCCTACAAAACCAAACAAAAGCTGCTCAACACAAATGTGCTAAAGTGTACATATTGTTGTCAATGTAAAATGATTTGTGTTCTGCAAACAAATTGCTCATGATCTTTCTTTCCTTGTGACCTAGTAACAAATCTGCAGGAAATCCAGTGATAACAAATCTGCAATCAGTTTGGCAAGAAATCCAATGGCTCATTGGAGGAGTAAACATATTGAGACCAAATTTCACTTCTTGCGTGAGTGAATAAAGGGAAACTGCAATTGTGCTTTTGCAGGTGATTTGAATTTCATAAAGTAGATATCATGACCAAGCCTATGAAAATTGAGAGATTCAAAGAGCTAAGGAGTTTTTTGAAAGTTGTATCAATAAGAGAATTGATTCAAACTTGATGTGCAGCAAATGATAGATGCATGGAGTCTAGGTGCCAACCTAGTTGGAATGTTAGACTCCATAGTGATGCTAAATTAGCATATCTTGTGTGTTGAGTGAACTTCGAATTAGGTGGTTGTGTTGACAGAGTATTTCAAAGTCAGTTAGTGGTTAGTAGTTATGAACTGTTGATGATTATAACAGTAAAAGTGGTTAGCTCTGAGTTAGATGAGTTAGTTAGACTTATTAGTTAGAGGTCTAGCAGATCTATAAATGTGTGCATGAAAGTACTGTAAGTGCAGTGGTATATGAATTCAATAAAGAGTTAATTTTGAGTATTATTCAGCATACATATTTTCTCTCTAAATACTCTGTTTTCAGTAGTGTGTGTGGCTTCTTCCCTTTTCCCCACAGTTTATATATTTAATTACTCTCACATTTGACCATATTGAAAATGTACAAACTTGATTTAATTTTCGTTTCGCAGTACTATCCAGAACGTAAATGTCCGGTATACTCTGATGATCAACTTACCGCACTCAAGCAAGAGTGGTGCCGTTATATTGTTGATTTTATCGAATGAAGGTATATGTAAGGGTGATCTATTGTAGTCATTTCGAGTACTTTATATACCATTTTGAACTTAACAATGTTTATTTGGATATTATTGAAGGGGAGCAAGGATTTTGTTGAAGGGAAAGCAAAGGATTCATTGATCAAGGGCTTCTTCAATCAAGCTAGTACTAGCTAGGATTATTTTTTGGTTTTTGCTCTTGTATATATAACATATTGTTGGTTTTCCTAACTGTATGAATATGTACATGAATATACTGTGCTAAGATTGATCGAGGGCTTCTTCTTTCTTCAATCAATTAAGCTACTGTGATAGTACAAGATTTTTTTGCTCTTGTTATATATATATATATATATATATATATATATATATATATATATATATATATATATAAACATATTAATTGTTGAGGTTTTGCTATTATATATATATATATATAAACATATTAATTGTTGAGGTTTTGCTATTATATATATATATATATATATATATATATATATAACCTGTTTGGTTTTGAATATTGCTGGTTTTGCTTGTGTTGAGCAAGAGTGGTGCCGTTATATTGTTGATTTTATCGAATGAAGGTATATGTAAGTGTGATCTATTGTAGTCATTTCGAGTACTTTATATACCATTTTGAACTTAACAATGTTTATTTGGATATTATTGAAGGGGAGCAAGGATTTTGTTGAAGGGAAAGCAAAGGATTCATTGATCAAGGGCTTCTTCAATCAAGCTAGTACTAGCTAGGATTATTTTTTGGTTTTTGCTCTTGTATATATAACATATTGTTGGTTTTCCTAACTGTATGAATATGTACATGAATATACTGTGCTAAGATTGATCGAGGGCTTCTTCTTTCTTCAATCAATTAAGCTACTGTGATAGTACAAGATTTTTTTGCTCTTGTTATATATATATATATATATATATATATATATATATATATATATATATATATATATATATATATATATATATATATATAACCTGTTTGGTTTTGAATATTGCTGGTTTTGCTTGTGTTGAGCAAATTGTAATGGAAAACAGGGGGAATAGTTAGTAATTATATATATATATATATATATATATATATAAAAAAAGGGTATTGCCAGCGCTTCCTTTAATAAGCGCTAGTAAAGGTTAAACAATTGCCAGCGCTTCCTTGAATAAGCGCTGGTAAAGGTTAACCTTTACCAGCGCTTATTCAAGGAAGCGCTGGCAATTGTTTAACCTTTACCAGCACTTCCTTGAGGAAGCGCTGGCAATTGTTTAACCTTTACCAGTGCTTATTAAAGGAAGCGCTGGCAATTGTGAACCTTTACCAGCGCTTATTAAAGGAAGCTCTGGCAATTGTTTAACCTTTACCAGCACTTATTAAAGGAAGCGCTGGCAATTGTGAACCTTTACCAGCGCTTCGATAAGCGCTGGCGAAATGTTTCCCCTTTCGCTAGCGGATAAATAGTCAGCGCCCGGAAGCGCTGCTGAAGGCCTAAAATAAACGCTGGTAAATCCCTTTTCTGTAGTAGTGTGAAGGGTATGGTTATTGGAAAGAAAGAATGCAAATCTTTCTTGAGGCTATAAACCTCGAAGTTTGGGACGCTGTGGAAAACGGTCCGTTTGTCCCCACTCATTCAGTTAATAATGAGGTGGTAGATAAACCAAGAAATCTTTGGACCAACGAGGAAAGGAAAAATGTCCAATACAATTTGAAAGTTAGGAACATCAGCACTTCAGCTTTAAGCTACGATAAGTTCTATAGGGTCTCAAATTGCAAGACCACCAAAGAAATGTGGGACACCCTTCAATTGACCCATGAAGGTACTAACGAGGTCAAAAGGGCTCGAATGGACACATTGATCCATGAGTATGATCTATTTAGAATGATTGAGGGTGAAAGCATACATGATATGCAGAAACGTTTTACCCATATTGTAATCATCTTAGGGCTCTTGGGAAATCCTTTAGCAATGAGGATTTGATTAATAAAGTTCTTAGATGTTTAAATAGAAGTTGGCAACCTAAAGTTATCGCTATATTTGAATCTAGAGATTTATCTTCTATGTCTTTGGCAACTCTATTTGGCAAATTGAAGGAACATGAGCTCGAATTAAATCGACTCATTGAAAGCGAGGAAAGCGATAAGAAAAAGAAAAGTCTTGCTCTCAAAGCAAGTATCAATGAAAGAGAAGAAGAATGTGACTTTGATGATTATGATAGCTTCGATGAAGACGAGGAAAATATGAACTTGATGTTTCGCAAGTTTAAAAGGTTCATGAGGCAAAAAGGTAAAGCAAAACAATTCTCCAATCCTAAGAATAAATATGAGGAAGAAGGAACTTCCTTAAATCCAACATGTTATAGTTGCGGCAAAAAAGGACACATAAAACCCGAATGTCGTCAAGGCCAAAAGTTACATGTAAAATCGGATAAGAGGCCACAAAAGGACAGAAAAGGAAAGAGAGCTTATATTTCCTGGGATGATAACAATATGGACTCATCCGATGAATTGGATAACGAAGAGGCAAACATATGTCTCATGGCTAATGCTAAGATAAACAATCTTGAGCTTGAAGTTGATGAAACTATTAGACTTCGAAACAATCTTAAGGTAAACTATTGCATGTGAAGAGTTAAATGATGAAACTGTTGGAATATTTTGTATTTAATTATATTCCAATGTCATAATGTGGGCAGATATCGTTTATTAATTATATTAGCTATTTATCAATTAGGAGCCTTAATTGATATGTGATCAAATTAAGTGATAAGGCTAATTAAATTTTTGATTTGATAATAAATTAGTTAATTGATATGGACTAAATATGAGTGGATGTCATTGATGGCCCATTTCGGAATAATGGGAACCCTAATTGGCCATCACCCTATATATAGGCTATGGTCCCCAATACACCGGACACATATATCGCATACCGCCTCTTCTCCCCATCTGAAAAGCGACTAAGGCATAAGGAGTCCCGGTTGAGGAAGAACCACAAGCCAACGGGTGTTCATTACCCGTCTCTCTTTTCTCTTCCCCCTCTCTGCGTTTCAGGATTACTACCTTCCGTTCGTGAAGGTTGGTGATCAAGTTCATCCTCTGAAGAACGCTTGAGGTTAGGAACATATAATGGATTCAGGTATTCCTATATCTTTGATAAATCAGCATGTTGTAGATCCTAAAGGTATCAAGTTTTAAGTTGTTCTTGATAATAAAGATGCATGCTATATATGGTTATTATGTTTCCGCAATAAAGACTTATGATAGCATGCCTTGTATATGATTATTGAGTTTAAATCTAACAAGTGGTATCAGAGCGGTCTTCATGTTTGATTTATTGGGATTATTTGTATGAATCCTAATTTTGAAAATTAGGAATTTTGAAAGGAAATATTTTTTTTTTTAATTGGCACGTGGTATTAAATATATATACCTCCGGTACGTGATCCAAATTTTCTTCTTCTTTCGAAATCGGAATCCAGGATTCTGTATTAATAAATTATAATCAATTTTCGATCTTTGGTGAAAGTTTGGAAAGTGAATCTGGAAAGTTTGATTCATAAGGTTTCTTTCATTCATGGTTTTTTTTTTGGTTAAAAATAATATATCTATCTTGGTTTTTTCAATCTTTGAATATATGAATTGATGATGATATATTTTTTTTTACGTGATTAATGTTTCTTGATTGAATTTTTTTTTGTTTCACGTAATCATAATCATCTGGGATTGGATGTCAATTTTGTATATATATTATATAAAGATGAATGGGAAAAGACTGGCTTTTCCATATTGTTTTATGGTCTCACTGTGTTGAGCAATGTATTTGTTATACTTTTCTCACATACTTATGAGCGAGACCCTAAACCCGGGCCTGAGTGCAACTTGAGATAGGGAAGAGGTTGAGTAGTGGTAGCCTTCTGGATGTACATCCTGTTTGGTTATCACGAAGGCCTAACTTAGAGTGATTCATTTCGAGGGTATTGCCACTTCTAATAGTTTACCTATGGTTGTGTGTAATATTTCGAAATAAGTCCAGACTCTAAGGACCAAAGTTAGAACTATAGAACCACCTATTCGGAAAATTCATGTATTAGAAAAATCCTTTTTTTTTAAAGGTTCTTTTCACACGAAACATTAAGGTCTCCATGTTTTTTAGTGTGAATATGACAAATTCGGGACCCCCCATTTTAATAAAATTGTCTGGTAATTTTGGTTGAGTTGGTTGAAACAACACGTTGCCAAAGTAACCTCTGTTGCGTAAATTTGATTCAATTGGATTTACAAAAGATGTAGTATGAAATTATTCATGCGAGTTGTTGTCGGCCCAAAGGAAGGCACAACTTGGCCGGATAATTACATACTTGTGATGGTAAATGTGTAGAGATTATAAAGTATTTTCCATGTGGATAATGGGATGCCCGAAGGTGACCATTATTTGACAGGATTTATCACCAATATTTGATCATTACGTTGAGAGTACCCCTAGCAATTAATTCTTACAATCCGAAGATTGGGAATTGATGATGCGCTTGGTATCTTGTTTGGGTCTTAAATTTGCCAATTTGGATTTTGAGTGAGTCAATTAAAGCATGAAGTCGCCAAGGTGACCTCTCTAGTGGAAATCACTCAAAAGAAATATTAAAGATTATGTGAGTGTACATCCATGCGGATATTAATCGGCTCAAAGGAAGGTTAATATTTGGCAGGGTTGCATTCACACCTGTGATGGTAAACACATAGTGATTATAAAGATTCTTTTCATGTGAATAACAAAGTATCCAAAGATAGTTGTTGTTTGACAGAAAATATCACCAGTGTTTGATCATTACAATAAAATACCACTAACAATTAATGTTATTGTCCAAAGACTTAATATTAATGGTGCACGGGGTATTTTGGTGAGTATCTTTATGGTACTTATGTTCTCTTTAAGCTAACATTGCTTATGTATCTGCTGATTTAACTCAATTTTGATTCTCAAAAGTTCTGACTAATTTTTGGGATTGAAAGGAGAACATTAAGATTGTTCTTGGATCTTGACCTTGCATAAGGATGGAGAAAACCACCTTCTCTCACAAAATTCAATTTCTCTGAAGAGAGGATCAAGTATAGGAAGGGGGATCGCTCCAATTGCACGAGTCTTATGATCATAAAGGACGATATTCCGGAGACCTTTAGGGGTATTATTTTGGATGGCATAATTAATGCCTGAGATTTCCTTTCTGAAGTTAAAAAGTACTTTCTGAAAGCAATAAAGACGAAAACAAGCACTCATTGGAGAGCTAGATTTTCATTAAGTATAAAGAAAAGGAAATATAAGGAGCACGTTATAGGAGTGTTCAATCTTGCTCATAAACTTAAGGCGCTAAAACGTGGGCTGTCTAACGACTTGCCCATGCATTTAGTATTTAGTATTCCTTCATGCACAATTCAGTCCGTTTAAGTCAGCTTATAGCTGTTATAAAGAGAAATGATATCTGAATGGATTCATTTCATAAGGTGTGCAAGAAATGAAACAATGAAATAAGAGACGACAAATAGTGCTCATTTGATAAATATCTCTAAAGATAAGGGCTAACAAAAGAAAACTAAGAATAAAGCTGCTAAGGGCCCGTCTCAAAAGAAATAACTAGGGTCACAATTATTTCTTTTATAAGGACATCGGGTATCTAAAGAAGAAATGTCCCAAATATCATGTTTGGCATGCCTATAAAGGAATGTCTGAACTGATGAAGGCCAAGTGATGCTGAAAGATGCATCTATATTGGATTTGACCAAGTCAGTAAAGGATAAGGCTATTGACATTTTAGATTGTTGTTACTGGCTAATATTTGAAATTAAAAGACATTTTAGTTTAGTCATCATTTAGATGAAATTGGTTTCTTATTGAACAAATCAGGATAATTTTGTTCATTTAGAAATGATGGATTCAATTTTTCTTTTAAATTCAAATATTGTAGGAACCAGTTAAGCTATGGGCTGGACAAACTATAATTGCTTGGTATTGAGACCTCTTGTGGCAAAACATTGAGTGAGGAATCGTACGACACTAAGCGTAATGTTGATAGTAAAATTAAGGAGCACTATGACACAAACATTTAGAGCACATCTCTACGAATAGAGTTGAGCAACTTGTATGAGGGAATCCTAGATTCCATTGGCCTTATATATTTTATTGTTTTTATTAAATGCATTAAAAGTTAAATATATCAAAACATGGCTATCAAGAATGCAGTTAAGTCCTAGTAATGACGCCTAAAGGTATGGTAAGGAGTATGATTAGTCATTCTACCTTACCAGAGTCACTACGAGAGTAACAGTAAAGATTGCAGCTTAAAAGCTTGACAGAGTACCAACTAAAGTTACCGATCAATCACTTTCAAGTATGGGAACATCCAACTAAGGCACGACCTTACGAGTCTTGCGAAGGAAATTGGAGCCCCCCAAAATAGTGAGCGGCAACCTTATTGATACTCTGAAAGGTCAAAGGGGTAAATGAATTTGATAATCCCAAATTAAAAAAAACCTTGAGACGTGAACTATCTAGTTCTTTGAGGATATTGAGTTTGGAGGGAGATAAGATTAGAGACAATATCTTTGAGGAAGAATTGGTTCTAATCCTTGAACCAATTCATACAGTTGCTATTGGTGTAGCAAATTTGGATCCTTGTGAGGATATTGTTGTTATTCTTCCCATTCAAGATAAGGAAATTATTCCTGAAGGTCAAACTCAACACCCTCAAGAACTAGAGCATTAAGAGCCGATGCCTTTTGCCATGATCCACTATAGAAATAGTGAATACTACTTTGGATAATTATATAGTATTTATCTAGGAACATAAGGTAAATGGTATAATGGAAGAAGATTCTATCAACTCCCATCAAACCATATATGACGTTTCTATTCGGAAAAGTGGATTGAAGGTATGAGTACAAGCTCAAGCTAGACAATAAGGTTTGAAACTTATCCTGTTACTTGAAAGTGTCAAAGGGTAATATGGAGAGTTTTAAAGTTTTGTCTAGTGGCAAAAGGCTATACTCAAAAGAAAGGATTGCTTGTAAAGAGACATTCTCTTCAGTATCATTGAATGACTCTTTTAAGGACAATCATGGCTCACGTTGCTTATTATAATTTGGAGCTTCACGAGATGGATGTCAAGACGGTGTTTCTCAATGGCAACATTGATGAAACAAATGTATATAATGCAAACTGGGAAACTTTGTGTCGAAAGACACAGAGAAGATGGTTTGAAAATTTACGGAATCTATCTATGGGCTAAAAAAGACGTCTCGTTAGTGATACCACAAGTCTCATCAAGTGATTGTCTCATTTGGTTTCGAGATGAATATCGAGGACAACTGTGGGTATTACAAGTTCAGTGGGAGTAAGTTCATTTTTCTGGTATTATATGTTGATATTATGCTAACCAAGAACGATATAGGCTTATAGCGCGAAACCAAGAAATTTCTGACAAAGAATTTTGTGGTGAAAGATCTTGGGGACGCTTCTTTTGTCTTAGGAATTCGATACTTAAAGATTATTCTCGAGGTATTTTTGGGTTATCATAAAAGAGCTATATCGATATAGTTTTGGATAGGTTCGACATGAAAGATAGTAAACCAGGAGATACCTCGGTCACTAAGGGAGACATTTTAGTCTCAATTAAATGCCCCTATGAAAATCTGGAAATTCAAGAAATGCAGAAGATTTGTGCGCATCTGGAAATAGCGTACATAGTAGGATTATTAGGCAAATACTTGAGGATTATTGGAAAAGCAACCATAAGGAATGTGAGATACTTAAAGAGAACAAAAGGGCATATGCTCACATATCGGAGATCTAACAGTTTAGAGATCATGAGGAATTCTAACTCCGATTTTACAGGATGCCAAGATAGTAGGCATCCGACTACGGGATATGGCTGAAGTATTTTTTGTCACTTGATTGCATATAGTAAAAGGTATTGAAATACCACTCAAGTCAGGTTGTGACAAATAAGTCAGTCATATTGTACTTCAATAACAACATGGGTTCTACAAAGTCGAAGTTCATCGACATCAAGTATCTTGTAGTTGAGGAAAGAGTTCAGAAAAAAACAGTTTTCTATGGAGCACATAGGGACAAATTCTATGCTAGCAGATCCACTAACTAAAGGCTTGACACCTAAGGTTTTTCACGAGCATGTTGCTCATATGGGTGTTGTCACTGAGGATGCTTTAGTTTAGTGGGAGTCTCTATTTGTGTTTTATGTTTGAGATACAAACCTTTTGTTATTTCGGATTTTCTGCAGAAATAAGGTTATGTTTATGAGTTCATTATGAACTTGTTTGTATCTTGTTGTGTGTAAAATTTATTTACACATTAAGGACTTTGGTTTGCAAAATTGCAAAATTGATCTTACTAAAGACTTAAGTTGGACCAGTTGGAAATAGGCATGATTCAGAGATCACATTGCATGAAATTTCCATGCCACTCATCCATATCGATGTATGTCATCAAGTGCATTGATGTGGTGGTCGTCGGGGTTTAGTCACAATAGACGTTAGTGACGACAGCCGCGGTGGTCCCATTATTGATGTATGAGGTGGACCAGATTGTAAAGGAAAAATTTAAAGATAAATAGCATTCGGATGCGCGCCTAAAGAATTCTGATATAATTATTACGATATATTGCCCAAGTGGGAGATTGTTGGAATATTTTGTATTTAATTATATTCCAATGTCATAATGTGGGCAGATATCGTTTATTAATTATATTAGCTATTTATCAATTAGGAGCCTTAATTGATATGTGATCAAATTAAGTGATAAGGCTAATTAAATTTTTGATTTGATAATAAATTAGTTAATTGATATTGACTAAATATGAGTGGATGTCATTGATGGCCCATTTCGGAATAATGGGAACCCTAATTGGCCATCACCCTATATATAGGCTATGGTCCCCAATACACCGGACACATATATCGCATACCGCCTCTTCTCCCCATCTGAAAAGCGACTAAGGCATAAGGAGTCCCGGTTGAGGAAGAACCACAAGCCAACGGGTGTTCATTACCCGTCTTTCTTTTCTCTTCCCCCTCTCTGCGTTTCAGGATTACTACCTTCCGTTCGTGAAGGTTGGTGATCAAGTTCATCCTCTGAAGAACGCTTGAGGTTAGGAACATATAATGGATTCAGGTATTCCTATATCTTTGATAAATCAGCATGTTGTAGATCCTAAAGGTATCAAGTTTTAAGTTGTTCTTGATAATAAAGATGCATGCTATATATGGTTATTATGTTTCCGCAATAAAGACTTATGATAGCATGCCTTGTATATGATTATTGAGTTTAAATCTAACAGAAACTATTAGACTTTAAAAAATTATTTCCTCATCTAAGAAAACCATCTCTCTTCTTGAATCGAAAATTGATATTCTAAACAAAGATATGGAAGCTCTTAAGGAAAAACAAGTTGATTTGACCGAAACTTCTTCTTGCACTTCTTGCGAAAATAAAAAAGAACGAAGTTTTTGACTGTAAAGAATGCAAGTTTTTGAAAAATGAAGTTAAATATTTGAATAACACGCTTGCTAAGTTTACTATGGGAAGAGATAATCTAAATGTTCTTTTGGGAAATAAAAAAGGGACATATGATAAAGCAGGTCCAGGATATTATCCCAAAATTAATGGAAAATCTTTCAAAAAATTCTTTGGTCCTAGAAACATGTGCACTAGTCCTTTCGTTAAATGCTTTCATTGTGGTAGAAAAGGTCACACCGCTTCTATTTGAAATGTTAGGAAAAACAAAGGCGTGAATGGTTAAAAGGTATGGATTCCAAAGGGAATGTTCCCCAAAACTAACACACAAGGACTCAAAATGGTTTGGGTACCAAAAGCCAAAACTTGATTCTGTGTTGTAGGTGTGCTTGGAGGCCAAGAATTCAAAAGTTGGTATCTTGCTAGTGGCTATTCAAAGCACATGACGGGAGACAAAAACAAGTTCTCCTCCCTAACACCCAAAAAAGGTGGCTATGTTTTCTATGGTGATAACAACAAAGGTAGAATCTTGGGAATTGGAACGATTGGTAAGTGTCCAAATCCCATCATAGAAAATGTTTCTTTGTTGAAGTCCTAAAGGATATGAGGTAGTGTTTGTTTCATCTAAGTGTACGGTCATAGAGTTACTTAACAAATAAACTAAGATAATTGAACAAAGATTTGGAAATATTATTTTTTTTGGCTTGGATGAACTACCCTCAAATAATATGTGTATCTTATTTCTCTCCTTGTTATTACTAATTTGTGCATTGAAGTATGGAAATAGGCTATATAGGTTCTCCCCAAAGAAATTGGCTAATTTCTAAAATTTTCGAGCAATAATCGATTATGGACAGCAATAATCGATTATACACAAGTCAGAAAGCCTAGAATCGATTATGATAATAGATTACATGAGATAGGGGGAGAAAACTCAAAAGTCAGAGGAGTCCTAATCGATTACGCACGGAAAGCACAAGAGTCAAAGGAGTCCTAATCGATTACACATTAAGGACAGAATCCAAAGGAGTCATAACCGATTACGCAATCGAAATATACATTTGAATGTTCATCAGCAAACATCGATTAGACAATCGATTATGCAAAGAAGCCTAGTAAGACTCAAAGAAGGCAGAATAATCAATAATGGAGAAGAGTATAACTGATTTCAGAAGATGAAGACCTATCTCTATATAAGTCAGCAAGGAGGTAATCGATTACCAGAAGAATTACACTCGAACAACAACAACCTCCAATTGACTATCAAATGAGTATTAGTGGAAAATTGGTGATCTCCATTCTTATCTCTCATGATGATTTAGTTGCAATATACATGGAATTTATAAAATCATTATATGCATCTCTCTGTGCTTTTAAATGCAATACATACGATAATCATCATAAGATATGTTTTATATCTTCTTGCTTGAAATTGCTAAATGGGTGCTTATCCTTGAAACAAGAAGAAAATAGCTAATCTTATAATTTAATCATATCTCTTACCTCCATTGATCCTTACATTGAAATATATCTTGAAAGTAAATTATTCATAATTTGGAGGAACTTCATATCTTGATTGACATATTATATGGCTCACATGATAATTAAATGCTCTAACATGTTTATACAAGTTTTGATGATGGTAATTCACCCTTTGGCTATCTTAAGTCACAACCATGCTTAAATCAAGTTTTTGAAGTTAATTAAATGCATATGTGGGAAATTTGTCCTTAATGACTGGTTGATAATGTGATATGAGACAATCCCTTCCTCGAATTTCCCATTAGTAACCCGAACTCAATTTCTTAATATCGCAGCGCAATTTAGTAATATAAAAATGCGGAAATATTTAAAGCATTCAACACATTGATACCATAAACGACTTATACATAAGTAACAGTACTGGCTCCATCAGTAGAGCCTACAGCAACTGATAACAACTATAAAAGACTTCAGAATACGCATTAACTAAAACGGAAAGCATAGCAGCGGAAATAAAAGTATATACGACTTCCTCTCTCGGCCCCAAAAATACATGTCACTCAACCCATATACTGGCCATAACAACTACAACTACTAATCCCAATGTTTAACGTCTTCCAGCATCGGGATCTAGGGCTCTCCCGTCAGCATCTGGTTCTACTGGTATACCATCAATCTCCTCCGGCAAATGGTCAACAGGATCTTCTCGTACAATCGAGAATAATAAAATATGACATATTAACTGTATCTCTAGGTTGAGCACTACGACATATATATATATATATATATCCTCGACTTTCTCACCACACATTCATCACCTGATTTATCGGAAATCACTGCCTAGTTCTACTCAGGCATTAGCAGTCACAGCAGTACATCAACAACAGCCAGAATATATATTCAACAGTAAAATCAACTTACAAATAAATAACATTTAATCAATCATAGCATATGATAGACATCATACACATATCACATATAATATACCAAATATCCAATCACAGCACAGACAACCTCAATATGCAGTAAAATCAACCTAACGGTCAAACGACCTCTAGTAGAATTTGGGTCACCCTACGCATATCAATATATATTATTTAAAGCTTGCCTCCCCGATGATATTGTGGTTCTTTCCCCCACCTAATAGCAAACGTAGCAACGATCACGAACTCACGAGCACTTCTTGCTCCTCTTCATAGCCTCACAGCCGCAACCTCACTTCTCCAACCGGCAACCGTACACACTTTAGAACGATCGAACACGGTCTGATCCTTCACCATAAATCACAATCAGAAATTAACACAATCCAACAAAACCCACCTAGTTCCTATGAACTAAGGTTCGACCCTTTTTAGAAAAATAAGCCAGAGGTATTAAAACTTTACCAACTCTTGGATCAATGATCCTTAAGCATACACAACACTAGATTAAGTCTTTTTTACACAAAAACTTTGAAACAAAACCTATGATTTCTCAAAGCATAGGTTTCGGCCACCTTCTTGAAAATATAGCTAGACATGTTATTTGATTACATGCTCTTGGATAGTGATAGAAAATGATGAAACTAGATCATAGAAATTGATTTCGCATAAACAGGAGTTTTCGATCTATGATTTTGTAGAGATTTTTGAACTTAGAACTTAGAAGTTTTAAACAAGAACTAAGTGAAGAACAATGAAACTTACGGATCAAAGAGAGTAAGTAGTAGAGATTTCACCTCTTGAAACTTGAAGAAAAGTGAAGAAGAAAGCTTGCACTTGAAGACAACAATGGAGGTTTGAAGAAAATCACTAAGGAGAGATGTGAAGGAATGCGTAGAAAACAAAGGAAGGGTGATGGGGTATTTATAGGCTAGGTAGCCGCCCCCTTGGTGGGCTTTTTCGCCCAAGGCCCAAATTTTTTTAGATATTTTTTGGCAAAAGAGTAATTTCTCTTAGGGACAAAATTGTCATTTCAACAAAAGATCTCATAAATATCTAGATATTTTCAGAAAATATCTAGATATTTTCAGAAACGTAATGATGACAATGGTGAGTCACATGCACGCCTTCCTAGGTGATGTGACTTCATGTTCATCCCTTTTTAAACCCATTACTTTCACGATTTAGTATTTCGCCCCAAGAAAGTCGTAAAAACTTATATATTTTGAAAATTTTCAAAATCGTCGATAACGTTCGCAATTTAGTTTAAAACCTAATGATTTCGTTCATGAGTCAAAATTAGGTCGCCCAAGCAGTAAAATAATACTGTCAGTGTAAAACGTAGACCGGGTTCCATCTGAGTTTTTGACCAAAATTTAACCATAGCTTCCAACGATAGCGTAGAGCGTGACTATGGCCTCGGAATAATTTATTTAATTTTCTAGACCCTCTAATAAAATACAATTACTTAAATACTGATTAATTAAAAGAATAAGAAAATCGGGGTATTACATGATATATGCCTTACATATTATCTTTCAACCTATGTCTTACTTGTAGATGTGCTTAGACTATTTTTCATGCTAACCTTTGTTTTTGAGAGCTCTATAAGTGCCAAACAGCAATCAATTATCGGAATTACAAGCATATGTGGATAAAATAAGAATTGAAGAAACATGAACATTGAAAGATCTTCTTCCAGCAATATGAAATGGAGAAAACTCAAGGGAAGAAAATTCAAGTGCAAAAGAGCTTCGTAAACATGGAGTATTGCATTGTACTCAATAAGCCTCTTAATCCCTAAACTTTTATGATATTCTATATTGTGGAATGTGTGATGCTTATTGTGATTAAATGCTCTTCGTCTACCTTTCTCAAATGCTCTTTGAAAAATTGAAGTGTTTATTTGAAAAATTGTTTTCGAAATGGGGAGAAATATTTGCATGCTTAAAGGAAGTATAAAAATACAATTTCATATAATTACTTGTCAAAGGGGGAGAATTTTCTTTCAAACTGTGCTATATTTCTAAAATTCTCTACTTTATTTTATGCACGTCTCATCTTTGTATGCTTGAACTAAAGGCAATATCAAATAAGGGAGATGACTCTGTAAGTCTTGATTAATGTTATTCCCTTGGAAATCATGAGGTATATAGGAGAGAAAAAGCAAGCATATGAAACAACATGTGGTATTAACTTGGAAGAATAACAAGTGGTATAAATGGTTAGACTACATGTGGTTTATCATTAAAAAAAATGTTTTCTTCATCACAAGTGTTATAAATGTTTTGTGCACCATCATAAACAATTGTTTTATCTCATCAAGTGGCATCTATATTTATTGCTTGGATATGAGATGACATATATGAATATATGCCTTGACTCATGCATGCATTTAAACGATTAAATCCCATTTTTTGATAATGCCAAAAGGGGGAGAGATATTATTGCATGATTAAGGGGGAGCGATTTCAGGAATACTGAAATTCAAATTCAAACTCAATCCATAAAGTGAGAGGGATTTCATATTATTGCATGATTAAGGGGGAGCGATTTCAAGAATTCTGAAATTCAAATTCAAACTCAATGCATAAAGTGAGAGGGATTTCATATTATTACATGATTAAGGGTGGAGCAATTTCAGATATTCTGAAATTCAAATTCAAACTTAATAAATAAAGTGAGGGTGAGTAATAGGAGTAATTCTGCGCTTATCTCTGATATAATATTATTTTATCATACTAGCCTATTACTTTGAGAAATCCCTCCTTGAGATGTTTGTCATCATAAAAAAGGGGGAGAATGTGAATATATGCCTTGATAGGATTAATTTAGTTTTGATGATTGACAAAGGATTCCTCAAAGGACATGAATGATAAAAGAAGTCGAGACGAATATGAACATGATGATAGACAAAAGAAAATCCCAAAAAGGACTAGACTGCAAAAAGCGGAAAAGAATTTCATGAAGATCAAGTCTTTCAAAATGCGGTTAAGGGAATTTTTATTATTTGTATTGTCTGTTTAGATCATGTTGTAAGTGGTAGTAAAGGTCTCATAATTAAAATAATCACACACACGCACACATAAATGATTTTCTAAACTAAACTTACAGACCTCAAGCTTTTTAATTGGATAAATCATTAACAGCTATTAAGTTTAAAATCAATTGGTTTTTAAAGAGAATAATCAATTAGAGGTTTTCTAATAATCGATTATCATATATCTGAAAAGCTGATTTTTAAAATAGAGAAGAGGTAATCGATTAGCATAATCGATTATATACCTACGTGTGTTTGAGTAACTAAAACAGAGAAGGCATAATCGATTATGCTCCTATACGTGTAAGTGAGATTTTAAATAGAGAACCCATAATCGATTAGTATAATCGATTATGATGCGACTGCCTCTCCAGCGTGTTTTCTAAATAATCAGCTAATCAATTATGGCCTTGCAATAATCAATTATGACACGATTAGCTTGTTTTTTAATGGGCTTAACCTAATTCCTATGGGCTTAATTGTTTTTCTATAAATAGGGATGTTGAGACAGCCATCTAAACACAGTAATCCTATTGCGCTAAAACTCTGTCAAATTTTGTTTATCACTCTCACTACTACTACACTTTGATTATTATACTTATATTGAGAGAGCTGTTGAATTTGTTTTTACCTGCATTATTAAGAGTGCTATATTGTGGTAAGAGTCAAACGACTCAAACTACCTTTTGGTGACCAAATTGACAAGAGAGGTGACATCCCTTGGGTTGATTGAGGCTCTTTCACTGGGGGGGTTATATCCCTGCTCTGTGAGGAGTGCTCGAAAGGTTACGAACACCTATTGAGCTTGGTTGAGGCTTTTTCACTGGGGGAGGTGGTATCCCTGGTCTGTGAGAAGTGCTCTTGGTTGTAAAGGTTTCTAGCTGAACCTAATTTAAAAGCTAGTTATTGATTAAAAACCCTCGGTAGTTGGCCTTGGGGACTAGACATAGGCTAATAGGGTAGTTGGTAGCCGAAGCAGGATAAATCTGCGTGTTCCTTCTTTTTCCCTATCCTTTTATTATCACAATTATTTATCGCACTTTAATTTCAGTTATTAAATTATCACAATTTAAATATCGCAATTTTCATTATTGTCATTTTCTTTCAGCGATTTATTATAAAAGCTTTATCTGCAAAAAAAATTTCCAATTCAATATCACACACAAATTCACCCCCTCTTATGTTTGGAGTCACTTGTCAACATAGGAAACATTGAGTACTACTGTTTCATTAAGTATTGTTAGTGTTATTTCATTGTCGTTCCTCAGGCTTATGATTGCACTTTGATAATTGATTATGAGGAACAAAATATAAGTATGTATATAGAAAGCACTTTTTGAGGTCTCTGGTCTGATTTATTGTTAGTCGCCAATCATCTGTTAGTTGGATCACTACAAGAAATTTGTCTTTTAGAGACATGCAAAATCTGTCACTATATGTTTAAAATTCATAAGTATATGTAAAACTTACTTTTATCTACGGCCGGTTCAACCGTCCTTTATGAGCGACGAATAACAACGGAAAATGATTGTCACTATAGGTTTTGCTTACGATCCACATACTTTTACCTACAGTTGTATTTGACTGTCAATAGGCTTTACCTATGGTTTAGTTGTCACTAATATTTATACCTACAGTTTTAACGACTGACATTAAAAGTGTCCGTAAGTATATAGCAAATTTATTGTAGTGGATTGGGGTTTTATTATGATCTTGAAATCAAGTTCTATTATTCATTCTTCAAATATTCTTTTTTAACGAACTTTGCAAGGCACTGACAACTCCATTACTTGGTCATAGCGTTTGGCTCTTCACAGGAATAAGTTGGGTGAGATGTTCCAATGATATGTTTTTTAAGTAAACATTCATTGCTTATTTTCTTATCCTTATGATTCTCTCTTACTACATTTCGTTATCTTTGATTGTTTCATGGAATACATTCCCCATTAATTGGCAACATCACAGTTGAATCGCAAATAAAAGGGGGGATTGTGCAGGATTGTTATTTTTTGTGATTGTGCAAATGATATTTTTTGTGATCGTGCAGATGATAGCATGGCAACCTGTGAGGGATTTTCAAAACTTGCACCTTATTGAAAGGTTGCATGTTTTTAAAGGATATATTCATATAACGATGAAAAGTTGGCACAATTTCTTTGCTCGGCCTACCTTTCAATAAGGTGCAACTTTTAAAAATCAGTCATAGAATCTTGATGGCATTTCAAAGTCTCGAGGTTGAGATCCTGGGTTTGACATCCATTTTTGCTAATGCTGCTACTAAAAATGCCACGCTCAATGCCTTGCTTTTGGTATGAGATTGTTTAAAAAATCCCCATCACTTTTCATTGGCGACTTTGCATTATGTTAGTTGCACAAATTTTTTATAAACTTTAAAAATATTTATTTAGCCCTTTTTTAAAAGATAGAAAAGAAATAACATTATGAGATTGACATGACAGAATAGAGATTTTGCTCATCAATATCTTTTGGGAAAATGAGAATCTCAAAGCCCCAATATTGTTTTTTTAGAAAAGAGTTGTTGGTTGGTTGATTTTAGTTATGGTTTTGCTCACAAGTGTCCTAAGGGTATTGTTTAATAAATCCAAAGATATAGAAAAAATTCATTGAAAAATGTAACTTTTAACTATTCAATGTATTGAATACATCACTTTAATGCAAAGTTTTTATCTTTAATTCCTTAACCAATGCTCTTAGAATATTTATTAGCATTTGCCTTTAGTTATTACTAAGATTTTTGGAAAGCAATTTTATTTGGAAAATAGATCCACTCTTGCACAGAGTTCAACATAAAAAAGTTAAACGATAAATTCTATTACAATTCGTATGACACTTCAAGATGATAAACCATACAATCAATTCGTTAATTGTCGTGTGCCTCACAAAGATTTCTTTTCACAACAATATGAGGCTTAAGTCTTCTCCTTCCTCAAAAGTTTCATGAGAATCCCCAAGACAATAACAACTAGCTGAAGTGAAACAAAACAAAACATTTATATTAGTAGCCCAAGTTAACTTGTTAATAGTCCAAAAATATGAACCCAACTCTTTGTAAATAGCCCTAACCAATCACTAACCTTGCTAAAAATAAGAAGAAAAAATATAGTAAATTACAAAAATCCCTCTTAAGGTTTGCAAAAATTACAGTTTGCCCCATTTTCTGCCCATTATCATAGCTCGCCCCACCCACTTAACAGTGCAATAAATCCGTTAAGAATATTCTAACAAAATATTTTGTTTAACCAATCTTTAACCATAATTTAACCATTCTGTTATGTAAAAAAACATCAGCCATTTCCTACAGTATTAGTTTTGTATCGTATGGATTCCCAAAGGTTAATGGTCCCATTGCA
The DNA here is from genome assembly GCA_039655645.1 of Ammopiptanthus mongolicus. Classification (NCBI taxonomy): domain Eukaryota; kingdom Viridiplantae; phylum Streptophyta; class Magnoliopsida; order Fabales; family Fabaceae; genus Ammopiptanthus; species Ammopiptanthus mongolicus. The sequence continues at coordinate 83,269,115 of CM077346.1, read as the reverse complement.
ATCCTTGGGAGTCATTTGAGGATTTAACAACTTCAATTGCATTATTGATTGGTTTCACCCACAATAGGCTGCGCTAGCAAGCAAATCACCAACTTGTCCTAGACCTAATGCAAACAATGGAGTTCAAGGCCTGATGCAAACTTCACTTTGTCTTGTATCAAGAGCAGAATTGCAATCTCAACAAGTAGGGAGTAGGAATGTAGATGAATAGCTAATTTCAGCAATAAGAGATAAGAAAAAAAATTTTGATTTTTTTGTATATTGTTTGTTTCATGTGGCATATAAACTACTTCGACATATATTACCAGCAAAACGCCGGTGCCCCTCAAATTGTTTCCCAACCTTCGTCCAACCACCATCACCATGAAGGCGCTTCCCCCCAGCTGTCGTGCGCCCTTACAGTAACACTAGACGCCTCCAACCTTCGATCCCAAAACATAGAAGTAGTTTATATCCCACATGAAAACACTCAAACTTTAATATCTTTTTTTTTCCCCGGAGAAATGCTATTATAAAGTGTACACATATAATAGCATTTCCTAAAACAAGCGCTATTAAAGTAATAATTACAATAACATTTGTTTGAGCAAACATTATCTTTCCCTCATACTCAAAAATAACCTCTAGCTGATCAACTCGTTGCATGTTAGTTGAAAAAGTCCACGAAGATAATCTCCGCATAAAAAACGGGATATTCAACGCATGATTTTTTCAATTCGTCAATTTTGTTGTTTTAAAACTCAACATTATTGAAAACGTTTGTTTGAATTATTTGACCAAATTCTCCTATAAATAATTCTCGTGTGTTCTTATCTTTCACACTCCAAATTTTACCAATTCATTCTCAATCCGCCATGTTCTTCATTTATGGAGTTCCCTTTCTTGTCCGGAAAAGATGGAAGAAATCTGGATGAACAAAATCCAGAATGTGAGGGGGTTAATAAAGTTCAGAAGAGACAACGAGAGGGATAATAAAGTCCATAATGTAGCTTTGTGCTCCATCCTAATAAGACGAGCAACTGGAAGACGGAAATCAAATTGCCTCATCTTTTATTTTTAGTTGGTCTTCTTCCTCTCCTTCTTCTCCCTCTCCCTTTGGAAAGACCGAAGAGACAAATTGTGTTAGAGGGAAGGAATATTCAATTTGGCCCTTATATATTGTCAAGAACAATTGGAATTGGAGGGCAGGAAGAACTTCAAGCGGTGCTATTAATAGTGAATTAAAAGGGAAGAGTTGTTAATAATTTCAATTTTTCAATCAAAGGACAACAAGAAATGAGATTATGGATTAATATAGTGAAATAAAAGGAAAGAGTTGCCTTTGAGTTCTTCAACTCTGGATTTCCCAAATCTAATTGATGGAGTTATCAATGAGTTTTAGTAACCATGTATTCACGTGGAATCTATAAATTCTATTTGAGTTTCTACTTTTTCCTTCCATTTCCCAAATTGTAACTCTATAGCTAGTTGTAATGTAACAAATTGTAGATCTTATTGTCAATGATGAAAGAATTTTTGCTTCATATCTATTTGTTTTTCGAGCTATGACTATGATTGTAATTCTCAAAAATATAACACCGCAGTACTAGTTTCTGTTGCACATTTTGCATTGTCTACTTTGATTGCAATACCACTTTCGTTTCAATGAAAATAAATTTTGGGTTTCTACAATATTAGTTTGAGAAAGAAAAATCAATAACCTTAATTTTCGTTTCTAAGAAGGACTCATTTAGAATAATCACGACCTTAGTATCTCATTTTGATTTAGAACTACATCAAATGGATATGAAAACGACATTTTTAAATGGGGATCTTGAAGAGGAAGTGTACATATGTTAACCTATGGGCTATGAAAGTGAAAAAGGTGGTCACTTAGTTTGCAAGCTTAAAAGGTCTGTATGTGGACTAAAACAAATATCTCGCCATGCTATATAAAATTTCAAAATGTTATTTCCTCTTATGGTTTGAGAAAAATATAGTAGATCAATGTATATACCTTAAAGTTAATGAGAATAAATTTATCTTTATAGTCCTATATGTATATGACATTTTACTTGCCAGTAGTGATTTAGGACTTTTGGAGGATACAAACCTTTTCTTCTCTCAAAACTGTGATATGAAGCATATGGGTGAAGCCTCCTATGTTATTGCCATTGAGATTCGTAGAGATGGATGTCTAAAGATGTTGAGACTTTCTTAGAAAGCTTACATTGAAAAGCCTTTGAAATGATTCAAAATTCTGAATTGTTCACAAATTGCTGCAACTATAGTTAAAGTAAAAAGGTTAATATCAATCAATATCCACAAACAACCTTAGAGGAAGAGAAAATGAAAGGTATTCCCTATGCTTCAATAGTTGGAAGCCTCATGTATGCATAAGTTAGCACTAGGCCTGCTATTCCATTTGCTGTAGGAATGTTAGGTAGTTACCAATTTAACCAGGGCATGGAACATTTGAAGACAGCCAAAAGGGTTATGAGGTATCTTCAAAGAACCAAGGACTACAAGTTGACATATAGGCACTATGATAATTTAGATATTGATGGATGCATGAACTCTAAAAAGTCTATGTTAGGCTATATTTTCTTTTTAGCTGGAGGTGCTATCTTATGGAGAAGCAAAAAGCAAACGATGATCGCATCATCCACTATGGAGGTAGAATTTATTAGATGCTATGAAGCTACATCACAGGAAAAATGGTTGGAAATTTTTGTGTCTGGTCTTAAAGATGTCAAATCAATTGGAAGACCAATAAAGGTCTTCTGTGATAATTCGTCTGCAGTATTCTTTTCGAAGAATAATAAGAGTGGAAGCCGAAGTAAGCATATTGACATTAAGTTTGGTTGTAAGAGAAGACATCAAAAGGGAGTTGGTCTCTATAGAGTATATAGACATAGAATCCATAATTGTTGATCCACACACTAAAGGATTGTCGTCTGAAGTGTTTTAGGATCATGTGATTCATATGGGCCTCATTAGTTTGCATTGATATTTATGTCTTTTCAATTATATGACTTTGCGCATATTAAGTTTGTCATGTAGGTTATGGTTCATTTGAATCAAAAAAGTTGAACCATATTTTAGTTACCCACTTGGAAAGAATTGTGCATTCTAATACATGGAACCAAATGTTTGTTTTAAAGCATATGTGTCATGATTCATGTGTGATAATTTCTAGGTGATTTTAAGGTATATCAAGATTTAAGTTGACAATGAATTTTGTGGCCATATTTAATTGTTTAGGATAGAGATTATCACTGACAATATATGAGCCAAGTGGGAAAATGTTAGAAATAGCAAATGTATTTGGCCTATATATTAAACATTTTTAGTTTTGGGTTTTAATTTTCTCTATTATTGCTTGGTAATGAAGAATCTGTTACAAAACCAGTTAACAACTGATGTTACAACAATGGTTATTCGCTCTTAATGGAGGAGCTATTACAGAATCATATTCATGAGGAGGGGTCCCTAGTCTTGCCTATAAAAGGCCTGAGGTGTTCCATTGCTTCATACGCTTCAGAATGGCAAATGCTAGAAGACTCATTCCTCTCACTTCTCTTTTTCTAAAACTCTCTCAATTATCATTCTCTAAAACTCAGTGTTATCTAGCTAGGAGCATAAAGTGTTCGACAAATTGCTTATAAGGCAGGAGTGTTTAATATCAATGGCTATCGGAAGAGTTACGCTTTCTATTTGACTTTAATCTGGATTGTCCTACAATAATAACTCAAGCGTCAGATTCTTCTTGCATGTATGTACATTCTTGTTCCCGCTTCAGGCGAAATTACCAAGATCATCGTTGTAGTGTGTAGGCTTTTTTTGAACTCAGTGTGAAACCAAATGTAAATGGAGTTTTTAAGTATCATTGGAAATAAATAACTAAGTAATTTTTAAAGAAGAAATGATTTGTAACAAAATTAAATTCCAAAGTTTTAAATTATGGTTGCGGTCGCATTACGTTTTCCGTTATTGCAGATAATCACGAAAAAATACAGCTGATACGACTATAATTGTCGGAGACTACCAAAAACTCAACGTCGCAACCTCAATTGTGATCACAGACCTCATTTTAAAACCTTGGTAAATTCTTATCCACGATAGTGCTATAACTTTTTAGAAACTACTACCAACAAAATTATTAGAAAGTATTCAAATCTCTTATTCATTAATTCACTTTTAATTCTTTTGTGATAACAGAATTATGAAGTTATCTAAATATTGCAAAAAAAAAAAAATGAAAAAAGAGTTGGCTCAACTAAAAAAACTGAAGGAGTAACCTCCCCATATCTAAAACTTTTCTCCATTTGTTGTCATCATAATTGTGCTATGCATAATATTTCCCTTTCTTCGTGGCAGGCTATCAACATCTAGAGTTGATGACCAGATAAAAAAAAGATAGCAACGTTACGATTCAATCCGTTTACAATATCGCTGCCAAGTTCTATAGCCATTTTCGGTCACTATCTCATATAGATTAAGCTTAATTTTTTGATGTAAATATAATATGAATTCGTTGATTAAAAAAAACATGAATAACATGAGCAACAATTGACGAAGTATGTGCATAGAATTTTCAAGATGAATTATTGCATTCCCCTCCACTCCAACAAAAACCACAACCATAAATCAAATAAAAAGAACCACCAGACATTGAAACATCACGAACAAAGTAAACTAAGGGACCACTAGAAACAAACAAAACTAAATCAGCAAAGAGGTGAGATAAAAAGGAGGCTCCCTTTGGAAGACCACCTTCACTTCCAATAACATAGCGTATGTTTGTTTACGCTTCTGCTGCAACGGGACGTGGAAGCTGGAAGTCTTAGCTTTCACGTTTATTGATGAAAAAGCTACAAGATTGCCATTTGGAACGTGATTTTCTCTCTGAAAGTGATTTTCAAACATAGAAACAAACACAGTAATAGTTTTCAACAAAAGGGAAAATGAATATATCCTTCACTCTTGAAGTTTTACTTGTCATGAAGAACTGTCAAGCCAAACACTCTAACTCTTCTTCTATTAGAATCTAATCATATATTGTATACAGCAATAGAGCGCGAAAGTATAGATGAGATAAAATGATATAGCTCCTTCACTATTGAAGTTCTTCAGACAATACTCACAACAATAGTTTGATAATTGTTTGGTTGGAACTTGGAATATGTAGGTTGCGGTTTTAGTTTATGGGGGAAGATGGTAAAGTGTTTGATGGTTCACTACAAGAAAAGACTCTATTACCGACGAGCAAAAGCCTTCATAAAACACAAAGTTGTCGCTAATGGTAGTATTTCCGTCGGAAAAAAGGGAGTCGGTAAAAAGGGCGTCTGTAACCATTACCGACGATTTTAAGCAAACACCGTCAGTAATTTCTGACCACCTCTACTGTAGGTATATTCAACCAATTTATTGACGACCTCTTCTTGTCGATATGTTCAACCACTTTATCGACGACCTCTTCCAGCCGGTATGTTCGACCATATTACTGACGGCCTAGATCGTCAGTAATGATAAATAGGTTTTTCAAAAAATATATATTTTCAAATTGCTATTTATTAAATATTATAATTATATGTTATTGTTAGCAAGTTACCGACAACTTATCACGTCGGTATTAATAAATATTTTTTTGAAAAAAATATAATTGTTTTTAATTAAATATTATAATTATGTTTTATATTATTTATTTAATATTAATTATTTCCAAATTTTCATTAATTAATTATTAAAAAACATGATAAATAAAATAAAGATAAAAATTATAATTATAATTGAAATAATAAATAAAATTAATATGAAATTAGTTAACCAGAATGTAATTTTCACAAGTGTTTGTAATGTAAATGCTAAAAAAACCTAAGAAAATAATATAATAATCCACATAAGGAGACCGTCGGATAAGTTACTCAAATGAATTTGTCTCCTCCTCATCCTTCCAGGTGCGCTGGCTCGACCGAGGCTCAGGCTGCGGGGACTGCTGCTGCTGCTGCAGGGGTTGCTGCAACATCATTTTCCTCTGTGTCCAACTACTGCATCGTCGTCGTCATCTGACGTTGGTCCTGCTCCATCCATTGCTCACACTCCATGGCAGCGACCAATCTCTACTTCAGCTCACCAATCTCCTCAGATTCCTGAGAGCGATGACTGTGGCTCGTGGACACTCCACTATGATCAAGTATGCGGGAGGCCTCTCTTCGGTAGCTGCTGGAAAGGTCTCAAGCACCGTATAGGCGACCCTTCTTCGATCTTGTCGGCATTAACAACCTCCACCAAACCTGCAACGCAAGCTTCCCTTCCTACTCGGGCCAGCTGGGGTGGGAAGAGGATGATGCTTGAGACCTAGCCTGAGACATCCTCACCTTATACTCCTCTTGTTATGCATAATCAAACAATGAGGGCATATATAATATAATAAAACAATAAAACATTATAAAAATGAACATAAAAGGGGAATTGCCCGAGTGCGCCTCAAGCGCTAGTCTCCAAACTCGCCAGTACCACTTCCTAATATGGGTGTTGTTGAGAATGACTCAAAATCACAAGTTTCTGTCAGAGTAATTCGCTAAGCAAATTTAAGCTAGCTAAGCGAATTTGTCATTTTAGCTAAGCGAATTTGAGCTAGATAAGCGAAAACAGAAGTTTCTTCAGGTATTCGTTTATGTCACAATTTCGCTAAGCGAATGGAATTTAGATAAGCAAAATTGTCAGTAACAGAGTCGACCAAGACTGTTAAAAATCAGTTGTGGAAGTTAGAGAACTCCAAGATTCACATGGATTGGAACTTCACAAGGATCAAGGACTTCACTTGGATTGATGACTCGTCTAAATCTCTTAGTAATTGTTGTATAGGTCCATATATACATCTCTTGTAATAGGTGAAAGAAAAGGGAATGATCAATGAGTCATAGAAAGGAATAGAGCTTGAGAGAAATCTGAGATTAGAGATAGAGATAGTGATCTTTGGTTTGGGATCAAGGGTTTGAGAGAAAATAGAGTGTGAAAGATATACTTGGGGAATTGTTGTATGTTCATCTTGAATATGGTGTAGGCAAGGACCAAGGGTTCTCTATTGTTTTCTTGAACATTGAGGGTAGGAAGAGCTTAGGAATAGAAACTACAATCTAGGGTTCTTGGAGGCATGTAGGAAGCACATGGAGGATCAAGAATAAGGTTGGGGAAGGTCTCTATTGGAAAGCCATGGTGTACTCTCTTTTGTTGATTATAGTGGAAGATGCTCTCTCCCGTGGATGTAGGTCGCATTGACCGAACCACGTAAATCTTGTGTGCAATTTTCTCTTCCCTTTTATCTTGTTTTTTTCGGTTTTATTGTTGCTGGTTTTGTGCATTGGTTGCTTTCATGCTTGCTTGTTTTGGTTTGTGTGCATAGGAGAGTTTTTTATTCCTAATTAGTCTTGTTGAACCCCAACAGGTGTGGCGGTGGAACTCGTACAACTATACATATCGTCAGTACCTTCTTCATATAAGACGATCGTTGTTGATGCTTGCTAACTTTGTCTATTTCTACATGTGTCTTGTATTGTTATCTTTTATAAAATAAAATAAAATGCAGACGTCTAATAGTGTCTTGACTTATGTTGGGCACATGGTTTCTAAGACTTTGTCTTTAGCAAAAACTTGAGTTTAAGCCTAAGCTCAGACACATATCTTAACCCTCGAGGAGACACATAGGCTAAAATACATGTGTCTTATGTCTTGACTTAGACGCTTTGATAAGCGATCACAAATCAGCTTCTCATACTAAGGTCACTGTTAGCTTAGTACTACACACTTAAAGTAGATCATCAACAATATTCATCAGGTTCAGTTTAATCATACTCGTCTTGTTTGTATTCACCAAAACCTTGGATTAATAATTCTAAAGGAAAAACTGAGACTTAACATAGTGTACCTCCAACGGATCTAGTGAGTCAAGGACTATAAAAGGAGAAGATTCAAAGCATTTAAGCCTAGAGAATTTGGTTGATGGGATGAGGTTATTGCTAAAATAAAAGCTTACCTACTTGCTCTTGTGTTTTCTCAACTCTGAAATTAATACTAGTTTTCTGAACTCATGAAAGTGTTTCCAAGTATTCTTCTTATTCATTCTATTTGAGAACCTTTGTTAAGTCTTAGAACTTCATTGTACATCGACGATCTCTTAGTTAGAGTTAGAAAGACATAAATTGTTCAAAACCCATTCTTCTATAAGAATAGTGTAGCTTGAAGAGGCGCCAATGAGTTAAAGAATACTTGTTACGGTAACCTGGAGAGGCTAATGTCTTAGAAAACCATGTTGTAATAGTCTAAAGAGTTTGAGTTTCAAAGAACACTATGTTATATGTCAGCCTAAAGAGTTTGGGAGTTCAGATAATACTCTAATATCATGAAAATCCTTGTGAAGAACTATGGTCTAGATATAGAGTCGTTGTTTTGGGTGAAGTGGTATAAATCTGGTTGTGTACTTTTCTCATCTCTAATCTTTCTACTTATATTGCTAAACTAGTTTTCTCAACTTCAATCTTCTTTATATAGTTAATAACATTTGGAAAACAGTTTTACCAAGTTTTACAAGAGCTTTCACAACTCTATTAAGTTTTCTTTAAATGAGAAATGCTTTTAAAGTGTATTCAAAACTCAGTTCTAATACTTGACAAACCCTGCTCTTTGAGAAAACCAAAAATTAGAGTCGTTGTCTTGGGTGAACTAGAATAAATCTTGTCGTGTACTTTTCTCGTCTCTAATCTTTCTAATTCTATTGCTAAACTAGTTTTTTCAACTTCAATCCTCTTTATATAGTTAATAACATTTGGAAAACAGTTTTATCAAGTTTTACAAGAGCTTTCAAAACTCTATTAAGTTTTCTTTAAATGAGAAAAGTTTTTATAGTCTATTCAAAACTTAGTTCTAATACTTGACAAACCGCTGCTCTTAGAGAAAACCAAAAATTTTATCGTACAAGAAGTTTTTGAATACACGATTCAACTGATTTTCTTGGGTGTTAGCCATTTTCAATTGGCATCCGAGCTTAGTCTTTGGTTCAGCGTCTAAAAAGTAAAGAGAAAAAATCACTGAAAGAAATGGCAGAGCAACCATCTATCTCATATATCTAAAGGTTCTTTAGTTAATAGATCTTTTGCATGTAATGGTGAAAACTATCACCATTGGAAGGGAAGAATGAGATCTTTATTGAGTCAACTATCATAGATTTGTGGAACAGTATTATTGAGACCAACCCTTTATCCCTAAGATCATAGACAAAATCTGATAAAACTCAAACTTGGACAGATGCTAAAAAATCCATATTTTTGTTAAACTCGGAGGAAAACTCTTTCTTAGATACGCACTAAGCAAAAGTATGATATGGTGCATGCATGACTAGGCTCCAGCCAAAGAATTTTGAGATACACTCTGACCATTGCTCATGAGAGTACTGATCATGTGAAAGAATTCAAGATAAGTAAGTTGGTTCATTAGTATGAGTTAATTTCAGACAATTGTTAAGTCCAAAGTCGCTTAAAAGACATTATAATAATCAAAATCATGTGACAAGAATGTTGAGAAGTCTTTAAAAATTTAGACACCCAAAATTTCTACTCTACATGAAGCTAAAAATATGAGCACACAACTTAGAGCTTGTTTGGTAAAATTAGCTGCTAGCGGATAAGCTAGCTGATAGCGGATAACTTATAGCGGATAGCGGATGAGGTAGCTGATAGCGGATAGTGAATAAGCTAGCTTATTTTCTGTGAAAGTTTTTAATAAAACTAGCGGTTGAACTAGCTAAAAAATATTAAATGACATAAAAGGACATCTTCATTAATAATTTTACATAAAAGAGAGATAAGAGAATAAAGGTAGAATTAAATGAAGATAATAAGGATAAAAGTGGAATGAAAAATGAAACGCTATAAGATATAAGCTCAAACGCTACTTCAAGTAGCGTATGAAAAAAACGCTATAAGCTCGTGAAAAAACGTTATAAGCTCGTGAGAGATGCGCTTATAAAACGGGATTACTTTCTCATTCACTATAAGCTCATTAAAGTACCTTGTCAAACAGACTTATATACTTCATTTATTTTATTGCCGGTCATTAAGGTATCAATCAGCCGTGCCGCGAAATCGTACGTTAGAAAATGGCCAAAAGCCGATGAATCAATGATGCAATCTAGTTATAGCAATCCTCAAGCTTTAATGAGGCCCACCAAACGCATGATCTTTGGAGATAAGTGGCATCTTTTTGCCAAAATAGCCAACTTTTTGCCATGTATTATTTTTGGTTTGTATCAAGGAATATAAGTTAGATTTAATTGATATACACATTTAGTGTAAATAAATTTTATGCTAATAATAAATAAAAAAATTATTAAATTATGAAAAAATATTGTACTTCTATTCTTTTTTTATTGATATGCTTGGTTATTGTTATGATTTAATTTGTGATTAATTAATAATAATATTTTTTTTATATTTTCAGTATATATCAATTAAATTGATATAAGTTATCCTAATCCAAAACCCTCACCATCACTTCCCATTCTCACCTAAGCAAATCCAAATTAGTTCTTTCTTTTATCTTTACTTCATCATCAAAAGTCTAATTTCTAAATAGAAATGATATCCTAAACCGTACCACGTTGAAGTCATGAAGTAGTTGCTTTACCCAATTCTTTATGCATGGGTCCTGACTCTGAGTCCTGAGTCGCTCAATATGAAGGTTAAGAATCTAGATTTTTATATGGATGAAGAAAGAATGCAAAAGCTTGGAAAAGGTACAAAGTGATGTGAGTTACCAAAGAAAAGTAAACCAATAAAAAATGAATGAAGCAACGGCTTTTCGGAAATAATAATTAATAGATCTCATTCTCATCTTCTTAAAAAGATGGAAAATATTCTTTAATCCATCTTACTCGTTTTCTTTATATTCATTACCAGGATTTGAAATTGAATTCTACTTTAAAAACAAATAAGAGTATTTGGTTGTAGAACATATAAATCCACTTTGTTGGGAAAAAAAATCAGGTCAAAAATAATTAAAAAATAAACGATATAATATCATGAAAAAGTGACCATAACAAAGGACAATTTGCTATATAAGGATATACAGTTGAATGAAATCTAAATCATCACAAAAAGACACATTTAATTTAGTTGGATTCTTCATTATCCATTAACTAATAATGTTGCTTCAAAAAAAAAAAAATTAACTAATAATGTTATTCTATGAACCATGATTATTAAAACCGAATTAGACTGATCAGTGCAGTCGGTGAACCGATCCTGGTATCAGTTCGGACCAGTCAAAATCCGCCTATTAAGCAAACCGGTTAAAAATCGGGAAAATCAGTTAAAATTGGCCAAATCAAAAAGCTGATGGTCCACTGGTCTGTGCAATGTCATACCAACGTTGATGGAGTAACAATGTCGACGACGTCAAAAAACATCTATTCTTCTTGACAGTGTCGACGACGTTGACTTGCGAACAGTTATCACTTCAGGGCCGGAGGCGATTGTTGTTCTTCCTCATAGTGTCAACGGCAAGGGAAACAACGTCCTTAGCATAACGACTCTGAGGAATCTAAGAAAGTGGAGTACCGGGCTGAGGAGTTTGTGAGGGAGGGCTTTGAAGCCACGAACAAGATGCTAAAAGCGATGGAATAGCGGTTGGAAACGACAGAAAGAGAGGTACCATTTGTTGTGAGCTTTGGAGGTTGAGGAGTTATTTGGCTGAAACAGAGGTTTTGCTTTTGCCTTTGGGTTTTATTAGCTTTAGGGAATAATATTTTCGGGTTCGAAGCTCAAAAGTCATGCATGAAGACTAGAGAAAGTCATGCCTCGAAACTAGAAGGGTAAAGTACATTTTTTGTTCATTAATCTTTTAACTTTAAGCATTTAATTAACACTAGTGCAGTTTACACTTTCTACATCGGTTAAAAAGGACTTTCTACATCGGTTGTTGTTACATTATAGAATCAGACGATGTGAAATGTGAGCACTTTTTACATCGGTTGATGGCCGACTTTTTACATCGGTTCTAAGGGCAACCGATGTAAATAGTCATTTTTTTACATCGGTTATACGTCGCGTGAAACATCATATGATTAATCAACCAAATATATAGCTTTCCCTATTTCAGTTCAACAATGGCAGAGAAGACAACAAGGATTATCAAATGAGGAGAGAAGAGAAAATGAACTAAAGAAGAGAGGATTCTTTCTCCAACTCTTGCTTTGATTGACTCCATCAATTTGTAGAGTTCAAATTAGAGGATTCTGTTCTTGAGGGTAGAGGTTGGTGCTCGAGTCTCCCTCTCTCTAGAAAAAGAAGAACCCAGTTGGGTCAGGTTGAGATTTAAAAAAAAAAAAAAACAAATAGTTGCGAAAATCAAATGGAGAATAGAAGGAATACATGAGTGACATTCGAGAAGTGGAGTCTGTGGTGGGTGCGTTTGTAGCAGAACGGCGGTAGCGGTCGATGCGTTTGTAGGCGTGGTTGTGCTCGTCTTCATGGTGGTGGGAGGTGCGGCTGTGCTTGTCATGCACGGTGGTTGGGGTTTGAGTGGTGCTTTCAAGTGGGAGAGAGTTATGTTTTAAGGTACGTTGGAATGAAACCACATGTACAAGCCAAGGTTTTGAAAAAATTTTACATCGATTGTTATAGGAATTGATGTATAACTATATTTTTTCTCCTCCGCGCATCTGCTTCAGGCTTCCTAGGCTCTCTTGTGTGCATTGTGCCATTGAAAGATGAGCATGCACAAGTTAAAATTTTACATATTAGATGTTTACTCACTTTACATATTTAAATGATAATATTATACATGATTAATTATAAATTTTAATTGCATCTTTTTAATTATTGTCTAGTAACTTCTCAAATTTTGTACTCAAAATCCGCCACCTAGTATATTAAAATTAAACCCTAATCAAAATAATCCACAAGGTGATAAAACATTTCGTACTTAATTAGAAACTTGACCAATCCACTGTTCTTACGCTTTGCCGCCCTCCATTCTCCCTTAAGTGGCTTGGGTCCTTTGTAAACCATGCCGCGGCCGAGTAGCAGGAAAAGTGGAAAACACATGCCTGGAAATTGGAAAATTAGCACCTTTGTCGTTATCCCATTCATGACTTTCAGTCCCACCATGCACCTGCGTCAAAATCCCTTGAACTTTCAAGTTAAACCCCTCTTTTCCTTTTTTGCTTTATGATGTTTTTTTCATCAATAAATATGACGTTCAGCAAGAAATCGTATATTGATATAAGTCAAGGTGAGTATTAAATAATTTAAGTTAGAATAAAATCAATAAATATATTTTATATCGATATGAGAAAGATATCAACTACATACGGTATTTTAAAGGTTTAAATAAGAGTTTATTTGTTATACGTTAATAATATAAAACTTTTTTATACAGATATCGAATCATAGATGATCATATTATTAAAAATATTTAATTTTTATCCTAACTATCTTAAAAGTCAATCATATTATAATTAATTAACAGTGTAAAAAATACATAGGAATTAAATTCTATAATGTAATTGAGTTTTTATTTGACTCATTTTTATCATTTGCTTCAACTATTGCCCCGCAGCAATTTTTCAGTTACCCATTTCACTAATAATGCACCGTGCATCTTTAAAAAAACGCTTTATGCATATTTCTTGAATGCACGTTATCATACATGTGGGATAACTAGAAAAATTAAAGTATACATAGGTAGAAAAAGAGATTAGATGTATATGTTATAAATGAAATTTATGCATATGTAATATAATGTAGCTAAATATGGGCAATTAGCACTAAAATCTCACTGACTCTTTTTCTCTTACTCTTGTCACTCTCTCTCTCTTACTCTTAGTGGCTTCCTCCACCGTCCACTTTCTTCACTTTTCTCGTATAAATAAAGGGCCAGCAAATACCCAAATAGCAGTTGTGTGAGACAAGCCACAAGTAGAGATTCCAGTCATATAGCCGAAGTGTGTCTATATAATATGAGGCTTCCTATCAGAGCAGCTACTCAACCACACACTACCCCTCCTACGTCCAAAACATTTCCACATGCCACAACCACTGGCACCACTGCTAGCTTGCAATTCAACAAGTCTCACCTCTCTTGGGGCCGTCTCAAGCGTGATTTGGGGCAATGCAACTCGCCCAAACTTGGCCACAAATGGATGCAATACCAAGGAATCAACCACTGGGAAGGCTTGCTGGATCCTCTTGATGATAACTTACGCTTGGAAATCTTAAGATACGGTCAGTTTATAGAAGCTGCTTATCACTCCTTTGACTTTGATACCTCTTCTAGAACATATGCTATGTGTCGCTATCCTAAGAATTCGATCTTGGCCCGATCGGGCATGGGAAAATCCGGATACCGGATAACTAAGAATTTACGTGCCACTTGTGGGGTCCAAATGCCAAAATTGATTGATAGGATGACTCAAATGCCACGTATCCAATCCAGTTGGATTGGATATGTTGCAATTTGTCAAGACAAAGAGGAGATTGCACGTCTTGGCCGACGTGATGTGGTGATTGCTTTTAGGGGAACCGCCACTTGTTTGGAGTGGTTTGAAAACCTACGCGCCACCCTTACAAAATTACCTCGTCATATAAATAACGATGATAGTGATAGTGGTGGTAATGATAATAGTGATAATCCCATGGTAGAAAATGGATTTTTGAGTCTCTATGTGTCCAAAACAACCACAAGTCCTAGCTTGCAGGATATGGTGAGGGAAGAAATTGGAAGATTGATCCAATCTTATGGTGATGAGCCACTTAGCATAACCATCACCGGTCATAGTCTTGGAGCAGCACTCGCTATTCTGAGCGCGTATGATATAACAACCACCTTCAAGAATGGACCAATGGTTACTGTGATTTCCTTCGGTGGGCCCCGTGTGGGAAATGGCAAGTTCAGGAGCCAATTGGAACAAAGTGGGACCCGAATACTTAGAATCGTAAACTCTGATGATCTAATCACGAAAGTACCCGGATTCGTGGTAAGAAATGATGACGTGGCAAATAATGGAGGTGACCATGTTGCAAGCCTGCTAAGCTGGTTCCATAGGTGCGTCGAGGATATGCAGTTGGTGTACGCCGATGTTGGACAAGAGTTGATACTAAGTAGCAAGGAATCACCATACATCAACAAAGGTGATGTTGGCACGTGTCATGATCTCAAGACCTATCTTCACTTGGTGAACAGTTTTGTAAGCTCGTCATGCCCTTACACGAACAAAATGACACATTATTCTGCGGAAGCTTGCCTTTGATTAATCTTTGTTTATATTTTATAAATGTCGAAAATTTACCCCCCCCCCCCAAAAAAAATGATTTGGAGTGGATGAGGGATTTGATTGCTTTGTTATTTGTACATATAGAAGAAGCTTACCAAATTAGAAAAGTGAACATAAAATACTAAACAATTTTTTTTATAAACACAAATTAATCTTTTTTTATAAGCAAAATTTTTATAAATTGGGTACAAGGGGTATCCCAACCCATAAACAATACAAGTATAAAACCAGGTGATTTATAACCTGATCAAGTCAACCAATGATCCCCAACAAACCAGAATTTACAATTAATAGAAAACAAAACAGCACCTGACAAAATCATAAATCAATACAAAAGGTCGGGGTCAGCCGCAAATGTAAACAGCAAGAAGGGATCACATGTAAAACCATGCCGATCGAAAGTCCCCTCTGACAGTGAATTGTTGGCACACTTTGACAACAAACAAGAGCTAAAAATTTTACTCCTTCTTCTTTTATAAGCCAGCCAACAGGAAATCACGAATAGGTCCCTTAATACAGACCAAAATAATCGAACTCCTCGAGACTCACAGCCGCAGTCTGGTGTGAGTACAGCTAACGAGAGTTATTTAAGCAATGTACGGGCTCGATAATCCAGGAAGACATATGATAATGAAAGTTTTTAGACCTTGCCCTTAGCCATGACCAAGTTTTAATTTGCACCTTCTCCAGCATGACAAAAATATCTGAATTCA
Organism: Ammopiptanthus mongolicus; assembly: GCA_039655645.1. NCBI lineage: Eukaryota > Viridiplantae > Streptophyta > Magnoliopsida > Fabales > Fabaceae > Ammopiptanthus > Ammopiptanthus mongolicus. Next base: position 83,253,092 of record CM077346.1, on the reverse strand, counting down.
AAGATTTAAAAACTAGTTGATTACGGTTCCATCAGATGACAAAAATCACAACATACCAAATACTTTGCCATTTTGCTTGCTTTGCCAAAGAGCAGTACAGTAAACCATGAAACTGTTAGAAAAATGTCCTGCACTCATTATGTAAAACAGACTTAATTCCCACCCACTTTAAACCTACCAACCACAAATTTTGAATAAATAGGGCATTCAAAAAATAAATGATTAGCAGTTTCTGTGAGTCATTACACGCTGAACACAAACCCATCTCTATAAGTATGACTTTTCAAAATATTAAATTATCTGTTGGAATCCTATTGAGCAGTAACCTCCACAAGAACGTTGCAGTCTTGAGGGGAACGTTCACATTCGAAATCTTATTGTAGAAAGCATCCGCTTCCGACTAACTCCAATACCTAATAATATTGTATGCGAATTTTACACTATAAATCCCATCTTGCTCTGTGGTCCACAACCATCAATCTTCACCTTTGTTCCTGTTTATAATAACGTCCAGCCAGTGTCCCAGAATTGTACATAATTGTTCCTCCCATTGAAATAAAGGCTTCCTCCATTGCCACTTCCAAAAGCACCTACCTTACTTCAACTCACCCATCTCAACCACCTTAGCCCTCTTATTAACTGCTAAACTAAGAAGTCTACCAAACCTATTACATAGAACCTCCCCATCCACCCACAAATCAAACAAGAAAAGATAGTCTTTTCAATCACCCACTACTTTTTTTATATTCTCCCCCAACCAATTCTCCTGTACTCCCACCCCACCCTCCTCCAAATCAATGATATCTTGCCACCACCTTGACACCTTAGTCCCTCTCACCACGGGAACCCTCACTAAGTCCCCATATTTACTAGACAATACCTTCTCCCACAACGCTTGCTTTTCCCCTTTTAGTCTCTGCTTCCACTTGCCTAACAAGGCCAAGTTAAGCACCTTGATATTTTTTTTGATCCTAACCCTCTTCCTCTCTAGCCTTACAAACATTTTTCCACGCAACCCAATGTATCTTTTTGACTCCCTCACTCCCACCCCACAAGAATTTTTAAAAGAGCTTTTCAAGAGTAGAGATAATACCTTCTGGAGCCTTAAAAAAGGAGAGATAATAAATCGGAAGAGACGTTAACACTGATTTTAACAGGACAATATGACCACTAAAGGACAAATGTTTGCTCTTCCATGATGATAGTCTACTTGCAAGGGACCATACCTATTTTTCTATTCAAAACAAGTGCAGCACCTGATAACCAATCTGCCTCCACATTCACATCAAACAATTAACTCTTGTAAAAATTGATTTTCAGACCAGACGCAAGCTCAAATAACCGCAAAAGACATTTCATATCTTAGAAATTACTGCAGCTGTTCTCACCCACAATCAAATATCATCTGTAAACCCCATCCTATGCATCATGTATTCTAGAAAATTCCAACCCACTGAGTCGTAAACAAAATTGTCTTCTTTTTCGTTTTCTTTGCATCATTGATCAGCTCATTTGCAATAAGTATCCCATCCAAAATTTGTCTTCCTTTTACAAATGTCGACTAATTTTAGATAACAAAAGTTTCAATACTGCCCGCAGCCTATTCGCCAAGAGTTTCAATAAAACCTTATATAAACATCCAATAAATGAGATCGGTCGGTACTCCACTACCTTCTGGGAGTTGTCACGTTTTGGAATCAACATAATAACCAAGTTATTTGATCCCTGGACTAATTTGTCATTTTCAATAAAGGTAATGAAAACTGATTTTATAGTCTCCCAAAATTGTTTTAATAAATTGAAATTCACCCCGTCAGGTCCAGGACTTTTAGAACTGTCGCAATCCCACACTGTTGACTAAATTTCCTCTCCCCCAAAAGGGGTTGTCAGTGCATAGTTGGCCGAGGCATCTAACTGTTTAAATACTAGTGAATCTAACAAAGGTCTGCCACATTGCTGCTCCTTGATTAAACTAGTTGCTAAAATGATCTTTGGTCCCATTTTTTAATTCTTCAACTCCAGCTATTTGTTCTCCTTTTAGTTTCAATTGTAAAATTTCATTTATACGGCTTTTTTTATTGATACATACATAAAAGAACCTCGAGTTTGCATCACCTTATTGCAACCAATTCACCCTTGATTTTTGCCATAGAAGACTACACTTCCTTTTTGGCAGCTCTTGTAACGAACTAATGCAATCCCTCCCATTGTACACCTCTACGTTACTTAGGTTTGTAGACTCCGCTTTCAAATCCCATTACTGCAGTTCATTACTTGTGTCCTGGATCTGTTGATCAATGTTAACAAAGTGTTCCTTATTCCATTCCTTCAATTTTTTTTTTTTTAGCATCATTCACTTTTCCTTCATTACATAAGCACCCCTACTTGTGATGTTTATATTCTTCCAATGTGATGTTAAAAAATCTAAATAGCCCTCTGCACTCTTCCAACAAGCTAACATATGAAATGGTTTAGGTCCCCAATTTACTTCCATTTCCTTGAGAATTATTGCACAATGATCTGATGCTCCCCTTTGTAAACCCCATTGCGACAAGTTATTGCATGATCTTCACGGCCTCCTCATTTTCTGTCTCTAACCTCCAACTCAGCCAGTCGTTGAATAACATCTTCCTCATCCCCTTTATAGTTAACCCCTAACATTTTCCCAAATTCTCATACCTCATTTGCATCTGTAGCAGCTTCTCTATTAAAAATAATCCAATTCCTCCACGTAATATTGGAATCAGAAACTGACATACCCGATAATGAATCAGAGAACATTTTCCTGAATGAAAGGTTAAAGAAGAAAATCACTTTGCATAACTTAGATGTCACACGTATAAACTGCCAAGTTGTGATGGTTGAGTGCATTATTGGTATGGCTCCAAGTTCTTTTTCATTGATGTTTTTGAAATTGTGGGGCATATTTGTGTTTTCTTCCACTGGTTTACGTTGAGTTGGCAAATGTTTTTGTGTTCTCATTTCTTTAATTCTATTTTTGTTTGAGGATAAGCAAAGTTTTAGGTTTGGAGTGGTGATAACCCTGCAAATTATCTATTTTGGATATGCTTTTGAAAGGATTTGAACCATTTGTATTCAACTTTTAACCTTGTTTTGCCTCAATTAACATTGATTTTGAACATGATGGAATGATATAGGTAGTTGGATAAATCTCTTGAAGTTGGCTGCTTAATTGAGTATTCTAGAGCTAATTAGTGCTATTTTATTGGCAACAAGTAAAGGAGATTAGATGGAATTCAAAATGAGAAGAAAAGGACCAAAAATCAACAAGTTGCATTTGTCACACATTGCTGGGCGGTGGAAGTGGCCGTTGGGCGATATGGAGACAGAGAGCATCAATTTTCAGCATGTCACATCGCTGAGCGGTGGTATGTACCGTTAGGCGGGGGAGGCGTTTCGGATTTAGAGTCTGTACTGACTTGAGGCCGCTGGGCGGTGGATGTCTCGTGGTCCATTTGTTTTTTGGCCCGTTTCACTCCAGGAGACCCTTTCTAATCTAATTTAGGGGGTTTTGGACCAAGGGAACTGGGGTACACAGGGAGGCAGAGATTTTTACCCTAATTTGGAAACGTTGTGGTGCTTCTTGGAGGGGAGAAGAAAAAAGCTTGCATTTTTTTCATAGTTCATCATGGAGTTCTCCCTTTTCCCTTTTGTTTTGGTTTCTCTCTTTAGTTCTATATCTTGCTAAACTTCCCCTTTTTGGGGTTAAGTGGATTTTGATGGATTTTGGTTGTATTTGACTTGGGTGTTATGCATGACTTCTTCTATTTTGAGTTCATCATCTTTGTTCCTAAAGCTTTCTAGGGTTTGATCGTCCTTGGAATGATTTATATGATTTATACTTTGAATGAGAGTTTGATGCATGAATTTGTTTAAGATTATGAACTTTGAGATTCTTGAACTAGGAATAGTCTTTGAATGCTTGTTATCTTTTGGATTCTTGAACTTCAAGCTTTTTCCCTTTTTGAAATACCTAAGGAATTAGGGATTTTAATTAGGAATTAAAGTTCTTTGGCCTAAGGAATTAGATCATGGAAAATTAGGAGAATCCAATAACAAAATAGGTGAAGTATTTTGTATTAACCCCAATTAAAGTGCAGCAAATGAAATCAAATGAAACTTAATCTCAACTCTTTTATCTAATTGAATTTCAACCCTTTGTGCATTCTAAGTGTTTGTTAATTTGTCAAAGCTAAAATCACAAAAAAAATTGTTCTTGTGTTTATCTTTGGTGCTTTGTGAATTTTCCTGAGCTCTCTTTGAACCAAAATATTCGTTTAAGTAGTAGTTGAATTCGAGAATTGATATTTGGCATTCGATCCCTGAGAATGATATCCGGTTTCACCGTTTTATAACTTGCAACGACCCGATACACTTGTCGTGTTCCCATCATTGATAACTATTCCAGATTTACATGGGTAATCTTCCTAACCCACAAGGATGACTAATCTAGAATGTTCTCAGTCTTCTACAAAAGAGTACATAACGAGCAAGGTTTTCGTTTCGCTGTCATTAGAAGTGATCATAGAGGGGAATCTGATAATGAGCAATTCAAAGTGTTCTGTGATGAGAATGGCATCTCTCACATTTTCTCTGCTCCAAGAACTCCACTACAAAATGAGGTTGTAGAGAGAAAGAACAGATCTCTTCAAGAGATGGCAAGAACAATGCTCAAGAGAATAATCTTCCTAAGTACTTCTGGGCACAGGCAGTTAGCACTGCATGCTATGTACAAAACAGAATTTCGGTAAGACCATTTCTGATGAAAACTCCCTACGAATTGTGGAAGGATAGAAACCCAACATATCTTACTTCCATGCTTTTGGGTGTGAGTGTTTCATATTAAACACTAAAGAACAACTTGGAAGGTTTGATTCTAAGGTGGATAAAGCTATCTTCATTGGATACTCAGAAACCTCAAAAGCTTTTAGAGTTTGTAACTCTAGAATTGATGTTGTTGAAGAGTCTATTCATGTTAAATTCAATGATGGACTAAAGACTGATAGGAAACTATCAGATCTAGATGATGTTCTTGCAGATCTAGACATGAATAAACAATCAGAAAAGCAACCAGACAGATGAAAGATGGAAACCCTAGAATCATCTAAAAGACCTTCTGATCAGACGCAACTCCAGATGTCTGATAACAACAATCTCAGAAGAGATTGGAGATTCAAAACACATCACCCTGAAGAGATGATTCTTGGTAATCCTTCTCAAGGTATTAGAACCATATCAACTTTTAGAGAGAGCAACAATATGGCCTTCTTATCTGAGTTAGAGCCAAAGAACATCAAAGAAGCTCTTGTAGATGAAAGCTGGATTCTAGCCATGAAAGAGGAACTAAATTAGTTCAAAAGGAATGATGTATGGACTCTTGTACCAAGACCAGAAAATCAATCTGTTATTGGGACAAGACGGGTCTTTAGAACAAGCTAGACGAGGAAGGCAAAGTAATAAAAAACAAGGCAAGGTTAGTAGCTCGAGGCTATAACCAACAAGAAGGTATTGACTTCACTGAAACCTTTGCACTTGTAGCTAGACTAGAAACTATACGAATCTTAATGTCATTTGCTGCACGATGGCATAATAGAACAAGAAGTATATGTTAAACAACCCCCAGGTTTTGAAAATACAGAAAAATCTGATCATGTTTTCAAACTTAAAAAGGCTTTACATAGATTAAAGCAAGCTCCTAGAGCTTGGTATGATTTAGCTCTTTCTTAATGGAAAATGATTTCATAAGAGATAAGGTAGACACTGCTTTATTTAAAAAAGGGATCCAAAGATAATTTCATAGTAGTACAAATATATGTTGATGATATTATTTTCGGTGCTACTAATGAAAAGCTCTGTAAAGAGTTCTCTAGGATGATATAGAATGAATTCGAGATGAGTTTGATGGAAGAATTGAAGTTCTTCCTTAGATTACAAATAAAGCACACTGATGATGGTATCTACATTCATCAACAAAAATACAGCAAGGAACTTCTCAAGAAATATAAGATGGTTGGATCTAAATCAATGAAGAACTTATGCATCCAACTGTTTGTTATCCTTAGCAAAGATGTGGAAGGTAAAAAAGTAGACTAAACCGTCTACAGAGGTATGATTGGATCTTTATTGTACTTAACATCTACTAGACCTGATATTCAATTTAGTGTCTGCTTATGTGCAAGATTTCAATCTGATCCTAGAGAATCTTATCTCAAAGTTGTTAAAAGGATATTCAGATATATTATTGGAACCACTAATCTTGGTTTGTTGTATATGAGATCTAATGATTTGAGATTAGTTGGTTATTGTGATGTTGACATTCTTGGAGATCATAGAATTTAAAGAAAAAGCACCAGTGGAGGATGTCACTTCATTCGAGCAAACATGGTCTCCTGGTCAAGCAAAGGTAAGGAACAATTGCACTATCAACTGCAGAAGCAGAATACATCTCTGTTGCAAGTTATTGTTCACAACTTTTATGGGTAAAGCATCAACTTGAATGATGCGTTTGATTTGAAAAAAAAGTAAAGGACTGGACAATATAAAAATAATTGTTCCATGTTTGATTTGTAAAGTGATCACGGGACTGGACAAAAAAGAGAGTGAGGGACTGGACACAAACCCAAAATCTTGTCCCTTACCAAACCATGGGTCAATTTTAAATACATAAATATATTAACATTAATATATATAACGTGTGTGTGTGTGTATATATATATATATATATATATATTAAGTACATATATTATATATTATATAACTTAATATTATATATAATGCTTATTTAATGTAATATTATATATTATAAAGGCTATTTAAGTAACGTTTACATTATTTTATTTGTGTTGTCCATTGTCCACCAAACGATATACAGAACAAAGAGTTGTGTTGTAACTCAAGTATTTGTCCTGTGTTGTTCTACTTGTTCTGTACTTCAATTCGAATCAAACGCATCCGAAGATTACTCTATGTCTGAGCATAATATACCTGTTTGGTGTGATAATCAAAGTACTATTAGTTTGTCGATCTAAAAACCGCATCCAACACTCTAAAGAAAAACATATTGAAATTAAACATCACTCTATAAGAAATTATGTTCATAAAGGTGTTTTTGAGTTGATGTTTGTTAAAAATGATGAACAATGGGCTGATATCTTCACAAAATCCTTAACTGAATATAGGTTTAAATATATTAGAAATAATCTAAACATGCGTTTCATTGTTGAATGAAGCGTCCAATAGTTTTATTAACTCGTCTGATGCATACTTTATTTAGAATATATATATATATATATATATATATATATATATATATATATATATATATATGCTCTGTTTGGACTCGTCTGAAAGAGTCACCCGTCTAAGGACGTGACATATATCTGAGACATCTGGTGTAAACTGTCATCACTTTTGTTTTTTAAAATATTTTGTTTTTCTTCAAAAGTACAGTTTTGTCCTTAGTAGACATAGTATCACGCAGACTACTCTGCACGTTCTCCATAAAGTTTCATCATTTAACCTCTTTCTCTTTCCTAAAAAGCACCTGCCTCTTTTGTGAAACCTTTTCTCATTCAAAATCCTTTCTATTTCAAATTATCTTTGCGAAAGTTGTCTTCTTTGCGAAAGCTATTCTCTTTGCTAACTGTTCGAACCCTAAAACTCTTTTTCTTCTCAATCCATCTCAAATGGCACCAAAAACCTCCAAACCCAAAGATGCTCGTTGGCCACCTCTAATTTTGTGGTTAATACTGCCAACTGGCTTGGGCTGGAACCCTCTTTGGTTGTGAAAATTGTACCTAGAAGAGTGGCAAAAATGGAGAAGATAAGGGTAGCTAGTATGAATGTGTCCGAAGAATTGGACAATGCTAGTTGGACAAACTTCTTCTCTCTCAACGAGAAAGTTTTTCCACATTCGCTTTTCTTCTTCTGGGACACTGTTACTGTGAATGAACGGGATATGGGTACTGATATCAAGGGCACTATGTTGAACCATTTGATTACTATTAGAATCAAAACCGTTGCCTGTGCAAAAAATTGTCCAAGTGAAGGTGCCGCCTTTTCAGAAGGCTGGGAAAATGAAGTTGGCTCTGATAATATCAACATGGCTTTGTATGGAAACCCTAATCTCCTACTCTCAAATCTTCCAATCTAATTGCAAACGGACATTTTCTGCATGTTCTGTTGATCAACTGTGTGATGTCAAGGACTGGGGCTTGTGACAATGTCAACAAAATGGATAGGTTTGCCCTCTATCATTAATTCACAAGATTAAAGTGGACTTAAATGATTTGATTCCCAAGTACATGGTGAAGAATGTTAGGGCCAAATCTCAGAAAACATATGTTTATGGTGTGTTGATGACCAAGATGTTCACGAATCTTGGATTGGATATGACTATTGGTGGTGAGGCTATGGGAACCCCGATTAATGTTAAGACTCTGGCTCAGATGGGTCTTAAGAAAGCTGATGGAGAGACGCCTCTTAAAGGACAAGAAGACGAGGCACCCAAACCCCCAACTCAAGGACCAACTTTTTAGCCTGATGAGCCTTCTGTCTCTGAAATGGAAGGATTAGAAGACAGTTATATTAGCACCAAGGCGTCTAAACTGCCAATCAGACTCAAGTTGGTAGCCTAATCTTGCAGAGACTATCCCCGAGGAAAAGAAAAAGAAAACTCTCAAGAGGAAGACATCTGAAGCTGCACCTACTCCTCCTAGGCGATCTAGAAGGATCAAGCCTACGGTCAGTTCTCAATCTCATGAAGCTGACACAACATCCTCTACTCCCAAGGTATCACCTTCATCCCTTTCGGCCTTACAAATTCATTCCCCTGCACACCCACCATCACATCCACCTCACCAAAAATATCCTCACCTGCACTACCATCACCCTTATAACATCATAAAATTCCAATATATATAACTAATTTGATTAAAAAGGTTAATTTATTAAAAGCTATATTGTAGATCAATTTAATTAAAAAGTGATGAAATGGGGCAAATGGGAAATTAATAAGAAAAAACAAAAGACAAGGGCCTCAGTAATACGTGAGAATAATAACTATTTACTAACTTTGGAAATGGTAATAGTAATTAATAAGAATGAGAAATTGATAATAATAATGAGTGAGAACAATAAAAGTTAGCTAACTTTGAAAATTATCAACATTAATTAATAATAATGTGTAATAATAATGAGTGAAAATTTGAGGCCTGACAAGTGTCTCACTTGCCTTATATTTTACACGGCTCTCCAAGTATAACAACATATGTTATATTTTTAATAATGAGCTGTTTTATATATATATATATATATATATATAGGAGTGATAACAATATTTTCTAACACTCTTTTTTTAACATATTATTTCTTATTGGTTGAAATTCATATGGGTCCTACAAAATTTAAGTGGGACCCATATGAATTAGTAGGACCCACATGAATTTCAATCAATAAAAAAGAGTGTATTAAAAATGAAATATTAAAAAATATGTTACTAACTTTTTTTTTAATTAAAAAATAATATCACAAATAGCTATGAAATTACCCATAAGTTTTGTCATTAATATAGTATTTAATTTCGGTCAGTTGGATGATTGAGCCATATTGGTAGTTTGTTAAGAAAGTTATAATGGCTACAGTAATGGGAGTAACGTTGAAATGTTGGTAACCAAAGTGAGAAGAAAGTAATGATGATAATGTCGAAGATCGTATTAACTTAATTTCTCACATTATTAATATTTTAAAATAATTTTTGTAATTATAAAATATAATAAATACATCCTTGATATTATTCACTTAGTTTCAAATACATCCCTGATATTATCAACATAATATCATTATAGTCCATGCAAATACCAACAGAGGGACGAATCTGATTAACTTTCTGTAATTTCAGCGATCATTTTGAAATATTGATAATATAGAAGACTAAATTAATACGATCTTATAATTTTAGGGATCAAATTAAATATTTATTCATGATCAAACTCAGGAAAAATATATGCTTCACAGTTCTGGGTAGCTAATAGCTTTATCAATTGGATATCAAACTCACTTTTTACGAATGTGTCATTTACATAAATAGTGTAGTAGTGTCCTTCGGAAATAAAGTTATCATCATTACGAATGATGATTTGTACTTGACAAAATCATTTGACGTTAGGAATTACCAAGGAGGGTGAAGTTAAAATTGCCCTCTCAAAAATTTGGAAAATCACTTTTTAGTTGTTGAAAAAGTAAATTGATCAATTAATCTTTTAAATTTATAAATGTGAGATATATTAATTTTTAAATTTAATTTTGATGTCCATTTATTTATTTATGTGTTACATTAACTATTTTACTTGACTTGTTAGTGATTCTGTGCGACCTATAATGAATTTTCACCGTGAAAATTTTTTATAATTTTCAGATATTTAAGTTTTAAAATTATGCATGTTTTTTACTTTTTATTCGTTTTTCATAGAATAAATTCGTCATAGACCACGCAATATCACTAACTAGGCAGTAGGATGGTTAATAGGACACGTAGACAAATAAACAGACGTTGAAACTGGACTAAGGGACTCAAGAGTCCTGCGCTTATAAATTTGAAGGACTAAATTGTTAATTTATTTTTTTGAGAGTCTAAAAACAAGTTATCGAAATTTTTCAGGGATCAATTTGGACCTTCACTGTACCAATAATATCTCCAGTGAAAGGATATATTTCAATGTGCATGTAGTATATATATCCTATGTATAGATAAAATTTGCACGCTAAAGAATCCACATTTGTTTTCCTTGGTATACGTCATATCTATAAATTCTACGGATATAACTCCACTCCCCAAAATGTTCCTACATAAACTAAAGAAATAAATAAGGCGTGGCTTCCAACTTTGATTTGCGGGTATATAAAAGACAAAAGTTTCGGGTTAGAATCCAGATTGTCTTGTTTTTATGGTAATGTGATTCAATGACAATTCCCCAAAATACTTGTTTTTTGTAAATCAAAATAATGGTTTTACAGTGTGTATGATAAACACTTTGCGGCCCTTATTGTAAAAGAAATAATCCAAACCCATATACAATATACCAATGAATTTGATATTTTTTTTATGGTAAATAAATCTAGGAAAAGTTATTTGTTGCATTATTTTATGATAAAAATATTGCCCCACCTTGAGATATTTTAATGATTGGTTAGAGATTACTTAAATTAATTTGCTCACTCAGTATGGAAAGAGTTTATCTGGTGATGATAAAAAAAAATCCGGGGACCCGGTTGGTGCATTGAACATTGCGTGTTTTTTTTTAAAGTTATAACAATGAAAACAATTAGATTCATGAGGTTTTTTTTTTTTTTTTTTTTTTTTGGAAAGACAAATGAGTGCTCCGAGAGTAAAATGTTCGACACTTGAAATGGATGAAGTACCAAGAGTTGTAACAAAAGAAACCATTCTAAACGCGGACGGATGAAACGACTTGAGTGCGTGTGTATCCAAGGCCATTATGAGACGAGATCTTAGCACAAGTTTCACTGTTGAATAGAATGATAAAAGTCGTCTAATAAGCTAGTGATGCATAGAGTCATATTCAACAAATAGTTAATGGGCAATGTTTCACATGTCACTATTAATAGATCGATAGATATGGCTTTGAAAAAGAAGTGGTTTAATTTCGCTGCACACAAAAGGGCTTTAGTGGCATTGGTATATTCCCTTGTGCATTCTTCGCCCCAATCATTGTCAAAATATAACGGCACTGACTACCGGCTATACCATCTGTAAAAACTTTTCACTACGTGCATGTAATCTTCGTCCAAATACCTAAAATGGAATCTCTGGCTGGAATTTTCTCCAAGTCTTCCTTCTCCATCCAATCTTCAAATACAAGGCGGTAGTAGTACCTCCAAAAATGCTCTGATGCAAAAAATCAGAAAAAAGATTGGTAAGAGTTAAAGAATAATCAGAAATTGGAATTACATGCAGTGTTCCCCTTTGATTTATAATATCAGGTCGTAATGCTGTTAGAAATTCAAATAGATAATTTGTTATAAATATGTTGTTAAGATAAACGGTTAAGGATATAGCTCCAAGATACAATATATATCATGATATCATAAATTCAACACATAATATTATTTCAATCATCAATTTATCCCAAAATCATGAACCCCAAATTATGACATGTACAATCAATCCTATTATTCATCGATATTAGAATTGAGGATAATCTAGATATGCCGATAAAGATGATCGAGTTCATGACAAACGCGTTTTCAAACTTGAAATTGATCCAAACGATAACAACAATCTTGTGTGTGAATGAGGAAAGCAAATTATTTTTGTTCCACTGTGCCTCTATATCTGTATAGTCTCAATGGGACAACAACACTACAAAGTGGAAAGAAATAAAGGCTTCTCTCTGTGTTAAACAAATTAGCTCACTTACCCATCATATATGACAAACCTACACAAGGCATTCCACATTAACTCATCACTAAGTGTTTTACAATAATCTCAATAAACATTAACCTAAGTGATCACATCACATAGTTGGGACTAATAATAACAATATACTCTAATATTTGACATCTATCTAATCAGAGTATTAGACAATAAAAATAACACTGACTATGCTAGTTCAAATTAAAATAACCCAACAATCTCCCACTTCGACAACATACGTCAGGTCATAAAAAAAATGCACCAGATAAATTTTACAATATATGGAAAAGCATACTATAACGCCCCAATTTTTCGCTGTTTTATAAAAACCGTGACTATTTATGGATATAAATGAGTTTGTATTTTTATCTGTATTTTAGAAAATGATTTTGGGAAAACCAAAATCATATTCGTGCTCTATGTGATCGTAGGAAGCTACGGTTAACTTTTGGGGTCGAAAACTCAGACGGAACCCGGACTCATGAACGAGGCAATCAGTCTTAGAATTCGATTCTCTACAATTTTGCTATAATTGGTTCTTGACGTTAAAAAGTGAAAATAATAAAAACTATTTGGGCGAAAACTAGAACCGGGAGACGATTGGAGCTGTATATGGATTTAATGGGACCCACTAACAGATAATATTGAAGTCACATCAGGTCAAGTCACCCAGGAATGCGTGCCAGTGTCATGATGGTTTTCAGAAAATATCTGGACGCGAAATGACCAAAACGTCCTTGAGTTTCCATGAAATTACCATTTAACCATTGTAAAAAGACCATAATGCCCTTAATGAGATTTTAATGGGCCTTCCTACCCCTTCTCTTCTCTCCCCCATGCCTCTTCTTCTTCTTCTTCTTCTTTCTCTCCTCATTTTCTTTCTTCGTGTTCTTCATTTCCTCCATACTTTCCATTCAAATTTCTTCTAAATCTTCAAGGATTTGGTGAAACAAAGTTGATTTCTCACTTAGCTTTGTCATCTAGGAGGTATAAACTCCATTCTTCACCTCTTAATCTCTCTACTTCTCCATTCAAATTTCATGATTCATGGTAGTTTAGGATTTGAAGCTTAAACTTCAAAAATTCATGAAAAATTGTAAAAAAACCCTTTTAATGTCAAACCACTTTTTTTGAACTAGATTCATGGTCTCCTATCACAATCCAAGAGGTTGAAACCAAATGACACTAGTGCAAAATATGGATTCTACAACAGGTTTCTAGATCGGTTGAAAAGGAACCGATTTAAAAAAAGAGGCGGTGGCAATTTTGAAAATAAGTTCAAAATTATTTACATCGGTTCATAAAGAAACCGATGTATAAAACATTTAACATCGGTTAAATATTTCAACCGATGAATACAATTTAAATAAAAAACTATTTATTTATTCCCGCCAAGTATTTACATCGGTTATTACACAACCGATCTTATTAGTAAACTTTCAAACTCGGTTATTTTACAACCGATCTCATTATTAAACTTTCAAAATCGGTTCAATTAACTAACCGATTTCAAATCTTCATTAAACCCATTTCTCCAACGTTAATCTTTCATATCTTTCCCTCCTCACTGTTTGCCCTCTCTCTCGTTTGCTCCTTCTCCTTCATCCTTCACCACCGTAACCTAGCACCATCCTTCATCCTTCTCCTTCTCCTCACATTTCGTTGCTGCTCCTTCATCGCTGATACACTGCCCACGGCTCCTTCATCCTTCATCCTTCATCACCTCTCTCTCGTTTGCTCCTTCTCCTTCATCCTTCACCCTCTCCTCTGAACCTTTGTACCAAACTTTGCCCACGGCTTCACCTCTGAGGTGAGTTTGTTTACATTTATTTTTTCGTTTTTGGCTTTAGGTTTTATGATATTATAGTTTATTCGTAATGGCTTTATTTTTTCGTTTCGTTTTTGGCTTATAGTTTATTTTCAATTCTACTTAGGACAAGGCAGCACCTGTTGCTACTCCAGAAAAGTCACCTGAAGAAGATCTGAATCCATTCTTGATATTCCCTAACCTGAGAAAAATTTGAAGGTACGTATCTAATATCCTTATTTTGATTATTAATTGCTTCCCCATTCTATTCTGTTGAACCCAATGCTTCACTCTGTTAGTGTGCTCATGTCATATGGAGTCGTTTCCAGTCTTGCTCATGACATTTATATGAGTGTTTCCATGCAGTGGTCTGCTTAGTAAACTGAGTGAAACTTCCATACAGTTCTCTTTCTTTCTCTCTACATTTTTGTTGTTGTCTGCTACCTGTTACTTTGGTTTTGCTATGTAACTTGATTAGTTTTACAGTATGCATATGGCATGTAACTTGATTAGTTTTACAATATCGCATGTAACTTGGCAGGAAATCCATACGTGACATTCTAATGAAGAAAAACACTTCTCCTTCTGATTAGATTTTCTTATGAAATTAAAGGGAGAAAGGAAGAGAAAAAGTATTAATGTATTAGTTTTACTATTTGCTGCTTTAACTTAGGGATTAATTGGACTGTTGGATTATCTTTTAGTGTTAATAAATTAGCAAAACCTTAGTTTCCCGTTTGAGATTCAATATTAATGAGCATATGTGTACTTTATTAAGGTACTACTCATTGTATTGAATCTTGAATTGTCCAAGTTGGACAGTTTGGGGAAAAACTTATTCTTCATTTGGTTAATACTTATTCCTTAATTCTCATATCTTATACTTGAAGAAATTTCTGTCTGCTGCATTTCCTTTTGTTCTCCGGGTGCACATTTGTCGCGGTGGATGTCACCGCGGTCAAGTCGTGTACGTCGGAGACCAATGGGAAATGCTGCCGAAATTTCGTTAAGTATGGGCATGAAAGTTAAGGACTAATTGTTAACTGAGTGTTGAAGAAGTTTCTTCTCGAATGGGATAGGGCCATACCCTGTGATAAAAAGGAGTTGAAGATCATGGACTAAGTGAAGTTGGTGTTGTTGTAGTTATGGATCGTAATTGGATCGATGCTAGACGCACAAGTCATGAGTATGAGAATGGAGTGGAAGAGTTTTTAGAATTTGCTAAAAGAAATGTTCCCGATAGTAATGGAAGGTTTTATTGTCCTTGTGTTAATTGTTTGAATGAGAGACGACTGGAAGCTGAGAAAATACGAGAGCATCTTATTTGTGAAGGGATATGTAAGAGTTATACAAGATGGATATGGCATGGTGAATTGTTAGACAAACCAAGTGTGTCCCAAAGAGAGGAGGTTGATGACGTAGATATGGACGATCGACTAGAGGACATGATCCGCGATATTGGACAAGAGTCATTTCAACGAGCAAATGTGTATGATACTTTGTGCAGTGATGCAGATAAGCCTTTGTATCCTGGGTGCTCTAATTTCACACGGTTGTCAGCGGTGTTAAGATTGGTAGTTGTGAAGGCGAGAAATGGGTGGAGTGATAAAAGCTTCACCGAATTGCTTGAGTTGTTGAAAGAGATGCTTCCAGAAGGTAACACATTGCCGAACCGTAACTATGAGGCGAAGAAGATATTGTGTCCGATGGGTATGGAGTATAAGAAAATACATGCATGTCCTAATGATTGCATATTGTACAGGAATGACTTTGAAAAGATGCACGAGTGTCCAAGGTGTGGGGTATCACGCTACAAAGTGAACGATGGTGATTCAAATTGTGATGTGATCACAAAGGGTCCTCCTGCGAAGGTGTTATGGTATCTTCCAATAATTCCAAGGTTCAAGCGATTGTTCGCTAATGTATATGACGCAAAAAACATTAGGTGGCATGCAGATGAGAGAAAATGTGATGGACAGCTTCGCCATCCGGCTAATTCTTTGCAATGGAAGAGAATTGATAGTTTATTTCCGGATTTCGCCAATGAGAAAAGAAACCTTAGGCTTGGACTTGCTACCGATGGCATGAATCCGTATGGCACCTTAAGTAGTATTCATAGTTCATGGCCTGTTCTCCTGGTAATTTATAACCTACCTCCTTGGTTGTGCATGAAGCGCAAATACATTATGTTATCTATGATGATTTCGGGCCCAAAACAACCAGGAAATGACTTAGATGTTTATCTAAGTCCCTTGATTGAAGACTTGAGAAAGCTGTGGGTGGAAGGCGTTGATCTGTTTGACGGGTATTGCAATGAGACTTTCAAGATGCGTGCCATGTTATTTTGCACCATCAATGACTTTCCAGCATATGGGAACTTGTCCGGATATAGTGTTAAGGGCCATAAAGCATGCCCTGTATGTGAAGAAGGCACATGCTACCATCAACTACAACATGGAAGGAAGACAGTTTACCTTGGGCATCGAAGATTTCTCACACCTGATCACCCGTATCGTAGATTGAGAAAAGCTTTTAATGGATGCCAGGAGAATGAAATTGCTCCGACGGCCTTAACCGGAGATCAAGTTTATCAACGGGTTAAGGACATGGATATTATCTTTGGAAAGACCCATAAGAAGGCTACTGAGAAAAACATATGGAAGAAGCGGTCGATCTTCTTTGATCTTCCATACTGGTGCAAACTTGATGTAAGACATTGTATTGATGTGATGCATGTGGAGAAAAATGTGTGTGATAGTGTAGTCGGGACGCTTCTTAACATTCAAGGCAAGACAAAGGATGGTGTCAATGCTCGTTTAGATCAAGTTGCGATGGGCATACGAGAGCAGTTAGCTCCACAATCAGTAGGGGTTAAGCGGACTTATTTGCCCCCAGCATGTCATACTTTATCAAAAAAAGAGAAAAAAAGTTTTTGTGAGTGTCTGCGGGGCGTCAAAGTGCCACAGGGTTACTCTTCAAATGTTAAGAGGCTTGTCTCAATGAAAGATCTCAAATTAGTTGGTTTAAAGTCTCATGATTGCCATGTCTTGATGCAACAACTACTACCAGTGGCTATTCGTGACATCTTGCCTAAAAAAGTGAGACATGCCATAACAAGGTTGTGCTTATTCTTCAATGCTATATGTAGCAAAGTCATTGACCTTCAAAAACTGGATGAGTTGGAAACTGAGGCTGCTATTATCTTGTGTCAGTTGGAGATGTATTTTCCTCCTTCATTTTTTGACATCATGGTTCATTTAATTGTTCATCTAGTGAGGGAGATTAGATTGTGTGGCCCCGTTCATTTAAGGTGGATGTACCCAGTTGAGCGATACATGAAGATACTAAAAGGGTATGTGAAGAATCCACACCGTCCTGAAGCATCTATTGTTGAAAGGTATGTTGCAGAAGAAGCTATTGAGTTTTGTACAGACTACATGTCAGAAGCGGAACCTGTAGGGCTTCCTAAGTCTCGTCATGAGGGAAGATGTGATGGTAAGGGTACACGAGGTATTACTGTTAAGAGCATGGGTCAAGAGGAAGTGCTTCAAGCACATTTGTATATATTAAATAACACCGATGAGGTTAATCCTTACTTATGTGATCACAAAACCATTGTCAAGCAAAATTACCCTCGAATGAACGAAAAATGGTTGTTGAACAAGCATAATAAGACTTTCTTAAACTGGTTTAAAGATCAAATTGCGGAGGATAATACTGCTTCTGATACATTAAAATGGTTAGCACACGGGCCTAACTTTGATGTCATATGTTGGAGTGGATACGATATCAATAAGTTTTCCTTCTATACAAAGTCCCAGGATGACAAGAGTACCATGCAAAACAGTGGGGTTATGGTTGTAGCCGAGTCTATGCACTTCTCTAGTTCAAAAGATACAAACCCCGTTATGGCATCCATATCTTACTTTGGAGTCATTGAAGAGATTTGGGAGGTCGATTACACTAAATTTAGAGTACCTATTTTTAAATGTAAGTGGGTTGACAGTAACAGTGGTGTACAAACCGATGAGTTAGGATTTACATTGGTAGACCTTGACAAGGTAGGTCATACAGAAGAGCCTTTTATCATGGCTTTCCAAGCAAGACAAGTGTTTTATATCCATGATCCTTCTAACAAAATGTGGTCGGTGGTTCTCCAAGGAAAAAACATGCATAATGGTAGTGAGGAAAATCAAGATTCAACTCTCGATATTTCCGATACTCCTTCTTTCTCAACACGGATGCCTACTTTCAATGAGGAAAATGAAGCGGACGATGTACATGCCATTCGTGATGATCATCATGAAGGGATATGGGAGAACATTACTACTTGACCATGGTGTAAGTTATGTTTAAAGTTATATTTATTAGTTAAGTTATGTTTATCTTGATAAATATAAGTTAAGTTTTTTTTGTTATTTGTCTTGATATTTATATGTTAAGTTATTGTGTAAGTTATGTTTAAAGTGATATTTGTTATTTATCCATCTTTACTGACATAGTTTATTATTTTTTGTATAAACAGGCATACATAGCAGATCCCTCGGGCATCCCTCCTACACGCAGCGGGTCGGATACCCCATTGACAGGAAAAAAAGGTAGACGCGCCACACGATTAAAAAAATTGGCCATCAACCGTAGTGGTAATCAAAGGTTGAGGGTTGAGTTTGATGGAGATTGCTTACCTATAGGGCCAATGGAAGATCAGTTTAAGAGTTTTGTGGCCGTCCTTGCCAAAAGCAAGGCTAGTATACTTATTGAGGATTGGGACCATGTACCGACGAACGTGAAGGATCAGATATGGGATAGTATCATGGTATTTTACTTTTACCCTCTTTGGTTGTATATATTTTATTTCACCATATTATTTTCATATACACTAATTTCTCCATTCTGTTTTGTAAATATAGCTCACCTTTGAAGTGCCGGATACCGAGCGTATGAAGAAAAAATGGATTTCGTATGCGGGTGAGCGTTGGAGAGCATTTAAAACACAACTAAGCGGGAAATACATACATGGGCGTGCAGACAAATCTCCACTTGAGATGTACCCGTTCCTTGATCAAGAGACATGGGATAGATTTGTTCAGATCCGATTGGATCCCGCCTTTCAGGTTAACTTGAGTTATATTGTTTAACTTTACCAACCAAATTGATTTTATTAATATACTGAATTCAGTTGATGTTATTTATATTAGGAGAAAAGGAAAAAGGCGCAGGAGATCCAGAGTAAGAATCTTTACCCCCATCGTTTGTCTCGTGGGGGATATAAAAAGCTGAGGAGGAAGATGATTGAAGAGAAGAAGAAACAACTTTTGGAACAAGCATCCCAAGCTGATCCTACGGCTGATCCACCTCCAGAAGTTGTTGATCCACCTCCACCCCCACGCCACTATACATGGAAGAGAGCCCGACAAGGACCATCGGGACAATATACATCTGAGGAGGCACGTCTTGTTGCCGAAAAGATTGTAAGTATATATTCAATTCTAATTGTAATTGTAACATGCTTATCCATCATCTTACACAAATTAATGTGACAATTGTATGTTGTAGGATTCCTTGGACGAACAAAGCACACAAGGAACCTTTGTGTCTACTGGACGCAAAGATGTCTTGGTTGTTGCGATTGGTAAAGAGGACCACCCAGGCCGTGTCCTTGGTGTTGGATGGGGTGTTGGCATTACCCAATACCATGGACCATCTTCACATCATCGGAAGAGGGATGATATTGAGTCCATCAAGGCGCAGCTTCGAGAAGAAATAAAACGAGATCTTCTCTCAGAGTTGGCATCTATGGGTTTTTCCCAGCAAAACACAAGTGCCCAACCGTCTGTACCTGTGAGCACTATGGGTTCATGTGATCATTCACATCAGCCTGATAAGGAGGACGATCAATGTGAGTTGTATGTTGATGATCATCATGATCGCCGGGTAGTGGCATTTGGGAGGGTACACAACTTGGGAAATACCTTACACCACCAGACATTAGAGGATGATCATGTGAGGGTGGTGGTGGAAGATGTTCTAGATGTTGATGCTCTAGTCCCTGTGCCCACTAAGGAGGTTATTACAGTTGGCCAGGCCCCCGGTAATTTCATCCCTTGGCCGAGAAGACTTGTGAGGTTTTTTGTTTCAGCCAAGGTATTCATGTAATTGTTCACTTACATATGTTTTTCTATATTTACAATTGAAATAACTTAATTGTGTTTACTTGTGTAATAATGCTTTACCTCTATTGTTTAGGATGATGGAAAAGATCATCGACCCAAAAGGCCTAGGTCGGATCCGAGAAAACTTGTGGCGTCTGGTTCATCGAAGGTATTCATATAATCATTCAATAAGTTAAGTTTTTTTTTTATTTACAATTGAAATAACCTAACCGTGTTTACTAATGTTCTATATTTGCTGTTTAGGGTATTGACAAGGAGGTTGAACTTGATGCTCTGGAACGTCTCGCATTAGCTGCCGTGAAACTTGGGAAGGAGTCCGCTTTTATAAATTTGGAACACGATGGCAAGCCCGACACTTTCTATATCCCCCAGAGGGACATTATGGAGATATGCATTGATAGTGAAATGCTTTGCATGACAGTTGTCTCATTATGGTGCACGTAAGTTATGTTATTTCAACAAATTAATTTGTAAGTTAACTAATTAAGTTTTTAACTATTATAACTAATATTTATTTCAATATCTTAGGTATCTGCATCGCCTGTGTATTGATAGGGGTAACCTCCATCTTTATGGATTCCTTGACCCTCAACTAATTCAGGGTGAGACACTTAGGTCAGATGAGATTACTGCGTACATGCGACGTGTGCTTGATGAAGGCAAAAAACAGTTCTACCTAGCACCTTACCTCCATCTGTAAGTACAAGTTTTACTAGTGATTTATAATTATCTGTGACTTGTCTCTAACTGTTTCCAAATGCAGTAAACATTGGCAATTATTGATCATTTGTCGTGGTATGAGTGTTGTGGTCTTCTTTTGTTCGTTGGGAAGGAAGCCGACAAAAGAAATCAAGCTTATTGTTGAAACGTAAGCTTTTAATTAATTTAATTTGTACTACATTTGCTTTATTAATTACTCTGAAATATATAACATACTTTAAATTCATATTTTCTTCATTATGATAGAGCTATGAACGCAAGTCGTGTTTTGGATGGTGGTAGGCCTAGGCCTATTAGGTGGATTTACCCTAATGTAAGTAGTTTATTAATTAGTACCCGAGATTCAATTTCAGTGTAAAATAGTTACTATTATGTTTTTACTCATTATATATTCATTTGTAGTGTCATAGGCAACGTGGCGGCTGGGAGTGCGGATATTATGTCATGAAGTGGATGTTCAACATTGTCTCCGCGAGTATTACAGATCGATGGAAGGAGGTAATTAACTAATAACATTTGTAAATAGTTATAGATTAATTATGTATAGTTATAATTAATGTGCAGATTTTCGACAATCCGGAAGCATTTTCTGAAGAGGACATTAAGGACATCAAGGAGCGTTGGGCAAACTTCTTTCTTGAGATGACTTCTGAACATTAATTTATATATGGATGACATTTTATTTCTTTAATTTGTTTAATTTGTTATATTTCTTTGTTGTTTCTTTGTTATGTATTAATTTAATTAATTAGTTTGAATTTATTACATTATATAATTAGTTGAGTTTGTTGAATCAAAAGCTGACTTTTGCATAATCAATAAAGTATAGTTTGGCTTATTACTTAGTATATATAGTGATTTGGATTCTGTTATTGTTGGGATTCTATTTTGGCTGGGATTGTTCTGGTTGTACATATATGAAACAGGGTTAAGGATTGTCACTGGTTTAAAACAAAGTATTAAAAAAAAAAATGGACTATCAACATCGGTTACAATAGAGAACCGATGTTGAACTATCAATTTCAATCGGTTCTGAGTTACAACCGATGTGAAAATATACTTTCAACATCGGTTACACTACCAAACCGATGTTGAATTGTAAATTTCAACATCGGTTCTATATTATAACCGATGTTAAAAGATCTTTTTCAATAATTATTAATCTGTTGAATGAAAACTTTCAAAATCGGTTTTGTTTATAACCGATGTTGAAAGTTAACTTTCAACATCGGTTAAAAACCGATGTTAAAAGGTCGTACATTCTACATCATCTGTTTCTACATCGGTTCCATAACCGATTTAGAATGATATTTTTAACCGATGTTAAACATGTTTATTGCACTGGTGTGAGCTCTCTAGATCCAATGGGTATTTAGGGCCGAACCTACCCCTTTGGGTGAGTATAGTTTTGGTTGAAATTTTGATGTTCTAAGCTTGAATGTAGCCTTATCACACCTAGTTAGCATAGAATCCAAGCGATAGGAATTTTTGGACTTCCCTAGCTATGGCCGAACCCTAGGTGAAAAAGATTAGGGAAAATTTTGTGATTTAAAGTTGATGCCTTGATTGATAGTATGTGTACTGTAGTTGTCGTCGAGTAATCGGACGGGAAACCGGGCGACTTTCGGATCGGTCGGGCGACTTTTCGCTAAACGGGAAACTCCAAGAGGTAAGGGTAGAATTGCCTGAGGGAATCTCTCGATAACTATGTGTTGTCTGTGTTGGTCTGTATATATTTATTTGAGCTATGTGGTGCTTGGTTGATTTACTTTTAGTGATTGTTTTATCTGTTGATAATTATATGCAGTTATGTGTTATAGTGTTTTAATACGTGTTTTAACTGTAATATCTGCTATAACCATGTGGTATCAATATTGTGGATGTTGATTGTTGATTGAGAAGCCTGACAGCGGTCAGTGCTCAATTAATTAACGGGGATAAAAGTCTTAAAAAAGCTTTGTAAGAAACGCCATATAATTATTTGGGAAACGTTGGAAAATTTTCAATGACGAGTTTTAGAAAAAGAGATCCTAAAGTAATTTATAAAGTTAGTCGAAAATGTGAGATTTTCAAGAATGGATTAATCATTAAGTGGAGAAATTAACTCGAGGAAAAAGTCTAGATTTTAACATAGGACGTTTTTACGCTAAACAAAGTTTAATTCCGAAAAGATTTACGGAAAACGTTTTCGAAAAATAGTAATCCTGTTTTGGGGCAACGTTTTGGGTCTTAGTTGTTTCTTTTCAAAAAACGTTTTTTCGGAAAGGGACTTTCAAGTAAAAGATAAGTTTTATCAGTAATTCGATGGTTTACAAATAAGTTTTCAAATAGAAAAGTTTTTCTTTAAACGAGTTTTTACCAACGGCGTAAAATCCGACAACTTGGATGAGTTGCGAAGATTTCGTTTTGAATTTGTGTTTCACAGAATGAAAAATGGTGAAAACGCTGAAACGTGAACCTAGTATACGAGACGTCGGGATACTAGTGTTCTGTGAAAATAGCACGTAGATCTGAGAATCTGTGTTGTGGTGTTATGGACTGTGTGTCCTCCTCTCGTTATGAGGTAACATGCTTAAAGGTGAATATTGTTTTCTATCACCACGGACCTTGGGCTGGTGCATCGGTCTAGGGCTCCGCGATTGAGCACTCGGATGTTTCGTCTTGTGTTAACGATGAAAAGTTTTAAAACGGTGTAAATTACGAATGGTCGGGAGCCGTTGAGCTACGACAAGGAAAGAAATAACATAAAGAAAAGTGACAAGACATGAAACGTTTTTGCATGCATTAAATCGACAGACGTGCCAACGATGTTTATCTGGATATCTTAGTGGTCAGGATATTCAAACGATGTATATATCATTATGCGTTGATGGACAATGAAAACCATAAACGGTGATCACCTGTGCCTTGTGTTGGACAGTATGCAATGGTTTTAACAACGGTGTGCTTTTTTGGCAATCGAGTTTGATCAACTCATTTATACAGTGTTGGGATCTCCGGAGATTAAGTAAATAAATAGACATTGAACATTGAAGTGTCATGAATTTTTATAAATGACGATGACTGTCGGGTATGAAACCCTATGATAAACTACTTGTTTGTTAAGTAGAATTTTATACATCATGATTATATGTATATATATATATATATATATATATATATATATATGTTGTTGGTGTGTCGTATATGCAGCTATCGTGCTTGAATCCATATATTGGTATCTCACCCTTGCACCATCAGATGAGTTCCAAGATGTCACTGGAACGTTCAGGGATCCGTTCCCTAACGTTTGAACGCATGGAGAAGGATGGTATACGAGAAGTCATGGATACGTTAGATGTGGGACCAGCTATAGGATAAGTCCTGTTGTTTTGGATAACAATTTCGTCGGTTTGCTCTGGATACTGAAAGTCATGACTTTTGTGAATGGTCGTTTGTATAAAGGCCTTATGTATGAACTTATAATGACTTGGTATGTTTGAAATACTTGATGCATCTATTAATGTATGTTCAACTACGTGGATGGTATTGTAAAGTTAAGAAAAATTTTATCCGGATTTTCGAATTAAGTCAAATACTTAGAAAATTTTATTTTTCGAAAGTAGCCAACAGGTTTATAAAAGAGTTTTATTTTTCGCAATGGGTTACCATGTGATGCCCCAGACGGGGGTGTCACTCATACAAAATGCGATCATATCATGTTATTCCAAAACAAAATGGCCCTAGCATTCGCCCAAAATGCTCGTTAAGATTCAACAAAATATCTTAGCATAACACAACATGAGACTGGATCCAAAATATCTCAAACAATATGTCATAATCTTAAGTGTGCACAATAACAACATATGGCAACAAGAGCTTTAATACATAGGTCTCGAGACAGCATAATAACAATTGTGCACACTCCCACTAATCCAACATATCAAAGCATAAACAACCTCATTAGAGTCTCATAACTTTCAAAATACTCTAATGGTAAATAGTCAATGCAAGTCTGAAACTCACATTTAAACATAAACAATATGAAGCCCAATAATAAAAAAAACAATTGGATAACCACCAAGACTTGTAATATTGGCTTCATTATCAACCATATACTTTGTATTCACAATTGAGGAGAGTATAAGTGACCATTTGCACTTTACAATACGCCAAATCCTCTTGCCATTGCAAATACATATCCACTAAAGGATTTTTCTAAAATAGGTAACCTATACCAAAAAGAATCACTTAAAGTGTTATGATCAATTGTAAGTGAGACCAAGGAAGGGATTTGTGTGAAAGTGACTTAGTAAAAAGGTGTTAAGCGGGTGGGATTTGAGTGTGTTTGTTTCTTGTTGAATCTACACTAACTTGTGATGTTGTAGCTGTTTTAATTTGCGGGTGGGTCAATTATCGTGATACTGCACAATATTGCAGTTGGTTTTTGAGTGAGATGTTGTTTACTAATTTGTGCTGCTATTTGGGATAGTAACAGGGGACCTTCGTGATTTAAATTGTATGTTTGTATCCTTGTATTCGGGATTAAGTACCCCTTGTACTTATCTTAGTAATATTATTTTGCTTACAAAAAAACCTTGGGGTTGTCTTTAATCTCAAGTCCAAAATTTGTCAAATCTTCGATTGATTGATCGAATTGATTAAAAATTTATAACTATAAGATCACTACCAGAAAACTTTACCGACGAATTATTACCGACGACACCAAAGCAGTCGGTAATTCTGTGGTTACCGACGAGTTTATTCGTCGGTAATGAACCAGTGGGTTATGTTCATGATTACCGACGACCAACTGAGTATTTTCATTAGCAATGGTGTGATGGTTGATAAGTCCGTTTGTAAATTTGGCGCGCATTTGCTCCAAATTTTGCGCCCGTAGTTACCGACGCCTTGGGCCATCAGAAATTATGTTTCTTGTAGTGGATTCTTTTTCTTCACTTCTATAAAGAACACAAGATACTGATGTTAGACTTAATTATTTGTGCCTATTAACATGTTTCCATTTCTCAAACAACATGTAGACAAAAGCGATATCAACCATGAAACATGTTCTTCATCAAGCACAAATCCAAAACCAAATTCTATCTATAATCCCCTGCCAATTTAAGATGATTAACAAATGCGGAAGCGTACCTGAAGGATCCATGAGGACTTGAGGGAAAGGATGATCTTCTTGATAGAGTAGTGATCTTCCAATTGTAGAATTCCTTAGGGCCTTAGTTCCTCTTCTGATGGGATAAAGAGAAGGAATATGTTGTTCTTGTTCTACAATTGGGGACCATAACCCCTTATATTTAGAAGAAGCACATGCCTTTTCATGAAGAGTAGAGTCTATTTGAGTTCATACCCTTCCATGATAAATCATGACTCTTATATGATGTGATCATGAATTCATTAAGCATATGGAAAGAAGCATATTCAGATCTGGTTCAAGTTTCCTTTGATCTGGTTCAATAATTGGATGAAGATGCTTTGAGTCCATCTTGAAGACAACACAATGGAAAGCCCAATTCACATTACAAGAAACATTCATTGGTTGAATAGTGGACTCTTAATTTATAGTGGGTTTATTAGACAATAATTAAGTCCAATTTTTATCATTTTATTTTTTAATTTTCGTACTATTTTTTAGGCTGAATTTTATGATGACCTTTTGCATCCTCCTAGCCTCACTAATTGTTTCCTAGTAGTGCTCTAAGTCATTATAGTGGCTAGTGGGGATTTATTATCATGTTTATGCTTTCTAGGTAAATGCATGGTAGTGGGAATTTATTCCTAGTATTTCAAGAGTTTAAGTTTAGCCTATAAACAGGGAACTCATGTACTACTCAAATCAGTTTTGGAAGATTAATGAAATTTGAAGAGTTTTCTCTATTGTGAGAGCTTCCCTTGGGTTCTTGGGTAAAAGAACTAAATCCGATCTTATCAAGGCAACTTGTGGCAATCAAACACATGACTTATCACTCACCTTCTCACCTTTATCTTGAGTGTGGCGTCAATATCCATTCATGTGCCTGAAACTTCAAGGCGGTCCGGATAAGGTTCATATCATTTGGTAATTAGAGCTTAGGTTTCTTGGAATTCAGGTGCTATCTTCCTTTGTCCTTTTTTGTTCTATAAAAAAAACGAGAATAAAAAAAAAAATTATTTTGTGGTTGTATGTCATGGATGTCAAGAAAAAGAAGAGTATTGTCTATACTTTGTGCTGTGTGGAGGATAAGATATACAAGTTGGACATTGATAGAAAGTATTAGATCAATATGGCCAGTATAATCATGGTGGAGAAGTTAGGACTTCCTTTTTTCGAGCATGCTCACCCTTATAGGCTTGAAAGTCTCGAGGATCCGGAATTTAAAGATATGGGTGCTATGATGGTGACCAAACAAGTACTAGTGTCGTTTAAATTCGAGGGAAATGAAGATGAGGTACTATGTGATGTGGTGCCTACAAAAGCAAGGCACTTGCTACTTAGGCGTCCATGGAGGCATCAACGACAAGAAAGTCATGTTGAAAAGAAAGAAAAACAAGAGATATGGTCCATGAAAAAAAGAAAGATGAGATTAAGAAGGATGAAAATTTTCAGGAGGAGGAAAGATTCAGTTCTGATAAAAAAGAAAGTTGTGAACAAAAAGCAGAAATATTTTTACATAACCCACAATCTTTTGTTGCAGGTACAGATTTGAGGTCAAATCCGTTTCAAAAGGAGGGGAATGATGCCAAAATAGATGGTTTCAACACATCAAAGGCAGATTTTGTTTTTCCCATTGCTCTAGTCCCAAGACCTCACCTGAAATATTTTTGTGATCCTAATGTTGGTAAATTATTTATTGACTCTGATCTTAAAATTTATGATAAAAATTTATTTTTGTCATCTTATTCATACAAAAAGAAGTATCTGAAGTCCCAGTTTTTATTTGAAAAATATTTTGAAGATTTGAGGACAAATCCTGTTGAAGAAGGGAGAATGATGTGATCATGAATTCATTAAGCATGTGGAAAGAAGCATATTCAGATCCGGTTCAAGTTTCCATTGATTCGGTTCAATAATTAGATGAAGATGCTTTGAGTCCATCTTGAAGACAACACAATGGAAAGCCTAATTCACATGACAAGAAGCATTCATGGGTTGATTAGTGGACTCTTAATTAGTAGTGGGTTTATTAAATAATAATTAAGTCCAATTTTTATCATTTTATTTTTTAATTTTCGTACTATTTTTTAGGCTGAATTTTATGATGACCTTTTGCATCCTCCTAGCCTCACTAAATGTTTCCTAGTAGTGCTCTAAGTCATTATAGTGGCTAGTGGGGATTTATTATCATGTTTATGCTTGCTAGGTAAATGCATGGTAGTGGGAATTTATTCCTAGTATTTCAAGAGTTTAAGCTTAGCTTATAAATAGGGAACTCATGCACTACTCAAACCAGTTTTGGAAGATTAATGAAATTTGAAGAGTTTTCTCTATTGTGAGAGCTTCCCTTGGGTTCTTGGGTAAGAGAACTAAATCCGATCTTATCAAGGCAACTTGTGGCGATCTAACAAATGACTTATCACTCACCTTCTCACCTACATCTTGAGTGTGGCGTCAATATCCATTCCTGTGCTTGAAACTTCAAGGCGGTCCGGATAAGGTTCATGACAACCAAAATAGTGGGTTGCCTTGTTGATGATCTTAGGTTGAATTATCGAGCACAATTGGTGAGACTTCCATAGAATCGTAAGAATACATGTATTGTTCAAATCAATAAAGAAGAAAAATAGAAAATGGATGAAGATGAGGAAGGGGAGAGGCGCCACAAATCCAAGGGGATTTGATAAGCCTCGTGAAGATCGCCACAAAAGTCTTGGACTCTTGATAAGATCAAGGGGGTGGCTCAATCAAGAACCTTAGAGAGACAATACCTTCACAATTGGATTCAATCCAAAAATCAACTTCTTAGTCACCTTTTCCATTCATCATGCTCGAATTGCATAGGAGATGGAGGGGTGCATACAAAAGGTCATCACTAGATGACAAACCCCTTTCATGACTATGCCACTAAGTGGTGTAATAAAAGCATCTACTAATCCACTGTGTGGGTAAATTACTATCCTACTTAAGTGACTAATAAAAAGTGGTTCCACATCTTCTAAAGGAGTTACCTAGGCATACAAGCCAAATGTTGCCCTCCTAGAAGCTTCCCATTTCGTGCATTCTCATGAAATGGGCTTGGTCATCATACAAATTTAATGTAGCCCACACTTCATGGACCCAAAGTGAAGTTCCCCCAAAATTGGATCCACAAATAGCCTATTATATTTTATTTAATTAGAAATAAGACTAGTAAATGGGCTTCCAAGTAGAACACGCCCTTCATCATCATGGTTCTTCAAGACACTTTGAATTTTAAAATAATAAAATCCTTGTAGTTTTCCTTCCACATGCTTAATGAATTCAGGATCACATCATTATACTTTTCTTATTTCTATTTCGGCCCATCATAAAATTAGAAATAAGGCTTTTGATATCTACACATTATTTTTCACGACAATTATGCCCTTAGCCATAACGCTTTAATCCAAATAGATCACTTTGATTTTGTCTAATTAAATAATGGCTTATCACATTTAATTATTGCATGTGTGGCCCCAAAGTAACATATTTTTCTAACAATCTCCCATTGGGCCACAAATGTATCCTTATAAACGTTTTAGACCTTATGAGATCAAAACTTTGCCATTATAAACATTCAGCATATCCGAACAATCTCGTCCATTAGTTATATAATATAGGACTAAAGCGGCTTTTGTTATATCAATATAACTGAACCCATCAATGATCACTAATATCAACACAACCAAATGACATAGATCAAACATGAAATGTGCAGCATAAAAATCGCATCAAGGTGATATTTAAATGTCGATTTTCAACTGATTTTACTTTACTTTAGTGAGACCATTTAAAGACATTATCGTACAAAGTGTAATAAATTGAATATCAAACTCTATTTTTGATTAGAAGAAATATCCAAATACAAGAGTATGCATACATAATACCAAACACAGAACACAAATTACATCAATGACTAACTCCCACTAAACCAAAGAATCCTCAAACTATAAGTAAGATGCCCATGCGAGTAGTGTGCTCATGAAAGACCTTGGGTGGAAGACCCTTTGTAAGAGGATCTGCTATCATGGAGTTTTTCCCTAAGTGTTCTGTGAAAATCTATCCACTCTGTACCCTCTCCTTGACAATTAGGAACTTGATGTCGATGTGTTTTGACTTGGTCGAGCTCCTATTGTTATCGGAATATAGGACGATTGATTGGTTGTCACAATATAACTTAAGTGGTCTTTCAATTTCTTCCACAATTTGCAACCCAGTGACAAAGTTCTTCAGCCAAATCACTTTATTTGATGCCTTATAACATGCTACAAACTTGGCTGCTTTGGTGGATGAAGCAATAAGAGTTTGCTTGGCAATGAGCCAAGAAACTGCACCACCAGCCAACAGATTAATATAGCCCAAAGTAGATCTATTGTCTTGGCATCCGGAAAAATCGGAGTCAAAATACCCAATGATCTCCAAATAGTCTAACCTCCTATATGTGAGCATATAATCTCTTGTTCTCTTCAAATACCACAACCCTTTTGGCTGCTTTCCAATGATCCATTACTAGATTGCTTAAGTATCTGCCTAACACTCTTGGTTTCATGCAACATGACTATATCATTAGTGGCTAGTAGTATGCCATCAATATGTAAGACCAGAAAAATGTACTTGCTCCCACTGAATTTGTGATACACACAATCGTTAATAGGATTCCTTTCGAAACCAAGTGATAGAATTACTTGATGAAATTTGTCGTACCACTAACGAGACTTCTGTTTTAGCTCATAGATGAATTTTGTCAGTTGGCAAACCATCTTTTTTGGGTCTCCAGACATAGTTTTCTGGTTGCACCATTATAGATCGTTCCGTCAATGTTGCTATTGAAAAATGTTGTCTTGACATTCATCTGATGAAACTCCAAATCATAATGTGCAACAAGAGCCATGATTGTCCTAAAAGAGTCCCTTGATGAAACCGGAGAGAAAATCTCTTTAAAGTCAATCTCTTCCTTATAAGTATACCCCTTGGCTACAAGATGAATTTAATACCTCTCCACGTTACCTTTGAAATCTCATTTGGTCTTAAATATCCATTTAATTCGAAACCAATGGGCTTCGCACCTTCTGGTAATGGGACAAGTTCTCAAACCTTATTGTCTGCATGGACTTATACTCCTCATTCATTGCTTCAATCCACTTTTCTGAACTGCAATCTTGTATAGCTTGACGGAAGTTGATTGAATCATTTTCCATCATACCATCACTTTTCCTCATGTTCCTGGGCAAATACTATGTAATCATTTGGAATAACATTTCTCCTTTCTCTAGTGGATCGTCGCAAAGGCACTAGTTCCTGTTGCATAGGTTCTTGAGGATGTTGAGTTTGCTCTTCAGGAACAAATAATTCATCTTGAATGGGAGTTTGAACAACGATATCTTGTAGAGGTTCTGGACTTGCTTCATTTGAAGCAATTTTATGAATCGGTTCTGGAAGTGAAATTAATTCTTCCTAAAAAACAAAGTCTCTAACTTTATTTCTCCCACAAACTCAATATCATCAAAGAACATGGAATTGCTCGTCTCAAAAATAGTATTTAATTTGGGATCATAAAACTTATAGCCCCTGGTTCGTTTAGAATAGCCAATAAAGTAGCTGCTCACTGTTCGTGGGTCCAATTTTCTTTCATTTGGCCTATAAGGCCTTGCCTCAGTTGGACATCCCCATACATGAACGTGATTTAGACTAGGTTTTTTGTCTGTCCAAAGCTCATAAGGTGTTTTGATAGCTGCTTTAGTTGGCACTCTATTCAGAATGTAAGCTGCAGTCTTTAGTGTCTCTCCCTAAAGTGACTCTAGTAAGATAGAATGACATATCATACTTCTTACAATATCCTTAAGAGTTCACTTTCATCCTTCAACTACACCATTCATGCTAGGTGACCCTGGCATGGTGTACTATGGGACAATCCCACATTCCTCTAGGTACTTGAAAAATGGCCTCAGATGTTGTTCGCCCGAACCGTCATGTCTACCATAATATTCACCACCACGATCAAATTTGACACTCTTAATTCTTTTGTTGAGTTGGTTCTCAACGTCAACCATAAATGATTTGAATATGTCCAATGATTGGGACTTTTCATGTATAATAGGTATTCATCTTTAGAACAATCATCCTTGAATGATATAAAATATTGCTGACCATTCCAAGATGGTGTTGGAAATGGTCCACAAATGTCCCTATGTATCAATTTTAAGACATTTGTATCTCTTTATGCACCTAATTTATTTTGTTTGGTCTATTTGCCCTTAATGCACTCAACACAGACATTAAAATATCTAAAGTCTATGGAATCTAGGATCTCATCTGACACAAGTCGATGAACTCTATTTCAGAAAATGTGACCTAGGCGTTGGTGCCACTACGCTCATGAATTTGTATTGTCAACTTTATGCTTAGTACCACGTGATTCCACAATCAAGGTTTCATTATAAGAAGCAACAATATCAAGCAAATATATATTGTCATACACCATAAGAGTACCAGTTCTAACAACATTTGAATTAATAGATAAACTAAATTGATTGTTTCCAAATGAACAATTATAACCAAATTTGTCTAACCAAGAAACAGAAACCAAATTCCGTCTAAATGATGGTATAACAAAAGTATCCATTAAATCTAATAACCAGTACTTAACAAAAACCTAAAATGTCATATTGCCTCTACTTCTACCGACTTGTCATCTCCCACATAAATGTGTCTCTCGACATCATTTGGCCTTCGGTAACCCAAGCAACCCTGCATTGACACACTGATGTTAGTAGTAGCTCTGGAATCTAACCGCCAAGTGTTTCTAGGTACTAAAGCTAAATTAACCTCAGAACATACCAAAGTAAGGAACATACCTTTCTTTGCACATCAGGCATGGTACTTTGTACATTCCTTCTTGACATGTCAAGTCATGCCACAGAAAAAGCAACTGTTGTCACCCTTATTTTGCTTCTTTTATGTTGGACCCCAAGCAACTTCATTCTTAGAAGCCTTAGCACTTTCTGTCCTTTCTTGGTTCATCCTCTCTTCCTCTTACACACAGTATGAAATGTGCTCGTTAAGAGACCATTTCTCCTTTCAATAGTTGTAACTGATCTTAAATTGACTGAATTGTACAAAATGAGAAATAAACACCAAATGCACAAGTAAGTCCTCCAACAACTCGAGCTTTAGGGTCTTAAGTTTTGAAGCAATATTAGACATTTACATGATGTACTCCCTTATGTTTCCTTTGCCTTTATACTTCATAGAAATCAAGCTTTGAAGGAGTGTGTTTGTTTCTGCCTTATCGATTTTGGCAAAACGTTTCTCAATTTCAGCAAGGAATTCTATGGCACTGATCATCCCTTCGAACACCGCACCCCTAAAAGCCTCCAGAATGTCGCGCTTAATGATTATTAGACTCATGCGATTGGAGCGGTCCCACTTCTCATAACACTACAAAAAAGAGCCGCTTAGAGACCGATTTTAGAGACTGATTTTGGCCAAATAGATCCCCAAATCAGTCACATGGTCGTTTTAGGGACTAATCTGGCCAAAGTCTATCTCTAAATGGCTCTTTTTTATAGTGTCATTTTTTCTCTCATCAGTGGTACTGAAGTCCGTAGGATAAGGGGGTTGCTTCATCCTTAGTGCAAGGTCAAGATCCATGTAGCTAAGAACAATCAAGATGTTCTCTTTCCAATCCTTAAAGTTGGTACCATTAAAAATCGGAACCGAATTTAGGTTAGCAAATATAGTAGCAACAGTGGCTGTAAAGAGAACAAAATAAATAACATGAATATACTCACATCTTAATCAAAGTTCAATCATCAACGAATTCAAATAATGGCATAACCCATCTTAAGATACCTAGTGCAACATTATTATCAAGTCTTTGGACAGTAATACTAATTGACAATGGTACTCTTTTTGTAATGATCAAACATTGACAATAATGCATGTCAAATAATAATCTTTGGATTGATTTATCATTCACATGTATAACCTTATAATTATTATAGGTGTGCATGTAATCCGGCCAATTATTAACCTTCCTTTGGACTGATTAATACTCGTATGAATATATCATACACACTAGCATTCAACATCTCTCATGAGCAATCTACACAAGAAATGTAACTTTGGTGACTTCTTATTTTAATTGGTTCACTTAAGATGCTAAATGCAACACCCCGATTTTCTTATTCTTTTAATTAATCAGTATTTAAGTAATTATATTTTATTGGAGGGTCTAGAAAATTAAATAAATTATTCCGAGGCCATAGTCACACTCTACGCTATCGTAGGAGGCTATGGCTAAGTTTTGAGCCGAAAACTCAAATGGAGCCCGATCTATGTTTTTTTTCGAATGATGGTGTTTTTCTACTATCAAGACCTCATTTTGACTAACGGTCAGAACCATTAGTCTTAGAATTCAATCATCTACCTTTTTGCTAAAATGTGTCCTAACATCCAAAAATATAAATAATATTTTATATTCGGGTTGAAAATCGATCGGGTAGACGATAAGAGCGGTCTTAGGGTTTTTCGAGAACCTTGAGCTAATAATTTTCATACCAGGGCTATATTAAATTATTTGGGGACTCCTATCAGTGTCGTGAGGATTTTCAAAATATCGGGATGTGAATTGACCAAATTGCCCTTGGTTAAGTTTTTACGAATTACTTTTTTTTACCCTTTATCTTAACTTAAAATTTCCCAATTTAATACACTATTCTCACAATTTCTTCCCCATTTCCAGCGAGCAACACAGCAGCCCAGCCCCCATTCTTCTCTTCCTCTTCTTTCTTTTTTTTTTTCTCCTCACCATTTTCTCCATTTTGGAGCTTGAAACTTGGAGATTTTGGGAAGCAATCTTCACCAAATTTGAAGGAGATCATCATAGGAGGTAGCTAGCTCTCTCTAT
This sequence comes from Ammopiptanthus mongolicus, assembly GCA_039655645.1. NCBI lineage: Eukaryota > Viridiplantae > Streptophyta > Magnoliopsida > Fabales > Fabaceae > Ammopiptanthus > Ammopiptanthus mongolicus. Next base: position 83,217,878 of record CM077346.1, on the reverse strand, counting down.
CTCTCTCAATCTCTCTTTATTCTCCTCAAATTTCCATGATTAGAAATGTTAAGGTTTTTACCTCCAAATCTTCAAAATTCAACGAAAAATTGTCGAAAAATCATTTTTTATACCAAACCAATTTCTGTGGCCTAGGTTCATGACATACTTGCATGATCCAAGAGATTAGAGCCAAGAAATCTCTCTAGCTATTTTTCATATTTTTCATTCAATAGGGCCGAACCCTAGGGGTAGTGCAATAAGAGAAATCTTTATTTTTTGAGTAAATGCCTTTATTGATTATGTTTAGGGATACCTAAGGATCATTGATCCAAAAGTTGGGAATTTTTAGACATCCCTAGCCTAATTAATTAAATAGGGGCAGTAGTTAATCCTAAGGATTAGGTAGTTTTTGATTTAACTGTTTTAATTTCTGGTTGTGTTTTACTGTATAGAACCTAACAGGACTCAAACGTTCGATCGCGCACTCGATTGATTGTTGCGGAGCCACATTTGGAATCTCTCGGGAAAATCACTAAGGTGGGGGAAAGAACCGCAATATCGTCGGGAAGGCAAGCTTTAAAAAATATATATTGATATGCGTAGGGCAACCCAAACCCTACTAGAGGTCGTTTAACCGTTAGATTGATTTTACTATATATTGAGGATGTTTGTGATGTGATTGGATACTTGATATATTATATGTGATATATGTGTTATGTCTATTATATGATTATGATTGATTAAATGTTATTTATCTGTAAGCTGATTTTACTGTTAAATCTGTTTTGGTTGTTATTCATTGTTGTTGTGACTGCTGATGTCTGAGTAGAACTAGGCAGTGATTTCTGATAAAATGGGAGATGAATGTGCAGTGAGAAAGTCGAGGATATATATATATATATATATATATATATATATATATATATATATGTGTGTGTGTGTGTGTGTGTGTGTGTGTGTGTATACAGTAAATCTGTTGCTGTTGTGATGTGAGTTGATACCCGGTTGAACCAAATGAAAGTTGGTTGTGGTTGTTTATAAGTCGCGGTTGAGGCACTAAGTGTTGACCCTGAGATGAGTCAGTGAGATTCATGTTGCATAGTTGTTGTTCATCACTGTGTTGGCATACAGGCGATTCCTATCTTACCTGCGGGGAGATGGTCGTACCGATTAGTTTGGCGTAGGGGCGATTCCGATCTTACCTGTGGAGAGATGGTCGTACCCGTTAGTCGAATTGTAGACGGAATGACGGATATCTCGACCTAGCCTGCGTGCGGGGGGATATGTCGTTACCGAAAGTTGAGTTGTTAACGGACGGGCGAATGTTTCGACCTAGCCTGCAGGCGGGGGAATATGTCGTTACCGTAAGTTACGTTGTTGACGGGCGAATATTCCGACCTGGCTTGCGGGCGGGGAAATATGTCGTACCCATGAGACGAGTTGAGCTTGCGGGCTTTTGACCGAACCTTTCCTTACTGGGGGTGGCATAGTGATGATAGAGACACCTTGATCCGTTGAGGATGTCGCATCGTGATTGCGTCCATATAGTTGTTAGATACATGAGTGTGAGAGACAATAGTTAAGAGCAAATCCTCCGGAAGTTATTTGATTATAACTATTGTGTTTCTGGTGTGCGCTATCTATATAAATTATTTATATCGTTGTTTTCCCATTTATAAAAAATTTTACTGTTTCTTATCCCATTTATTTTCTATGTCGTATTTTATCTTTATTCTCGACTGTACGAGAAGACCCTGATGAGGAATTTCCAGAGGAGATTGATGGCATACCTATTGAGCCTGATGCCGGCGGGAGAGCCTCGGATCCCAACGCTGGGGGACCTTGAGCGCCAAGAGAGGATGTCTGATGCAACTTTATTTCCATTGCTATGTTTTTAGTTTTTGTTTACTGTATACCCTGAAGTCTTTTATATTTGGTATCAGTATTGTACGCTCTACTGATGGAGCCAGGACTATTATGTATGTATACTTTTATTATGGTATCAGTATGTATTGTATGTTTTAATATTTTCACAAATTTTATACTACTACGCTATGCTATAACGCTAATAATTATAAGTGGGGTCACCAATGGGACCTCCTAGGAAGGGGTTGTCTCACTAAACAATTATATAATCCTAAATATAACCAAATATTTGAATTCATTCGGATTGCCTTTAACAAAATTGTTTGAATGCCAAACAATATCACAAAAGCGATAGCTTGGTGGTCAGCACCGCCGCACTTACATGCTTCGATCTTCGGTTCAATTCCTATTGGAAAACGTTTAACGTTTTATTCATTTTCCAAAAAACAGGATTTGAAAAATCATCTTAGAATCCAATTTTGGGATTCGAATTTGTGCCCTTCGAAAAGGACGCATCCGCCTAAACCACCAAGCCATGGCATAACGACTTCTTGTAAGCAGCAAACTTTAAATTTTAAACTCAAAATGAAACATTTCATAATCAAATTTCAAATTTTCATCTAAGTTAACATATAGCCTATGTAATTATAAATACCCTGAAGCATCATTTGGGATAGATCAAGTATGTAAGTTATGGAAAGACAATTGCAAAAGTACAGTAGCAAAAAGCAATTCGTAAACATTTCACAAGCATCCAAGACTAGGGATGGCAACGGGGAAGGGCAGGCATGGATAGTAGCTACCCGCTACCCGCCTCGCGGGAAGAAAATCCGCCCGTGCCCATCCGCTACCCGCGCGGATATCCGTTAAGGAGATATCCACGGATTTTTCCATGGATATCTATTAAAAAAATAAAAAACATATATTACTATTGTAACACAATAAAATTCTAAAATTAATTCCCTACAACAAAAATCCAAATTCCAATCCAAGTTCAAAGTTACATTAAACAAGTTACAAGTCCAAAGTTCAAACTAAACAACACACTAGACAAATAAACTCCAAAGTTCATAGTCCATAATGCCATTCTTCAATTGTTGTAAGTGTCATTGTCATCTTCCATGATAGGATCCACTTCCATTTCATTATTTGTTTCCTGAAAAAAAAAATGAACCCGAATAAAATTCACTAATAATTATTATAATTGTAATTTGAAATGAAATAGTATATTAGAAAAATTACTAACATCATCAACATCCATATCTTCTAAAACTGTATAAAGTGCCATGCTTTCCACCTTTGAAGAGCCTAAAAAATAAAAATAAGATCATTAAACTTTCGTAATAATGAATCAATATATTTAATTAAAAGGGATAAACTTCATTACCGCTCATGTCATTCCATTGCCAATCTTGGAGACACACCAATGCCTCTAAAGTATGCGGACGTAATCTACTACGATGAGGAGTAAGAAAACGACCACCAGTACTAAATGATGATTCAAAAGCAACTGTCGAGATAGGAATTGCTAGAAAATCTCTAGCAATCATTTGCAAGGTTGGGTATTTTAACCCCTTAGACTTCCACCAAGCTAAGATATCAAACTATACTCCCGAATCAGGCAATGACGGCTCCTCTAAATAATTGTCAAATTCTGACTTAAGATTCTATGTGATATTTCTTTTTTTACTCTTATGCTTTTCAAACCCTGACATCCAAGCATCTTTTTTCCAACATCCACATCTGCAACATTTAGGGTTGAACTTGAAATGAAGAAGAACTCAAATTCTTACCCTTGATTTTCATGTCATACTCTCTTACCAAATTTTGGCAAGTATCTTTTACCTTTTCAATTTCATCATCTGATTTATCTCCATATATTAGAGGGAAAAAATAATCTATTAGATCAATTTTGTACCTAGGGTCTAACACGGTAGTTACAGCCATCAACCCATTCATCACACCCCAATATTTGTCAAACTTTGTAATCATTGTTGCAACCATTGTCCGAATAACATCAATAGGACAATTACACCACTCAATCAAAGCTAACTTAATTTGACATACTTTTGGGAACAAAACATTAGCTGTGGGATACAAAGTACCAGAAAACAAGAGGGTAACATCATAAAACAATTTCAACCTTTGGCAAATTTCATTTGCCATTTGCCAATCATTTTCATCAGGCAAAACTCTATACTATCCTCCCGTTGTGCTAATCTATCAAACACATCCTTGTATTGTACAACAACTTGGAGCATTAAAAAGGTAGAATTCCACCTAGTCTTGCAATCAAGAATCAATTTTTTACTAAATGTAATATTCACTTGTCCACATGCATCTATAAACTTCTCTTCTCTTTTGGGTGTTGCTGTCCAAAAACTAACACTTTCTCTAATTTTTTCAATTGCACTAGAAATTAAGGACAAGCCATCTTTCACAACAAGATTCAGTATGTGAGCACAACAACGCATGTGAAAGAGTTTACCACCCAAAATAAGTTCTCTAGGTTTAATCTTAGCTAGAATGCGATCAATCATAGCATCATTTGTACTACAATTATCAACGGTCAAAGTGGACAATTTCCTATCAAGATTCCACTCTATCAAACATTGAATCAATACATCAGCAAGAACTTTACTAGTATGAGGAGCAAGCACATAAATGAACCTATCATCAATAAAGTGAGCCATGACGGTCATGTAGCCTCTATTTCGATTACTTGCAGTCCACATATCAGTAGTGATTGCAACATGGCATTGATTCTTCAACAAAAATTTCTTTGTATTCACTTTTGTTGCATTGTAAGCCTTAGAAATGTCACTCGTGACAGTGTTGCGAGAAACCCCCTTGAATAAAGGTTGCAAACTTCCACAAAATTCTTTAAAGCCTATATGATCAACCATTGACGTTGGATACTCATGAAGAACGATCATCTTAGCAAGTGCACACCTTGCCGTTTCTTGATTAAATGAATAATTTCCAACCACTACCGTGTCCCCCTTAACTTTTCCCGACTTTATAATTGTTTGCCTTATGTCTCTAGTAGTTCGGCATATGCAACTCTTCCAATGGTTGTGCAAATGTGATGTCCCTTGCCTTGAATCTCCCAATAGTTTGCTTCGCAGTAATTATAAACAGCTTTCCACACCCCATCTATTTGTTTCTTCGTGAAGTGATCCCAAACAATTGAAGTTTACTTTCTTCGACAAGCCTCAGGGTCAGCCACTACAGTAGTACTAGCCTCAGCAGAGTTAGCCCCAGCAACCATGTTGGCCTCAGCAGGGTCAGCCCCAGCAGCAGTGCTGGCATCAGAAGGGTCAGCCCCAGCAGCAGTGTTTGCCTCACCCACATTCAATTCCACCCCATGTGGTGACACAATAGGAGTAGACATTCTAAAAATAAAAATATGTTCAGCTATTATTATTTATTAAGATTCAAATAGAGGAATATACAAATTGAGGAACCTTAATAGTTAATAATGTAAAATTAGCTAGTGGTGGTGGTGGAATGGAAGCTACCTCGGTTAAGGTCATCACTGACAATGACTAGTTGGAGGAGAGGGTGTGGCTGAAGGTGGAGGAGAGAAGGGGGAGGGCGGCGCTAGCGTGTGGAGGAGATCGGCACTGGCACTGTGATGAGAGAAGAAAGGGGAGGGGAGATGCGCTGTCTCTGGCTACGGTGGCTAGAGGAGAGCGGCGCCGGCGCTCTGATGTTTCTGGAGGAGTCGTTGTGATGTTGCTGGAGAGAAGACGCGGAGACCGGAGAGGGAGCGAGCGACGCGTCACGCGTTGTTGTTGCGGTTGCTGGAGGGGAGGGCGTGACGAGGGGCGTTGCCGCTGCGACGGCCGGAGTAGAGAAGGTGGAGGGCGGCGCTGGACTCAGAGGAGGGATGAGGTTGGGTCGTAAGCGAGAGTGAGGGTGAGGGTCAGAGACTCAGAGACGGCGTGAATGAGAGTAAGAGTGACTGAGTGAGACTGTGAGAGTGAAATTAGGGTTATATTATTAGGGGAAAACATTTATTTTAGTATATGCGGGTATCCGCGGGCACGAATAATACTAAATCCGTACCCGCCTCATTAAATAACGGATAGTAAAAAAATCCGTTAAGCCTTACCTGCGGATATCCGTTAAACTATCCAAATCCGATCGGCGACAGATTTTACCCACGGATATCCGCGGGTACGGATTTTTTTGCCATCCCTATCCAAGACTTTATCCTAATGCAGGTACAACTCAAGGCATTGAACCTAGATATGATAGATGCAGAGGAGGAGCGTACAATTTGATGCAAATAAAAGACAAAACGTGGGGGGATTCAGACCTCCGGGGAAAAAGTCATGCATAGTGACCAAGAAAAGCGCAATTCATGCAAAATTTCTTCATGGAAGATCAAAAGATGACAGAATAACTTGAAGATTTCATTGTTGAAACTTCAAACCTTAAAATTCCTTAAATTGTACATGAATTGATCATCGGTGGCTCTGATACCACTTTTTAGACATAATTATTTGCGCCTATTAACATGTTTATAATTCAAACAACATGTAGACAAAAGCGATATCAACCATGAAGCATGTTCTTCATCAAGCACAAATCCAAAACCGAATTCTATCTATAATCCCATGCCAATTCAAGATAATTAACAAATTCAGAAGCGTACTTGAAGGATCCCATAAGGACTTGAGGGAAGGGATGATCTTCTTGATAGAGTAGTGATCTTCGAATTGCAGAATTCCTTAGAGGCTTAGCTCCTATTCTGATGGGATGAAGAGAAGGAATGTGGGTGTGTTTGGATAAACAGCATAATTAAGCGCTTATTCAATAAGTTCTTTTTTCAAATAAGCTAAGAACAACTTATTTTCATAAGCTTCTTTGACAAGCTTATGTAAATAAACTAAAAAGAGTTTATAGGAAGATCATAAACTTTTTTTATAAGCTATTTGCATAAGTTTATTTCCATAAGTTCTTTATAAGCTCTTCCAAATGCACTCAATGTTGTTCTTATTCTACAGTTGGGGACCGTAATAAGAAGCACATGCCCTTTCATGAAGAGTAATGACTCTTTGAGTTCATACTCTTTCATGATAAGTCATGACTCTTATACTTTTCTTATTTCTAATTCAACCAATCATAAAAATGGAAATACGACTTTAGTATCTACACAATGTTTTTCATGACAATTATGCCCTTAGCCATAACACTTTAATCCAAATAGACCACTTTGATTTTGATTAAATAATAGCTTAACACATTTAAATATTACATGTGTGGCCCCAATTTAACATATATTTGTCTAACCACTTATACAAAAAGAATAAGGAGAATGCTAACTAGTAGCCTTAGGATATTGGTTAAGGAATCAAAAGAAGAATAAACTTATTGGGAATGAGTGCATTTAATATTTTGAGAAGTTAGATACTTATTTTTCCAATAAAAACTTACTTTGTATGATTCCTTAATCAATGGCCTTAGTGCATTGGAATGCAAGACCCAAATAATAATTATATATCCTTCTAAAATCTTTTTAGGGTCTTGCTAACCAATGCCCTTATAGAAATTTTGCATTGGGAATTGTAAATGTTGAACTTCGAAAAAATTGAATACATAATTTTTAGCTTTGCTTCCTTAACCAATACTCTTAGGGCTCTAGTTAACATTTGTCATCTTTTTAATAGTTCTCTTTACTGTTAATAAAGTATATTAAATATTTTTTGTTCTCATAGTCTTAAATGTCCTTTTATTTTTTGTTCTCAATATCTTTTAAGATGATTAACATTACTTTAAAGGTTAAAGTAATAATTTGGTCCCTCTACGTGATATATATTCTTCATTTAGTCCTTATACGTAAAAAGTTTGGAAATAAGTCCCTACATGTGTAAACGTTAGAAAATTTGGTCCTTACATATGCAACGTTAGCAAATTCGTCCCTGCCGTAAGCAAATTAGTCCTTCTACGTTACACAAATTTTTTATTTGGTTCCTAAATCTAGGGAAAACAATTAAAATAGTCTTTGTATGTGTAATTGATAATAATTTTGTCTCTATCGTCTCTCAAGGAACTCGGACCCAACTAAAAATTTTTTTGTTATTGATTATTTTTCATATATTATATCAATCTATTTCTTCTATTGAGAATCAACTTGGATAATTTCAGAATATAAAAAATCATTTACGGACCAAATGATACAACTTTTACTATCAATAGAAAAAAATAGATTGATATAATGTATAAAAAATATTCAATACGAAAATAATCTTTAGTTGGGTCCGAGCTCCTGGATAGGTGACAGTGACAAAATTATTATCGATTTTACATAAGGATCGATTTAATTATTTTTTTCAGGTTTAAGGACCAAATCAAAAATTTGTGTCGCGTATAAGGATCAATTTGCTGATGGCAGGGACGAATTTGTTAACGTTTGCATATATAGGGACCAAATTTGCTAACGTTTATACATGTAGAGACTCATTTTCAAATTTTTTACGTATATGAACCAAATTATTATTTTAACCTACTTTAAATTATGTGCAAGTATCATTTCACGACCAGGAACCTTCCCTTCTTTCACATGCAACATATGCCATATACACGCGGAGCATGGGCTACACTACACACACGGGACCAAAAAAATCATGCAAAGTAGATGTGTTCCCGAATCGGTTTTGAGGTAAAAATCCATCCAATCTAAGGATTATAAAAACATGCGATTCAGTTCGGTTTGAATTGCTTCCTTAAAAAAATCGGATTAAATGAGGTTTGCATTGGATCCGTTGATTCAGTTATTAGCGACACATCATTACATATTTCTATTACATCAAAGAATCAAGATTACAAGCTAAATTGATCAAAATCTTAAATTTGTATATACTTGTTGATACATTCATGTAAGAACATTTCGTAAAATATGTCTCAAATAATTAAATATCATCATTAGCTAGTTCCAAAACATATTTTGTTTATGTTTGGAACATTTAAAAATAGTAGAAAATTACGTTAAATCAAGCTAGTAAGTATTATTAGGGGAAAAACCAACAAATAAAAAATCAATAATGCAAAAAATAGAATAAACATATATTAAATTTTATATATGCGAATTAGTTTGGTTTGGTTCGGTTTAAAAGTGAATCCATAATCTGTTTCAATCCGATTACTTTTCACAAAACAAGATCCAAAAAATATCCAATAGATATCGGTTTTATTCGATTTTCGATTTTTTGGATCGGTTTGTATTTTTCTTTTAGATCGGTTTGGATATGAACACCTCTGAAAAGTAATAAAGCAAGCATTACAAAAAGGGGGAAAAGGATGCTCTATAGACCTTATTTTTCATTTTGAAAAATACTCAGATCCTTTCAAGTGGCCTACTTCATCATGCAGTGTTTTGTCAAGTCTTAAAATAGAAGATAATATTCAATTTCTGTTCGCTATGATTCAACCTCTGTTTGGTGTTCTTAGGACATCGGTTAAAGAATTAAAAAGACGAAAAATAGTGAAGTCAATGTATTGATAACCAGAGTTTTTACTTTTTTCAATAAGAACACTGGTTAACAAGACCCTTAAAAGAATAGAAGCTAATACAATGATAATGAGAATAAACAAAAACTATCTTTTCTCAAAGGTTCGCATTTGTTTACAAAAATAACATGATTGTCGAATAATTTAATTCAAGGAAATAAGCTTTACAAGATATCTTTATATATAAAAGGAATTGTTTGTGGACAAATTCTATATTTAAACGTTTGAATGGTAGTGACCATATAAAATTTTAAAACTTTTAATTATGTCAGTGTTTTCAAATTAAAAAGTCTTAAACACAAAAACACCTTAAATCTTTTATTTTCTGAAAAAAATTTGGAAAGATTTTTTTTTTCTACAATTAAAACAAACAACCAAAAAAAATAGTGCAAACACACGTAATATGCCCGATCATCTAAATTCAAACAAATACAATCGATAGTTCGCCAAAAGGTTATTTGTGGAATGCTTTGGAGTTGTTATCACAAATATCACGTCTCAATCATATGGGGAGAAGTATATCTTATATACATGTACATCAAACCATAACATTCTCTTAAGAATTTGTTCACTAAAGTCCATTTCCTCAAGGGTTTTACTTTCATATCTCGAACAAACGACTCGCTTTGACTCTAGACATCAACATCCATCCAGAACTTTGAAGTAGTTAACAAGGGTCATGAACCCTTCAAATATTACACAAATACAGATTCCTTGATCTTTTAATGAGTTACTTTTTACATTTTAAAAAAATAATATTCAAACAAAAAAAACATGATACATCCGTGCATCGCACGGGTACAAGATCTAGTTTAGTTAACAATGAAGATTTGTTAGGCAAAGAAAATTTCGTTTTATTAAACATTCTTTAACATTGTTTCTCAATCCTAAAATCAAGTCATTCATTTTCTTCATTCTAAATGAAGTGCTTGACACATTTTCCACACCAAAGATCACGAAGCGCACCAAATACCTTATAACAATCTTTTCTTTTTCCTTTTTGTAAGTGCAATCACTTTTTATTTTTGGTGTACAATTCAAGAACCTGTAATTTCCATATGTACCTACAAAGGACCACACTAAACTAGGCAATAATACAGGCTTACCTTATTGGGGAGATAAGGTTCGCTTGGTGCTTGGGGTGAGAGAGTTAAGAAGTGGAGTGATAAGGTGGAAGAGAGTTCAACTTCCACCCACTAACATTTCTAACAAATTTAACAAATACTAATATTTGTCTATTTAAAAAAAGGCATAATAAGCTGAGCTTTCCCAAACAAACAATACGAGTCCAAAAAAATTATAACGGGTTTCAGACTTCCCAGAATTGCTATTAAGTTCGAAAATCTGGTATCAAATAAGTGTTTTTTATGCCAATTAGCAAAAATTATAGGATTTTGCTAAAGCACACTACACTTGTTAAAAAATAAAAAATCTAAATGAATTTAAATTTAGTTTTTTAATATATTTATTAAATACTTTATTTTTCATTCAATATTTTTTATATTTAAATACCTTAACAAGTATTATAAAGACATTCGTTAGACAAACCCAAAATTATATTAGATAAATATGCCAATGACAGCATTTCTAACCCAGCAACCAAGTGGGCTTTCTCTTCAGAAAATCACCGTTCAGAGTCATACTTATTTCATCTACCAAAAAAAAGAGTTATACTTTACTTATCTTGATTACTCTCAATTTCTTTGAATTGAACAAAAATTACCCTTCATGGAAGAATTTGAGCAGTTCATAAATAGTAATTATCTAAATCTATGTAATAGACAGTCATAAACTTTGCATGTCCCATAAATGCATACTAACAATTATATTGGAGCCAATAATGACAACACGAACGGAATTTTCCAATAACCGTCGTCTTTTATAAAATAATACCAAGGCGAATTATCAAGCATTCAATAGGCTGATATGCATATGAACTGGACCAACTGCGCCAATAAGGCCCCAGGCAGAAAGGCCGAAAACACATTTCAGTTGCAATCATCACACCTCGCCTTAGTTTTTAGGATTCCCATTTTTTGCTGCAATTTCCATTTTGTTAGCATCATTGCAATGACAGTCATACACTTAGCACTAGATCCATGTAATTAGGAAACCAACTTAGCTATAAGATGAGTATCAATCATTGAAAATGGTAGGGAAGAAGTTCAGTAAATTTTCTTTATTCCATTTCATTCCTTTTTAGAGCTTCATCCGTGTTCAGAAAGGACCCTATCATTTGGTGCTTTCATTCTCAATATCATGTCTCGAGTCTGACCAATCTGATCAGCTAAATGAGACATTGTTTCAGTTTATCACCCAGATGCGCGAGATGCAACAACGCTTCGAATAGACCATAACGACGGAATTTGCTCTCATCCATGAGCGACTTGGTCTCCCCACTCTGGTTCAAACCCTAATTCCGGCTAAAACTCTGCTTACCAATGATTCGACGCCACTGTTCTTCAACCTGACGGTGACCGATGACAATGGTACAGAGAAGTCCCATGGTGAAGGCAACCCCATGGCCGATCGAGTTTCGGAAATCATCGAGGTCTTCAAGGATCTGAATCCGCCAAATCCGGCCTAGGATCATTCAAAATTCGTTCCTTCCAGCTTCATAAATCATCGCGGCACCGTCTTTGCACCACCTCCTTTGGACGTCGCCTCCACCATCCGCTTATCCGGTTCGAGGATCTACTTCGCATTCATCTTCCTCGCATCAGATCTGGATCGTCCTTCACACTTCGAGTTCGAGACATTTGCGTCGGCAACCTTCATGTCAAACTCGAAGAAGACAGATGTGAACACCCTCTCTACGACGCCACCACCACACGTCGTTTTTATGTTCGACCCTCGTAGAACTACCTTCCTTCAACCATGAAACAAGATTGATTTGGAACCGCGAAGTAATGATACGCATATGAACTAAGCCAATTGTGCCAATAAGGCCCAAGGTAAAAAGGCCAAAAATACATTTCATTTGCAACCATCACACCTCACCTTAGTTTTTGGGATTCCGATTTTTTGTTGCAATTTTCATTCTGTTAGCATCATTGTAATGACAATCATACACTAGGCACTAGATCCATGTAATTAGGAAACCAACTCAGCTATAAGATGAGTTTTCTTTGTTCAATTTCATCCAATGCCCATTTCTGGAGCTTTGTCCATGCTTGAAAAGGACCCTATCATAGGCTATTGATATTTTTTAACATTTATTATCAAATCAACATTATATTAAGAATTGACAATAGTACCATACCCATGGGGGTACCATACAAATTCCCTAACACATAAAAACGCTAAGTTATTAAAATAATTTAAAGAAAGATTTACTCCGGATTGCTCAAAAACTTCATATAGTTTTAGGATTTAATTGGTATATACTGTCAGTGTAAAGATTTTTTACACTGTCAACCAATCAGAAATTGCCACATAAGCGAAAATGCTTGACTCCTATCCTAACTATCTTAAAAGTCATTCCTATCATAATTTCTGATTGGTTGACAGTGTAAAAAACTTTACACTGACAGTGCATAACAATTAAACTCATAGTTTTATATCCCATTATCAAATCATATTTTGTCACATTATTAAAAAGTCTTACTTTCCAAGTAGCTATTTCATAATCAACCTCATTTCATAATGCACAATTAAGTAATACAGTAAGAAACTTTTACCCTACAGTAGACCAAAATTAAATCCTTCATAGAATGACCTCTTCTAGGAGCATCATATGTTAATGCCAATAGTAGACATTTGAAATCATAACACAACAAATGGCATCGGTTGTACCTGATAAAATCAGAAAACTTGGCCAAAGAGGAAAGAGGAATTAATAACTTAATGAGAAGTATCTAGAGTCTGTATTGAAACACTAGATCATGGACTATCCATATGAATTGTGGTATTAGACAAGGGAATCCATCCTACCCTAAACTAGAGGCTTCATTTCCAACTGAAATGGAATTCTGCTATGCGACTAAACCAAAATAACATGATAGTGCAGGGATCTCTTGTAAAATAAACTGATGATAATCAGATTCCAAACTAAAAGAACTCAAAGTCCAGATATTTACCACCAGACTTCATGTCATTACCTACCATCCTCTTACTATTGCTGCCAACCCCAACAGTATCAACTGTTTCAAACTTAGCTGGTGGCTCACTTTCCACTGGTCTTGGCACTTCTGGTGGTGTGCTGCACCTAATCAATGCCCAGTTTACACCTTCAAAGAACGGGTGCTGTTTGATCTCAGTTGCACCCCTCTTCACCCCAAGCCGGTGTTGTGGTTCCTTCACCAGCAGGCCCCGGATCAGATCCCGGCCAGCATAACTGGTAGCCGGTGAATCGGGAAATCTGAGCTGCTGGCCTACTACATTGAACAGGGTAGCACGGTTTCCTGATCCTTTGAAAGGGGTTTTACCATATAATAGCTCATGTAAGAAAATTCCAAATGTCCACCAATCAACTGCACTTCCATGACCTTCACCTTTGATAATTTCAGGGGCAAGGTATTCATGCGTACCAACGAAGGACATGGACCGAGCTGTTGTAGGCTCAGCGACAAGCTCTGGAAGTGTGCTGGCTGGAAAGCCAGGCTCAGCTCTAGGCTTCCGTGACTTCTTGTTTTTCTGAGGAAAGAGCCGAGGCATAAAGCAGGAAGGTTGGATGCATACTGATGAAGGCTCAATACAGACCGGCTGGACACAGAATGCACCACCACCAGCCCGTTTTGAAGGGTCACCATCATAAGAAGTTCTGATGAGTGTAGGTGAAACAGCACATCTAAGAGAAAGATCAAAGTCTGAGAGCATTATGTGACCATCATCTCGGACCAGCACATTTTCAGGTTTCAGGTCTCGATACACAACTCCAAGCATGTGAAGGTACTCCAGCGCCAACAGGACCTCCGCGGCATAAAACCTACATACATAGAGTGACAAACATTTTAGTCCATCCAGGAAAGAAAAGTATATTATCAAAAAGTATGGCATCTACACGAGAGAGAGAAAAATCTTGGTCAATTTAAATAATAAATTGGACTGTTTTGACATCTACCTATTGCTTCAGGTTTCAAAGAGAAGCAACTCTCCATTTATTTAACAACCTGGCATTGCTTATAAAATCAACTTTATAAAGATTTGTTACAATCCCGCTTTAGTCTGAAATCTGAACAAGGATTTTTACCTACTACTCTAAGATTTGGGGAAACAAATAGTATATATGCCTCCCCTAAAGTTTAGGAATCAGGGGTATTGAAAGGAAATTAATATAAGTTGGTAAGTAGAAGCAAATCATCTGGAAATAAGTCTTCTCTGCTATACTAACCAAAATGGAATCACTTGATCACTTGCCTTTCATCCTCCCGAGTTCATTGTCAATCAAAGGATTCTATCCACACATGGGCAAGTGTGCAAGGTGCTAAGACATACATTTGCACTTGCAGATCAAAGATCAGGACATTCATGTTTCATTGTGTGATTGCCACAGAAAAACAAGCACTTCAAAAATCAATCCTTTTCCCACTCTGCCAACCTCTCAAAAATAAAAAGCATAATCTGCCCATGTACACCACAAACACGAAAAAAAATTCCATAACATGACAGCCTCATTAAACATGTAAACATGTGATTTCATCAATGTCTAAATTGATCAATTAAGTTAGACCATCAAATAATGCGGCTGTATTTCACCATGCCTAATTTGAGCATATTCTCCACAGCTTGGAGTTGTTAGAATAAATGTAAGATCAATCTGTGTCTGCTGCATAAATTTTCTTCTGACATTATCATAGCCAGAGCTACATCCTCTATGACAGCAAAAATATACTGTTACTTAAAGCTTCTCGGATTCCTCTCAAATTCAAGAATATTTGGCTAGAGGATCCTAGTTTTTTCATATAGTTACAGGAGTATGGCAAATAGATGTTCAGGGTTGGGTGTGTGCCATGTATAACTTAGTTACTAAATTGAAGAAGTTGAAGGTTGCGTTAAGGTCTTTGAATAGATAAAAGTTTGAGCATCTTAATGACCAAATGGACTTGGCTCAAACTCAGTTATTTCAAGTTCAACCGGCACTTGAAACTGACAGATTTAATCAGTGATTGATTGAGCAAGAAAAGGAATCTTTGAGGAATTTTGGGGCTGTTAGCATGTCATATCAATGACGGTTGCAGCAGAAAGCTCAGTCTATGTAGTTACAGGAAGGTATGAAAACAGTGGTTATTTTCATTTTCAGTTAAAGCATGGAAGTCATACAAATAATATATGGAAGTCATACAAATAATAGTTTTTGTGCTACTGGATGATAGTAATAATAGATTGACCGAGAAGTCACATGTTTTAGATTTCTATCAACAACTGTTGGGGACTTCTAATTTTACTACTTTTGTGGATCTTATTGCCCGTCTCTTATGAGGAAATTAAACAAGCTGTCTTTTCCATTTCTGATGCAAAGGCTCCAGGACCAGACAGTTATAATGCATTTTTCTTTAAGAGATGTTGGGGAATAATTGGTTCAGGTGTGGTTGAGGCAGTTCAGGAGTTTTTTGTCACTGGAAGGATGTTGGGCCAGATATATGCTACGGCTGTTTCTTTGGTTCCTAAAGTTGAAAATCCAGATAAAGTCCGAGATTTCAGGCCTATAGCATGTTGCAATGTGATATACAAGGTTATCACCAAGCTTATATCACGTATAGGCTGAAAAGAGGTACTGCCATATTTAATTAATGAAGCTCAGGGAGCATTTGTTAAGGATAGGTCTATTATCCATAATATTTTGCGTAGTTTGGAACTTTTAAAAGGGTACTCTAGGAAAAACATTTCTCCTAGGTGCACTTTTAAAACATTTCATCCAGACGGTTTTATTTGGTATAGGCTATCATACTACGCTTTTTTTTTTTTTGTGAATAAAATGGTAGGAACTAGGAAGTGAGCTATCACTCTCGGGCCTGGAATAACATAAGTGAGGCCCCTCCCCAAGGGATTTATTTTGCACAAGGTGGGGATCGAACTAGAGACCTCTCATTGGAGAGTATCCCTGTACACATTCGCCCTACCTTACGGACCTAGCATACTTCCATTAGGCCAACCCCGTTTGGGTGCACTATCATACTACTCTAGTGGAATGGATTATGACTTGGGTGACTACAGCAAAATATTCCATCAATATTACTGGCTCTTTGGAGGGTTATTTTCAAGGCGGTAAGGGAATCAAGCAGGGAGATCCTATGTCACCTTACCTTTTTGTTCTTTCCATGGAATATTTGAGTAGATTGCTGTTGATTACTGCCAAGAAATAGGGGTTTAAGTTCCATCCTAAGTGTCATAGGGTGGGACTTAATCATATTTGTTTTGATGATGATTTAATGGTGTCCTGCAAGGGAGATATAGCTAATATCAGCCTTATTCAGAATGCTTTATCTCATTTTTCTACTGCCTCTGGGTTGAGAATTAATGCTGGTAAGAGTACAATCTTTTTAGGAGGGGTGAATGATGCTGAAAAGACTACTATTTTAAATTTCTTGGGCTTTCTAGATGGTCAGCTGCCTATGGAATACCTGGATGTCCCTTTAAGTACTCAGGTCCTTCATGTGTCTAATTATGATCCTCTTATAGCTAGAATGCTTAGCAGAATCAGACATTGGACTGCTAAAAAGCTCAGCTATGCTGGTAGGATTCATATGATTTCATCAGTTTTACTTAGTATAGAGAGATTCTGGAGCCAAATTTTCCCTCTTCCTCAAGGAGTTCTCAATCGGGTGCAGACTGTTGGCAGACAGTTCTTATGTTCCACACATGAACAGGGGAGGAAGAGTCCTATCTCATGGCATATTTACAAACAGAATCATGTAATAGTTAACGTAATTATTAGTAAAACCCCAGCATAATTACATAATCAAATCATATCATACCAAATCAAACTAAATCAAGCCTAAATCAGATCATATTGTAACAGGTATACTATAACAACAACAAACAAAAAATAATAATAATAATAATAATAATAGTGGTGGTGATAGCAAAGAATAAATTGAGCTTTTTGTAACCAAGTCCCAATAGTCCATCCCAGGTCTGTCACTACAAGTCACATGAGCATGTGCAGTAGTTTTAAAAGTAAGCAGTAGAGACATATGAGCATATTTTCATCAAAGATCAGCAACTTAAGATAACCTATCTAACTAGGTTTACTTAGTCACATAGATATTCACAATAAGTGACGTAAAAAAAGTTGTAAATGAAGACATATAGTTATTTATTTTTCTTTTTTGCTTGTGATGATGTGTTATCCTCTTCCTTTTTACTTTTTCTATTCTCTTCTAACAATATTTCTTTGATTATAAAAAAAAATCTAGTGGGCATAAGCAAAACATATAGGAAGTTGAGAGTCAATGAAGAAAAGAGATACTCGTGCAAGCAAAACTTTGTCTATGTAACTAAATAATCATGTTACAAGTTCATTAGAAAATAACATGGTTGTAAGGGAATCAACACAGTTTGACATCAAAATAGACCGACCCATAAGGGAGAAGTGAAAGGAAGGATTGGAGGAGTTACTTCCCATGCTAGAATGCTTAAAGTGAAGGGAAGCCCCGTGTTTGGGAGTTAAGTGTCAAAAGTACAGGTTATGAGTTATTTCGCCTAATGTAATTTAAAATAAACCACTTCCCCATCCTTACCCCCAAATTCAAGGGGAAAGAACTTTGGGGCCATGCGCCCCTCCTTAAAAATCTTTCAAACAATGGTCTGGTCGTCTTTACCCTCCTTTCCCTTCCCCTTCGTTTATCTCCCATCCAAACATAGCATATACATATTGGTTATGTCCCATTTATATTTTTGATACAAACTTATGTATAGGTTCTTCTTCCATTCTTGTATAGAGCCTATTGATCAACAGAGACTAGCAATTCATGGATTAGTTTTGTGAAAGAATAACAAGAAACACGAGATCAAAACAGCTGCCTATGCCAAATCATACATGTCTCTCAACAAATGCAAGAATTAAAGAATTCAGAAATTAAAAAACAATGTTCCCTTTACTTCGTAATGATTAAGAAATATAATTCATAATCATAATAGTAAAGTTTTAGAGTGTCTACTACATGTGTCATAGATTAAGAAATATTACATAAGTGAGAAGTCACAAAAGCAGCTCAATTGAACATCCATTCTTCCCCAAGGCCGTCCCTAAGATTTTGGGTGCCCTGTGCGAACTGAGAAATTGATACCCTATATATATATATATATATAATCAAAAGCGTACAAGGAGGTGCAAAAAACTAGCCATTAATTGTTTTAATACAACCTCAAGTGAAACAAAATATTAGATAAGTTCTACAAATAAAATTTCACCATCAAGATAATAAGAATCATCATATTTTAGATAAGCTTCAAGATTTTGCAACATATTTTCAAATCTTTATCAGAGAATGACCTAAGCCTTTCAAAACTAAACAAAAACCCAAAATATTTTCTATATTGCTCAAATCTTCTATTAAGTGAGTCAATTGTTTGATCGACAATATATAAAAAATAGTGAAATCTAAAAGACTCCTCAACAGACTCAACGTTAGATTGTGAATGAAGCAATGCGTCTCTGCCAATAGAGATACGTGAGGCATAGAGACTGTCCAGCCGAGGTCCGAGGTCAGAGCGTCAAACAAAAAGAGAGACGCCAACGTGAGTCAGTGAGTGAGTGAGAGAGAGTGGGTGAATCTTTTGGTTTTTTTTAATAAAAAATTGTTAAAGTAAGTGAGGGAAAAACGGACAGAGATACGTGATTGAGGAAAAAATGGAGAGTCTTTTGTGTGGCTGCTAATTTTATTTTTTTAATTTTTTTTTTTTTTACTAAAATATGTAATAAAAGGATTGGGCCCTAAATTTTAAAAAGCAATTGGGCCCTCAAGTATCAAATATAAAATTTTTAACTATATAAATTTTTATTATATAAATTTTTTATTTTAATATATACATATATACAAAGTACAAAAAAATTTGGTGCCCCATAACAAATGAGGCCATGTGCGGTCACACCACTAAATCATGCTCAAGGTCACCACTGTTCTTCCCCTCTTTCTTTCATCTTCTTTTTAGTGCTAAGAAAGTTTTATCCACAAATCTCAAAAGTGAAAAATTAAGGAACAGATCAAAACCACTGTCATTATACAGGGAATGCATGAAAAGGAAAAGTATTTACATAAATGAAACCTGAATATATGACATGAACCATGCATGAACACATATCAAGATCACTGACTAAAAAAAGCAGATCTTTGTGCTGGAAAGCAATTACCAATAATTTGGGTAAATGAATGTATATTTGTAAAGTACATAACATACCGTGCAGCATACTCCGAGAAATGCTTCCCAGGTTGCCGTTGCCTTAAAGTGTGTAGATCACCCCCCGGACAGTATTCCATTACCAAACAGGAGAATCTGTCAGTCTCGAAATGTGTATACAAAGTTGGCAGAAATGGATGGTCAAGCAACTGCAGTATCTCCCTTTCTGTCTGTGCCCTAGTCAGCTTCTTTCTGCTTGCCAGGGATGCCTTGTCCATAACTTTCATAGCAAAATAACACTGAGTTGCACTCAACTCTGAGAGATATACACTTCCAATATCACCACAACCAAGTCGTTTGAGTAACCTAAAATGACTCATGCCCAAAATCCCATCCCGTGCTCGGATGGCAAGGATAGCCTTCCACCTAGGATCATTTCCTTTGTGAGGCTTATTGGCGCTACCAGTGATGTTACTCCAGTTGCTGTCATCACTGAGGCCACTGCTATCACTTGCTCGACTAGCACTAGTTTTTCCACTCTCAAGTGAATATCCCCTTACACTTCCTTTAGTACTATCACAATTCCTGTCTAAACTAAGCATGCCATCACTCGTGATTGCATCACTCCGATATGTACTTGCACAACTAGTAGCAATGCTCATTGCTCTGACAATACCAGTACTATCAATACTACTATGTGGACTGACATTGCCACTTGGAGGCAAAGAAGCATCCCAAACACATTCATTCTCCTCAGAATCTGGAGGAAGGAGAGAATTCTCCGTATTCTGTGATGCACGAGCACCCAGAAATGGCGAGGATAAGTTTCCCATGTCATTTGATTCTTCAACCAGAATTTCTGAAGGAGAAAGAACAGCTACGTTTTGTTTCTTAGTGGGAACACGAATTGAAAGATCTTCTAGGAAAGGACCCTTCAAAGACATGCTCTTCATTAAGCATCCAGCCTCAGATTTGTTTTGACCTATTGGTACATAAACCGTTCTCATAAGATCAGTATCAACAGGTTCTGGGGGATGACTAGCACCAGCAAATGAACTTGCGCCACTTTCCCCAAATGAATCATTGCTTCCCTTCAATCCCTCAATATCAGGCATAAGTTCTTCTGATTCTGGAAAAGAGGCCTTTCCTTTCCATGTTCTTGTAGGTGCGGGGGAGACAGGTTCTTGAGAGTACTGTGTATCGAATCCCATATCTTCTCTTACCAAAACTATTCTTGCATTGGATAATTGAGCCACTTCTTTGATGGAGGCCAGACGTGTCAGAGGGCCATCCCGTGCTTTCGAAAACTGATTCACTTCTCTTACCGGAATCCCATGCACACTTGAAACCTCCTGCCCAGATTCTCTTATTGCAGCTGTGGGTGCATTAGATACCTCAACCAGGACAGGCAAGGTCCGGGGAAGTGCCTTCGGTTCTGCAACCCTCTCCATATCCTTATATCACATGTCATCACATAAAATCTTCTAGTTAAGAAAACCCTGCAAATAGAGCAAAGAGCTAATTCAATAGGAGCTTCACTTGGTCTGGATCAAGTTAGATTTTAACAAATAGACAAGTATCAATAAACAAAGAGGATGTAGTCCAAACAAGCATGTGTGAAATAAGCCGCGAACTAGCCAACAGAAGAAGAATATGGAATGAAAGAATCAAGTACGACTTTGCTCCATAATGTGTGGGCTGCAGCAAGCGCAAACAGCTTTTAAAAATTAAATTAACACACAAAATGACACATGATGCCAATTGTAGCTTGAAGCTTCCAGCATTAGAATTTAGAAACCATAGCCATAATCAACCATGCAAAATCTATTTACCATTACAAAGATGGTTCTGAATACAGAGGAGCTTAAGTTATTCAAGTTTGAAAATTGATTTGAAAAGGGAAATAAACAGCTACTCAGAAAAAAAAAATCAGGATATGATGAAATGTAATTTAGCTTTTGGAATATAATCGTCAAAGCCTCAATTACTCATCACTCATACAGCCTAAAAATACAAACTTTCAAGCAAGAAACTTCAGCTTGCAAGGTATTAATGAAGCTTAGCTCTCATCAAACATGACTTCACTAGCAATCAACTGAAAACAAAAATGGCATTTATTCATAAAGAGGCAGAAATCCAGAAATCCAATGTCTTAAAAAGGAGAATACCTAACAAATGATAGAGAGAAATAATAGAACCCCAAAATCTAAAAAGCCAAAATTCAAAATCTCCCTACAACACTTACAAAACAAAACAAAAGAGGAAAAAAACACAGAAAGGAAGTGAACATATGGTGAAACAAAGAGAGATGCACCCAAAAGGACAATAAGAAGGAACAACAAGCATAATAGGAAGAAGGGACACCAACCCACCATTGTAATGAAGAAGAAAAAAAAAAAACAGGTATCCCTTTGTTTCCCTTCTTCTTCCTTGTATTGTCTCCTTCCAGAGCTCAAAGGTTCAATTTTCTTTCACTCCACAGAACTCTCTCTCTAAACTATGAAAATGTGAAACTGAAACTGCAATGTTGAGAGAATAGTTGAAGATGAAGCAAAATAACAAACAAAAAGAAAAGTGCTTTTCTTTTCTCTCACTAGAAGAAGTGAGTTTCTCTGTCAAGGGAAGGGGCTGTCTGGGAATGAGTCTGGAAGTAAAGTGTTGTTAGAGATAGTTGTGGACTTATGCTTACCTTTCGCTTTTTCTTTTTCTTTTTTTAATTTTATTTTTGGTTTTTGAATGTGGAGAAGTTATTGATGGCTAGGCCATTCAGGTACACTTTTTGTTCAGCAGAAGAGAGAGAGAGAAGGAGAGAGTGAAAGTGATGTCTTTTATGTGAAATAGTGGTAGAGAGAGAAAGTAGGGTCCTCTGTGTTTCTTCTTTTAGGTACACTGCTTTTCAAAGGTGGGACGGAAAGAAAGAAAGTGAATGGGCAACTCCAACCCATTTTTGTTTTGGTGAATTTTTTGATACAGGGGACGGGTAATTTTATCCTATTTAGATGATTTAATCAGATGATAAGAATAATTTAATTTTATTTATTAATATGATTTATTTAATTAAAATAATTCATTCTGGTTAGGCAAAGTAAATTTTACCCCAAAATTAATGAAAAAAAATCCTTTCTATTTTTTCTATCTCCATTTCTGTCCATTTTCAAAGTTTTTTTCAAATAAATGTGTATTATACATATATATGTAGTCCCTTCATGTATTTATTATCTCAAAACTTTAGTAATAGATATCTTCATTTCTTATGAGAAATAGAGAGGATCTCTACTCAAAATTATCAGAGCATCTTTAGTAGGGGTTCCATAGGGATTCCTTAAGAATAAAATATTATTATAATATATCACATATGATTTTGGGTTCCTTAAATTTAAAATGGAAGGAACCTAAAAAAAGATTCCATAGCATTTAAATATTTTTTTTTTTGTAATTTATAGTATAAAGGTGAGAGAGAATATGAGATGTTGAACGGATAGAAAAGTTAAGGAACTTGACAATAGAAACCCTCATTGGAGTGAAAATTTAGTAAATGTCATAAATTTGAGTTGAAATATATGGACCCACTGAAAAATTTAAAATGAGTTCCTTAAAATTTTGTCGTTAGAGATGTTCCTAGGAGTACCGAAGTCACCTTTTGTTTAATTATTTTTTTCAAGATATGAGTTTATAGATTTTGGTAATGGCACGTGTCAATCGCTCGCGTCTCTAGGGTGATGTGGTCAAAGCAATATCTTAGGATTCATACATTTCATCAAGTATGCAACCAAACTTTGAGAGATCTTCCCAATCTCGAGTGACTCGAGAGGATAGCATTAATCAAGAAGATAATACAAGAGACCAAAGAAAGTAAGCAGTGTTTCTAAATTCTAACGCTGGAGTTTTTGGAGGACAAAGAGAAAAACCAGGATAGCAACTCCAACCGGAGCTCTGTAACACTCTCTTCAACTTAATGATAAGTTGTTAGTGGGCAGTATTATTGAAGCAATTTGATTATTTTTGATGGGGATGATATATGTAAAGACAGTTGTTTTATATAAGGATCACAAATAAGAAAAATAAAAAATCATAATATTCAGCAACTCAATTATAAATAAATTAATATTTTAAAATAAAACAAAAATAGTTGCACCATTGGATATATTCTTATAATCTAAATGAGAGGAAGTTAGACCCAAAGACTGGCGAAGGCTATGGTGAGCAACTTCATCAAGTCTCCCATCGTATATCAATAAATCAATAAATTTCACCATTAGATATATTACTATTTAATTTAATGGCTAAGATTATAATATTTTTAAAATTGCAAATTCACCCCTGTATTTTCATTCTCTCACTCCCTACTAGTGCCTCGGGGTCGCCGCCTCCCTTCCCACCTCCACCACTTGGTAACGATTGTCCAACATCTGACGTGGCGTACATATGTCCAGACACCGAACTTGGATCTGCTGTGACCTGATCTCACAGTTATCCATTTCCAGTTTGGAGGCACGCCAGTGCAGGGTGCGATGTAGGTTTTATTAAACTTGTGATGAGTGAAGGCGTTTGACAAATTTAGCGGCCACTTTGTGGGACTTGGTTATAACCATAATGCCACTTATGTCACGATCAAGTCAGTTGGCCAGGTGAAGAGGAGAGGAGGGTCTCACCATAGATTCCTTGGGTCTTGTTAACGACGATGAGCCATTCGTCCTCATATAGAATGTGGCTTGTCGATAGAGAAAAGTGGCTTGACTTGGAAGCCGCGGTCATAGCCCTGCTCTGCTCCATTTGCTTGGAGATTGGGGGAAAAAGAGGCGGATCAAATGGAGGGTTGTTAATTACATGAAACAATTCCTCTTTAAGATTTTTTACATGAAAGATATAGGTGAAGCATCTTAGATCTATAGAAACAGATGTAAAAGAATTCTTGGTTTATCTTAGAAAGCTTATACAAGCAAAAATCTATAAAGCTTTCGGATGAAAGATTGTTCACCGATACGACACCTATCATGAAGGGTGATAAGTTCAATTTGAACTAGTGGCCAAAAAATGAGCTTGAAAGGGAACAAATGAAGAATTCCATATGTTTTTGTTGTCGGATACCGTATGTATGTTCAAGTTTGTACAAAACCCAACATTGCATTTATTGTAGAAATGTTTGGGAGATATCAAAATAATTCAAGTTTGGATTAAAAAGTTGCAAAAAAGCTTTGAGGTACATTCAACATTCAAGTAACCAAAAACGTTTACTGTTAAGTAATTGGGAGATTGAGGGTTATCCTCCCACGTATAGTTTTGTTGGGGGTTGGTTTTTCTAATGGAGGAAAACCATCCCTTAAATGCAATATACAATCCCTAGTCCAAGCATGACAAATACAATACTCAATTTCATCTATGTGAAACAACTAGAGGCTAGAAGAGTTTGTGTGTGCTTAGTGCCACTACGTGCTTGTGCTAATGTTGTGTTTTTATTTCTAATTCAGAGATGAAGAACACAATATCAGTGACTATGACAAGAGGTTAGTATGATCCATTGTCGTTGACTCTTCCTTCTGTATGAGAAATTTGTACACTTGATCATATTGAAGAAGAATGAATGCATGCCATGTTAAATTTATCATAAGGATTAGACTAACCTAATATGTAGACATAATATATAAATTTGTATAGGTTTAATTAAGCTTTTAGTTCCTGAAAATTGAATCCGTTTTGGTTTTAGTCCCTGTATTTTTTTTTTTTGTTGGTTTTGGTCCCTACAAGTTCCAAAACTTTGGTTTTGGTCCCTGTCGTCACTATCCATCTACTAAGTGTTAGCATGACTAACGAACCGCCATATCAGTACTGCTACGTATACTAAGTTTATAATATTTAATATCACGTAGGATTAAATATTAATTTTTTACATTTTTTTATAATATTTAATGTCACTGAGGTATTCGAGAACCCTAGAAATGTTTCTCAATGTTGTTATTTCAACCTTTCATTCATTTAATAAAAGTATAAAAAACAAATAATGATATTATAATAAAAATAAAAATATTATAATAGCCAACATGGCAGTGGTGACGTGGCGGTCTGTTAGCCATGTCAGTACTTAACAGATGGATAGTGATGATAGGGATCAAAACCAAAGTTTTAGAAGTTACAGAGACAAAAACCAACGAAAAAAAAGTGCAGGAACCAAAACCAAAACTGATTCACTCTTCGGGGACTAAAAACTTAAATAACTAAATCATAAAATTAAGAAGGTAAGAAACTAAAACTATAAATTATTTTATTTTATATATATATATATATATATATCTCAAAATGAATAAATCAATCAATATAAATATATTATTATGTTTTATAAAGGTTATTAAGTTTAATGAACCTTTCAATTCCCGCAAAGTTCACTGGTTTTGGTTTTAATTCCTGTAATTATTTTCTTAGGATTTAGTCTCTGTAAGTTCAAAAATTTTGGAAATAATCCCTATCATTAGAGACCTTCTATTAACTGCTGACGTGATTGACGAAACGTTACGACGTAATTGACGGAACGTCACGTCACGTCAGCATCGCCACGTCACGGGCACGTTGGAATTTTTCTTAAAATAAATCCAACTGTAATAAAATATTATTTTTTACATAAAAAAATTAATATTATTTTAAATTATATTTATTATTTTTATTATTTTATGTTAACTAAAATATTTATTCTTTTACCTGTTCTTCGAAGTCGTCCTTCACCCTTTCTTTTTCAAGGATTGTCCCTCCGTCATTGTTGTTTTCCTTCCTCCTCACTTCTACCACTTTCGTCATGACAGGGAGAAACGGACGGAGAAGGAGAGCAACCGCCGAAGGAGTTTTTTTTGTTTAGGTTTCTATTTTGGGAAGAGTAAATAGCCAATTTGGTCCTTGAAAGTGTAAGGCGGTATCAACTTAGTCCCTGAATTTAACTAAATAGCAAAAACGTCCCTGAAGCTGTAAAACGTTAATCAACTTGGTCCCTCCGTTAACCCCAGTTAGCTGACGCCGTTAACGGCGCTAATGTGGCACGTTAAGTGCCCTGTTGGCACCATTGTCACTGGTTAGGTGGTGTCCACGTAGTCAGGGACCAATTTGAAACTTTGAACCAGGGACTAAATTGATACTCGCAACTCTGAACCAGGACTAAATTGATACTCGTAACAGTCTTCTTCTTCTTCTTCTTCTTTATATTTCCCCTTTCTCTCTCTGCTCTCTCCCTCTCTTTTTGCTTCCTCTGTCTCGCGCTCTCTCTCAAACCACCCGTCTATAGACGGGTGGGAACCAATGACTAAATTGATACTCGCAACAGTTTTCTTCTTCTTCTTTATATTTCCCCTTTCTCTCTGCTCTCTCTCTCTCTTTGCTTCCTCTGTCTCGCGCTCTCCCTCTAACCACCCGTCTATAGACAGGTGGTTAGAAAGAGAGCGCGAGATAAAGGAAGCAAAAAGAGAGAGAGCAGAGAGAGAAAGGGGAAATATAAAGAAGAAGAAGAAGAAGAAGAAGACTGTTGCGAGTATCAATTTAGTCCCTAGTTCAGAGTTGTGAGTATCAATTTAGTCCCTGGTTCAGAGTTTCAAATTGGTCCCCGACCACGTGGACACCACCTAACCAGTGACAACAGTGCCAACAGGGCACTTAACGTGCCACATCAGCGTCGTTAACGGCGTCAGCTAACTGAGGTTAACGGAGGGACCAAGTTGATTAACGTTTTACAACTTCGGGGACGTTTTCGCTATTTAGTTAAATTCAGGGACTAAGTTGATACCGCCTTATACTTTCAGGGACCAAATTGGCTATTTACTCATTTTGGGAACGAGGGAGAGCTATTCAAAATGGGTATTGGGCTGATATTTTAATTAACATAAAATATTAAAATAAATAAATATAATTTACAATAGTATTTTATTACAGTTGGATTTTTTTTTAAATTCCAACGTGGCAGTGACATGGAGATGTTGACGTGGCTGATGAAATGTCACGTCAGCAGTTAACAGAAGGTTTCTATTGGTAGGGACTGTTTCTAAAAATTTTGAACTTACAGGGACTAAATCCTAAGAAAAAAATTACAGGAACTAAAACCAAAACTGATTAATTTTATGGGGACTAAAAAGTTCATTAAACAAAGTTATTAATTTAAACCAATAAATCTTTATAACTAGCTGTAAAAAGGATAAGACTCCTATACAGTGAGTTTGCATCTAAAGTGGATAATTAAAGGGGTATCCACTATTAATTTGATAAGATGTATAAAAATTTTAACCCATTAAATGATTTAAGAATAGATATATCCTTAATTTTTCGCTTTAAAAATGTAACAGACTCATTTTAGATATTTTTTATTAAAAAAAATATAAGTTTGAATGTGATGTGTGATATTGGGACCGATTGAAATGACCTTATATATAACTCAAATCCAATATTTTTTATACTAAACACAATATAATTGTACCTATATTATGTTGATCAGAGTGAAATTAGGTTTGGATCCCTTAAATAAGATCTCAGATTTGAATATTATGGATAAAAAAAAACGTGATTAGGAGAAAAGATTCATTAAAAATGATTATTCAGATTTTCGGATGAAGATTAATTATGAATGAAACTGGTGAATACTATGCACATATAACATCCTGACACAAAAAAATACAATATAATTGCAGTAACAGCTTTAACCACCGCAATTAGTACAATGCCAAGTGTATATCAAATCTAAATCACCTATCTGTTAAGTAGCCGGCTTTCGGTTTTGACTTTCAAAATATGATCTTGCCCAACTGTTATGCAGTAGCTTATCATTGAATGAGGGATTTTAGATAAATTTTTATTCGGATTATAATAATAGATAGATTAACAATAATTTATTAATTTATTATGATTTATTAAAATTTTATTAAAAAAATTCAATTCATTCATGTTCCATTTTAAAAAATTTTATTTAATCCATTCATTAATAATTTTTTTACAGATGAATATCTTATCTATCCATGAGAAATATTTTAAAAAATTAAATAATTTGTATGACTATTTTCAAATAATATCTCTCATCCATCCACACAAAAAAATTCCAATATAATTTTTTTCTATTTTTTTTGTAATTAATAATTCATCATAGATCCACCCCACAAAGAAAGTAAATCATGATAGCAAAACATCAAAAAATATAATGTTATGTTTATAATACCAGCAAATTGATTTAATTTTTGAAGTTATAGTTTTTTATTATTTTATTTATTTTTTCATTTTTATCCAATGGATTATTTTTTTATTTTATGAAGTTATCCAATGGATTTTAGAATAATGGTGGATGGATCACAACCATTCATAAAATAAAATAATTCAATCCATCCAGTCCATTGTTACTTTTTTTTTGCAATGGATGAATTGGGTGAATTTTTCTTTGAATGGATGGTGGATAATTGAATTTTTTTGCCACCCCAACCTAGAAGTAAGGATATGTAACTCTAAATGGGACACATCCGTATTGGGCTTTTGGAAACTCCTAAATATGCGTACATGGACATGGTCTTTGGATCTGATGTCATGCTTATGTCCCGAGGCCTGGCTTGGGCTTCATACATGTGGAGGTAGTAAAGTCTGCTGGCTTTGGGCTTGTTTAGCTTGGTAGTGCAAGTTAATTTTTAATTACTATTATAGTCCAAGTTTTGAATTAATTTTCAGAAGGCATAATTTTGATAAGTTGTAATTTTGAAGTAAATTGTGATTATAAATCATTAATAAGCTTTTTAATAGCAAGTCGTGATTACTACTTTTTTTAAGGATTTAATTGGTATGTACTATTAGAGTAAATTTTACATTGTTAATCAATCATAAATTGATACATCATTAAAAATGTTTAACTCTTATCATAATTACCTTAAAAGTAAAACTCTTTTTTTTTATAAGCAAAATTAAACTCTTTTTTAATATGTAAGTTATGGTTTGTATTTGTTACCTTAGCTGGAGTCATGATTTAAAACCTCAACATTCATTATTATTTTTTACAAAGTCGTTGTTCAAAGTCTTTTTAAGTCGTGATTGAAAATACAACATTCACCCTTGTCCATTTTCTCTTTGTCCTCCAAAACTCCAGTGTTAGAAACACGATTACTTTCTTTAGGGAAGATCTCTCAAAGTTTGGTTGCATACTTGATGATATTTATGAAGCTGGATATATGGTTTTGACCACATCACCCTTACTGATATCTTGCTAACAGAATTGTTGAATGCTTTATGGAATTTTAGCAATTGCATCAGCATGACACTTGTTGAATGCTCACACCACCCTTGATACTTTCCAGCATTTCCTATATCTAAGGACAGAACCATAAATGAAGAGGGAGATTTTATGCGATTTCAATCGATATTGCTTCAACTAAATCTCCTTGGTTACGTATGACTCAACTATTGCTTCTCCACTACCTGTCTTAGCATAGCAGCTGCTTTGAACTAATTCTGATTCCGCCGATGTTAGTTTAGCCAATATCCTTCAAATGATTGACAAATTTTTATACTTTAGCTTTGTAGCCCAATACTTGGTTCGATCCACTAGCGATTTCCAAGCTTATCTTGGCTCGGCAACTATGCCCAGCTCATTCTACCTCAACTAAAGCTCCTCAATTATTCTTGACACGGCAAACGCTTCTCCGGTATCTACCCAATCGTTAGGCTATGAGTTTAATAATTCAGCCCAACAATTTTTTAATCCTAACACACATACAATGATAAATTACTAAATCTATCATAAAAAGATTCAAAATGGCACACTGGAGTAAGGTTGTTTGCAGATCGATTTAGATCGATTTTGAGTCTAAAAGTCATGATATGATCCAAAGTTGCGGTTAGGATTGGTTTGGATTGATTCTTGTATCAAATCCGAACCAATCCAATCCGATGAAAAGCAATTTGGATTTGATTGTATGATTCGGTTTTTATCAACACAACAACTAAAAAGTAAGTGTCTAAATTAAATCAAGAGAAATAACATATAAAACTAAAAATTAAAATATTACAAACTCACAGTTATCAATTTATGTTTGGAACATTAACAATAGTAGAAAATTACCTTACACCAAACTAATAGGTATTCTTGAGAAAACAGAAACCAACAAATAGTTTAATACGACGTTATGGTAGGGTAATTTGTAATACTAATAGTCTGTTTTAGTAACCATGACATAGGTACGAAGTACCAACCACCGTTAGCAGTGACTAATCTCCGTCCGGGAACCTGTTGGGCACACAAGGTAGGTTCTCCCCTCCCAACCAGATTTTCTCCATACACAAGAGTCAGAATTCGAACCTCTAACCATTTGCTTAAGGTATCCGAGTCCATTACCCTCAATACAATTAAGAGGAGTGCTAGTAACATACTCTCTAACACTCTATTTTCAACACACAACCTCCAATTGGTTGAAATTTATATAGGTCCCACTAATTCATGTGGGTTCCACTTGAATTTTGTAGGGCCCATATGAATTTCAACCAATAAGAGAATGTGCGTTGAAAATAGAGTATTAAAGACTGGGTTACTAACATTTTTCTACAATTAATTTTCATTTGTCCGAGTGCATCGATGAAAGTGAATCTCGATCTGAAGGGGAAGTGATGGCATTGACTATGTGATAGGAGGAGCACATTTCTAAATTTCTAATTGAACAAAAACTATAATGTAATGTGTAAAAATAATAATTGTTAATAGTAACGAAGATCATGAACTTGCAACTTGCATATATCGATCTCTCTCTCCACATGCCAATTGCCATGTGCTCCGTGGAACTTTCCACTTTCAATTGCAAAGCTCGTATCCATTCATGTCCACATTAGTGTTAGCCTCAATTAGCACCCCGTCTTCTTTTTGAGGACATGAGGATAACAGAAGTTGATGTTGCGAGAGCATCTCACAGGATTGCGCCACTGACCCCAT
Source organism: Ammopiptanthus mongolicus (assembly GCA_039655645.1). NCBI lineage: Eukaryota > Viridiplantae > Streptophyta > Magnoliopsida > Fabales > Fabaceae > Ammopiptanthus > Ammopiptanthus mongolicus. The sequence continues at coordinate 83,186,314 of CM077346.1, read as the reverse complement.
CGCAGCATTTTAATTTGGAAGATCCAAACTATTTAGTTTCACGTACATTAAAGATTTGATCTAATTATATCTGATATATGGTGTTATTATATTTACCTTCTAATATTAACTACCCATTAAGGAATTTGGTGGAAGTAAATTACACATACATTACACATTATTTTAAACAGTTTTTTTTTTATAAGTTTAATTGTTATGCATTTTCAATGTAAAGTTTTTTACATCGTCAATTAATCAGAAATCATAATTTGAATGACTTTTAAGATGATTAACATAAAAATCAATATTTTTATTGATACGACGATTTCTTATTACTTAACCGTGAATATAGCAATTAAATCTTTTTTTTATATATATAATTTTTTGGACTCCCATATTGATTGAAATGATAAATATCCTGGTGTGAGTTTCAAAATGTCTAAAGCTCCTTCCCATGACTTCTCCTTTTTCCTCCATCCTCTGCATCTTGGTACAAAATCACACCCAAAACTTCATTATGGCATTCCCTACCATCACCTTGTCAAGCGCCTAAGTATCTCAACCATAACCATCTATGTGGTCCATTAGTATAGCTTTTAGGTGGAGAATCTGCAACCATTGTTTTGCATTCCCACCACAACCGCAAGCATTGTAAGTGGGTACTTTCCATCAAACCTGACCGGACCATAACCACCATCATCATTGCCTTGATGAACACTACATGAACCACCTCTCTTGACCTCTTCGGCTCCACCTTTATCACAATTGTTACACTTAACCCTTCTCACAAAACTCAAGTTTTCACAACTACATATATTAATTTCGAGTAAAATATAAAAACTGAAGAATCAACTACTAAAATTTCTAGCTTGAATTATTGAAAAACAATAAAAAAAAATATGGGGTTATGGTACTAGAACTCCCCCTTCCTCCATAACCACCACCAAATGTGGTGATGGTTCTTCCTTAAGCATCTTGTTTCAATGACCCACCGCCATCAAAGAGAAATATTAGCAGCACACTCTTTAATACACTTCCTTCCACACTATTATTGGATGGATCTCATATGGGACCTACTAAATCACACAGACTCACTCTCTATTTAGTGTGCTCCACATGAAATCCACCAAATAATAGATAGTGTTGAAGGGAGGATGATAAAGGGTGCGTTGCTAGTATCCCTCTACGAGAAAAATAATGTATCATGTTAATGTGGTTTGCCTCCATCAGTCCAAGGAGAGGCAATGTAGGGGTGTAAAATAAAAGGATGTCAAATGTAATTAAATCAAACCACAGAAAAGGTCAGAACTAAATATTAAATTTCTGCAGAGAAGATTCCTGGAAATCTAATTCTACGGAGCATTGAAAAACATCCTTAATTCCCACACAATTCATATTAAGAAGATACACAACCTCGAGGGGGGAAAAAACCTTCACTCTTGTTCTTCAACACATTAGTATATATGCATAAAATTTATGTGAAGAAATCGAATTTGATAATAGAACCTGAAAGCACAATGCGTACAATTTATTAATATTGAAAATTGCAATTCTCTGGTACAATAAACTAAGAAATTCCCTGTACAATAAGAAAATTCCCTTTCCCATCAAAATAGGTGGAACCACAAAATTCTTCATATTTACATTTCAGAATATAATTCAAAATAATATAAGCAATCAGAGCTTGCCGCCAAAAAATCCCAGCCCTTATGAGTTATGAAGAACTCAGATCCCAAACAGAACAAATAAATTACCTACTTGATGGAATATGAACGGGTACATACTGACTCAAGAGCTTCAGTGAACAAGGAAGAAAAACTAGTCAATGCTTGAAAAACTCCAGGCAAACCTGTCTGTAGATTGTTGAGTGTCATAGCTCTTGTCACCTCTACAGCTTTTGAATGTCTCAGCATTTCATCTTCAACTCGCCTTTGGCAGGTTGCAAGTTCCAATCTTTTCTCAGCAAGCGGGTCACGTGCATCCAAGCCTAGTCCATTATCAGGTGCAGAATCAGGAAGACTAATGCCTACCATAGAATATGAGTTGTAAAACTTCCTTTCTATATTTCGCAGAGCTGAAGCCTTTTTCTCAAGTTCCTTGGAAGCAGTCTCGGTTCGTTTTTTGATCTTGAGTTCTTCAGATTGCTTGGAAGATATGACATGGACAACATTGATAAAGCTCTTGATGGCTTCAGATGCAACTGTGTCGGGGACACGATCAAGCGTGAGCTTCCATTCATCGAAAAACAGATATGCATCAGAGTGTTCCCTGCTGTTGATGTTATCATTATTGACTGGAATAAGACTGAGCTTAAACCAGCCATGTAGGGACAGGATGAAGTCCCGCTGAAATTTTATCAGGCGACAAAAACTGGAGTGCCAAGCTGATACAGCCGATTCGAGGTCCCGAGTTGCCTGCCTGTGAAGTTCAGAAGTTGAATTACCTCTGGATGATCTGTTCACAAGGCCACGGACTTGCTGCACAATGTTGCTTTGAATTTCATGGTACTGGTGCATTGACCTCCACATGTACATGATTCTACATTTAAAATATCACAATTTCACAAACATAAAACAACAACCTGTGAGCAGACACACTATTTTTAATTCAGACCAAAACTATCAGGTAAATGATAGTTGTAGTGAAACAAATTCTTAAGCTAAAATTCTGGCACCTAGCTGTTTCACAGGAGTGCAAAAACGTGCTCTACTGAACTATATGATTGTGCAAACACTCATGAATAGATAGTCCCACACTCAGAATGTGATTGTCAGGCTTTATTCTCATGCAACGCCACCTATTGAGTGGTTTAAGTGTGACAAATCTTATACTAGTATCAATTGATCACCACTTGCCTACTTCATATAAAGTTGAATTGCAACTACACGATCAATTGCAAAAAAGATGCTTTACAATACCCATGCTACCATGTTTACCTACAATCCTCTGGTTTCATACTAATAGAGCCACTATTATTAAGATGTATGCTAGTAGGGGAAGGAAGGGTTATGGTGGATCAGTCCACAGGTGCAATGAGGACGGGATGGGAAATATTATGAATATTCAGGCTAATGGGCTGCGGCATAACAGAAAGCTGAGGTGGCAGTGAGAAGAGTGGGGAACATATGTGAGGGGAAGAAAGAGAAAGGAGGCAAGTTTTGGGAGGAATCAGACCCTCTAAGTTCTTCATTGTCTTTTCTTTCTCATTTGAGTGTATCTACATCTTAAGTTAAATGGATGAACAGTAATAGTAACGGCAATTATTTAATTTTTAATTCAATTTATAGCCAGTCCAATAGTTTCGAAACAGCTAATGAGGGCTGTATACCATTATACCATAGTTACTTTAACATAGCTGACTCCATCAATAAATTATTTTTTCTGAAATGGGGCCTAAAATTCATAGACAAAAAAATATTTTGACAGGTGCAGTGGTGGGCCAAGGTTTGATCACAAGAAGAAGGCAGTAGTTGGACAGTTTGGTACAAAGAGGCACATGCAATTATAAAGCTGAAGAAGCAAGCGGCATATCTAGTAAGCCATAATGATTCCAACTACCAGCCAAAATTTTCTGTGATCCACATTGGCATATTTAAACGAGATAAGTGAGGGAAAAAAGATTTAGAAAAAGAAAAAGAATTTTGATGGTTCTCAGTTAGAGCTCTTTCAGAGAAATTGTTACAGCTCAAAGTCCTCACAATCTACCATCTATATATCTTTCCTTTCACACAAAATTAGAAGTAACAATCATACAAGCAAGCCACAGCATTATCCGAAATTATGGCAACATAACAAGCAGTGCAAAACTTAAAGTCCCTTTGATCATTAAGTCTCAAATATCTCATTTAATTCATAAAGGGACACAATAAAATCGAACACTCGGATTACACCCATTTACAGTAGCATGAATGGCAGCTCAATGTGCTCTCCCATATGGCTGAATTGTTGAACACCATGATTCCTTGTTGATTAATGGTCTAATATTATTATACTAGAACTTGATTATTTAGCTGTCCCCATGCATAGAGCAAACAAAACCATAAAACAATTGCAGAATAAAGAGGCATACCCATGACAGAGCTCAACAAGCTGAGGAACAAGATCAGAGTCCCTAAGGCCAATAATGGCAGTTGAGGTGGTAGACACAGCCTGAGATGTGACAATTATTAGCGACTGCAGCCTATTTATGGAAGCCTTGGTTTTGAATATCTTAGCTTCATCCTCTCCTTTGTATTCCTGACTCTGCAAAGCTGATAATTTCTTTTCATGTTCAATCTTCACACCTTCTCTGGTCTAAATTCAAGGAGCATTTGCAGTAAGCATTAGCACACATTGTTTCCAAATTACATGCTTTTAGCTAAAAATAAATGCAACAGAACCACCTGGCTTCAGTATGGTAAAAGACAGAGGCTATGCTGGACACTACATTTATGGGAGTTTAAAGCGTCCATAATCAACATTCTAGACATTACTTTTTGTTTACTGCTGTATGTTCAAAGAAACTTGCCAATTTTTGGCAAATAAATATTTATGGGAAAATATTTTCTGTTATATATAATATATATGATTTAATTCAAGATTTTTACATTATCAACCAATCATAAATTATCACATCATTAAAAATATTAGACTCTTATCATAACTACCTTAAAAGTCATACATAGAATGATTTGTGATTGATTAACAGTGTAAAAAATTTTGCATCATTCAGAATGTCAAAATTAAACTCTAATATATAACAGAAAATATTTTCCCTTCATTTACAACTTAAGTACAAAGACCCAATTGAATATGAACAATCAATCACGTGTAGGACAAAATTCGAAGGGGCAAGTGTTTTTTAAGTAACTAATCACTTTGCTCTTCGTTGTTATTTTCCCTATATGTAAAAGCCAGTTTTCCTCATTTCATTGGGCGTAGGAAGGTAAAAAGAGGTGAGAGTACTTCACTCATACACCATGATCAAATCAATCAATATCATATAAATAAATAATATCAACAGATGCAAAAAGTCATAATTTATATAATTGTTATTGTTATTTTTTATTTTATCTCATTTAGATTTAAGTATCGTTCATGAAGCACCCGCTCATAACTCATACTCCCTCCATGTGGCAAAATATAAGTCAAATTTGACACATCTAAATTATAACAAAATATAAGTAAAAATTGACTTTTTTGTATCATATTTAATGACAGTATATCAAAAATGTTATTCATTTTATTACATTTAATTAAAATCAATTTTCATATAATAGAATTAATGTGAATAAACAAAGAGGGATAATTTATGTAATAAAATTAAACTTATATTTCTCCAAAGGCTCAAAGCACAGCCATCCAAATCAGGATATTATTCAGCAAGATATATGGTGGCAAAATAAAGTTGGTCCCACACCTAGAGGGTATTTGGTCAATTCCACCAAGAAAAGAGGGGTCTTTTTCCCCCACTAAACAGTCAAATACTGCGGTGACCTTACGCTACAAAACCCAAAGTTTATCTCAACTTCACCTTTTTATTGTCTCGAAAATATGTTATAAAAAATGAAATTACTATCTTCGAAGTAACAAAGATAAAAAAACAAACACTAGAAATTAGCCAAAAATTACCTTCACTTCCTCGTAGAGCTTCTTCTCCCAAGCCAAAAGCCGTTCCAAAGTGGAGCAAAGACTCTTCAAACCGCCCGGTTCTTCAAGTGAACCGGTGTCCAGCCGGTATTTAACCGCCAATGGCGGTTTTGAGGTCCAACTCGAGCTCAAGTTGCTCAATATACTGCTTGAGTGATACACAGTTTCTGCAATCAGAATCGTCAAATTGGAATCAATTCAAACATGCCCAGAATCTTTAATCCACTATTTGGATGCAAAGAAAACCGAAAGTAACGATTTTTATCTTAATTAATCAACAATAAATTTCATGCAAATACCGGAAAATTAAACTTTCCCATGCTTTCTCAGTAACCAAACATAAACCGAGAAAAAATTTGAGAAAACCAGATTTTCCCGCACTCCCAAATAATCAAAATCGTCAAATTCAAGTCAATTCAAACTTGCCCAGAACTTTTTCTCAACTGTTACTGTTTGCATAATGAAAAAAGCAGAATCAATGCAAATGCCATAAAAATCGAATCTGGATTATGCCTAAACTTCCCTACACGCTTTCTTTTTGAAGCAAACACAACAACCCCAGAAAGAAGAAAAAAAAAAAAAACTGAGTCTCAATTGTTACTCCCCCCCCCCCCCCCAAGCTTTCCACATTTTCCCTCACTTTCTCAAATGAGTTTCCAGTACCATTTTACAATTAAAACTAAATCATCACTTTTTCACCCCATTTTTAACCTCATTCCAAAAATAACGGTTTAAATGAACCATCTCACCTATTTTTTTTTTTCCTATCCTGTGGTTATGAATGTTATAAAAAATTTCAATCTATCTTTCTTCTTATTTGGTCTGCACCACGATATCCCAGCCGATAGTTAGACATAGACTAATTTTTTCTAGACGTAGAAATCACCTAAATGGGTTTGAACTCTCCCCTAAGGATAGCTCACGGAAATGAGTTTTGCGGTTTTGCCTCGTTCCATCAACGTGAAAAAAGAAACAAAAGCAAAAACAGTAGTAACATTAGAGAATCCATTCCCGTTTAACTTACTTCTCAATTGTCTGAAACTTCGATCAAGCTGAGCCCTGCTGATCTCAAGCATCTCGGAAACCTGATCTCCAGCAACAGCAGCTTTCTCAAAATTCTCTCTAATAGCTTCCACGATCTCCTTCAAATCCTTATGCCTCACCACCATCTTCATCTCCATCATCTCACCGGTCCGGTAACTCCCGGCGGAAGAAGAAGCCGCATCATCCGATTTCCCCTTCGCCGCAACCGGATCTACCGCCACCGACTCTGCCCGAACCGACGACCCGAAATTCGACCGGGTCCCGATCTCGGACCTCACATCCCCTCCCTCTTCTTCCTCCTCCTCATCTGAAGTGCTCGTCGTGGTGTAACGGTCCCCCCACTCGCTGCACTGAACCTCTTCTCGCTCTGTCTCAACATGATCATGATCATGATCATGATATTGATCTTTTCTATCGAAAAAATCGTATTCGGATCTTTCTTCAGCGTTGACATTGTGAACAACATTGGTTTTGATCTTGTGGTTGTTGTTGTATTGGCTTTGTGGAAAATTATATTTGGAAGCTTCTGAATCGGAAGCTTCGTAAGCTTCTTGTTCTGTTGCTTTGGCTTCAGAATATTGTTGTTGTTGTTGGTTGTGGTTTGTTGGAAGATGGTTAAAGTAATCCGAGCCTGGAGGTGTGGGAGGAGGGTAGAAGTTTTCCCAGTTCCAAACCGAGGAGGTTTGGGAAGGGGTATTTGAGTAATTAGAGTTTGTTTGGAAGGCAGTTGGGTAGAACGCGGAAGTGAAATTGGACCGGGGAGTCGAGGAAGGGCTGGAGTCGGAGAGGATGTGAGGGAGCTTCGGTGGTTGTGGAGGCGGTTTGCGGCGGCGGGGATTGGAGGAGGCGATGCTTGAGGAGGAGAGTATGTGGGGGAGTTTGGAGCTTGTTATGGTGGGTGAAGGAGAAGGTGAAGGGTTGAATGGTGGAGGTGGTGGAGGGTGGAGGGAAGGGGAGGGAGATGGGATGTGAAGTGAAGGAAGGTGGTGGTGGTGGTGGTTGACGGCGGTGGCCGTGGTGGTGGTTGAAGGTTTAGTGTTGAGGAACACGGCGGGGGTGTCGTCGGAGACCGAGAGGGGTTCTCCTGCGGCGAAAGTGCTTAGAGCGGAACCGGTGAGGCGGAGGGAACGGCAGTAATCGGAGTGTGCGGCGGCGAGGAGGTTGCGAGCGTAAACTGCTTCCTTCATGAGGCGGCGACGGTCCTTGCACCGCCTCACCGTGTCCTCGTTTTCAAGCTTAGACGCGGTGCAACCCATTTTGGTGCACCGCGCTGTACTTAATCCGTGAACGGTGGCGCCTGGGTGTGAGGTGTGAAGGGAGCGTTTTAAGTGAAAAGAAGAAAGAACTTAAAGGGGCTATATGATACTTCTGGTTCTATCTAGTAAGGGGTTGTGACTAAGTTGAGTTGGCTCTTGAAGCAGGGAAATGCATTTTGCTCACCAAGTGCCAATTTCTGAGTCACTGTGTTTTTTACTATTTTGTTTGTATCTAGAGAATTTATTAAGAAACACTGTTTGTTTGGTTTGGTGAAGATAAAAGAAAGGCACAATAGGGTCGTGGATGGAATATGGCTGGAGATTTAAATATTTAATAATAATCTTTTTTTTTTTGTGAATATATTTAATATTAATATATTGTTTTCGATGTGGTAATCATTTTTGTCCATTTTAATTAGTTGGTGGTTTTAAAACTAGAGAAAGAGCGGTGGAAAGGATTTCAGACTTTTATACAAAAAAACAGTGCTTTTATTTGTCAAGAAGAGTTTTACACGGGCTATGTCATAATAATTCGTTTATTTGTTTTTTATAATCAATAAAAACTATTGTTAAGGTGGCTCCCCATCGGCATACCCCACCGGACACGGGTTATCGATTATGTTTGTTGACATTATTTATTTAAGAAAAAACACTTCACATGATGTATAAAGTGAATAAGTATGATAAAAAAAAATTTATTTTATATTTAATAAAATATATAAAGATTTGAATTTATTAAATTATTTAATAGTAAAAACTTTTTTATTTATTCATTTTAAAAAGGATGTAACTTTAAAAAAGTTTTATAATTTATTTAATAATTTAGTTAGAATTGGAGTTAACTCCTCTAAAATGAGTTATTTTCTAAAATAAAAAACTAAGAGACTAATCATCCTTAAATTATATTTAGTGGATTGACATCTTTATGTCTTTTATAGGTCAACAATGAATAGTTAATTATTTTCCCACTTTAAACGAGCCATCCCATAAAATTAAGTCTTCCTAACAAATACTTTAAAAACATTAGTTAAAGACTTAATAGAAAATATTTTTATTAAAAATCATATATTATTTTTTAATATATTAAATATACTACTTTATAATAAAAATTCGTTGCTTTTAATTTCTTAATGAATAGGTTTAGGACCCTGGTAAGCATTTATATTTAGATTTAATTATTTCACTTGTTCAATTAAATTATTTATTTATCGATATATTATTAACAAACATGTATATATATGCACCGTTTAATTAATTAATAATAAATTAAATGATAAAATAATTAAATTTGTTTGACAACTAATCCTGCAAGTATTATTAGAGCATCTTTAGTGAGAGGTCCTTAATCGTTACTTAAGAATAAAATATTATTATAATATGTCACATGTGATTTTGGGTTTCATAAATTTAAAATGGGTTCCTTATGTAAGGAATATAAAAAGAGAGATTCAAAACACTTAAATATTTTTTTTTGCATTTAATAGTATAAAGGTGGTAGAGAGAATATGGGATATTGAAGAGAGAGAAGTTAAAGAACTTGTTAATAGAAACCCCTATTGGAGTGAAAATTGAGGGAATGTCATAAATTTGAGTTGGCATATATGAACTCACATAAAAACTTAAAATGGGTTCCTTAAAATTTTGTCATTGGAGGTGCTCTTATGATTACATTTTGGTCTTTGATCAGATATTCTCATAAACATAGTTGTACGACTAACCTATAGTCGATGGTGGTGGTTAGGTAAACCCTCCCCAAAATGATTACTTTATTATTTGAACCCTTGACATGCAGATAAAATTCATCTAGGTCACATTCTATTTCTACTGCGATCCACCACTGATATTATGATTACATTTTGATTCTATTAAAAGAGGTGGAATCCAAGAAAACATAATAGAAGTTCTATTATTTATTTTTCATTGACAAAAATACCCTATTTTTCATTCTTATCGACAAAATACTCTATTATTTATTTTTATCAATTAATATTCTAATTTGTATAATAGTAACAAAATATTTGAGACAAAGTTATTTTCCAATAATATATTGTTTATTTATATATAATTTAAAATTGTGGAAATTTTATTTAGATATTTCAAGTATTCAAATTTTTCCATGCCAAAATTTGTAATTTATCAAATATATAATAAATTTCTATGAATTTTAAAATATTAATATATTACTAATTTTTAAAATTATTAAATGATAATATCATAAAATAACATAGAAACAATGCCATCATATATTTGTTTTTAGAATATCTAATCAAAGATTAAACATAAAAGGAATATATGTGATTGAAGACACTGTGTTGTTTTCTTCGCATGCGAAACGCTATATTAGTCTTGATGACAACCTAGAATTTTAAACAGATGTGACATGAATTGTGTACATTTATGCTTTGTAAAACTTCTCTTTTTTAACTTCCTATTCATTTAATTAATTCTTCTCTATACGTGTGACCTTATAGGTTCTTACTAAATTGACAATAATATCAAATATTATAATAATATCACATATTAATTATAATATTAAATATTATAAACAATGAACGGCATCTAGCAATGCATCATTGCTACTCAATTTATGAGAAAATCGGTGATTCGATTTCAACCTTACTGTAACCAATTTACGGTATAATAAATGTCTCTTCGTCCATATGTCATAATTGAATACAAGACATAAGTGTATCATTATTGTTAAGTTTAATTATATGTTCATCGATCTCCGAGTAGATGTGTAATCACAAACGGATCCAATATCTCATATTGGCCCATTTCAGCATGATCATGCATTTATAGGAGGGACGAATCTTATCTATATCACTCACATCCCTCAAAATGATTCATTGCAGACCCAATAACTACCTTTGTGATCATCCTTTTACAGATGACATTTGATAGCATTAAAGCATACAAGGAATCGTAGTGACTTCAAATCGAATGACTACTTCACTATGATCGCCAAGAGAACCGCTTATGAGACTTACATAATTATTATGTAGCTAACTTTCTCATAGTAAGTCAATCCAGTATAAATATTACTCTAATATTTATACATATTTGAAGACTTGATATCTTATATCCATAACCCGTGAGATGTGGTTATCAGTCTAATCGTATTATCGTCTCGATGTATTACTGTTATCCTAAATAACAGTAATACTCAGGGACGGATCTACAACCAATGGAATGGGGGCAATTGCCCCGACTAGGCAATTTTCTTTTTAAATTGCAATATTTAATAATTTTGATTTTGCCCCCACAAAAAAAATGAGGCATGTCAAATTATTACCTAACTTTTGGTAAGAGCAAAAATTACTTTTGTAATCTATCATCTTTTATTTGATGAATTGCTTCCCATTTCTCACATATTGATGTTTGTTTCACATTAAAACCAGATCACGTCATATCTTGTCTATTTAATATCAAAATTTTTATCGCTTATGCATATTTATAATATTTTTCTTTAGTAAAAATATTTATAGATCAATTTTTGCCCCCACTAATCAAAATTTCTGGATTCGTCCCTGGTAATACTTGATTACGGATATTTTAAAATTAATGTTCTAATGTTCAATAGGGTCTCACGATCAAGTAACACTTGATATTCTATTGAATCGAACTTACTATTCTAAGGTCTTTATTGTGTACAAAAGAGATAACGTAAGAAACTGAAATGCGTTATATTATAAATGATATAAATCATAGTCATAATACAAACGTAAATATAACAAATAGATTGGTCACTAATGCTTACACCAACATCAACTAGATATTGTAATGAAGAAAATGAAGCTTGAGCAGAGAGCTTCCGAACAAAGAGAACAATGAAAAATAAAAGCAACAAAGGGTGGAAAACCAAGAAGAAACGAAAAAAAAAAGAGGGAAATGCATATTTGAAGAAAATCTTAAAGGAAAAGAAATTAAATTAAGAAAAGAAAAAGGAAAAAGAATGCAATGGAAAGAAATGTTCAAAGTAGATGATATAACTCTAATATGATGTTAAGAAACATGGCACTTATGAAAGAAATTGAGAAAAAATCTAAAGAATGTATTGATTGAATGAATAAAAGTAATACTATAAGCTAACCAGGGTGGCTTATATAAAACTAACACCTATATCTCCAATAGCTAACATCAAGAAATAATTTTTCAATAAAACTAATAATTTTTTTTTCATATTTTTTCAATTTTATAACGTTCAAATAGAACAAGAAGGGAAAAAACAGGTCTCAATCTTCGCATCATTGTTAGCTCCTTCATGGTATGTTGTTCTACGTCTTAATTATCTTTGTAACACGTTATCATGGAGTAGGTAGAAGATGTTTCCCCAAAATTAATCTAGCAACTGTTTTCATCATTTTCTCATGTACACAAAAGTTTAAGTCAAAGCAAAGAACTGGAAAAAGTAAAAATCAAATCTATAACATCATCGAATACAAGTTTATTTACTTTCAAATGAAATGATGTGAATTCAACTATTGTGAAAGGTAAAATATTACTTAGACTACAGGACAAAAGGGTTGCATCATAAATTCTTAATAGTAAAGCTTGAAACCTATAGGAAAAAAAATTATATCACTATCATGATTGCTTGGCAACCACATCTAAGTTTGTTTGCTAATTGGCTCACACTAACAATACAACAAAATATGCCTTGCTGTTTGAAGCTGTAGAGTCCCACATTATTATTGTTATTCGATTCTCTATATACCATGCTGTGAAACTAGTAGACCTCACGTTTAATACCTGTTCAACTAATTGAGGACAAAAGTTTAAAAGATATAAAAGAAAATAACTATGAAGTTTCATAATAGAAACAGGTTGCTGCACAAATTGTTTTAAGTTTATATTTACGATAAAAAAATTTATTGAATAGATGAATATCTATTTTGTTTTCAAATTAGCTTTAGTTTGCATTACCAAAAATTAGCTTTTGTTTTGAAATTTTTAAAAAAGTATAATTAAAGAAAATACTCCAAATAAAATTTTAAACTGAAAAAAGTTTTAAATTTTAAAATAAATTAACCCAAACATAGTTATAATCTTATATAGTATAATAGAGAAACTAATAATAAAAAATTAATCAATATATAATTTGATTTTGTTTTGATTCTTTGTGGTAATATTTGGGTGATCTTTTTAATTCAGAAACTAATAAATATATAATCTTATATAGTATAATAGAGAAACTAATAATCTTATATATATATATATATATATATATATATATATATATATATATATATATATATATATATATATGGAGCGACTCAAGTGAGAAGAGTATATATATAGGCTAAATTACTCTTTTGGTTCATCATTTGTTTTTATTTATTTAACTTGGTCCCTTTATTTTAAAAATGTTCAAGTTGGTCTCTAATTACTTGTCTAACGTTAAGCAATTTGGTCTTTGCCGTTAAGTTTGGGTTAAATTACTCTTTTGGTCCTCATTTATTTTAGTTTATTCAACTTGGTCCCTCTTTTACTTAACTTATGATTGATTCAACTTGAATATTTTTAAAATAAAGTGATGTCCAAGTTGAATAATTAAAACAAATGAGGGACCAAAAAAGTATTTTAACAAAAACTTAACAGTGAAACTTAACGGAAAGAACCAAATTGCTTGATATTTAGCAAGTAAGGGACCAACTTGAACATTTTTAAAATAGAAAGACCAAGTTAAATAAATTAAAATAAATGAGGGATCAAAAGAGTAATTTAACCTAAAATTTATTATATTTACAGTGTCATTAATTACTTATTTTTAATTTGCATGCACATAGAGTTAGGGGTTGTTGAGTAGAATTGGTGGGTTTTGAAACATTTTTTGACCTGACTAACTCAGCAAACTAATGGGTTGGGTTGAGGTGAGGAATTTTTTTTTTCCTTTAGCCGAACACAACCTAACCTCCCTAGGAGTGAATTGAATTATAGGTTAAACTTGTGGGTTCAACATACATTCAATTTATTTTTTATACTCTAAAATGAATGTTGAAAAGAGCATCAAAAATAAAATAAAATGAATGTTGGAACAGGAAGTTGAAAAATTGTCTTAATTAAAAATAAACTGAAGTTAACAGGTCCTCAAGTAATAAACAACAAACACAATAGCTAACTGAAGTAAATATCATCACAAACAACATATAGATTTACATGATGAATAAATATTCAATTTGGTCCCTGAAATTGTAGGGTCGTATCAACTTAGTCTCCCATATTATTAATATTCCAAAATGATCCCTGGAATTGCATAAAGTTAATCATATATATTCGTTCCTCTGTTGGTATTTGCATGGACTATAATGACATTAAGTTGGTAATGTCAGGGATGCATTTAAATCTAAGTGAATAATGTTAGGGATGCATTTGCTACATTTTGCAATTCCAAGAATCATTTTGAAATATTGATAGTATGGAGGACTAAGTTGATATGACCCTATAATTTCAGGGACTAAATTAGGTATTTACTCTTTACATGATCATTTAAATTAGTCTCAATTTTCTTAGGATTCTCTTTGTCATACAAGCGATTCATTAGATTTTCATCACAATGGTCTATTAGATACTTCATCAGTTTCTTATCTTTATTTTCTTGGTCACCTTCTTAATAGGTCAAATTACATTCACCTCCATGAACTTTACTCATATCACTACAAGAAAATGGTGTATTACCGACGGCTATGGTCTATGGACCATTGGAAAGGCCAAAAATCCGTCAGTAATGGCAATTGATCGATGGTTAATAGACGGTCTAGTATTGGTCGATAATAACCGCGTCGAAAAGAGTTATCGCCGACATATGTGTAAAGCCAATGTTATGCACGATACCCCTTATTTTTTTTATTCCTGCGCTGCCTCCCTTAGATGAAACAATGTTAGCCAACGTTAAAGTGAATGCTAAAAGGACGTGTGCCATCACAATAAAAAACACACAACAGAACTCTCAAAAGCACAATTTAGGGTTTAGGAATTATGAAATTGAATTGGGAATTTGGTGGAGAATTAGGGTTTCGAGAAACCGAACTTGAGGGATCATAGAGGACAACACGGACCACTGATAGGGAAAATATGTGCAAACAAGGGAGTATAGCGTCGGAGGTGTTGATAGGGACCACTAGTAAGATTGACTCCAAGTTTTGCTAGCCGAAATATCAAAAAGGTTAGTGGGAGACCACTAGTAATTTCATCCAAGGTTTTATATTTCTAAATAGCTTTTCATGTTTGTCGACTTGCTTGTTTGGGGAACCATTGATCACTAATTTTGTAATACCCGCTAAAAATAACTTATTTAATTATAAAATAGGGTAAGGTCTAAATATTAAAAGTAAGGAAAAATATTTAATTTATTTGGCATGTTATAAATAATTTAAATAATGAATATTATGAGTTTATAAAATATAAATATTTAATGGGATGAAAGAAAGTTAAAATTAAAATTAAAATAAAATATGCATTTTAATTAATCAACGACTTTATCCTCATCACGTCAGACTCGACCATCAATAAGCGTTTATTTTTTACATTTGATAGCGTTTTCGAGCGTTAAATATCTTAACGATATTATAGGGGACACCAAAATGTAGCGCTTTGGAAATGTTATCGTAGATAAACCTACGATACCGCTTCTGCATAGAAACATTGTTTTAAGTTGAAGATAAGATAACGCTTATCATGGAAAACGTTGTCATATGGTTTGTCCTAAGATAGCGCATCTCTAAAGAAGCGCTATCTTTCCCATCTATTTTTTTCTTCAATAGCAGATAAGATAGCTCTTCTTAAAGGAAACATTATCTAATGTTTGGTCCTAAGATAGCGCTTTTCCGATGAAGCGCTATCAATTTTTCTCATTTTTTAAAAAAAATATTTTTGTTTCCTTCTCCATGTCAAAAATATATTTAAAAAATGTTGCGTTAGGTCCGCGTCACACCTGTTGCCTATTCATATGGCACAGGCAACAGTTTCTGAAAGTGTGGTTATAAGGTGCGAAAAACTCTTGCCTTAGACAATAGGTAACGCACGAATAGACAACCCTTGAAAACTATTGCCTATTACTTTAGGCAACAGTTTTGTTAGTTTTGGCAACAGTTTTTAACTGTTGTTATAAAGCAAAGATGTTGTAGGGCCACATTCACCTACATTCAACATTCAAAACAACATTCAACATATATATCTCACATTTCACTATCAAACTGAACAGATTCTTAAATACCCCTCATGCAATAAAGACCAATCAATACCCCCCATGAAATCAAACACCAATCAGCAAAATCGATCATGATATGTAATGGAACAAGTAACATATTTGAATTTTTCTTATATCTTGCTTGATTTTGGTTGCATGCACTACCTGCATCGTTTTCATCCCTAACAACTAGAATCTCCCAACTTGTTGGATGTTGCCATTTAATTGCAACAAAATTAGAACAAACAAGTAAAACGTCAGTGGACATATATATAGGGAATGCAATAAAATAGAAATAAATAAAAAGCCTAAATAAAAAATTAATTAGAAAAAAACATACATGTTTAAGTCAATCTTTTACTTTTCCTATCGATGTGAGACTTACCAGTCCCTTATTGATACGAAATGATGTATTGATCCAAATCCCCTCATCATGATAATCTCTCATATACAGACCATCATCTCCATCTGGATCAATCTCAAGTGGTTGTGATGTCCAACAGAGAGTATCATCATTGATATCTCAATAGCTCCATGGTCTTGATCATCAATGTTATTGACATTTATTTTGTTAGTCAAAAGAACATGCAATAGACCATTTCTTATCAGTTTGATCGGTGGCATAGAAAACTTGTTGAGCTTGAGATGCTAAAGTAAAAGCCTCATCTTTATACCTCATCCTATAATTAAAATCCACTTGCATGAACCCTAACTCATCTGTGCGAATACCGTTATTGTTGTCAACCCACTTACAACCGAACACAGGTATGCAAAACTTCATGTAATCCAACTCCCATATGCGTTCAATGACCCCGAAGTATAACAAATTTGCATATATGAGATTTTTGTCTTTGACACTTGAGATATGCATAGCTTGAGCTACAAGAGTCACACCACTAGCATTGTTCTCTAATCATCATGTTCTCTCATATAGAATGTGTACTCATTAATTAGATAACTGGTGTGAGAGAAGGCATGTACACTTGGACCTTTTGCTAACCATCTCAATCTTTCTAAAACTGAATCAGGATTTACAACCAACTCTTCCAAAATATATATATGGTCTCTTTGTAAAATATTTATTGTGTTCTCTTGTTATCAAACTTTCATTCTTAGTTGGGTTCGAACTCTTAAGCATGTCATTGCGTTTTACAACATATGGCTCAACCTCATCAGCGTTGTGTAGAACATATAAGTGTGTGCTTGCTCCCATTCTGTCGTTGGTATGGTCACTATTTCAGTTCCAGTTCCTCTCCCATGTTGTTCTTCCCATGTAACGAGCCTTTGGAAGCCCCATGAAATCGACATTTGATAGGTATTTACAGAATTTGACACCTTCTTCGACTATGCACTGTTCAGCAATACAACCCTCTGGTCGTGATCAGTTTTTCATATACCCTTTCAATATATTCATATAAGGCTCAAATAGGTACATTCATCTCATATAAGTTGGCCCATACAACTGTGTCTCTCTAACCGGGTGAACGATTAAATGAACCATTATATCAAATAAAGAATGCGGGAAATACATCTTAAGCTCATACAAAGTCACAACAATTTCTCTTTGTAATGTCAACAACTTCTCAGGGTCAATCACTTTGTTGCGAATCGCCTTGAAGAATAAACATAGTTTAGTTATGGACCCTCATACTTTTTTCGGCAAAATGGAACGTATTCCGATTGGTAGCAAATGCTCCTTGAGAACATGACAATCATGAGATTTTAGACCCTTTAACTTGAGATCTTTCATCGATACGAGGTTCCTAATGTTTGAAGAATATCCCTCCGAACTTTAACTTCATTAAGATAAACTAAAAAAAAAAAAACAATTTTCTCTTTTCTAAATAGAGTATCATGAGCCTCGGAAGTATATATGTTTTTTCTTTTTTACCAGTCTCAATTTTGTTCTTATTCCCATTCTTTTTACCAGTCTCAAGTTTATTTAAATTATCTACTTTGACAAAGGTTAATGGAGTGCCTATAACTAATTAAATGTGTGGCCTTTGAGTTAGTATCCCATAGAAGAGAGAAACTAAAAAGAAGAAACGGGAAAAGGGATTATTAATTAAAGAGCAGTTGAACCAGGTGGAAAGTGCGAAAGATCAACATCTACGCAAAGTGAAGAGATTTTTTCATGCTTAATTAAGGTGAATTAAGTATTATTCTAAATCAAGTTTATGATAATTAGAATACAAAAGACAAGTTTAATCTTCATATTGATCTATGCGCGAGAGGCCAATAAGATAACCTTAATTAGGGCTAATTGTTGATGGGGTTCACTTTCATTTTTTAAATCAACATCTTGATTAATTATGATCTTTCATGTTCTACTTTCCCACATATTGTTTCTCCACCTTTTCTATCTTCTCATTTATCAAAAGATGAAATTCGTGCACAACAAAGCATGGCAAGAAAGAAGAGTGAAGTGTTATAAACAGCATGCAAGAATATTCCACAAATAAGTGAAACCTTTTGTAATAAAGCAAAGGATAAAGGAAAGAGTGAGAGAGGTGAAAGGAAGAAAATTCAAAATCAGTGAAAGAACCTTTCATATCTATCCCCATCTTTCCTACTCACAAAATCTTTCCAATTCAACATATACACCACCTGTGTACACCTTTTTCTTCATATTTTAAAATTGTCTAAAAAAATTTAAAAGAGGAAAAAAGAAAAGGTAACTTTGTCTTTGGCCTTCTACCGTTAAAGTTAACGGTGAATGAAAGGATCTTTATTTCTTCTTGCTTTGAACTTTCCAATCAGAACATGCATGGAACCCCACCACAGCTTTGGTCACTTTGGGAGAGTATCCAATTCTTCACAAAAGCATAGTGACGTTTCAATCAAAATATTCTTTACCTTCACATTTTTTTCTTTACTATATTATATGGTCAATTTTCCATCACATCCTTCATATTATTTCCCTCCTTTTATACTCGATAGGATCATGCTAGCTTGGATATCAATAAGATAACTGATGCTACTACTCTAAAGGGGATCGATCTCGCCAGTGACTAATGAAGTGAAGAATTGCAAATCCCCACCTACCCTACGATAGAATAAAGTATTTAATTTCATGATTTTTTTTTTTTTATAACAGTTTGTAATTATAACTGAAATTATATAAGTAGCATAATTGAGATATTAATTAACATTACAAAACAAATTTATAACAAAGTATTAACTATTTTGGTTCAAGAGGGGACTTATAGAATGCCTTACAAGGGGAAAGAGGAGAGAGAAGTAAGGAATGAGAAAGGGCGGAGCGCATTGCGGGAATTTGAACCTGCTGCATGTGCACTCACAATCATCATGTCCCGCAGCTTCCAACTGAGCTGACTTAAGGGAACAAGACTTAACTATTTGGTTAAACCTACTTTTGGTCCTTTATCTTTATTTTATTTTTCGATTTGGTCCCTTGTTTATTATTTTTTCGATTTGGTCCCTTATTTTGCAAAGTCATACCAATATGGTCCCTCTTTTATTTTTTGTTTCGAAATAATCCCTATTTTGCAAAAATTAAATCTATGTGTTCCCTTTTTTTGTTCCGATATGATCCCTCTTTTACCTTTTTTTTTTCTCGAAATGTTCCCTTAGTTTACAAAAGTTATATTAATGTGGTCCTCTCTATATCACAATTTAAAGGGAAAAAGACCATACTGAAACCAAAAATAAAGATAAGAGACCAAATTGAAAAAAATAATAAAAGAGAGATCAAAACAAAAAATAAAATAAAGATAAGGGATCAAAAATATGTTTAGTCTAACTATTTTGATAGCAACATAAATTTCAAAGAATAAAAAGCTGCTTAGCCTTTAAATGAGGTAGCTTCCCTCTAAAAATTATGCACCAAAAAATGCTCGTACTTACTGTTACAAATGTGATTCCACACCTACCATTGGTGATGCTAATAACCCTAGCTAATAGAAAGTCAACATTCATGACGTTGTCTTTGGGATACGTTATGGCTGAATAGGCCTAAACTGAATTCTCTATCATTTCACATTTCTTTGAGGGATCGAAATTGGATTCATGTCCATTGGCAGAGGTTGGAGAAGACTCTGCCATGGCTAGGAAGAAAGACATTCGGAACAGATCGGCAAAGAGAGAAATCTGATACCATATTATCAATATGAAGAAATTATCATTCAATTCACTGAAATGTTTGCAATATGAAGCTGTGATATACAGCAAGAATTGCCCTCCAAAGAAAACTGTACAACGAATTTTCAGTTTTGAACAAACTATAGTTATGAACTAACTAACTTTGAGTTGTAGTATCTAATGTCATTCATTATAAAGCATCATTAGATGAGTTTCATAAAAAAAATTACTCTCTTAAATTTAAATAAGCTATATACAATCAAACATGTGGTTGGTCCGAATGGTAAGGGACTCGGACCCCTTAAGCAAGTGGTCAGGAATTTGAATCTTGACTTTTGTGTATGGAAAAAACCTGGTTGGGAATGGTGAACCCACCATATATATATGTCCAACAGGTTTCCCGACGGAGATTAGTCACTGCTAATAGTGATGGATACTTCATACCTATAACATGGTTATAAAGAAATAAGCTATATACAACTATATGTGGTTAATATGACAAGCTTTATTTAATATGTATTTTTTATTTAAAAAAGTAAAGGAAAAGGAGATTGTCTCATTCCAAATTAAATTAGGCTATGATATAAGCCTCAGCAACAGTTTAAAGTAATACTTATAAATATGCAACTAATTGTAAAATTCTACCAGCAACAATTAATCCAAAACCTTTATGTTTGGGGGTTGTTCAAGAACTTTTATTATCAACTTAATTAGTTTGTTATTTATTTTTTCGTATTAAAATATCTATCATTTAATATTTTTATACAAGAACTAAGAAATTTATTAATTACCTTTAGTTTTAGAAAAATATGATTACATTTGACTAAATTATCATTTTCACTTCCTTAATGCTTTCTCTTATCTAATATTTATTTAGTCGAGATACCAAGAAACAACAATAAAATCAGAAATAAAACCATTGCCTTCTTAATTTTTTAAAATAATAAATAATGAAATATATTTTTTATTTAAAATGACAAATATTTTAAAATGGAGAAACTATCTACCAAGGTTGGATCAAAATATTCCACTTTACATACACTCATTAATTTTACTTTTCACTCATACATGTTTATTCCAGTTAAAAAATAAAATTTTGTGAAAAATAGTTAGTTCCTTAAGCATGTTGTTAGGAATTCGATTTTTGTCGTGGATTTGGAAAAAACTTTGTTAGGGGAGATAAAACTCATTTCGAAGATCTTTACGTCTCGAAAGGAATTAATCTTCGGTTATCGGCCGAATGATACCCTTGGTATATCCAAAAAATATTTTATGAAAAATTATATATATTTTATTCAATTTTGAAAATTGATTAAGCCAGGATTCGTGTGCTGAATTTCCCATGGGACGAGACGGAGTTAAAAACATAAACGCGGGGAAAATCTCACCAAATTATTAGCCGGGGATATAATGGTTGGCTTTACCGAGACAAGGTTACTAGGTTTTTATTCTTTATTTTTTTTGGTCGCGACGGATGAAGATTTTTTATCCTAATTTTTTGTCATCTTCTCTATCACCCATCAATAATAATTTGACACTTAAAAAACAAAATCATAATTCATTAACAAGTTCATTTTCAACATTTGATTTACGAGAAATACCAAAATATCATTTTTTGAAATAGGAGATCCGTGTTCCATTGTGACAAGACCACTAGGTTGAGTAAGCAAAACTTGATTCTTACTCTTACTCACCCCACACGAGACTTATCCAACGTTCTGCAACTGCAGAATATAGTTAGATGCTTCATTTGATTTGTAGAGTATATATCCACGTTATATGACATCATTTTTCACATTCCCCTATTTCAGGCATTTTTCGGGAAAAAATCGTCACATTAATATTTAATTCCTTATATCAAAAATATTATATTTAGATACATTATTATATATATACCTCTTTATAAAAAGGTTGGTATATTAGAAGGTTCAGGTTCTAATGAGTTTATGCAACATTTTTCTTGATCAATCAGGGTGTTATGCGCTAGGAGTCTCTTTTTTGAGGAAGTGGTTTTTGGTTTTCTAATTTATTCTGGTATTGCTATGGAGCTTTTGTGTTGTTGTGGATTAGGGGCTTAATTTGGAGTGTTGTTGCTCTCTTTTGTAGCCTCTGTGTTATGCGGCGCTGTGAGGATAAGTGCATTTTAATTTCACCTTTTGGCTTTGACAAGCTTCTGCTGGGTGAAATTATCAGGGGTTTTGGCTGTTTCTAGCATGCTATGTTTTTAAAGCTTAATTTTGAAGCTTTCTTCTTTTACAGGGTTTGGTTTAGAGAAATATATGTGTAAAGAGAATATTAGAATCTATTTGGTGCAGTAGCACTATTTTATTTACTTTAGATATGCTGTTTTTGGTTGGTATTACGAATGAGTTAGCACACACTAGTGAAAAATACCTTTTTCACGTCAGGATTTAACATCAGTTATTTCTAAATCGATGTGAAAAATGGAGACGGTGACAAACTTATAAATAAATGGTTGAGGAAACACACTTTTAACATCGATTATTTTTAAAACCGATGTTAAAAGTAGACGCGGTGGCAAACTTATAAATAAATGGTTGATGGAACAAACTTTTAATATCGGTTGCTTTTTAACCGATGTTAAAAAGTGACTTTTGACATCGATTAAAAAGAAACTGATGTTAAAAAGTGAGTTTTAACATTGGTTAAAAAGCAACCGATGTTGAAAAGTAAGTTTTAACATCGGTTCCTTTTTTAATCGATGTTAAATGTCAAAATTTTAAATTTAAGCCTCGCATGTTTCTCTCTTCATCGTGTACGGTACTCTCGCTACTCATCATCTATGTTCTGTGCAAGCCCTCATTGTCGCCGTTTGGCCACCGCATTTCTTCAGCCGTCCACCGAGCGAGCCACCGTGACCATCGTGAGGTCCACCGCTAGAAGAGAACACCACCGCGAGCCGCGAGGTCCATAATCCCTGCCACTGTAAGTCTTCCACACCACCGCGTTTCTTCATTTGTTTTTGTTTTTGGTTTATGTTTTTGGTTTAGATTTAAAGATTTCGGGATTTCTCTTGTTTTGGTTTAGGGATTTATCTTGTTTTGGACGAAACCCTCAAATCCTACCATGAGGGCTTATATGAAGCAGTCGCAGTACAAAAGCTCCAGGTTAAGTTTCTTTCTTTTCTTTTTTATTTGAATCCTTTCACGTTTAAACTATATCCTGCATTTCAATTGTAATTGAATGAAAATAAAGTAATTAATTGGTTATAGTTAGGGTTTTTTTCTATGCATTGCGTAGTGAGTAGTTACCCACGTGCATTTGGAATGATTTTTGGTTGTTGTTTGTTTGCTAAAACGTCAGGATTTTTTATTCTCTAGATACTTTTGTTTGTCAACCTGATAAATGACCTTCGATCATTATACAATCATAATTACTATTGTCTGATATTTTTTTAAATTTTTTGGCGAAATTGCTTGAACTTGATGAATTATATTTTTATTAGTTGTGCTTGTATTAGTTTCTTTTATTTTCAAACGTATGGTTAGATTGTATAATCCTTTATAAAGATTTTGCAGGAAATATTGTTTGCCCGTATGTTTAGGTCTTTCCTCATCATCTGTAAATATTGTTTCTTGTCAGGAGCATGGGGTAATCTTAATGAAGCTGTCAATGCACATTTTAGTGAAGGAGACATAAATTTGTCAATCAGGTGCGCACTTTTACGTACTGCCCTTAGTAATAAAGTTAGAAATCTACATTGTCCAACTAGTATTACTCTATCTTCTACATGTTCCTGTTAATTCATGTGATATTGATATATTAATTCATTCCTTCAAGGCCAGAATGCATGATACATTTGTTGCTGTTCCACAAGATGATTTCATGGATATAGATGTTGAATTTCATGCTGAAATTTGCCGACCTCTATCACTTTTGTCAGAGCGTTTAAAGACATGAGGGAGCATTTTGTACAATTCTTTTTTGACTATACTAAATATCTTAAATTAGATTTATAAGTTTAGGGTTTATGATTTATGTTTGTATATGAGTTTATGGGATCTGGATTTATGTTTGTTGAGTATATATATATATATAGTTCATGTTTATATATTGTTGAATTCTGGACTTCTAGACTTGTTGTACTGATTTTTGTATTCTGGATATATGTATAGTGTGTACTAATTCTGCAGGGAGGAAAAGGAATTATGAAATCAAACCAGTTTTTTTTTAAAAAGAAATAACTTTTGACATCGGTTCTGGATTCAACCGATGTCAAAAGTACACTTTTAACATCGGTTGTTCACAGAACCGATATTAAAAGTGTGACTTTTAACATCGGTTGTGGCCTTCAACTAATGTCAAAAGTCCACTTTTAACATCGGCTACGTTTAGAACCGATGTTAAAAGTGACTTTTGACATCGGTCAATAACCGATATGAAAAGTCACACTTTTAACATCTCCTGAATTAACATCACTAAAACAACCGATGTTAAAAGTGTTTTCTACACTAGTGACACTAACACCCTTAATGTTCTTATTCAATATACTTTTGTTTATGAAAAAAAAGGTTTAGGTTCGTATATATTAATGTTGTCAAAGTCGAACCGAACGACGTACAAATTAGAAAAGGCTCCGTTTCAACCGGATGATCTAATTGGATGTTATATAGATGCAATATTAATATATATATATATATATAGAGAGAGAGAGAGAGAGAGAGAGAGAGAGAGAGAGAGAGAGAAGAAAAGTAGTCAAAATACAAAAGATTAAAAACTAAACTACATTCGCTATAAATTATAAAATTTATAACTTTAAATGATGAGTCAACATTATGTAACTCAAGTGCGTGAAAACCAAGGAAAAGAGCGATTGTGCGTGGATGAACCGATGAAGATTGTGAACGTGTGCACGAGGCAGGGACGAGATGAACTACAACAGGGATGATCGAACTAATTGCAGCAGGGACGAAGCCGAACTGCTTCCTTTAGCCTTCTGTTGTTCTGTACTGTCGTCGTGTCTACATTACGAAGGAAAGAATAGGACTAGCAAGCTGATTTGGATTTCTCTTCTTTATTTCACTTTTTTGTTTTTCTTTTTTCAAAATTTTAAATTTTAAATTTTCTCTCTCCAGAAAATCGGTCAAATCCGGTTTAACCTGATCCAACCCAGTTTTTGGTCAGCTCAAACCGACCTGACCTAAACATGTGTTTTTTACCCTGACCAGGACCGGACAAGAGGTCGGCTCCCGATTTTCCGATCTGACCAACTGATCGATTTTTCGATCCGATTTTCACAACATTAGTA
Source organism: Ammopiptanthus mongolicus (assembly GCA_039655645.1). NCBI lineage: Eukaryota > Viridiplantae > Streptophyta > Magnoliopsida > Fabales > Fabaceae > Ammopiptanthus > Ammopiptanthus mongolicus. The sequence goes on along the minus strand of CM077346.1, from coordinate 83,160,849 downwards.
TATATAGACAATGTTCAAGGTTTATGGGTGGTGGCATACATTATAAGGAAGTTTGTCACTATCTTAATTGTTTTGATTGGATTCCTTGAGAGACTCACAAGGAAACAAAGTTCCTTGGCAAGCTATCAAAAATAAAATTATCATGAAATCGTCAAAGTCTTCAGACTGTGTACTCAATTAGGATTTTAAAAAACAATTTTATGATAAGACTTGCGGTATTCAATTAAGAATTTTAAATAATCTAAACAAGTCTTATAGTATTCAATCGGGGTTATTAGGATATTTTAAAGTGAGTGTCCAAACCTAATGATATTCAATTAAAACTTTAAACAAATAGCAAAAAAGTCTTTTGGTATTCAAAACTTAATAATCTCAACGGATTTTTTTAATTTAGAATTTGTATAACTTTTTAGTGGGAGATATAGATACCAAACCATGTCAAAATCCCACTCTAACCCATCAAACTTTGTGAATTTGACTATGTTGATAATATTCAAGTATAAGCCTGAGGCGAGTTGGATGCATACGGCAGGTCAAGGATAATGGTGGGGTTTTTTACGTATATAGTGTAATTTGGTTGAGAAATTACAGGATTAGTGTAATTTTTAAATTAATTACATAATTGGGGTAAGTCGTATTTAAGATTTGCGACTTTCCTATAAAAGTCGTACATCTCAATGACGACTTCATTTTTTAAAAAACAAATTACGAATCATGATAAGTCGTAAGTGGTGAACACGACTTACCTAAAAAAGTAGAAAAGTGAAGTCGTGGATTGAATCCACGACTTATAATATTAACTAATTATATATATACATATATATATATATGAAGTATAAATTCATAATGTTGATAATAGAGAGTTCCTGTATGCGTCTTTAAAGTTTCAAACTTGATCAAAATCGATAGAGTTTTTATAGTAGTAGTATCATGCATGGTGTTAGGGTTTTAGGAGAAGTCGTATACCTCACTTATGATTTTCATAATGGATATAAGTGGTACATGACAAAAATAACTTTTATATTTTAATATAAAAAAATTTGAAAAAAGTAAAGTTGTGAATTCAATCCACGACTTACCTTCATTCATAAAAGAAAAAAAAAATTTAAACAATGAAGTCGTATATGTTGTTTATGACTTCAGTGAAAATTAATTTTTTTTTAATTTAATGAATATAAAACTGAGTCGTCATTGATATGTACGACTTCTATAGGAAAGTCGCAAATCCTATATATGACTTACCACAATTATGTAATTAATTTAAAAATTATACTAATTCGATAATTTTACAACTAAATTATACTATTTAGGTAAAATTCCAGAAAATTGTGCAACAAAGGCTCAATTTGACGTCTCGTGCAGAGTCTGCACTTTGATAGTTAGAGGAGATTGTGGCTTCAGACACGGAAGTTAAGCCTTCATAAGTTACTATTTAACAGCTTTCGTTATTATTTTTGCTTTATATTTAAGTGTTTTAGTTTACAACTAACCTCTAATTTACATTGGAATATTTTGCTTGATATGTTTATCACCTATTTATTAATTGACTAAATACCACTTTTGGTCCTTTATCTTTTTTTTAATTTTTGTTTTGATCCCTTTTTTATTGTTTTTTTCGATTTGGTCCCTTATCTTATTTTTTGTTTCAATATGGTCTTTTTCCTTTAAATTGTGATATGGAGAGGACCACATTTATATAACTTTTGTAAAATAAGGGACCATTTCGAAACAAAAAAGTAAAAAAGGGACCATATCAGAACGAAAAAGGGACCACATAGGTTTAATTTTTGCAAAATAGGGGACCATTTCGAAATAAAAAATAAAAGAGAGACCACATTGGTATGACTTTGCAAAATAAGGGACCAAATTGAAAAAAATAATAAATAAAGGACCAAAATGAAAAATAAAATAAAGATAAGGGACCAAAAGTGGTATTTAGCCTTATTAATTCCTTTGGCTTGATTATCATTTGTGTGTTGGTTGTGTGATGAGAAACTTGTTGGGAATATCCAAGTGTGAGTAAGATCTGTATAAAGAAGTCCCACATTGAAAAAACCTTGACAAGTTGAAGGTTATATATATGGAGAAGACCCAGAGACTTAGTTAATGCCTTAAGGTCTTTGGTCAAGATGTGGTGTCAAACCCATTTATGTGGTTCTTCACTTAACCCGTGGAAGAATATATATATCATAGCCCATTGAAGGAGATCTCTTGGTGCTTTGCGCTCCCTGATCCTAACATGTGGTATCAAAGCTGATGGTTCCTTTGGGATGAGTATTAGAGCGAAGGCGGTTGTTGGTGGACCCATGTGAAGGATCCCCTGTGTCTTAAGTCCTCCTAGCAATGTGGAGGCTAGGCAGCGTGTTCATGTGCGGCCCGATTTGGAGGTGAGTTGGGCTCTTCGTGACACCATAAAAAATACTTGAGAGACTTCTGCTCAAAGGGGAGTGACCCTATGTGAATGACTCACACATAAGGGGGAGATTGTTGGGAATATCCAAGCGTGAGTAAGATGTGGATAAAGAAGTCTCACATCAAAAAGAACTTGACAAGTTGAAGGCTATATAAGTGGAGAAGATTCATAAACCGAATGCCTTAAGGTTTTAGGTTAAGATGTGATGCTAACTGAATCAGCATAAATATCAATTTGCAAGATCTTCTCTCTATCTCTCTTATTTAAATTCATTTATGCATATCAAGCTTAGTTTATCTTTGCTTATGCAAGTCATATTCTTGAGTGTGTTTCGTCCTCTACTATAACTGATCCATCTTAAATCTATTACAGCTTCAAAAAAAAAATTGATCATTCAATCAAGTTTGCAAAAAAGCTTGTGAAAAGTTTTAGCACTAAATTCATCCCCCTCTTGAGTTTGAAGTCACTTTGTAACAATTGTCACATTAGAACTCGAAGAAGAGGGCGAGCTAGTCGAGGTCATAATGGGATTGCCATTAGGCAAAGGGAGGGTGACGAAGGTTGGCGCAGCGGTGACAAGAGTGGCACAAACCTCAAGGAAGCGGTGGGCGTGGTGGTCAATAAGTATGTTGTGGACGAGAATTATGTTTACGATTCTTCCTTCTGCAGGAGAGTCGCTGCCACCAATGGCAAAAGGTGACAATGGCGAAGATTCATAGCATCAAAATTAGAAACCCTAAAAGTATCTATTGGTAGCTGTAGTTGTTGAAAGTGAAGAAGGTACTTTGAGAGCCATTCTAAAATCATTCTAACCTCCTCCCCAATTTGGTGGAACTCGGGCAAACTAAAGGATGAAGATTTAGATTTTTTTTGGAAAAAAAAAATCTCTTATTACTTTCCTTAGTTTTATAAAATTCCCAAACAAGAAAAATGTTTGCCTTCTTAAACCTTTTATTTTCCTCTTTTCTCTTGTATTAGACTCCCCAACACACCTACACAAGGGGTTTCTTGTTCAACTCCTATAATTAGAGTGGATGTTTTACATTTGTCAGATTAAAATACTGATATTGAGTTCTTTCTTTTAAAATAGGTTAAATTAAAGTTTTGCTCCTTATAAGTGATGGTGATTTACATATTAGAATGGATGTTTTACATTTTTCACATTAAAATTCTAATATTGAGTTCTTGTGCAACTAAAGTTTTCACATGAGGTGTCAACGCCGTTAATAACGGTCCTACGTAGGCAAACAACTGTCGTTGTTGGCATCCTATGTAGCTCCATATGGTGATTTAACTAATGTTTTGGTCCCTAAATGTAACACATATTTTGATATTAGTCCATATACATAAAATAATTTTGAAATGAGTCCCTACATATGTCATTGTTACCAAATCACTCTCTGTTGTTAGCCAACGTGTTGATATACCTTTACTTGCTCATTTTAGAAACAAACTTAATTTATTAAATCAGGGGTGGATATACCCTTACTTAACCTTACTTACCCATTTAATTTAGATATCTTCATTAAATCCGAGGTGAATATACTCTTATTTGTCCACTTTAGAGACAAACTTACTTTAGGCTTTGTTAGTGAGTTGATTTTTGAAAGAAAAAGAAAGGAAAGAGAAGGTTTATTTGAGGGTCACCCTTGGTTGTGAGTTTAGAAAATTAGAGGGGAATGTTTTGGGGATCTTAATAAACCCTCCAAACTCCTCCTATGTCCATTTTTTTAAGTTACCCCAATTTGGGGTATTTTGAAGGAAAACTAATTGAAATTACTAACTTATTATACATTTTTAAAATTTACCCCTTTTATTTTGGGGCATCAATATTATTTATAGAATATTAATTATGTTAATTTTTTTAAGTAAGGATAAAATTGTAAATGTATGTTTTATGCCCTCCATTTCCTTTCCCTCATACAATATGCACTCCCAAACAAGGAGAAGGATAATGCTCTCCTTCTCCTTCCCTCCCTCCCCCTTTGATCCCCTCTCTTTCCTTTCTCTCCCAACTCACAAACAGGGCCTTAGAAGTATGGACGTACAAGTTGTAGATGTGATTTTCATAGGGTGTGACTCTAAGTGTGATGTTGACGTTGATTGTGGTTTGGAATTGAAATGTGGTTTGAATATATAAAGGTCTCTTTGACTTTTTATTTCGAATTAATTTTACTCCAATAATTTTAAATTTTAAATTAATTATGCTCTAAACTAAAGTTAAATTTTTTAGAAAGTGAAAAAAAAGTTTATCTTTTATTACTTAAAAATTATTTTATATAAGTATGTATAATATTTATATTATTTTCTTTATTTAATATCTCTATTTTATTGAAAGGGATGACATGTTCGTCTATTACTAATTAGAATATACCTCTTGCTCGCAGCATGATATTATCAGATAAGATTCTTCTAAAATAAGTTTGTCTCTAAAATGGACAAATAAGGATATATCTACTCATGATTTGATAAAGTGTGTGAAAATCTCAATCTACTAAATGATCTAAGAATATATACACTCTTACTAAGGTCTTTGGCACCTTGGCTAACGACAATGAGTTATTTGGTAATAATGATACATGTAGAGACCCATTTCCAAAAAACAAAATTACGTATGGGAATTAATATCAAAATCGATGTTACGTATAGAGATCAAATCATTAATTATATCGTCATATAGAGCCACGTAGAAAACCAACAACGATAGTCGTTTGTACATGTAGGACCATTACTAACGACGTTGGCATCTCGTGTGACGGTAGGGACTGATTTGGTAACTGGGACACATATAAGGGCTGATTTCCAATTTTTGAACTAATATAGATTAAAATCAAAATCGGCATCACATATAGGAATCTAAACATTAGTCTAACCCTTAAAATTTAAAATATGTGTTATTTGTGCCACGTCCTTAGTCTTTGGATATAACCAACATAATCATAAGGTTTTACAGCAAACAAATTCATTGTAAAACGAGCTCCAAAGAATTACTAAAATGCTGCAATAATAAAGTATTCTCCATAATTTCTTGTTATTGAGCCACCAGGCAGGGCCTAAAAACTTATATCAAAAGAGCTATGTGGTTGTGGGGCAGCACAACAATCCAGAGAAAATGATTCAACTGTTCACTTTTAAAATGGCAGACAGGGCCCCCCAGTTTCAACCCCACCTCTACGAGGTCCAAGTTCTTGAATAGGACTACCAAATTTCAAAGCAACAATTTTCCAGTGGGCCCAATACATCCACTTGTTCACACATTTATTGTTTTATTCCTATTTATAAAAAATATAAGGCCTTTTTTTGTATTTTATAATGCATAAGCAAAGTATTAAGTTGTTTTTTCTTACAGGAGCAAAGCATTAAGTTGGATGCTACTTGGAATGATAAGAATATAGGAAATATACAAAAGGTATCTATCTATATATTAGAGTAACGTCATGCAAAGACTTTTTAACCTGACCTACTATATGATAGATTATAGGACAAAACTTATCTATAGTATGTCTATGAACAAGTTTTGATGATTGGTAGGAAATTTTTAACCATGATGCTTGTGGTACAAGTGATCATAGTCTCTTGGAAGATCAACTTCGAGTTTCGACAACATGGAGACTTCTAAGTTGAAGGGACCTTCTACGATGCACCAAATACAAAGTGGTGCCTTCATGCATCAAGTGAAATAACCCGCTTTTCCATTATGATTATTATTATTTTGGATAAACAGAACTCATCTTTACCCCCGTCCCGCGCCTCACCACCATCACCTCCACCCCCACGGCCCCACCCCCATCACCCACCCATTGATGACGACTCCCATCAGACCACGGTGGCGTCGTTGTCGCCTCCACTATTTGCAAAGCCTCCACCTCATCCGTCGAGTTCACCCACGACTTGAGAACGACCCCACAACCGGACTCATTCTTCGTAGTCTCGAATTTTGGAGACTTTGCCTTCAACAACTCGACCTCTTTCACAGGATCGTTTTCGAAGCCCTTCTCCCGGTTGCTCCTTATTATCATTTTATTTTGTTCTTGGTTGCGTTTACATTTTGGGTTGTTTTGTTTCAAAAAATTTGAAAGAGTAAAATGTTATTTTGGTCGATGAAAATGTATTTCATTAGTATTGAAAGGTATTTGACTAGAGAGAAGTTGCAAATTTGGTCATTTCTGGTAACAGAGGTAGGTTCTAGTTGCGGTTGGGTTAGCAATGACAAAGTGTGATGGCTATGGGTAATGTAGTGACCATGTCTAACATAGTGGTTCTGACATTGTGCGATGGGGTGGTGGTGGGGCTAGGATGGTGGGTTGGCGATGGTGGCAAGATGGACGAGGGTAAGGGCAAAACTATCACTTTTCTTTTTTTTTGGATTACCGTTCAACTATTACCCTATTCTGATTGGAATTGTTTATTTAATTTTTTATTAAATCTATGGTCCAAATAACTTGCTACATGGATGCACCACTTTGTGTTTGGTGCATCCTACAAGGCCTCCTAAGTTTCGATATCAAACTTAAGAAGAGTTCATCTCCCTTAAGGAAGATCTGAGAGTTTGACACAGTAATTAAAACCCTTTTACTTATCTTCAATGATAATGATCTATCTTCAAGTTGAAGAAAAAATTTCATACTTCTATTTCCCTTCAGTCTATCCTATTTATGTTATTATACAGTGTACAGAGCAATTACGTCAAATGGTAATAAAACTGAATTCAAGCCTACTAATATTCAGTTTGATACATGTTTTGACAGGTCTATTATATAACATGATTATGTTCCTACTGGGTTTTGCTTCACTTTTCATTTTATTCTTGCTTGTAAAACCTGACTTTAAATTAAGAAGGCTAAAAAATCAATCTTCATTAGTGTAATTGTTTCAAGCGAAATCTAGTAACAAGTTTTTTTGGTAAATAAAAAGTTGGCTTAATTGCACTTTTGGTCCCTCAGGTATAACAATTGTGTAATTTTAGTCCCTCAGGTTTTAATTGTGCCAATTGAATCCCCAAGTATCAAGATTGTGCAATTTTGGTCCTCCAGTTTTCAATTGCGCCAATTGGGTACCCTAGATGTCACGATTGTTCAATTTTGGTCCCCCAAGTATCACAATAGTGTAATTTTTAACGTCAGTAGCCTACGTAAGACACGTGAGACTGATTTGACACTTAGCGAAGTCAACTTGACAGTTTACGGGACATTCTTATAAGACATCATTGACATCTCACACAATTTAATGGTCAAATCCACATCATTAATTGTCACATAAGAATGACATGTAAGCTGTCAAACTAGCCCCATTAAGTGCCAAATCAGTCGCATATGTGCTTCGTAGGCTATTGATGTTAAAAGTTATACAATTGTGATACTTGGAAGACCAAAATTGCATAATCGTGATACTTGGGGGGACCAAAATTGCACAATCATGATACGTGGGAGACCAATTGGTGCAATTGAAACTTGGGGGACCAAAATTGCACAATCGGGATACTTGGAGGACCCAGTTGGAGTAATTAAAACCCGGGGGATCAAAATTGCACAATCGTGATACTTGAGGGACCAAAAGTGCAATTAAGCCTAAAAAGTTTAGGTGAGTTTGGTCCCAGGAGCTCACCAGGGTCAGGGCAGGTCTCACGACTCAAAGAACGCTTACAGGGGTACTTACAGATTACTCATCAACGAGATTCTCACATCGACAGCGGGATTCGAATTCATATCCTTATAGGATATGAGTCGTATCTTTATCAACTGAACCAACCTTCGTCGGCTCTAGTAACAAGTATTATACTATATACTAATGAGTTGAATTAAAATTGAGCGTTAAAAGCTGAAGGGCTTATAAACAGATTTGAGAATGTAAAATAAGGCAGCCAAATTAAAGCGCCCTACTCCAGATTTCCTTCATACAAATGCTATTTCCTTTTGTATTTAACCATCACTTCAAAAACAATGAATAAAGATCCAAATTACTCACAGAAAAAAAAAAAAAGACGCAAACAAATTTGGCCCCTAAAACATGAAAGTTCTCAACTAGGTTTTCAAAAATCTCAAATGTCAGTCAAAATAATTCCTGCTATAAACTAAAGTGTCCCTAAATTTATTTTAAAAAAGATTAATTTGACCGACATTTAAGATTTTATTGGACCAAATTGGGATTTTTCAATTTTTAGGGACCAATTGTATCTCTGTATTTTACCTTTCATAGACCAATTTGGACTTTCATTAACAAAAATACATAAAGAAAAATGAAAAAGGTCAATAAGAGCGATCAAGGTACACTCTACAGCACTAGGGTAAAGAGGTTCTTCCATGCATGTGTCCTAGTCTGCATGGTACAGAATGAGAAATTATAATGATGTCTACACTTAATTAGTGCAACACACTGTCCATCGCATCCTCTGAGGCAGTAACCAGCACAACATTATAACTCCCTTTCCCTTTGATGCCAATAACGGTTTTCATTTGTTTCTCTCCCTCCATCTTTTATGTTGTCTTTTTATTGTTAACAAATGGTAAAAGGCCATGTTCCAAGACAAAATAGAAAAATAAAATAAAATCCATACTTCCCTATGATCTGCTTCTGGTAGAGTGAACCTCTGAACAACTGTCAAAATTTTCAGAGCTCTTTAACTCACATTTGGACCAACCTATCAAACAAATGAGGTACCTTTCCTCAGACAAAGTACACTGCCAGTGAGCCTCAACCATATTTAATAAAACACCAATCTATCATCCCAATGACTCTATTCATTCAAACACAGTAAAAGAGGAACAAAAAGGGCATGCAAAAGAATGCCAAAGCATAGAGAAACTGAGTTGAAAAGCAAAAACAATGCATACTATTTTCATATTTCTTCCACATGGATATATCCCCACACAGGCCTATAGGATGACTTATCTGTTTGTGCTGTGTGGGGGCCACCACGTTTTCTTTGCCAAACAGCTAGCAGAAAAAAGGAAAGGGTCTGTTTTGTTTTGTATCAAACAAACAATCAGGAAGGATCTTCTTAATTGTTTTTTCTTGCCTAACTAGTAAAGTGGAAGAGAGATAAACACAATATTTTTTAGTGCACTCACTTAAGATTTGTAAAATTTATTTTGTAACCTTTGTGTCTATCTCTCTCTTCTACTTGACCACTTGACAAGGAAAAACAATTGAGAGGATCCATTCCAAAAAACAATATATGAAGTGTGTGTTTGGAAACCCTTAGTTGAGGATCGTGAAGTATTTTTGTTAGAAATTACTGTGAGTAGTTTTCACGATGGAGAAGTGCTTCTGCTGATATCCATCGTATTTCCAAACACACACGAAGATGAGTGCATACAAAAACTAACCATATCTAGGGATGTCCACGGATTGGATTGGATCGATTTTGAGCCAAAAAACCATCTGATCCAAAAATGAAAACAACATGCGATTTGGATTGAATCGGTTTGCTTCCTTAAAAAAATCCGATCCAATCAAATGAGGTTTGGATTATATTGGATAATTCAGTTTTTACGATATATCATAGTTATATTAAATCGAAAACCAACATTAAACCTATATATACTAAAATTAATGTAGTTCTAGTTCCTAAGTACATGCATGAGATCTTCTAATACATGAATAACTATTAAAGAGAATGAGAGTGTTCGTTCATAAAAATATGAAAAATAATACATAAGTATGAGTAGTACTATAATTTAAAAAATAATAGTATATGTATATAGGTCGGTTTGGATTGAATTGGATCGATTTTCACTTGGAGATCCGAAATCCGATCCAATGAAAAAAAAAGAGCAGTTTTTGCGATTTTTAGTTTTTTCGATTTTCGATTTTTTGATTCAATTTTTTCGATTTAAATTGATTTGAATCGCTTGATAAACACCCCTAATCATATCCATTTGGCAGAATGCTGAGATAACCTTTTTACCAGACAGCATCCCCAGCAGTGAGCTGGCACGTATCCCCATGAGTGCTTCCGGTATTAACAGTTACAACCACGAACGGCTAGAGAAAGATAATATAAATATATGGAATGGAATTAGAGTGTATCCTCGTGCTTCATGAGGAATTAAGCACACTCTTGTCAATAACAAAACCAAAATCCCCAAAAAGTCCCTGCATCATGGAAGAAAACCAGAGAGTAAATGCTTATCCACTATTGTCCCACAAAACTCCCATAATACATTAAGAAATAGGGGAAATGCAATAAATATACTCCCACCCATCACCATCATATAATATTTTCATGTCTAGAGTCATCTCTAGAAACAGAATGCTACCACCCACCCTACCTTTTCCTAATTAATACATTGTCATCATCATGATCTCACAGATAATTGCTAGAAATGCTACACTAAAAGTAATTTGGTCTCCATATTCAATCAGGGCAAGATGTTATAAGACTAGACTACCCATTATCAATAATTTGTGGACTAAATGATTTGCTAATTTGCTACATATGACAGAAAAAGTATGACCAAGATTAGCATCATTGATTGCATAAGCCACCCAGTACTGTTCCTGAAAATCAATAGTAAGGAAAGAAAATTCAGATAGTAGTAGTGGAATATCAAAAGTGGAACTCTTCACCATTGATGACAAAGCATGTGCTGATTGTGGGTCATGTAACCACCAATTGCTTGTATTAAACTGGACAAATGGTTAAATATTAAATTTCTTATTTATTTTTCATCTCTGACCAGGTTCCTAAATAGAAGAAACAAGGGTAACTGCAACCTGCACCCCCACTTATAGAGAGAAAGGGAGAGAATAAACTCTGGTCTAGACCCGCCCTTCAAAGCCACTGCTAAATGTAACTAACAGAATTCAGACACTTTTTATAGCATTTAACAACAGGAATATATAAATGTACTCAACTGCATCATATACCACTCTTCAAATCTTTTGACATGATTTACAAAAAACAGCTACCAACCACATAGTAGATAAAAAGAGCAAAAAGTTGTGTGGAGAATCAGGGATGAACCGCCTTTCATATGAAGAAATAAAATTTAGTATCTAATAGAAATGAAGTGATTCCATCATATCACAATCAAAAGATATTGGTAGAACATGGCACTTTGTACAGATTAAAAACTCGATGGAATAAAAACCAGGCAAAAAGGATTCCCCAAAAGAGGAGCCTAGAAATGAAGAATCAAGAGAGAGCAGCTATTACAGATGCTCACTCATGCAAAGCTAAATCCTCAATTTGGTCTCTGAATTTGTAAGGTCGTATCAACTTGATCCCTGATATTTTCGAAATTTCAAAAACATCCCTGAAGTTATCAAAAGTTAATCAATCCAGTTCCTCCGACAAGAACCAAGTTAATACGAATCTTATAATTTCAGGGACCAAATTGTCACAAGGACCAAATTGATACGACTTTATAATTTAGATACGACGATTTACTCTATTTAACAATGTTTCAGAAACTGGAGTGAGCATCAAACTAGCGAAGCCACTAGTTTCTGGACCCATCGATTCGACTGCCGGTCAACACACAAAAGTAAAAAAATAAAATAAAAAATAAAAATGGATGTAAAGTAGCAGAACAATAACCAATAATAATAAAATATAGTATCAAAGTAAACATATTTAACAAGTAAAAATACTTTTTAGCTCATAAAGTTACAGTTCTAAGAAGGAAATGCACATTAAAATATTAAATATATAATTTATGAGTTAGAACGGAAAGAGCATTATTTTTTGGCAAGATCAACCTGGATTTTACTAGTTTAATCTGGTATGAATTAGAATGGAAAGAACATTATGGTTCGGCCCACAGTTGTTTTATGCTTTAAGGGTATTTCCTTCTGTGGCTTACAGAGAAGTTGGGCAGCCTGCTGCATTTTTTTGTTTTTCTCTAATATTCTAATCCTCTTGTTTTCTCCCTTCTGTATTTGTCTGTTTTTAGAGGATACCTATTCCTCACTCACCCTCACTTTAATTAATTTCTTTCTCTTATCCCTAATAAAATTTGTATGACAACTTTTACACACAGAAAAAACAGTTGCAAGACAACATGTATTTTTCCGCTCTTTACAATAATAGAACCATTCACTTAGAGACAATTCTACTACACTCTCTATAATAGGTTTCTCAGTGCAAAATCTTCACATGTCAGCATAATGGCCAAGCTTGATTTTTCTTATTTGTCTCTATGTCACAAACTAACAATCCATAACCACCCATAAAGTCATCATATTCTCCCAGGTTCTTCAGGTAGAAGAAATAAAACACAGATGGAAAAACTCCAAGTTCTGAAAAATAGCACCTTGATTTTTTTCCTTTCATTCTTTCTTTAATGATGTAAGCACATGTGAAAGAAGAAGAGTGTACACAGATATCAAGTCTTCATTGCCACCATACATATTTCAACTCCAGCATTTATGCACCATACCTCTTGAAAGCAAGCGAGTTTCTTGATATAACATTTGCAAAACAGTGACATGAAAGCTGTAAGCAGTACAAAACTGGTAAATTAAGAATTTTATCTTGTTGTGAGAATATCTAACAAATATCTTAGAATATCTTTAGTGAATCATGGAACACTTTACAATATCAAAAGAACCGAATATATTGTGAAATCAATTAGGTATCTAATTGAGGAAGCAATCTTAGGCATTGCTTCTAATTTTATCGTGTTTAACTATATAATTAAGATTAGTAGGCTCCAAACTCATCGAGAACAGCATGACTTCTTTTTCATAGAAGAAGAAATTCACTAAGCCAGAGAAGATTTATAAGAATGACTACTTTGTCTGAATGAATTTCTTATTTTATAATAAATACATAAAAGTTCTTAGAGATTACGTTTGTTATGTTTCTTAACGAATTTCTTATTTTATAATGGCCATGTGAGTATCACTTATGAAATTCATTTAATCTTCTTCACAACAAATAACTAGGCCCAAAGGCCAATGCTGTTGTAACCAGCTAGTATGATTTCATTTAAATAAATTAAGTCAATTGTATCAACTATTAGTCAATTAAATAGCCTTTGGCATCAAAAAACAACAAACATGTAAGAAATTGTAAAATTAGCACCCAACCTTTCAGGCCTGATTCATCAGAATACCTGTGTCATTCTTGAGCATCTATAAAATCACTATAAACTCTCACCTGGTCCCAGGCAACAGATCTCTAATACCCAAAAAAAACAAATATCATAGGAGTATTAATATGTTAGTGATACAATAACTACACATTACTTAAGACAACAAGATGATTTCCTAAAAATGGAAGATTAACATCAATATAGTAGGAGTTGAAAATCGGGAAAAAGTGAAATTTCATAAAACAGTAATAATTATGAACAATGTGTTTCAAGTCTGACTTGTTACTGTCTCAAATTATGAATCCATCATTTCAAGAGAACAGAAATGAAGCCTAAGAGCCTTTAGGGGCTCATTGATCCCAGGATTGAATCTCAGCCAAGCCACTTTGCCTGCAGCCTGCACTTTAGCCTATTATCCCCCTCCCCACATCAGGTCACAAACCTCCTTTGTAAGGCAAAAAAATGGAATGAGGGAAGGCATTCTTTTAATAAAGGGAGGAAATGAAATATAAGAGACATTCAAGGGGTCTCCTATTCAATAGGATTAGTACTATTACTGAATAATTTGCAACAGGTTAGCATGATCTCTCGCAAAGCACACTGCATATCTGCATTACGTGCTATGCTAACTAGACAATACTAGTCACTTATTTGTTCACTATGTATCTATGCAGACTTTATTATGTTTTATGGTGAAAGTTGGGTTTGTTCGGCTAGCTTGCAGGTTTTTCTTCTTTTGTGGCTTACTAATTTCGGAGGGCATGAGAACTTATGATTTAAAATAGTTCATGCTCTGAATGTGTCTGTCATGTGTGGCACAGATTATGACATTATGTCCCTTAAAGAATAAGATTGTAAAATGAATATTGATGACCAAAAATGAATGAGACAGATATCAACATTATCTGAAGTCCGAAGCAATACACAAACTGAAAAATATAAACATCCACGTTGCATGTGTGACAGGTGACTGTATTGTTATAACATTTAAAATTAAACAAAGCTGTTATCAATAGAAGAATCCAAATGGTCCATCATAATAGCATTTGAACAAATCAAACTAACAGAGAAAAAATGTGTTTCAGTGTGGTTAAATGGTACTGTAATAAGGGAGCATTATATGAATAAAAGTATATAAATCTTCTCAGTCACTCCAAGAAAAGTTATTTATCTAGCTAATGTTTCCTCAAAACCATGTTTTAAGTATGGCATGCGATGAATAAATAACATTCTCTATACATGCAATACATTTTTACATTTCATCAAAATTCAAAAGGATTTCAATCACTAAAGAGCTTCTTTTCAGTACTGAGACATGATTCTGCCAGATCAGTGCCTGTGCTTATCCATATTGGCATTCATTGATAGGAAGCATCTCAGATAATCTTCTATCATTTTTTTAATAACAAAAGAAATATTATTAGATTTTATCAATAATATTTCTTTTATTATAAAAAAAAAAGATAGAAGGTTATCCATATTGGCAGCCTCTTCCAAATGCAAGGTAAGGCTGCCTGCTATAGACCCATATAGTGGGTCCGACCCTCCCCTGGACCTATGCATAACGGGAGCTTTATAGCACCAGGTTGCCCTTTTAAAAGAAATATTATTAGATAAGAAGAGAAAAGTAGACAAGAAGTGTGTAAGACATCCTCACAAAAAACAAAAAGAAACAACTAAAAACTAGGCAACAGAGCGATGCAACAAAGTATGTCAATCCCTCTACATGTCTAACAAAGAAACACCAGTAAATAACCCATGCGTAGTGCTCTGTTCTCACAGTTCTTTGATGTATATGGCTGGAAATGAATAGTAGAATTTTTGATGACTCCTTTTCATATTTACATGTGGAATTCAACCTTTCAATCGCATCACCCCTAAACAAGCCATGTTTTAGAGAAAGCATCAAACAGGCAAAACAAAAGTAGATCAATATATATATATAAAGCATTAAAAAAATTAGAAAGAATAAACGACGAAAAAATCATTAATATTAGTTAAAATATAAATAAGTAGATAAGTAAGAATAGGTGTAAAGATGAAGCAATTCCCAACAACAAAACAAAAATCTCTCAGTTTCTTGTTCATTTTCAATAGAAAATTACTTAAGAGGATTTGGAAATTCAAACTTAGGACCTTCTGTTAAGAAAAAGGGGCATGATCACTATGTAGCTATTGCCTCCACATCAAAAGTCAACAACATGTCAAAATGTCTAAACTCAGAAGCTTCCAAAGAGACCTGTTTCTAATCTACAACAAAAAGTGAGTAATTGGGGAAAAAACAAACAAACAACAACCCAAGAATGTGACTCCCAAGTCCCTACAGTAGTACAGAATGTGCAAAATCCTAAACAAGAATTAAAACCAGGAAAAAGAAATTATGGCCAAGCAAAGCTTATTTTTTTTTTCACACATTTAAAAGGCTAAGAAACAGTGCATAAGCTTCATCATCCATCATGTTAAGAACAACCCAGAAAGGCATTCATGTTCACAACCATTATACAAAGAGAAACAAGCATCACATAGAACCATTGCATGAATTTTGGCATATCTTTAAGGCAAAAAAGAAAAAAGAAATGGAACCGAGAAAGGGAGGTGTGCCCACAATTTGGTGGCGGAAGCGTCATCGTTGGTGGCTACCACCGCGGCTGTGTTGCTGTCTGAATCGGCCACTGGGTTCGCTGTCGTTTGATCATTACCAATGATTATTTTTTTATTTTTCTCTTCCTGAAACAAATTATTAATTATTAATAATTAATTAATTAAATAAATAACTTCATTTTTTTATTTTTTTATCAACTATCATAATTAGGGTCTTTGACTCCCCGGTACCATCTCAGAATATTCCCACAAACTTCAACCTTTTGAACAAATTATAAGACCAATTATTTATCGATTGTTTATAGCAAGAAATTAACCCTTAATATTTGAAACCTCCTCATTAGAGTATAGGTTATCACTACTCAAATTGGTAATTACTTTTACACTTTCTTTGGTTGTAGGAGAGAAAATAGGAGGAAAGAAAGTAAGAGGAAAGAAAGGGAGAGGAAAGAAAAAGAGTGTAAAATAAGAGAATTGTTTAGTTGTTTGGTTGAAGAGAAAATGAGAGGAAAGAAAATCAAAACTTTTCTCTGATTGAGGAGAAAGTGAGAGAAAAAAAATATATATTCATGAAAAGATCAAAATACCTTTGAGTGAAGATGAGATATAATAAATCGAATGGTCAAATATTAGATGTATTTTTTTTTATTTAGTGCTTTCTCTTTCAAACCTGAGGAAAAACAAAGAAGCCCAGTTAACTTTTCCAAAATTTATTTCGATTAATAGATAATTTTATATAGGAGAAAGTATTTTAGAACTTCACTAGTGAGTATCACTACCGTTATGTTTGACTAATAAAAGAAAATGAGAGGAAAGAAAAAAGAATGAAAGAAAAAAGTAGAAAATAAGATGATTATTTTATTATTTGGTATAAGATAAAATGAAAGGAAAGAAAATTTCAATTTTCCTTCCTTTGTTTGATTGGATAGAAAGTGAGTGGAAAGAAAAAATATATTTATAAAACGACGTAAATATCCTCACATAATAATTTTAAAAAATAAAAACAATTGGTATTTTTGTCTTTTCCTCAAAAAAGCATATGTTCAGACACTCGGCGGTGCCTTGGTTCTTGTAACACCCCAATTTTTCATGCTTTCTAAGCCCAGTAAACTATATAAATGAGTTTATATTTTTATCTGTGTTTTAGAAAATGATTTTGGGAAAACTAAAAGGTGTTGCTATGGTACCTTTGAAAAGTAAAGGGTTTGGATACCTTATGTCCAATCAGAATGCACCATCTCAATTAATTGAGTCATGTGAATATCACATGAGGTTAAATTCTCACCATCTGATTGGACCACATAGGCAAGGGTATGGTACCCAAGGGGTACCATAGAATCTTCCAAACTAAAATCATATTTGTGCTCCAAATAATCGTGGAAGCCTACGGTTAAAGTTTGGGCCGAAAACTCAAACGGGGCCCGATCTACGTTTTTCAGATGATAGTGTTTTTCTACTATCAAGACCTCTTTTTGACTAACGATCAGGACCATTAGTCTTAGAATTCAATCCTCTACCTTTTTGTTAAAATGTGTCCTGACGTCCAAAAATATAAATAATATTTTATTTTTGGGCCGATATTCGATCAGAGAGACGATTCGAGCTGTCTTAGGGTTTTTCGAGAACCTTGAGCCGATAATTTTCATACCAGGGTTATGTTAAATTATTTGGGGACTCCTATCAGTGTCGTGAGGATTTTCAAAATGTCGGGACGTGAATTGACCAAATTACCCTTGGTTAAGTTTTTACTAATTACTTTTTTTCCTTTTACCTTAACTCAAATTGCCTAATTAAATACACTATTCTCTCACATTTTCCTTCCCCATTTCTCCGAGCAAACTCCAGCAGCCCAACCTCTTCTCCTTCTTTCTCTTCTTTCTTTCTTTTCTTCTCACCATTTCTCCATTTTTGGAGCTTGGAAAGCTTGGTTTTTGTGAAGCTTCTTCACTCATTTTTGAAGGAGATCACCATAGGAGGTAGCTAGTTCTCTCAATCTCTCTTTATTCTCCTCAAATTTCCATGATTAGAAATGTTAGGGTTTTTACCCCCAAATCTTCAAATTCAATGAAAAATTATAGAAAAATCATTTTAATACCAAACCAATTTCTATGGCCTAGGTTCATGACATACTTGCATGATCCAAGAGATTAGAGCCAAGAGGTCTCTCTAGCCATATTTTCAAAGGAGAGGCCGAACCCCCTATGTGTGTAGGGTAGAGTTTCGGTTGGTTTTTGATGTTTTGAGTTGATATCTAGGTCTATCACACTTAGTTAGGGTGTTATCCAAGAAATGAGAATTTTTGGAGCTCCCTAGCTATTTTAGTTTAATAGGGCCGAACCCTAGGGGTGGTGCAATAGGAGAAATCTTTGTTTTTTTGAGTTAATGCCTTTATGGATTGTGTGTATGTAGTGATCGGCAGCTAGTTGAGCCAGTTGTCAGATTTATCGTGTGTCTACAGCTTACCTTGGGACTACAAGAGGTAAGGGGATAAACCTGAGGAGTCCAAATTCTAACAGCTATATGCTGCTTTGGGTGTTTGTAATGTAATTAAATGTTTATATCTGATTATTGGTTGATTGTTTTATTTACTGCTGTTGGTTTGACTATGCATGACATAACTGCTGAGGTATGTGGAAAGATGCTATAATTGTTAAATAACTGTATGGATGTATCGTGTGCCCTGCTGTGGGATTTAAGGCGTTAGAGGGCCTAATATCGATTAGAATCCGACATCGTATAACCTAAAAGATTTAAAAGCTTGAAACGTAGAATTGAGAAAAATAAGTATGGTTTATTGTTTCTCAATTTAATTTAAGAGAAATTAATTAATTATCTCTTTTAGAATAAAATAGAAATGAATAGCTGCTTTTAAGAAAAAGTTAACTTAAAAGAGCAAAATTGTGAAAATGCGTTTTTAATAAGAAAAAACAATGTTTAAGATAAATAGTGTTTTTGGAAACCTTTATTAGTTTTAAAATTAATAAAGTTAATCATTTGAGCAAAAGTGTTTTAAGAAACGTGATTTCCAAATAAATTGGTTTTATCCAAGAAAAAGAGTTTTTACAAGCTTTGTTTTAAGGTTTGTGTTTTACCGAAATACGACAAAAGGAAAAGGAAATAGTCTATAGACCAAGTTTTGTTTTATGGAAAACCGATCCCGACGACTTTGTGTAAGTATCGGAGATTTGAGTTTTGGTTCTTTTGAGTTTTGAGAAAAAGTGGTTTTTAAATTAGAAACTAAAAACCGAGACGTCGGGGTTCTAGGGTTCTGCAGAAACACGTGGATCAAAGATCCGTGTTAGTTGTAGGTCCTGCCGGTTTAGGGACAATCTTTGTTGTCCTGTAAAGCTTGAGGATGCTTATATGATCTTGAATCCAAAATTCTAAACTGGTGCATCGGTTAGGGATGTTTGGATTTGAGTTGTTTTGGACTAGGTGTCCCGTTTTGAGAAAATGTTTTTGAGGCTTAAAGAGTCTCAGACATTATGGTGGTTGTTAGCGTTGATGCTACAACGAGAAAAAATTGTTACGACAAAGATAAACCGACGGAAACTAAGTAGTTTTCTCATGCATTTGTGTGGGGCAGACGTGCCGTGAAACGGGGGACCTTGATGATAGGAAACCCGTGATGACTGTAAGTCATTATGTGTCATTGTACCTTGATGGGCAATGGATAAAATCCATATAATTTAAAGCATTTGTATAACATGATATGGTAAATAAGTCCATGTAATGGAAAGCGTTATGCCTGGATTGGACAACGTGACATGGTAAATAAGTCCATGTAATGGTGACATGGTAAATAAATCCATGCAATGGAAAGCGTTATGCCTGGATTGGACAACGTGGTGTGGTAATGGAATCCATATAAGGAAAAGCATTGTACCCTGTGTTGGTCAATGTGATATGGTAAGTAGGGTGTGCCTTGATTGGCCATCGACTCTGATCAACTCATTCTTTTGGTGATGGGATTCCCGGAAATCTAGAATTGAATATTAGTTGAGATATAAGTGTCCATGCATACGTTTAGAGAATAGCGTTGATCGTGGAGTACGAAACCCATGTGTTTTATTGTTAGTACACGGATATATATGTTGTACTATGTGATGCATGATGATATTTGGTGAGATATATTTGTATGAATCTGCTGGTTTTGTTTGGGCATGTAGTTGTCATTTTTGGATTCATATATTGGTTTCTCACCCTTGCCTGTACGTGTTGGATACCCTGTTGTGTTTCTGGATACACATACAGATATTTTGTTAGCAGTTCTCTGATCGTTATAGCTTGAGTGCCGGAGGTCGACAACGAAGAGGTGTGGATTGGTGACGACGTGACCCTGTCCTTTTGGTACGACTGAGGTCGGGGTAGTACACTTTGTTATCTGTAGACTCCTTTTGTCAGACCAGCTTAGGTTTATTTTTGTGGTAGTTTCTTTTGGGTTAGTCAATTTTCGGTTTCTGATGGCCGTGGGATAGGCTGATGGATTTTAATAGATGATGTTTACTATATATATATATATATATATATATATATATATATATATATATATATATATATATATATATATGTTTGTGGTATTGTGAGTATGTTAATGTTATTATGAGTATAAGTTCTTTAATATTATAAGAAGAAAAAAAATTCTATCACGATTTTCATAATAAGTAAAATATGAGTAAAGAAAATCTTTTCTGAAAGTGAATTAGCAAATCTTTTTCCTACTTTATAGTGTTGGGGTTACGAAAGTGACACCCGAGATGGCGGGGTGTAACAAGTGGTATCAAAGCGGACCTCTCCCAGTACGGTGTGGTTCGAGGACGAACCAAGCGGAAGCTGGTGGGCATGTAACACCCGGGGCTGACGAGGGCGGGTAGTGATCGCCGGTGCATGAGGCACGGACAAAGAGCGGCTTTGGCAGGCTTCTAGGCGGAGGGATACATGAATGAACCGAATTCACATCGGAATGAGAGGGATCCTGAGGCTGTGCAGGTATGAGACTGTACAGTTGAAGGAAGGCTTATAAGAATTGATTGGTACTATCTGTACCAACAAGATGCATCTACTTTTCCGTAGCCCATCACTTAAGAACTCCAAAGTTAAGCGTGCTTGACTTGGAGTAATTCTGGGATGAGTGACCTCCTGGGAAGTTTTCCTAGGAAGCGTGTGAGTGAGGACAAAACACGCTGAAGAGACCCCATGTTGGTTTGTGGGGACAGTCGACAATCCTTAAAGTAGTCCGGGCCGTTACAGTTCTCGCGCATCTCCATTTTCCATCCGAATTGGAAAGAAAGAAAGCATAGGTGGGCCCCTTCAATTTTTCTCCTTCCCTCCTTTTTCCTTCCAAACCAAACAAATGAAAAGTCAGTTTTCCCTTCTCTTTCTCTCCTTTCTTTTTCTTTCCCTCTTCTTTCCACAAAACCAAACAAATGCTACATGAATAAGAGTTCTGAGGTTTGGATGAGATTTGTAATCAAAACCATGCATTTTAATTGGTTCAAGCTAGACCACCTCATCCACATCCAAACCAGCTAGTAAGTTCAATTAATTTATAGGGAAAAATTGTTTGTTAAGTAATTAATTACTTCTCTCTATTTGGAATTTTATAACTCTGTTATAGCTCATGATGCCACGTCCATATGCATGTATAACGGTACAAAACTAAAAGGACATCATCTATAAACTTGGATATCAAATTGTATGATTTTAAGATGTTGTAGCCACTTAACATGGTGGTTCTCAGCGAATTGCACCAAATTAGTGAAAATCATGCATAAAAGAAAGACATATATGTAGAGTATTTACACATGACTTGGGTTGTGGGTGTTTTTGGTGTGAATATTTTCACCCTCTTCCTTTACAGTCCACCAAGAAATGTTGTGTGCCTGACATTGTGGGCAAGGGTGGTGACAGTGCAGGCTCGGGGTGGCGGGGGTGGCAGCTCGGGTGAGGATGATGATTCAATAAAGCGATGCCTGTGCTCGCCGTCCTCGCCATCGCAACAACAAAATACGCATGGGTGTTTTTGGTATTTTCTACCCAGATTGCTATTTTCCCTCTTGTTTTCTCCCCGATTCGAGTGGAAAGAATTTTGACGTGGGACCCACTAAAACATTTCTTTCATTCCCCTTTTCACCTGAGAACCAAACGACGGAATCCCCACTTTTCTTCCCCTTTTCCTTTTGTTGTCCTTCAAACCAAACAAAGTGTTAATGACTTTGTTCTGATCTCTCTCATTGTGAGTTTTTTTTTTTTGGTAGACAATCTCATTGTGAGTTTGCTAATTCAGTACTACTTTTGTCATCGGTACTCAAACTTGGTAACTACATTTTTGGTGATTACTGATTAAGGACATTTGTTATGAGCTCTCGCATTGAGTTTCCTAATTTAGTACTTCTTAAACGGAGTGATTGGTTTTAATCCGGATGGAGGGACTTCAAAAGGAGTCATAACTTCAATAAAATAAAGGGTATTGCTCCGGTGCCTATTCAAAACAGAGGGCATTGATACCTTCCACCTTGAACCAATAGATTGGTGCCAAATATCTAAATATGACATGTCATTATTATTAGTTGTTTTGCTGAATATTTTTTGAAAATTGCAACAATAATCCTTTCAGTTTTTCTAAAATTGCAAGAAAGTCCTAAAAATCTCATTCCAAATCTGTGGCTTCTAGACATCTAATCTCATATTTTCTTTCATATTCCAACTGTTTGTCTTCTTCATGCTTAACGTAACTCGCTCATGGTATTTCACTTATGCTTTCAACATATGACAGTGACAAACTTTGAGATATATGGAAGTTTGCAGTGTGGGAGCAATCCCTTTTGAAATTTCAATCCAAAAATCGAGCAAAAATGACCCACTTCAATCTCTCAATGCACGTTCACTATTTTCAAAATTGAGTTGGGGCTTCCTTTACTCGCTATTATACGATTACTATACTGAAATATCAAAGCTATTAGGTGCCTATATTGAGAGATAAATCCGGGTCATTTTCGCGGGTCACAATGCCCATTTTCTCTGCAAACGGGTGAGAAAGATGATGTTCCTCCGCGACTTTTATTATTTATAATCACAAAAGTGTAAAAAACCTGCGTAAGCGTGCTGTGTGGCGTGATGGTTTGCAACCTTAATTTTCGTCGAGCATGATCCGGGCTCGATTCTTAAGTTTATCACTTATGTGTTACCTATTTTTTTATTAATTAAATAAAAGGCTTAATTGCACTTTTGGTCCTTCAGGTATCATGATTGTGCAATTTTGGTCCCCCAGGTTTTAATTGCGCCAATTGGGTCCTCTAATTATCACGATTGTGCAATTTTGATCGCCCGAGTTTCAATTGAGCCAATTGGGTCCCTCACGTATCATGATTGTGTAATTTTGGTCCCCAAATATCACCATTGTGCAATTTTGGTCCTCCAAGTATCACGATTGTGCAACGTTTAACATCAATAGTCGACGAAGCATATGTGCGACTGATTTGGCACTTAATGAGATTAGTTTGGCAGCTTACGTGTCATTCTTATGTGACACTTAATGATGTGCATTTGACTATTAAATTATGTGAGATGTCAATTATGTCTTATAAGAATGTCCCGTAAACTGTAAAGTTGACTTCACTAAGTGTCAAATCAATCTCACATGTCCTATGTAGGCTACTGACGTTAAAAATTGTACAATCGTGATACTTGGGGGACCAAAATTGTACAATCATGATACGTGAGGGACCCAATTGACGCAATTGAAACATGGAGGACCAAAATTGCACAATCGTGATACTTGGAGGACCCAATTGGCACAATTAAAACCCGGAGGACCAAAATTGCACAATCATGATACCCGAGGGACCAAAAGTGCAATTAAGCCTAAATAAAACAAGGTGCAATGTGACTGTGAGAGATAAAAAAAAACGACAAAAATAAAGATTCGAACCAGCGACCAATCATAGGGACAATAGAACGCTGACCATCAGACCAACTATCATTTATTTAAATACCAGCTTTTAAGTATACTTATCATACTTTTATAACATCTATAATTCAAATTTGTATGGTGAATGTTTTTTAAAATAATTAATATTTTATTATTTTAGGGAAACTATAGTAATGACATTATCCTATCTAAGTGAGACTAGTGTTATCTAGGATGTAGTGGAGCGATTAAGTGAATAAAAGGTGACCAGTTGAGTTTAGATGAGACTAGTGTTATCTAGGATGTGGTCGAGTTATTAGGTGAACATGAGGTGACCAATAAAGTCTAGGTGATACTACTGTTATCTAGGATGTGGTCGAGCAATTAGGTGAACGGAAGATGACTCATCGAGTCTAAATGAGACTAGCATTATCTAGGATGTGATCGAACGATTAGGTGAATGGAAGATGATCAATTGAGTCTACATGAAACAAACGTTAACTAGGATTTTGTCGGATGATAAGGTCAACTGAAGAGGACTAATTGAATCTACGTGAAACTAATGTTATATAGGATATGATCGAGCGATTAGGTCAACCGAAGAGGACCAATTGAGTCTACATGAGACTAACTCTTAAGACCACCACATATATATTGAATAGGAAAATATAATCCAATATGGGTTTTCATTAATTGAAGTGAATGTATGCCACCACATGGTTCATTCACAAATTTGTATGGGATTACATATTAAATTTTCTTGGATGTTGTTCCGCCTAAATAGAGCAATAAGAAATACGATAGTCTCTAAGTCCTAATCTCTATGAATTCTCCCCTTTCTTGATATCTTGGCCCCTCCTTATAGCCTTCTAAGAAGTATGAGGTGTGTGACTAATTTATTGGGCTGAAGCCTTATAGGAACTCTTTGAATGAGCTATGTCTTTAAATGGGACCCCTACCAAATATGATAGGAACAGATGTTGTGATTGTTGAATAATTTATAATTTAATTTACTCACATGAAATTAATTATGAGTTATTAATAGACATGGTTAATAAATAGTGAAATGTCAATACTTGATAATATTTTCTTAAAAATAATTAAATATTAACTAATTTAATTAAATTGAGCTACCTAGAGAGTGAATTATCTTAACAAATTAAATGAATATCTCATAACAAATAACTTCAATTTTACACATAATATAATATCATATGTAAGTATTAAAACTAATGGGCAATTGAAAATACTTTTGTAAGTATTAAAATGCACTCATGATATAAATTTAATGCTGTTATAAAGTAGGTTAAGTATAGGTTAAATATATTAAAAGATGTTATAAAGTAGGTTAAGTTAATTAAAAGCTGTTAATTTTCCAAATGAGTTGATATCTTTGATGGTTAGCTTGCAAGTCTTCTTCTTTTGGGTCGTAGGATCGAATTGGTGACTTTTTATCTCTCTCACGATCCCGATGCACCTTTTTTTATTTAAAAAAAACAAGGTAACACAAAATTGATAAAGATGAGTATCGAACCCCGAACAAGCTCAACGAAAATGTGGGTTTCGAACCATCATGCCATGCAACACCCTTTTATTTTTTTTCCCACTTTTTTTTTTATAAAGTAATAACGTTTGTGGAGGAACATCATCTTCCTCATCCGCTTGTTGAGAAAACGGGCCTTGTGACCCGCGAAAATGACCCCGATGGATCTCTCGATTCAGGCAAGTAATAGCTTTGATATTTCTGTATAGTAATCATATAATGGCGAGTAAAGGAAGCCCCAACTCAATTTTGAAAATAATGAACGTATATTAGGAGATTGAAATGGGTCGTTTTTGCTTCGTTTTTGGGTTGAAATTTCAAAAGGGATTGCTGACAAAATCGTACCCACACTACAAACTTTGATATATCGCAAAGTTTGTCATCGTCCTCTATTGAAGGCATGAGTGAAATAAGATGAGTGAGTTACGTTAAGCATGGGGAAGATACACACTATGAAGGAACATTTGGAATGTGGAAGAAAATATGAGATTCGATGTTCAGAAGCCATAGATTTGGACTCGGATTTCTAGGACTTTCTTGCAATTTAAAAAAAACTTTAAGAATTATTGTGCAATTTTTTTAAAAAATATTCAGCAAAACCACTAATAACAATGACGTGGCATATTTAGATATTTGGCATCAATATATTTGTTTAAGATAGAAAGGTATCAATGCCTTATATTTTCTATGGGCACCGAAGCAATAGCCTAAAATAAATTATATTAATATTACTTTTCAACAAACATATTTAATAATTAATTATTAATTGTGATTATAACAATTCATTATTCATATAATTAATTATTGAAATAATCTTTTTTTTTTACATTAAGTTAAAAGCATGTTTGGGAATGATTAATTTTTCAATTTCAGTTGTTTTTTGGTTAAAAAGTTGTTTCATGTATAATCTATCATGTTTGTCAATTACCTTAAATTTATAAAAAAATAATTTTTTTGAGGAAAATAATTGTTTTTTGTCATCTAATTTGTTTTAGTTTAAGATTATTGTAATTTGATTATTTTCATTCTCAAAACTCTCTTCCCTATTTACCCCTACAAAATTAACTTTCAAACAAACATATTTAAATTATACAAATAGTTTCATGCCCTTTTTTTCTTAATTTACTATATAAAAATAATTTTTTTGTACTATCCAAACGAAATAGATTATCTTAAAATCCCTTTTTAACAAACATACCTAAACAAAAATAGATTCTAATTATAATCGATTATCAGCATAATCTATTTTTTTTTCAACTTTCCCAAACACGCTATTAATTCAAATACACTGAAAGTCCATATTGTTATGGTTAGGTTTTGGTATGGATGGTAAAAAAGGGTTTTGTTATCGAATAAAATAAAAAATAATTTTGTTTGTACAACATTATGGGAAGTCAATTGATTTCAACATACCATTTTACTTTTTTGCAATAATAATAATCCGGAGCTGGGTGGAGCCAAGCAGCAACCCGAGGTTGGAGGTGAACGTCAACAATGACCGATAATATGCGACAATGGTAGTCGATGATAGCAATTAGCAAATAACAAATGAGATAGTGGTCGATGGTGATGAGAGTGAAGAATGAAGAGAGAAAAACAGAAAAACAAATATGTGTATGATGTATCGTGTTTTATTGTCAAAATATCACGACTCTAAAATAATGGGACCAAGTTTTGTTAATGAAAAAAAACTATGTAAGCTCCATATATTTTTGCAGTTTAATTTTAATGTATTTGTCAATACTTTTTTTTACATTTTTTTTAGTGTTCGAAAGGGGCTAAAGTTTTATTTTTTTTATATTTTTAATTAATCATATATTATCATATATATAATTTTTAAAATAATTATTATAAGAGTTTAGACACTAATAATGTATTACAATTAATTTTTTTACTAAAACTTTATTTAGGCCTTTTCTATTTCAATGATAATCTATATTGATTCTTTCTTTGTAATTTTCATGTTATCCCACTTTTTTTATGTACCAAAATTCACTATTTTTTGAAAAACATTAACATTCTTAGGTGTATATTTAATTATTTTAGCCTATCATAGTATTTTTAAAAAAAAACATTAACATTAACATTTCATTTGTTAAAAGTTAAAAACCGCTCGAACTCATGATGCCGTATTATCTAAAATACAATACAATATTTTCTATGTAAGGAAGTTGTCTTCACTCATGGTGGATTGTAGCATTTGCTTTCATCTTATTTTAATTCTTCACATTTTAATTTTCTTACTTTAATTGAAAATATTTATATTTATTTATGAACTTATTTTAATTTCTTCATTTGTATAAAAGATTTTTGTCTAATAAACGAATGTGCTTATGGCTGGGTCATCCATAGACATGATATGATATCTTTAGAGAATGTTTGAGTAAAATTAATTTTTATGGACACAATTATTTTTTATGATAAAATCTATTTTTTAGATGAAATTGATTTATTTAGATAAACTGATTAAATTATAAAAGAATTATTTTTACGAGAAAAAAGTTATTTTTAAAGAAACTAGAAGTTTGAAACTTTAAAAAATTGTTTGATTATTTTAAAATTAATAATTAATAATATATTTTTTTCATTTTATCTCTACAATCAAATAAATATTATTAAATTATATAAATAACTTCATATATATATATATATATATATTTTAATTTATTATATAAAATAATTTTTTTATACAATCCAAACGAAATAATTTTTTTTAAAATCATTTTTCAATAAAAACATATCCAAACATAAAAATTATTCTATTTTAATAATTTATAATCGATTATTAAAATAATTACTTTTTGAGTAAACGTTTAAATTGGTCCTTGATAAAAAATAATATCATAATATTTTGATCTCTGAAAAATGAAAATACCAATTTGATTCTTAAAAATATAAAATTTTTATCAAATTAATTTTTTTTAAAATAATTTTTAAAGACATTTTAATTATTATGAGAGATTATGTTGATTTATATTTTATATTTTTGAAAATCAAATTGATATTTTTGATTTTGTTGGGTCAAAATATTTGTCGTGTTCGAATGCGGTCTTGTTTTTTTTTTTTTTTTTGGTCGTAATCCAAGCACACAGTTATGTATATTGATCAGCAAAACATCGGTAGTATAACAAAGCAGCACCAAACAAAAGAGAGAGCGTTGTTCAAGTTCAAGCTCTCACTATTGAATAACCATTTTCATCAAATTCCATATTCAAATCCTCAACCAAACCCTAACCCCAAAACCCTATTTTTCATTTCAATCGCAAAGCCCTAAACCGATTCCCAAAAACCCTAGTGCGTCCCTCTTCTCGATTGTTCATTCCGAGAAGATGGATATCGAACAGAAGCAATCGGAGCTCATCGATCACTTCGTCAAACAAGCCTCTGCCGCTGCCTCCAACTCTTCCGCACTCGCTTCCGTCATCGTCGAAGCCACTTCTCACCCTTCACTCTTCGCTTTCTCCGAGATTCTCGCTCTCCCTAATGTTCTCGAGGTTCATGATTCTCACTCTCTGCCCTTCAATTTTTTGTTTTGGTTTTTTATTTCTCTTTTTGTTATTTTAAAAATCCTGTTTAGATTGTTTTGTTTCCATGTTTGGATGGATGAAGTGGATAGTAATAAAGTGAAATGGTAAAAAGAGCTTCAATCATTGTTTGAGAGCTTTTTAAATAAAGAAGGGGAATAGTTAATGATGAGAATCCAAACCACTTTATACCACTCGAACTATCAAATTTCAATACCCTCCAAATTGGCTCCATTTTAGGGGTTTGGGGTGGAGTGGAATATACCCTTTGTAATTCACCTTCACTCTGTTGATTACCATTGTACTCCCAAACAATGGAGTGTAATATCCCTTCATTCCCTCATTAAAACTTTCAAACAATGGAATGATATATTTTTACTTTTTTCACTCCACCCCATTCTAAACCACTCCATTACTAACCATTCCACTCCATCTTTTTCAAAATTCCCAAACATTGGTGGTTGTTGATGCAATGTGAAACGGAAAAGAAATATTTATTTGTTCATAATTTTATGGGTTTTCTTGTTTTTTTGGTGTTTGTTTTCGATGTGATGGTGAGTGTGAGTTTATTGAATTATAGGTTCTGTGGAAATTGAGAGAATACTACATGTTTGAGGAAAACTCTAATGGGATTTTATTATTGTTCTGGCAATTTCATTGTTTTTTTAATGATGGTGACAAAGTTATCTTTTGCTACTATCTGTTTTGGTTTGGGTTCCTCCTATTTTATGTTTTATTTTATTTTATTTTTTTGAACATTTTGAGATTGGTATCAAGTGTGAGGTACCCTTTTTTTTTTTGAAAGGGTTGGTTAAACTGTCAGGACCGAATAGCAAGGTCTTAGGTTCAATTCTTATAGGTGAACTTTCATTGGGAGGTCTTGGAAGCTCTCGTTGAGGTTTGTGGAAAGCCTGTCCTGGGAATGGGGCATCCTCCCATCCCATTTGGCTTATTGTCTCAAAGAAAGGAAAAGCAAAAAGATAAGCATTTCAGGCCGAAAGTGTAGGAATAGATCAATCATAACACGTATATGCAGTCAGATTAAAATTATAATGCTTTATGAAAGCATTATTTTGTAAAGCAAAGAAAAATTTGAGCGAAATAGAGGCTAGGTTTGTTTGAGTTATTCTGTCTTGGCTTTTGAAAATTGAACAACTAGCTTAAGATTTGGTGACCTCTATCCTTTTTACATTTCAAGTGTTGTTGTGAGAAATCAAACAGAGCAGCATTTTTATATTTGTCTTATGCTTGTCAATTATTTGTCATTTTCAGTAGTTATTTCACTTAGACATACATGCATACACTGATATAATTCTATTTTTTATTATTTATTTGTAATCTTTACTGGCACCTGCAATACCAGAACTTTGTTTTTGTCTATCATTCTGCCAACTAGTTCCTACATATATATTGAATTTTTTTGACTCATGATATTTTGCAGCTTGAAGTAATTGAAAACTCAGTCTACCTTGATATGCTTCGATTGTTTGCACATGGAACATGGAGCGATTACAAGAGTAAGCCTAAGGATTCAACTTTCTGGGGGTTTTCCTGCATTTATAATAGTAACTCTATCGACTATGTTCACTATATGGTGGGCGGGTGTTTTCCTGTCTTCAATAGTTGTTTTTCGTTCCAATAGTATGTTGTTGATACATTGGATCAATATTGTAGCATCCATTCCCTACTACATGGTGGCACATGGCAAATAATGAATTTCAAATTTATTTTAATTCAACCACTAGATGTTAAGGTGATATAGGAATTTGTAACATATAAATATCATTAGAAAAAGAAATCTTATTAGATTGTTAATTTTGTTGTTACTTGTTAGTTTGCAGTGATGTTATTCTTAGGTCTTTATTTGATTGTTTTACAAATTGTCTGCGTATTTTTCCCTTTATAATGCACTCATGCTTCTGTTTATGATATTTGCTAGAAAAATATTCAGATTATGTTTAGCATGGCAGCCATTGTTCCACCTTTGGCTGCAACAAAACATCCACCATATAAGGTGGATTTTTGGCTTGCTGCCTGAGCTGCCATTTATCATTGACATCACTAGTCTCTTAATGCTTTCAATAGCTATTGTTAAGGGCTTATTGTACATAAGGGCTCATTGTAAGGTATGCATGTCAGGATACAAGCATATTTTTAATTTGATTAAAATAATCTTTTGGTCCTTACAGTTTCATTGGATTTTCAAATAGATCCCTATCGTCTATAGGTTTTTTATTAAGTCCTTATACTTTTAAAATTTTGAAAATAGGTTCTTATATGTCAAACAAGTTTTTAGTTGAATCCCCACTAATTACAAATTTTTTCAAGTCTCATAAACTTATAGCAGCAACACAGAATGACTTGCAGATAACTAAACATAGATTAACAAAGTCTAACCGCCATCAACCAGTATGGACCTGTTTAATTTGTTTTAGAAGTATATGGACCTATTTAAAACGTTTAAGCTATAGGGACCTACTTTGTAAATTTAGTGAAACTGTATTTCATTGGATTTTCAAATAGATCCCCATCGTCTATAAGTTTTTTATTTATTAAGTCCTTATACTTTTAATTTTGAAAATAGGTTCTTATATGTCAAACAAGTTTTTAATTGAATCCCCACTACTTGCAAATTTTTTCAAGTCTCATAAACCTATAACAGCAACACAGAATGACTTGCAGATAACTAAACAGAGATTAACAAGGTCTAACCGACATCAACCAGTATGGACCTATTTAATTTATTTTAGAAGTATATGGACCTATTTAAAACGTTTAAGCTATAGGGACCTATTTTGTAAATTTAGTGAAACTGTATGGACCAAAAGAGTAATTTAAGCTTTTAATTTTATGATTGCGATTTGCTAGTTTTGAACCCACTAGGTGCTGTATGTTGCCTTGTGATATAAAAAGCCTTTCAGGTATGTGGCATTTTTTTGACTTTGTAAGTAATATTTTTAAAATAAAGCACTTTGTAAATAATATCTTTGGAAAATTCATACACCTAACCTCATTTCATGATTTGTATTTCTGTTTTGTTTGTGTTGGTGTTGGTGTGTTTTTTCACTATTATACATAATAGTAATAACATAATGGTGCTTGTTAATAAGTTTAAGTGGCTTACAGGTAATGGTGATCGTCTTCCACAATTGATACCTGATCAGATCCTCAAGCTTAAGCAACTTACAGTTCTTACTTTGGCTGACACATACAAGGTATTGCCCATTTAATCCTTTAACTTTACAGTTCTTAGTGTTAACCCTGTTAAGAACAACAGTCCAGACAAAAGCTTTAACCTTTGAGGGAGCTTTGGACTTCCAAATGGGTTTATCCAGAAGAAAACTATTTGTATTGTTAGAAAGAGTAGTCAAGAACTGAAAAAAGGATTTACATGTGAACACTCCAGAAGGATCAAGGACCCAATTTATTGAGTCAGGAATAGAAGAGGGATGGATTGTGTCAATTAAAACCCAAAGAGATTCTAGCTCATTAACCTCTCTATCATGCAAATTTCTGAAAAAGTGAAGATTCCAAGGGGAGCGATCCTGAGAGTAAAACTGACAAACATTGGCATTATGCAAAGAATATAGACGAGAAAGCCTTGGAAAAGACTCAAAAAGAGGGACAGAACCAACCCAAATATCTTTTCAAAATTTAATGAGAGCCATCACCCAACTTAAAGGAAAAGAGAAGAAGGTAGACCTCGAGAAATAAACTTCCAAGGACTAGCATGAGAGACTCCTCTCTTCGAATTGGTATCCTACCATTCAGGTGCAAACCCTACTTACTTTGAATGACTTGATGCCATAAAAAGGATGAATGTGAAGGAAATTGCCAAAGCCACTTAACTGCCAATGCCTTATTCTTGGACACTAAATTACCAAGGCCCAACCAGTGTTATCGATGGCGAATGGTGGTCCATGGCGGAAAGCCAAAAATCCGCCATACAAATGGCGGATGGCGATGCGGTCATATGGCAGATGCCATGGCGGACAACTTAAAAATATTATATATATATATATATATATATATATATATATATATATATATATATATATATATACATATACATAACAAAAAAATGCAGAAAAAATATAAAATCTAAAACAAGCCACAACATATGTCAAGAACCATAACTAATTTGATAGAAAATATCATATAAGTCTCATATTCATCTATCATAGGCTACTAACAAGGCTAATTACCATCAAGTTCAAGATCTTAAAATGAAAATGACAATAAAATGATAAAAACACCCATGAAGCAGCACCTGATGAAGCTTGGCTTTAGAGCTGATTTTGAAATTTAAAATAATAAATATTCAAATGCATTAGCCTAAACCTAAAGTAATAAAAACAAGACAATGGGCTTAAGCCCAAACCATCAAAAATAAAAATAAAAGTAAAGAAAAAAGAAAAAAAAATAATAATAAGGGAATAGAAGGGGCTCAGAGCCCCCGATCCCATCGTTCTGCAATTTGCAGCAAGGAGCAAAACGCTGCCCAGCAGCAAAAAAGAAGAGAGGGAGAAAAGGGGACGCACAGGGCGGTGGCTCAAGGCAGACGACGGCACGGAAGAGGGATGAAGCGCGTGGAGGACGGCGATGGGAGAAGAACGGGATCGAGGGATAGGAGAAGAAGAAAGAGATCGGAGGATGAGACCCAAAACTTGTGAATCGGGTCGGGTCGCGCGGCCCAGACCCGCGAAAACCCAAAAAGTTTCCACTCTCGCCCGCCTTTCCTCCATGAACGCTTTTCCATCATGGACCGCCACCGCTATTCGGCTGCCATACCCCACCATGTGAAAACCACCACGCCACGCCCTCCCTATGGCGTTTGTGCAATTTCCGCCACCGATTTCCACCATGGCGCCGCCATAACCGTTTTTTGACAACACTGGGCCCAACAACCCCTCCTTCTTTGATTTACATCAAACCTCCCAACTAAAAAGGTTGTCCCGCCTAGAATCACCTGCCCCGGACCAAAGGAAATTCTGCATAACTTTTTCTATTTTCTTAGCCACAGCCACAGGGATACGAAAAAGGGAGAGGAAGTATAAATGGATACTAGCTAAACAAGAATGTACTCTACTTGTTAACTACAAGCAGCTCCTTTATTTATTTATTTTTTTTTCTTGATCAGCATCCTGGACCGGGATAGATTTTCTTGTTAACTACACACAGCCCCTTTTATCTGGGCCATTCATTTTGATAATAGTGCATTTGCTAGATTATTGGCCAATGTGCATACTGTTACTTGTGTTATAGTTCTTATACAACTATAATGCTAAAAGCATCTCCTATAACGAGACTTAAATTTTGTCAGTGTACGAGCAGGGGATTGACCTGTGCTAAAGCCGTTGCACTGTTTTAATTCCTTTTAGCTGGATTGCAATGCTCGCATCTTTGATGGTTCCACTTTGTCCCTACACTTATTAAGGGATCAGGTTGTGTGGAGTTCTGCTCGGGTTTGTTTGAGGGTGTAATTTTTCCTTCATTTGAGTTAACTTTTCCTCTCTCTAATAACGTTACCTCTTCTGTTTGTCGTTGAACAGTCAAATTACTTGTTTTGAGCAAGTATTTGGACAAAGTCCAATATCTACAGTGGCTGTTTTCATGGTCCAGGCTGCTATTGACTGGGTTCCTCCTTTAAGTCCCTTGCTTGGGCGTCCTTTCCCAAAGGCCCAATTATTCTTCTCCCTCAATAAGCTGGGTCTGATCCATTGGATCAGCCCATATTTCGTGCTTCAACCTGTTCAGCAAATTTCCAGGAAAACCTCATTGGAGTTACAAAGTGGTCCTGAAGCCATTTCAAACATCTCATAGAACTCACTGACAGTTCCGGTCAGGTGCAGGCCAAAGGAGCAGTTTGTATGGGTTTGTGCCATTGCTGGTTGGACATGTTGGATGACCGCTGCCTGGAACACTGCCCCGATTTGCATTTGGAGTTCGCGCCTCCCACCACAGAAACTAGTTCTCTGTTTGCAATTTTAATTCTATCCTTACTTCTTGCGACAGTTCCCCTTCTCCCATACAGTTCACATAGAAGTATTGCTCCACCCTATTAATCCAACCATAAGCATCGTCACCAGAAAACACCGGGTTCTCCAATTTTCACTACTGATACTCCACCTGAGAGTTGCAATATGGCTCAACAGGGCATCCTCTTCTGCCCTCGCCCTCTGATATGTCCCTCGATTGCTTTTAAGTTCCACTGTGAGGCAGATCTCTAATTGCTCATAGCTGCTCTTCTGCATCCTTGCTTTTCTCTCCATCATTCAAGTCCCCTCTCATTGCTTCCAATCTCGCCTCCATGCATGTGCTCACTGTCCACAGTTACCAAGACTGTGAGCTTTGAACCCTGTTGATAGAAAACGGGATGTAAGAAAAGAACTGAAATAATGTGTATATCTCCTTTATTGAGCTGATATCGGTATCGGTGGGGTTTGTATATGAAACTGAAGGAAACTACAGTGATCATAAACGAAAATAAATGGACAATCCAGGCAATTCGAGAGGCCTGATTCTTTCCCAAACAGTCCTTACCCATCCTATATTTCCTTCTCTCATGTCTATTCCCTTTTTTATATCTCGATAGGTCTCAACAGAATTTCCCTCCTACTCCCCCTTCAGCAACGTTGGCAATGGTCACATTATTTTTCTGGTCCACTTGGGCTTCTGATCCTCTACTTTCTTTCTGACATACACCTTTGTGATAGGAAGTTTCTTAACATATTCCCTTGAGAGTTGCATCAAGTAATGTCCACAGATGTCTTTATCTTCTTGGGTTTGCTTGTGGTTCCATCAAACTTCTAATTTATGTGTTCAATTTGCAAACTACAAGCAGCCCCTTTTTACTCGGTTATTATCCTGGGTCTGGGATAAATTTTCTTGTGGTGCTGTCATTATTTATATATTCTGCTTGTTGGCTACAAGCAGCCTCTTTTTTTATTGGTCATTCATTTTGATACATTGGCTAGATTGTTGGCCAATGTGCATACAGTTACTTGCCTTATTTTTATGCAATTATAATTTATAATGTCAAAATAAACTTCTATAGGGAGGTTAAAATCTTGTGATGTGCCAATTTTTTCAATCCTGTGATGCATTTAGTTAATTGCGATGCTGCCTCTTTGGCCATATACCTATTACAGGATCACGCTGTGTATGTGGTTTCTGTATGGTGTTTTACTTCCGGTTGTTTGAGGTGAGTTGCTATTTGTAATATGCAGAGAGACTAGCTTTCTTGCTTTGATGAACTTTTTCTTGTCATGTTCCTTGTTTTTAGTTTACTTTGGAGGACATCTTATCCTCCCCTTATTCCTCTCTAATAAAATTTATTTCTATCAAAATAAGAAGAAACAAACTCTTTTCTACAATATATTTCTTGATTTGTATAGTATTCTTTCATCCAATTCATCATTATCAATTGTGATTTCTTTTTCTAAGTACTTTTTGTACAACACAATCTGGTTGATTAACATTCGAAAGGTGTTTTCTTTGGATTGCTATTGTAGTGTTTGTCATTGTCTTTTGACATGTGCAATTAATTTTTACAAATTCTTACTTATTGATTTTTGTTTTTTAGGTACTACCCTATGACCAACTGATGCAGGAGTTAGATGTGACAAATGTTCGTGAACTTGAAGATTTTCTGATTAATGAATGCATGTATGCGGTAGGCATCATTCCCTTCAAGATAGTAAATTGCTGCTCAAACTTGACATAATTAATGGAATGTGCATTTACAGTATCATTATGATTATTATTGTTGTTGTTAATTTTTCTTTTTATAGAAAAATAATATAAGGAAGAAAAAGGTTACAACAAAACAAACAAAACCTAAGATACTAAAACATGTATAAAGCACGTCAATCCCTCTGCATGTTTGACAAAGAGACCCCTCTAAAGAGGCCACGAGCAGAACACCAGAGGGAAGCTAAAAACATAAACACTAGAGAACAAGTGCCCTTGAAAATTCTAGCATTCCTTTCCAACCATAAACATTAGAGAACAGCAGAGACAGAGCACTTCTACAGAATCTTAGCTTCTTTACAAGAGCCAAACCCTCTAAACATAATGAGAAGAAAGTGATGCAGGCTCTCCAAAGATCCCAAATTGCTCATTTCAAAGGAAACTTGTTATAGAACAGTGCAAAAAATGATTTGGCCCTGTTTGTGAACTAGAACAGCACCTAAAGACACATTGGGAAACGAAGCAGTGAGAGGTCTGCGCTTTTGTAGCAAGTATAAGTGTTAATTCTGTTAAGAATTGCAGTCCTGAATCTAGACAAAAGATTTGGATTTCCGAATGAATTTATCCAAAACAAACTATCTCTATTAAGAGAATGAGTTAAGAACTGGAATAAAATTTGCAAGAGGAAACACTTGAAGAATCAAGAGTCGATATTCTTCTATTAGGATTAGATGAAAGATGAATAGATTCTAACAAAAGCAAAAGAGAACTCTAACTCATTAACTTCTATCATGCATATTCTGAAAGAAGGGGATTTCGCTAGAGGTCTTAAAGCAAGTGGAGGAGTAAAACTGACAAATAGGGGCATTATGTTACCAGGAAAGGTGAAAAAGCCTTAAAAGGGCCTTAAAAAGAGGAAGCATTCCAATCCACACATCCTCCCAGCTCCTGGAATTTGATCCGAGACCCATAACCCGAAGTAAAGGATAAGTGAGAAGCAAAAGAAGATAAACCTTGAGAAGTAAACTTCCAATGGGTAGCTCTACTTGCAATTGGCATCCCACCCATTCGGATGCAAAATATATATACTTCGGACAACATGATGCAACAGAGAAAAGATTGAAGAGGAAAATGCCAAAGCCACTTTACTGCCAGAGCAATATTCATGGACACCAAATTGCCCAGACCCAATCCCCCTTCCTTTTAACAACCTTCCAAGTAATAAGGTGTTCTCTCCTATACTGAAACATGTATAAAGCGCGCCAATCCTTTTCTAAAAATCTAATTGTTAGAGAAAAAGAGAGACATGATGAATCCGTGTGTTTTAACTAAGCAACGGAGGCTAGTATATATAGGCTTAATGTAATAAATACGTAAGTACAAAGGATTCTGCACCTAATTACATGATATGATATGGTATTCTTATACAATAAATGTATACATTATTTACATGGATTCCAACACTCCCCTTCAAGTTGGTGCATATAGGTCATATGCACCAAGCTTGTTACATATATAGCTTATCCGAGGACCTCTCAGACTTAGTGAAAACATCTGCTAGTTGATCATTAGAATTGATCTTGGGAGCTTGCAGTTGCAATGGGTTTTTTTTTTTAAAGAAATGAACTTGATTGGGGAAGGGGGGTTTTGGAAGGATTTCCAAAGGTTGTCTCTTTATATGGTAAGTTGTTGCCGTAAACCAATTATGTCACGATGGTCATTAAGCCTGCTACACCATTCTAATCTTGTTAAGTTAATTGGCTACTGCACTGATGGAGATCAAAGGATTGTGGTTTATGAATACATGCCTATGGGTTCCTCGAGGATAATCTTTTTGTTCCTAACCAAGACAAGAACCACTAAGTTGGAGTGTTTGGATGAAGATTGATATTGCTTGGGGCCTAGAGTATCTCCATTGTAAAGCTGATCCACCTGTTATCTATCGAGGCTTGAAATTGGCAAACATCTTATTAGATAATGAAATCAACCCGAAACTGTTAGATTTTGGGCTTGCTAAACTTGGACCTGTTGGAGACAATACCCATGTTTCAACCAAAGTGATGGGAACATACGACTACTGTGCGCCAGAGTAAGCCATGAGTGGCAAATTAACTCTTAAACCTGATATCTTCAACTTTGGTGTGGTTTTGTTGGAATTGACCACCAGACGTAGAGCAATAGATGCGCAAGTAGAAGATCAAGGGGAGCAAAACTTAGTTTCAGGGTCTCACCTGTTTTTCAGTGACCGACAGAAGTTTACACAAATGGTTGACCCTCTTTTGCAAGGACACTTCCCTCTGTGTTGTTTGCATTAGGCAATTGCTATAACTGCAATGTGTCTCCAAGAGCAACCAAAAGACTGTCCACGTGTTGGTGACGTTGTTGGTCCAGAGTACCTAGACTCTCATAGTACCCCTAAAGTCCATAGACACGGTGTGCGCAGCGTAACGCTGCTAAAAACTTCAGAAATTGACATTAATTTTCACAAGTCCCACGATCAAAACTTGGCTCTTATACCAATTTGTTGTGAAAATCCGTCTTTGACGAAGAAAATTTAACTGTACAAAATAAAAGTAGCACAAAGAATAATCTCTATTATGAGAAAAGAATAAAATTACAAAGAAGAATTCTCCAAGAATTTTATCTCACAAAAATCTGCTTTCAAAGGATTGAATTCATTGTGTTTTCTTCTAGTGCCCTTCTCTTTGACAATTATGACATTTGTTGTTCTTATTCCCGTTGCGTGACTAAGACCGCCTTCTTTGGAAGCTCTTATTCCTTTCCTCCATTCTTCCTCTTACTGTTAGAACCTCGCCAGAGCTAGTACCACCATATGAATCAGTAATTCGCCTTTTCAATTCCCAAGACTGTAAGGCCATTTTCACTTCCTCCATGGACAATGAGCTCCTACTGAAAATTATTGTGTTTACAAAATTGTCATAAGCCCTCGGCAAAGAACTAAGAACAACATGGTTCTCGTCATCAACTGCTACATCAATATTGTTTAAACTATGAACAATTTGGTTGAAATTATCTATATGTTTGTGAATGGACTCACCTTCATGCATTTGCATAATATATAATGGTTTAATTAAGTTTTTAGTCCTTGAAAAGTGAGTCAGTTTTGTTTTTGGTCCCTGTATTTTTTTCCGTTGGTTTTGGTCCCTGCAAGTTCTAAAACTTTGGTTTTGGTCCTTGTCTTCATTATCCATCTGATAAGTGTTGACATGATTAACGGACCGTCACATCAGCAGGGCTATGTAGGCGAATTTTATGATATTTAATGTCGCGTAGGATTAAATATTAATTTTTTTACA
This sequence comes from Ammopiptanthus mongolicus, assembly GCA_039655645.1. NCBI lineage: Eukaryota > Viridiplantae > Streptophyta > Magnoliopsida > Fabales > Fabaceae > Ammopiptanthus > Ammopiptanthus mongolicus. Next base: position 83,120,811 of record CM077346.1, on the reverse strand, counting down.
TTCTTTTATAATATTTAATGTCACAGAGGTATTCGACAACCCTATAAATGTTCTAGATTGTTGCTATTTCAGCCTTTCATTCAATTAATAAAAGTATAAAAAACAAATAATAACATTATATTAAAAATAAAAATATTATAATCGCCTACACGGCAGTGCTGACGTGGTGGTCTGTTAGTCGCGTCAGCACTTAACAGATGGACAGTGAGGTAGGGATCAAAACCAAAGTTTTGGAACTTACAGGGATCAAAACTAAAAAAAAAGTGCAGGGACCAAAACCAAAATTGACTCATTTTTTAGGGACTAAAAACTTAATTAAATTATATATAATTGTTTCTTCAAGCAGATACAATTATGGAGAAACTTTGTTATGTATCGGCTTTTTTCCCAAAGTTTGTCTGCAATTTTTTCTCGTGAGACTTTTCCTAAAACTTCATCACCTAGCGATAACAATATTGAACTACGCGCCTTTTTTCATTATCGCCGTCGGCTGTTCGGATGTTAGATCGACTGGCAACTTTGCTTCCCCTTCCAATACCATCTCACATTCTTGTTGGGTGAGGAGAGAGAGCATCTTTCCCCGCCACAGGTTGAATTTATTTTTGCCAATAAATTTCTCAAGGTCAAACTTCGTAAATCCCATAGCTTTGATGGCAATTGTTGTGAAAAATCGTCTTTGACATATAAAATTTGACTGTACAAAAAAAAAGAATCATCTCTATTTTGAGAAAAGAAAACTCTCTTCCAGTGGAGTGACGTTTCAACTGCAAATCAGCATCCTTTGGGGTTCCTGCTACGAACAGCTCGGATAAAGCCTTCCCAAAGTGCTGCCTTCCTCCTCACGAACGACCCTCAGAGATGATAATTGGGCGCTCCTACCATTACCATAGAACTCTGTCACCAGCACGAGTATTTCCCTGCTATTCTGCCCCCTAAAAACACACTGGACTTTGCCTTCACCTTCAAAACGTTTAATGAAAGGAGGAGTAGCTATCAATGACTTGTCCCTGAAATTGGACGTCAACCAGAAAGAAGCATTTGTGCTCAGAATTTACTATTGGTTTCAAGCACAAAATCAAAGGACTTGGCCTCTATTGCAATCAATTTAACACCTGCCATTATGATAGGTACTTTATATCGAACAACAAAGGCACCATTGATAATTTGATTAACAGACTAGGGGAGAGGTTGTTGTGATTGCTATTGTAATAATAGAATTCATTAGAAAAGAAAGAGGTGTAGGAGGGGGAGGATAACATCATATATTTGTGTTGGAAACAGCACAAAGAGAAAAATAATACATCAATTTTCAAGCTATCCAATCCTTACGCAACAAAATATCAGCAAAAACCATAGAGAAGCCATAAACCACAAAATATGCTGAGGACATGTTCACAATATTTATGTTTGGTGTTTGGGGATAATTCGATATAAGGTCTTTGCATATGGGGCAAATAATGTGTTAGTTCTATTTGGTATTTCATCCAAACAACAGCTTTACTCTGAGAGGGATCTTGGAAAATCACTATAATTGTTATATGATTGATCTCTGTTTGAAAGAGCTAGTGCCTATAGATATCCGATGAAATGGCTTTTTATTCTTTCATAAGTGCATTCAGTTCTATGTTAATTTCTTGATCTTCATTTGTTATAACGATAAAATGCATTATAGATATGGAATACATTTTTAGATGATAGATATATTATCATTGCTTTTTAGTACTTCTTTCCTTTTTGAATATTTATTCTATTGGAAACAATTCATTAATGGCTGATATGTTTTCTAACTTTTCTTGCCCTCATCAGGGAATTGTCAGAGGAAAGCTGGATCAGTTGCAACGATGCTTTGAGGTCCCAGCTGATCATATCTATTATTTTTTCAAAAATTGTGCTTTTGATCCCTTTCGATGTTTTCATTTAATGAGCCCTTTATTAGGAAATTAGTTGAGCTTTGAGGGTGATTTCAGGTCCAATTTGCAGCAGGGAGGGACTTGAGGCCTGGTCAACTGGGGAGTATGATACACACTCTCTCTAACTGGTAATGTATCATTTTCATGTAGGGCATGAATAACTTCTGGTCATGTGATTAGTAAATCAGATACTGATATCTGGAAAAAGTATTTAAATTTCCTTGTCTGGCATTAACCATGCCTAGTGAGTGATACTGAATAGAAGTTATATCAGCTTAAACTTGTGATTTCCTTGCCTCATTACCTCAGCTCTGATTTGTTGGACTATGGGCACTTCTGAAAACAGCTTATATTTTGAATTGGATAGAAAGCTTTTAATTTGTAGACTTTTGTTTTACAATTCTGTTAGTCCTGTTTCTTCTTCTGTGTCAGAACTTCTCAAAATGGTATTTGTCAATATTATGCTAATTTTTGGGATGTGATGATGTATGGAGTTTCTTCAAAATATTATGTAAGTTTAATTTATGACTGGGAAAGATAGGTTGTCTACATCAGAAAATCTGCTTGTAACAATTCAAGACAAGATAAAATGGGCTGATGCTATGAGCGAAATCGACAAGAAGCACAGGAAGGATGTGGAAGAGAAGGTGGAAGAAGTAAAGAAGTCCCTTTTCAAGGTCGGTTGAATTTATTTTTAGACCTTTCTTTTTTAGTTTTTACAACATTTTTTTTCTTCTTAAATTCAGTGAAAAATGTTGCATAAAAATGCTTGTGGGTAACTTTGATCTCTTATAGATTTTTTCCTTAATGTGGCTCTCTATGTCAGAATGGATGTTTTCTGTAAAGGGTTTGTATTAAATATGCAGAAGTTTTCATTATTTCTTTTTGTGTATGTGAGTGTTCTGGATATCTATTGATTATTTGGTGGACTTATGGTGCAAGCTGGAATTCTCATGCCGGCACCATCTGCCAACTTAAAATAAATATGATGCCAATTGATAACTTGAAATGGTTTAATTCTATATGAGGCTTTGAATATCTTTATGTGCAAGGTTTCCTATTTATCCTTCAATCCTTGTCCTGTCATTTCTAAGCACAAGAATCTATGGTTTGAAGTTGTTCTTGTATCCGAGCCTGTTATTTTGATCATTTTGTTTGGTTGGAGTGGAAGCCTAATCCATGTTGTCTTTCCTCTTAGCTCTTAACAAGTGATGCCTAGTACTTTTTATTTTTTTATAATCTTATGCATGGAAATAACAACCCTTCTAAGCCACCACAAGTTTACCATCATAGCCCCAAAGTTATCATAACTACTATCTAGGAAAACTTCTATTAACAGCTTCTGAATAGCATCCCTGAATTAATCTAACTTGAACGGCAAACTAGTTGTCAAACCATTCAAGTGTCACCGGCACGGATATCCTTTTCTTATTTTATATCCCATTTATATTCTGATGATGGCTTAGAAGCTACGTTTGCGCAATAGTGCTACATTCTTGTTTTTATTGTTACTGATTGTCACTACATATTTGGGACATTTCTATCCTTTAATGAAATCAATCATTATCCGTGAAATTTTGCAAAAGAATGAGTTTACAGCTATGTTGTTGATCGCGGCGCTATCGCGCGATCACGGAGGTGCGGTGCGGATTGCACCCGCTCTGCTACGCGATTCACTGGTGCGGCACGGTTTTGGATCGCGGGTTTGGCGGCCGCGATTCACGGCGGAATCACGGGTTTAGCGGCCAGTAGCGGCCGCTATTGTGAACCGGCGGCGGCGACGGCGTAGTTCTATGCTCTTCTCGCCTCTATTTCTACTCAGTTTTTCCTCTGTTCTTGGCTCTGTTTCTACTCAGTTTCTCCTCTCGTTTTCGAAGCTCAGGATTCTTCCCTCTGCGATTTGCAAACCTTCCCTCTTGGCGTTGCTGTCTTCTGGGTCTTGAACTCGTGGGTCTGAAAGTTGGGTTGGAAGTGAGAAAGAGAACACCCGTTTTGCTTCGTTGCTGTTCAGTATTGATATGGGGAGTTTTGGATATACATAGTGGATGGTGGGCAGTGGGTGCATGTGCTGATTTGATAGAAGAAAGCTTATCCTTATCAGTTTGTCTACTTATCTCCCAGAAAGTAGATAAAAATAGATATATTTTATTCAAGCCTCTGCCAATCTTTTAGGATTGGATAATTGATAATAAAAATTGTATTTATTAATTATGAAAACCCCTTTAATTTTGCGTATTTATTTATTTGAGTATTTAATATTTATGTATACTGTTTTTCAGAATATAATATCTATTATATTCATTATTTAAGTTATATTGGATTTATTATTAATGACAATGAATTGTGATTATTAATTATAAATGTCTTTAATTTTATGTATTTTATATTTTTGAGTATTTATGTATATAATATAAAATATGTAAGTTGTTTTCTAGTCTTCGCAATAGCGGCCATCCCGCTACCGCTATCCCGCTATAGCGTTTTTGGGCTCGGCCTCCACGCCGCTATTTGGGATTGACAATATAGGTTTACAGAATTTTGTTGATCTGAGAAAAAAAAATTCTTTGTTCACTCTTTTATCTAAAAACAAAAGGAGGAAAAACATTAGTTTTGTATATTTGACTGGTTAAGTCAATTTCCATTCTGCTCAAACTGTGGACTAGATGTATTTTATGAATATGTATGGAATCAAAGTAGAACGTCCCAAATTTTGAGAAAAACTATATCAATCTGATGCTTTAGTTTAGTTTGATTGGGTTGTATGGGGAATAACCCAAGTCCCATATTGACTAGAGATGGAGCCTCATAAGAGTTTATAAGGCTTGGACAATCCTTATCTCTTGTGCTAGCTTTTAGGGTTGATTTAGGCCCAAAATCTAATATGGTATCAAAGCCTATCCTAGATCCATTAAAGGGCCACCCATCATATTATCCACACATCAAGCCCAATAGTGTTGGGCGTGAGGGGGTGCATTGGAAAAAATCCAAGTCCCACATTGACTAGAGATAGAGCCTCATAAAACCTTATAAAGCTTGGAAATCCTCACCTCTTGAGCTAGCTTTTGGGATTAAGTTAAGTCCAAAATCTAATAGGTTGGATATGTTCCAAGAACCCTGTAACTACTGTATATAGTTAGTTATATGGGACGGGGGAGTTTGGCTGACTTTTGTGGTTGAAAAAATAGTAGGTAAAGATAATAACTTTTATGCACTGAATCCATTTCCAGACAACCCGATATTTTTATTTTCGTAACTTTAATTTTATAGGCCAATTATGCTGCACTAACAGTCTCACTTATTCTACAGTAGTCAAATTATTATTTTCTGTTACTTTTAGCCATATATAGCTGCTTATGCAGCCTTCAACTTCAACGCTGTCCTATTTGAAGATTTGTATTTTATAGGGTAACAGAAAACTATCAGCATTATTTATACACACAGATAATTGCTTGTTCTTTATTTTTGGGATATATTGGTCGACCTTACTTACTTCGTGGCAGAAGTTACACACTGTAAGCAGGCCGACATCGACTTCAGAGGCCATGAAGAGATCTACTCCGAATCTGGTGGAGTGATGGATTATGAAGAAGATCGTAGCCGACCAAAGAGGTAATTTGAGACAACTGTGTATATCAAAGTCAAGTGTTTGATATAATTCTCTTCACAAATATTGGTTTTCTGCATTTAAACCGGCAATGAAGTTACTAGTGGTACTGATTCCTGAATGGCCCATCTTCTTCGAAAGATGAGGCTGGTGTTACTTGAATATTGCAGTCATTTTTTGTATAAATATTTGGTGACTTGAATGTCCAGATAATGGATTCATTAGAATTTCCCTTTTTCTTTTTCTCTCGTGGCCTTTGGATCCTAAACTTGTATGGCATAATAATAGTGTATCAACGGGAACCAATATTGGATATGGATTGTAGAGGAAGCTGGATTATAAATTCCTTTTTTAGCATCTATTTCAAGCTAGAATATGATGATGTGTATTTATAATCGATTTTTCCTTGTATTTAAAGACTCATGCCTTGGAAAAATTGCAGGAGGCGGCATCCAATATCTTGAAGATTGTAGTGGATGAACGAGTCATTGGATGGGTGTTTTAGTAGCTTGCCTGACTTTTTTTCATGGCATGCATCAACTAAGAATATATGCTTTTGGAGTCTAGTACACCTCTTCAATATTTCACTTGTCTGAGCACCACAAAGTGAGATGGGAGCAAGAAGAAAAAAGAGGGAAAAGCCTGTTATTTCTTCAGGGTTGTATTTTGGGAATTGATAATATCTCTGGAACCATTCTTAATCCTGTTGAGTTGGTAAGAACAAGCTGGATGGTTCTGCGGCTTTTTTCTTTTGGTAGCTAAATGATGTACTGTTTTTATTTGTATTTATATGCTGCCTTTATTACATTGCTAGACTTTGTGCTGCAACTATATATATATATATATTCCAAAAATTAGATCTGATGGCCTTCATCATGGTAAAACTATAACTGGTGTGTGATTACTACACTTGCTGTCATTAATAACTTGTTAAAATTTTATCTGTATGCTGTTTGGAAGCATTTTTAGCTTTAAATGGTTTGTCTATAGATATGATTTACAATGAGACATTACAACATTGTTTGGTTTATATAGTCGACCCCATTTAGTAGAAAAAGACTTGGCTGTTATTTGGAAGCGGGCACTTGGTTCTCACTTGTGTGGGCTAGCCTTACCGTCTTCCATGTTCTTGTGACATAAACCAGTCTTACATGTCAGGATAAAACCGGTAAACCAGTCTTGCTATGTGGTTAAGATATATGATGCATTTAGAATACGAATGTAGTGCAATCAGAATTAAATGATTTACCGATTGTTTCAAAATGATCAATTTAAATGAGAACTTGTGAGTAAAAAGTTTAGAGGTAAACTTGTACATAAACTATTAAGGTGCAGTTGACTAGCTTTATTATGTATGGCCGCTACGTTCTTTAATTGTATTCCTTGCAATTAAAACCCTGAGTTAAATTATTTTGATCCTTTCATGATTTTACTAAATTGTATTATCTGCATTTAATTTACCCCATAATTCTATCCTTTTGTCTAAGGATAAAGAGCATGTGAATGTGCGCCTAAAGAATTTCTGATCTGAAACAATATGAAACTCAAGTGACAGATAGTTAGGAAACATGGGATTCCTATTCTAATTTTGGGAATACTTAATACTTAATAATGCAATTGTATTAGTTATTTAGGTAAAGAGACTCCACTTTAAGTGGTCTAATTCTGGTAAGCACAAAAACAACCAAACTAGTACGAGCTTAATAGGTGGATACCAGTATTGACCCATTAGAGGGTTATGAGAACCCTAATGGAGCAACACTTTAGAGACTAACAGTTATGGTCTTTTAATATTCCAAATCATAATACAGTTTCCTTTCTTCCCATTTAAAAGAGAGACGATAGTCCCATTAAGAAGCTAAGGTGATTTAGTTGGGAGAGATCACAAACCGCCCGTGTTCATGATCGTTTGTCGCTGTAATTCTGCAATAGTTGGCAATCAATTCCAATTGATCCAGATATTTATCCAAATTTAAGAATCCTTGATAATCTGCATGATATAAATCCTAGCTAGGCTTTTGTTGTTTTGTTCTATGATATATTCATCTAGAATTTTGATTTTAAGATTCAAAAATAAAGTTATTTCTAACAAATTACACTCTAATACAACAGAGTTAATTTCAAATCCGTATTATCTTACTACCGAATACGAAAAAAAAGAAAGAATTGAAGATCATCTATAAAAATATTGAAGCTAAGTTAAGAGTAGAGACACATTTATTTTTAAGAAAGCGATTTGTTACAAGCATAACGAAAACACAATTTATCTATCAAGTTTTCCAATCTGGTTTTCGAGTAAGAACCCAAAAGAATCATAGGCATGGTTCTTCTATAGAACTATACCTTTCATCTATATATTATACACCTCAAAAGTTAAAATTTTAGGATAGTAAAACTGACTAAATTAGGACTAACGTAGAAGGTCTTGGGGTTAAATTCCTACTCGTTAATCAAACGAGAGCCTTATAAGTGAAATATGCTTTAATCTTTGGCTAAAGTAACGCCTTGGCATGCTTTTTTTTTTTTTTTTTTGTTATTATTTAACAGGAATAATTTATTTGAATACATTTTCAATAGTAAAAATGCTACATTAATTTTTGCTGCCTGAAATCTTTTAAGCCGTAAATTCTGAGGTAGGTCTCTTGCCATCTCCGAAGTAATCCCCATTGTTAAAGCTTACATCGTCTTTTCTTTTGTAAAAAAATATATTTTGCATTTTAATTATAAATATTCTGTGGTAGGTTTCTAGTCAATCATGACTGCAACACTTGATGGAAGACTCCGTAAAAGCATGACGACTAATAATTAAATTAAACATTAAGTATTAAATAAACTCCACCGGATTCCTCCGATAAGGCCCCAACAAACTAACTTAATTAATTAGATAAAATAAAAAGGAGATTTTTTTTTTGGAATAACCCTAAAGAAAAAATTGAAAACCAAAATACCCCTCTTTTCAAATTATACACCAAAATACCCGTTTTGCATGCTGTTAGAAAGTTGATATTGGCAAAACCGACTTCCCTTCTATGTTTTAATTTTTTTAAAAAAATTTATGTTGAGAAGTCGGTATTGACAAAGTATACTTTTCAACATGGTTTTTATTATTTTTTATGTTTTTTATTTAATTTTTGTTATAAATAAATAATTTTTTTGTCAATTATTAATAATGCTAATTTATATGTTAATCTTAAAATTAAAAAAATTAATGTTGTTATTAATTATGTTAATTATTTTTTCCTCATTTATTTCATTTTTTTTATGGATAAAGCTCCTCTAAAGTAAGATACTTTCTAAAGTGAACAAGTAAAAGGGTTTTCACCATAGATGATTTGGTGAGTTCAAATCTCTATGCACGTTATCAAATGAATGGTGAAAACCCTTTTACTTGTTCACTTTAAAGAGGATCTCACTTTAGATGATATTTTTCTTTTTTTTTTAAAAAAATAATTATGGTAATTAATTATGATATTTATGATGATAATTAAAATATAATAAGAACTAAAATTATAATTAAAAACATTAATTAAAATTTATTAAAAATTTATTACAAACATTTATTAGGAAACAAACATTTATTCTCCTAAGTGGTGTCCAGTCTCACACCATGGAGGTCGTCTGTTACGTGCTGGAAGTTGACGGCATTGACTTCGTCGACTTGGCTGTTCTTCATCACTGGTAGGCGGCTCGTCTTGCTGCGCAACCTCATTGAAATTAAGATTTGCGGGTGGCAACGACACATTATATCTTTGTTCACTAATATATAGCGTTGAAGAGCTAGCAATGTCAATCTGGTTGGGGAATGATGAAACGCCAAATGAGTACATATTTTGCATATAATCAGTCGCTGATTGTGGCGTTCCAATGTCTACACCAAATAGATTGCTAATAAAATCTCTTTCACTGGATGCGAAGGATTGTAGACGATTGTCAATCCATTCAGGAGCCTCTTGTTGGGTGGGATTATAGGCAAATGAATGTCGTGAAGGTTCAGGGTCTTGATATTGCATGGTGTCACCAACCGGGGGGCTGGGTGGTCGAGGTGTATTACGCCTTGCATGTCGTTGTGTAGGCACGTGTTGTGTTGCACCTGATGTTTGGCCAACATTCGCATTACGTCCACCTCGTTCGCCCCTTGGGTCTTGCAATTGTTGTGGAACAGACAGGTTAGGGATTGAGTTTTGCAAAACCACGACAAATACTCGTGGGTTGGAGACACATGACCCTGAATAGGTTGCCCTATTAAGAGGTTATTTCTGCGCTCCCTCCAAATAGAGAGCCACTCAGCATGCTTTTCTGCCCAGTTTGTGAAATGATTACCTCGCATGTCTATATTATGGACGTCATCTATATTTTACGGTGCTTCCAGTATGTCCTGCCATGAGCCAAATTGAAGCTTTACCCTATCCGTTTGATGCCACTCTATAACTAAGAAACAAATCAAAACGCTAAAGGCAGTCCACATTCTGGAATCCCGGAATGCATCTTCTGGTAGACAATTCTCAACACCTTTGAATGGCATCCACAGAAACTGCAAAATTTAACGTTGTTAGTAAAGTGACAATACACGATGTAGAAAGTATAAGTAACTATATTGAACAGTGACATTTTTAACCTTGTCAATCCCCATGTGATCCATCAGTGACCTGTACCCGATAATATCACAACGAGGAGTTCCAGCATATTGCAGTCCTCCTCCACTTCATCTAGTAAAATACATTTTTAGGTGAGTGTAATTATTTACAAATTAATTAAAAGTTTAGTCTGAAGTTTTTTATTTACCGTTTTGCTAGTGGAAATGTTGGCTCACGGTTGCACTGTGGTGCAATGAACGGCATGCAATACCATACCCAAGATCGTAACAGCAGTGCACATCCACTCATAGCGCGTGCGATTGGTGTGGTTGCACGACACATTTCTCTGTAGAGAAATGCTAAACATGCTGAACCCCAGCTGTAGCGTCCAGCATGTTGCAGATCTGCCAACAATGGTAGATACATAAGGTGAACTCTGCCAGTTGATTTGTCGGGCATCATGACCCCCCCCAATCAAGCGTAAGATGTACGCTCTACAATGGACTTTTATTTGGAACTGTGATGCCGGAGGAGGGACAGTGCCAAAAGTGTCCTTTAACCATTTCATGTTTAGGGTCGATCCTTTCATTTGACTCTTTGGAGGAAACACACCCAAAAGATCGCCGCATAATTCCTCCCAGCCAAAGTAACTAGCTCTAATAATCGGTGCTCCATTCACACGCAGTCCCAGTTGGAGGGCAACATCTTCCATTGTTATTGTGCATTCACCGTATGGAAGATGAAACGTGTGTGTTTCAGGCCTCCACCTTTCTACCATTGCAGTGACCAATGCATGATCAACCTTGCAATGCCCCAGTTTTGTGACTTAAGAAAACCCAGCTTGCTCTAACAATGGTTCAATTAACTGATGTGGATCTTCCATGGTATGGAGCTTGACTTCGATCATATCCGTATGTGGATTCTGCAAATAAAAACTAAAGTCATTAGGACTAAATGATTATGGACTAAACAGTTAATTAAAGTACCATTTACCATCACTTAGCATATCACCTATGCATGATGACCTGTGAAGGAATTGTGATCGTAGCAATGGAGAAGGATCCATGAGGTAGATGTTAACTTTAGAAATGAAGATGGTCAGGGGGTAGGTAGTAAACATGACAAAGTGAGTGTGTGTGGAAGTAGGATGTTAGGCAATCTATTTATAGAAGTATGGAAGCAATGTCGTCCGTTCAAAAGTGTTGGTGCGATCTCATTCCTTCAAAAGTGTCGGTAAGATATCGTCCGTTCAAAAGTGTTTGACGCGCACAGTAATAATGACGCGTATAGTAACTCTGCACGCACAGTAACCCTGACCACACCAGTAATAATGACGCGCACAATAACCCTGATGCGCACCGTAACCCTGACAGGCACAGTAATAATGAGGCGCACAGTAACCCTAATGCGCAAAGTAATAATGACGCGCACAAGCATGGTTGCCGGTTTCCATAACGAAGATGTCGGTCCCTTCAGTGAAGATGAGGACGACGTTCTATTGCACTCTATCGACGACGAGGACAATGAGGACAACGAACCTGAGGTGGTCCCCTTATCAACTGCTCCAGCTTAGGACATGCCAACACACATGCATAATGTGAACGTGGACCAAATGGATGACACGGAGGAACTCGGTCACGCTCTAACCTGCCCATGTCTACAAGCATATGATGCCACAGGAAACCTTCATGTTGGTATGAGGTTCCATACAAAAGAAGCTGCCCTGTTAGCGATCAAACGCTACCATATCACGAACTCTCTGGATTTCAAGGTTGTGCAATCTGATCAGCAGAGATTTGTTGCCATGTGTCCGGTTGATGGATGCATGTGGAAGTGTAGAGCAATCCTTCGCACGAAGAGCCAGATTTGGGAGCTCCCAAAGCTGGATGCAGAGCATACGTGTACATCAGCACATCTTTCACAAGATCATTGCAAGCTTGACTCAAACATGATTTGTGAAAGTATCAAGGAACTTGTAAAAAAAAATTCATCAGTAACGATGTCATTGCTGATTTCAGTAATACGAGAACGATACTCATACACCACCACCTACAGGAAGGCATGGATAGCAAAGCAAAAGGCTATCGAAAGGGTCTTCGGCAATTGGGAACAATCTTACAATGAACTACCAATATGGCTCCTCGCCATGCAACAGTTTGTCCCGGGCACGATCGTAGACTTGGAGACATTGCCGGCCTATAACCAGGACCGATTAGTTCGTGGTAAGAGAATATTCCATCGACTTTTTTGGTCTTTCAACGTATGCATAAGTGGGTTCCAATTTTTCAAACCCATTGTTCAAGTTAATGGCACCTGGTTGTATGATAAATACAAGGGAACTCTTTTGCCGGTAATTGCTTAAGACGGGAACAACAACGTACCTTTGCCATTGTAGAGCGTGAGATGACAGACGCTTGGTTTTTCTTTTTAAGAAACTTGAGAAGGCACGTCACACCACACCCTGGCATTTGCTTGATCTCGAATAGGGCCGAATCAATAAAAAGTGCCTATCAGCGATCGGGTAGTGGGTGGTCGGAACCTCCGTCAGTGCATATATACTGCATTCAACACATCGCACAAAATTTCATGAGGGCATTCAAGAATGCGGATATGCAAAAGCAAGTTGTTGATATGGGTTAGTACCACATTCATTTAGATTGCAATTAATCTTTCTTTCAAATCGCTTCATAGGAATTTGACAATTCTTTATTCCAATTCTTCAGGATACACCTTGACTAAACTGTCCTTCAATCATTACTACAATAATCTCAAAGCAGACAATGCAGAGGCTGCGAGGTGGCTTGACCGTATCCCAAAGGAAAAATGGACCCAAGCTTAGGATGAAGGGCGGCGTTGGGGACACATGATAACCAATCTTGTCGAATCCATCAACGGCGTACTCAAGGGGACGCAAAACCTTCCGATTACTACGTTGGTTAAAGCAACCTATTATAGGAGTGTTAGCAACTTCATCAAAAAGGGAGTGCAACTAGCGGCAATGATCCGATCCGACCATATTTATACTGAAATTCTCACCAAGGCCATTGAGGAGGAACGAGGAAAGTCCAACTCTCATGCTGTTGTGGAAATCAATCGGCAACATAGTGAATTCCAGGTGGAGGAGTTAGTCAACCCACGAGAGGGTCGACCTGCAGGGAATTTTCAGGTGAACTTGACTACAAAGTGGTGTGACTGTGGAAAATTTCAGGCACTGCACATCCCCTGTTCACATGTAATTGCTGCTTGTTCACGTGCTAATCATGACTTCATGACGTATGAGTCAGATGTGTACAAGTCGCAGAATGTATTCAACGTTTATCGGGAACAATTCGGCGTGGTGGCCAACGAAGCATATTGGCCACAATATGACGGAGACACAGTTCAGAAATGCGGAGAGATCCACAAGGTCGTCCACGATCTTCTCGCATTCGTACTAAGATGGACCTCATGAAAAGGGGTCAACCAAAAAGATGTGGACTTTTTCGAAATGCGGGTCATAGCAAGAATAATTGTCCATATCGTACTGGAACTTCTACGCAACATTAACATTTTTAATTCAATATACTTTTTCTTTTAATTTGCAATAAATTATCAATAAATTTTAAATTATAAATTTAGTTTTTATTTTAATCACATAATAAATTAATTAATAACAGCATTAATTTTTTTAATTTTAAGATTAACATATAAATTAGTATTATGAATAATTGACAAAAAAAAAATTTGTTTATTTTTAACAAAAAATAAATTAAAAACGGTAAAACAAAAAAATTTAAAAACCCATGTTGAGAAGTCTACTTTGCAAATACCGACTTCTCAACATAAATTTAAAAAAAAAATTAAAACATAGAAGGGAAGTTGGTTTTGCCAATACCGACTTCCCAACAGCATGCATAACAAGGGTATTTTGGTGTATAATTTGATAAGGGGGTATTTTGGTTTTTAATTTTTTTTTTAGGGTTATTCCAAAAAAAAAAAATTCTTTTTTTCTTCATTTTACTGTTTAAATGCAATATGTAATGGATATGTCAGCAATGTCAAGTTTTTTTTTTTGTACCCATGTGATAGGTGCGAAACATCCATCATTATTAATGGTAACTAATCTATCACTTGCTTAAGGGGTTCAAGCCCTTACCACTTGGACCAACCTAAGTTGGTGTAATGTCAAGTTTAATAATCAAGTTTTAATCTAATCTAACTATTAAGTGAGATAAAAAAAAGAAAATTTATTACAAACATTGCTATTCATCACGAATTAGAAGTTGCGATAGTGGTTTGCCTTTTCGCAATAACCAAAACTGAAAATTTATTACAATTACCACTCATGGTTTACCTTTATTTTTTGCTTAACAATTTTTTTTGTTTCAACAAAAAGAAAAATCATTATCCAATGGTAATTAAGAATTCATTACAAGTTTGGAAGTCAGGTAGAATGTTGCTGGTGGCATTCAACGTTTCTTTTTATTTTATCGAAAAACCTAGACAAATTAACATGCTCAAGGGCTCTACGTAAGACACTATATACTGGCATCACGTAAGGGTGATTGATGAATGTGAGATCAGCCATATATAACAGCATCATCCATTATCAAATGGTGCATTAAAATATTCTATGTTTATTTTTATTTTTGTTCGGAAACCACTGTAATTAAGACCTTTAACTCCTTAATGGGATCATTGAGATGTCCCCACAACTTCGATCCTTTAGACCGACTACGAGACTAACCTCCGATTCGACAATGGTGAATATCCGATTTTTTACACACGGGATTGGGTTGTTTCTCAATTGGACGACTGCAGGAATCGAACTTGCGTTTTTTTCCTTGGGAGAAAGACACGTTACCAACTCTCTAAACACTAGGTTAACTATTCTACGTTTATTTTATACATCGCATAGATAAACAAAAGGAGGAAATCAAAATAATACTTTGTTAATTACCAGCACGATGAGATTAAAAATATCACAAACAGGGTTTGCTATTAGTTTAGTGAATAAACTACACGTGACGACAATGGGTGCCACTTCGAACCTTCATGGAACTTTCAAAGAAATAACAATTAAAGAATATTTAAAGTGATAAAATCACGTTGTTCCATGATTAATTTTCAAATAATACAATTATAAATACAATATTGTGGCATAGCCCAAAGCTCACTCAGTGCTTCCACTAATTTCGAAGTTAGATCCAAGAGAGAAACACCATCATCACCATTCGCGTCCCAAACATGGCTTTCACTACCATGAACTCAAATTTTGTATCTTTTGAATCTGCTCAACAGTACCTGCATGACAATGATTCAAGCATTCTGATGAATGTTTCAGACCTTGCATCATGTCAAGCATTTCCAAGACCTTGCAGTGACAGTAATTCGAATACAACAGTGTTCCCCGGTAGGCATTCTACTACTGTGGGGGCGCGTGAAGTTCACGCCCCTATGCAATGGAAGCGTTACCGGGGCGTGAGGCGTAGGCCGTGGGGGAAGTTCGCGGCTGAGATCAGAGATCCAAAGAAGAATGGTGCTAGGATTTGGCTTGGAACTTACGAAACTGAAGAGAAAGCGGCTTTGGCTTATGACAAAGCCGCTTTCGAAATACGTGGCCAAAAGGCAAAGTTGAATTTTCCACATCTCATCGGCTCGGATATGACATCAGAGCCGATGAAAGTGGTGGTTAAAACACGGAGCTTGCTTGAGTCTCCCATGACTTCACCCTCGTTGGAGAATAGCTCAGAGTCACAAGGTTCAAAGAGGAAGAGAAGCCTTGCTGATCTACTGAATAAGTTAGCCAAGAATAGAAGCCAAGCCAAGGTGGTTGAAAGAGAGTTAGAGGAAAATGATTCTGATGAATGGTTGAAAGACTTGAATGATTGTGGCCAAATCTGGTTTTCATAGTGTAAATGTGTTTTTAGTTTGTGTTACAAAATGTAGATAAATCAAGTTGTGCAAAAATTGTTACAGCTGGATAAGCTTGGAGCAGCAGGCGCTGCACTGTTGCTCTTCTGCATTTGCAAATTGAATAAATACTCAATTTCATTTCTGAAATTATAACATTGTATCAACCTCTCGTCTCTGATATTAATGAAATTCTAAAAACGTCTTTAAAGTTGTCAAAAGTTAATCAATTTATTCCCTGACATTATTGACGGAGAGACTGAATTGATTAACTTTGGATAACTTTAAAGACGTTTTTGGAATTTCATGAATATCATAAATGAGATTGATACAACGTTATAATTTCAAGGATCAAATTAAGGATTTACAATTTGCAAATCTGAAAGAACATCGAAAATTACACTGCCCGAAGCATTTAAGTTTTATTATTATAATGTTAATTAATTAACGTCCACTTTTCCTTTGGGGTTGCCTCAAAATGTGACATGTCCTTCATATTTATCTTGGAGGTTTAGAGCATGTTTGGGAAAGATAGATTTTTCCCATTTTAGCTATTTTTTAGCTAAAAAGCTGTTTCATACATAATCTATCATGTTTGACAATTAGCTTAAATTTATAAAAAAGCTTTTTTTGGGGGAAAAAAACTGTTTTATGTCATCTAATTTGTTTTAGCTTAAGATTGTTATGATTTGATTATTTCTCATTCTCAAAACTCTCTTCCCTATTTACTCCTACAAAACTAACTTCCAAA
The DNA here is from genome assembly GCA_039655645.1 of Ammopiptanthus mongolicus. NCBI lineage: Eukaryota > Viridiplantae > Streptophyta > Magnoliopsida > Fabales > Fabaceae > Ammopiptanthus > Ammopiptanthus mongolicus. The sequence goes on along the minus strand of CM077346.1, from coordinate 83,104,080 downwards.
TAAATATTATTAAATTATACAAATAACTTCATACCCTTTTTCGTAATTTACTAGGTAAAAAGCGATTCTTTTAGACCATCCAAACGAAAAAGATTATCTTGAAATCGCTTTTCAGCAAACGGACTCAAACAAAAATAGATTCTGATTATAATCGATTATCATAATAATCGATTATTCATAAATCGATTATCAACATAATCTTTTTTTTTCAGCTTTCCCAAACACACGCTTAATATGATACACCGTTCTTGTGTCCTGTGTTAATCATAGATAGAATTTATTAGAAACTTTATGATGCGTCTTAATTATTGACATATCCAATGTCAGATTTATCAAGAATAATCTTATGACCGCTTAACAACTTTTTTAGATTCTCAGTTCCATTAACAAATTTGAAGAGATCCAACGTGAACTCTTCTACCTTCTATCTTGGTCCTTGTCGGAGATTGATGTATCAATTATACTATAAACTTTTGAGTAAATTATATAGAAAGTCTTTTCTCTCCTCTTTCGTGTATGTAACTGTGAGTGCGTGTAAGTTAATATCCCAATGATATCAAATTAGTATCAGAGCTTCAGCCTAAATTTTATAAACTTCAAGGTAATAGAGTATAAATTAGTTTTAAAAAACATATGGAATTTGTTTTTTTTAATCAAATCCTGTGTTTGAAATGTTAAAAAATTGAAAATGCTTTGAATTTTAAAACTCCATGGATTTTATTGGTTTAGATTAATTAGAAATCTGCCAAATATAATAGGATTATTAGAATTTAATTTGATTTTAAATAGCTAGACAGACTATTTTACTCTTATTAACCTTTTTATTTTATTTCATATAAAAATAAAAATGAAAGTTTGATTTTGTTTTCTATTTTCATTTTCAATCGATATGTTATCATTATTAATTACAAAAAATGACATTTTTTAAATTCGTTTCTTATTTTTAAAGTATTGTGAAGAAAATGATGAAAATAATTTTTTTTGTTTTCAATATCTCCTTCACAAAACGTTAGAAAATAAAATGAAGTGACATTTTAAAATTATGAATAAAAGTATATATTCAACTAAAAATAAAAACAGAAAACAAGCAAAAACACCACCCTAACTAGAAGAAGAGACATTATTTATATGGGTATTTTGGAGGTAAAAAATTCAGAATTTCAATTCAACATTAAGGCCTACGGGTTAGGAGCTAAAATTTAGTTTTTCAACAGACATGGTGGTATTGGAGTCATAGAAGATGACATGGAATATTTTATGACTGATTTTTTGATGTGAAAATTAATGATGAGAATTTGACGAGTTGTGAGTCCAGAAATTTCTAATGCTATGTTTGGAAAGATTGAATGAGATGGTTAGTAATGGAATGAGATGGTTAAAAGAATTCAACCCCCATTTTTTTGGAAGTTTAATAAATAATGAAGTGAGATGGTTTATGATGGTAACCTAAATCATTCCATCCCACCCAAACTCACAATTTTTATACCCTCCAAATTGGGGGGTTTGAGATTCCCTTATTAAACTTTCAAACAATAGAATGATATACTTTTACCTCTTCACTCTATTCTATTACTAACCACTTCACTCTATCTCTTTCAAAACTCTCAAACATGACCTAAGTGATTGAAGTTATTAATTATCGATAAGGCTTTCCGGAAAACATAAGTTAAGAGTCGGAGGGGCTTTTCTGAAGAAAACAGATGATGATCAGGCATCAAGTGAGTATATTTTTAAAAAGAAGGCACATGTTAAAGAGATATAAATGAGTGAACGTTCAGACCAAAATAGCTTGTGGGAACTAATTTGTTAAAAACTCTAGAGGTTTCGACCGTCAAAGAGACGGTTATCAGATTTGTCATTTTGAATTCCAAAGGAGAGGTTATTGAAGAACAAGAATAATTTGGATTTGAAATCGGGGAATTGTTAGGACATTTTTAAGGAATAAAGAACATGTTGTAATTAAATTGTGTAATGACACATGTAAGCAACACAGGAGATCATAGTCAGTTATTTTCTTTTGTGTATAAATATTAGCTAGGACGGTGTATTCAAAGTTGGTTCTTGATCAGAATCCTATAAATCTCAACGAGCATATTGGTGGATTGCTTCAAGTATATCATCCTGTTTAAATTCCAATCAATTCATTTATTGTAATTGTTCTTTTAATTTCTTTACTTTTCTGTTCTTTACGTTTCATTCACCTTTTACAATTCTTCCCGTTATTGTTTTCGTTTAAATTTTTGCACTTTACTTTGTTTGCATTTTAGTTGTTGTTTTTGTTGTATTCCTTGTTGAAGTTTATCTCTGTGCATGTTTACTATGCATTTATATTTTGTTTAATTTGGTTGTTATTCTTTCACTTTACTGCTTTCTTTTAAGTTCACTAACAATTTGATTGTGGAACATAACCATCTATTGATACAACCAAGATTATCATAGAAACTTAGAATTCACGTTCATATAAACAAAGGGACATTGTAAAATAAAATTAAAATAAAACAATTTAATTTTTGGAGAATTTCAACATAAAATTTGATATTTAAATCAATTTAGATCAGTCTCGGGTATTTTCTGTCAAGTCTATCTATTTTTCTTTTCATTACAAACTCTAATCTTTTTGTTATTCCTGATGCTGAGGTTATTTTTAAATCTTTTTGGCTTTCCTTGGTTCCTTCCAAGGTTTTATTGTTTTCATGGAGGTTACTGTAGGACCGTTTGCCCATGCGGGTCCAACTTCTGCAGGGCGGAGTAGTGCGCTCATATTTTCTTCTCTGCTATATTTTTTTCGTCCAATACCCAGAAGACAACAGTCATATTTTCTTTTCTTGTGCTCACTCTTATAAGGTTTGTATTGAGAATGACTCAAAATTACAAGTCTTTATCAGAGTAATTCGTTAAGCGAATTTAAGCTAGCTAAGCGAATTTGTCATTTTAGCTAAGCGAATTTGAGCTAGCTAAGCGAAAATAGAAATTTCTTCAAGTATTCGTTTCTGTCACAATTTCGCTAAACGAATGGAATTTAGCTAAGCGAAATTGTCAGTAATAGAGTCGACCAAAACTGTTAAAAATCAGTTGTGGAAGTTAGAGAACTCCAAGATTCACATGGTTTGGAACTTCACAAGGATCAAGGACTTCACTTGGATTGATGACTCATCTAAATCTATTAGTAATTATTGTATAGGTCTATATATACATCTTTTGTAATAGGTGAAAAAGAATGAAAATCATCAATGAGTCATAGAAAGGAATAGAGCTTGAGAGAAATCTGAGATTAGAGATAGAGATAGTGATCTTTGGTTTTGGATCAACGGTTTGAGAGAAAATAGAGTGTGAAAGATATACTTGAGGAATTGTTGTATGTTCATCTTGGACGTGGTGTAGGCAAGGACCAAGGGTTCTCTATTGTTTTCTTGAACATTGAGGGTAGGAAGAGCTTAGGAATAGAAACTACAATCTAGGGTTCTTGGAGGTATGTGGGAAGCACATAGAGGATCAAGAATAAGGTTGGGGAAGATCTCTATTGGAAAGCCATGGTGTACTCTCTTTTGTTCATCATAGTGGAAGATGCTCTCTCCCGTGGATGTAGGTCGCATTGACTGAACCACGTAAATCTTGTGTGCAATTTTTCTTTTCCCTTTTATCTTGTTTTTTTTCGGTTTTATTGTTGCTGGTTTTGTGCATTGGTTGCTTTCATGCTTGCTTGTTTTGGTTTGTGTGCATAGGAGAGTTCTTTATTCCTAATTAGTCTTGTTGAACCCCAACAGTTTGGTCTCTTATTTAAGATTGGTTGGGTTTTGATGTGGCACTTCACAATGTTTATCGTCAACATTATGTCCAACATGGTCTTTTACTAAGGGGAAGAAATGTTAGTAAGGTCTGTTTCTTGATTTGTTATGTTGTTTCTTGGTGTCTTTAGTTGATGAGGAATAAAATAATCTTCCAAGGTGCTTCTTTTGATATGATGACAATTTTAGCTTAAATAAAGTTTATTTCTTGGAGCTGGTTTATTAATAAAGGAGGAATGGGTTCATGTAAATGCTTTTCTGATTGCATCGATCTAGTTGCATGTATGAGGCTTTCCTCTTAATCCTCTTGTGGTTCTGTTATTCCGTCTTTGTGTGTTGATTCAAGGTTGCTGTTGTTGGTGTTTGCAGTTGGTCCACCCTTTTGATTTTTGGGTATTGTTTATAGGTGATGATTTTGATGTTGCTATGTTTCTTGTTTATGCTCCTGTTGCTTCTGGTTGCCTTTCATCTGGCTTTTTAGGCCGTTGGTTCTCTTGTTGGTTCGTTTTTGGGTTGGGGTATCTCTTGTACCCATTTAATAATATTCTTTTGCTTATAAAAAAAGTATTTATAATGATTTTCAAACATGGGATTTGATTTTTATTTTTTAAAAATTCCAAACACACCCTATTTAAATCTAGCTTTTAAAAAGGCATTTTTACCCAAAATTCAAAGTATGCAGAACCGTCATATCCCTGTCATTTCGTCGTTGATTCTCTCAACCTTCAGTCATATAACTAACAACCATCCTAACGTTGCCTCCAGGGACTGATTTATGTGTATTTTAGGAGGGCTTCGGCCCCTGCTGCTTGATAGGCTAGTTGCCAAGACAACGGTATCGAAAGAGCTTTCCGTGCATATATAATATGCCTAAAAATCCCCCCAAATCAAAAATCGTTCAAAGATTTTCCAATTGTTGTTGGGATTCCGACGACTCACCACATCCGAAAAGCCATCAACAGCACGCTCCTGATGCGTTATGAACCCTAGTGCTGGGTGCAAATGCTGAGGGATGAGGTTTCACTTTGGGTGGCTATATTACCTTACGTTGTGATAGATTACTATTGTAATTAATATTTTTGAACATATAATTGGAATATTTTGTATGAAATTTGATGCGTATATATTTTTGAATGAATTTTAATTTTTATAATTGGCCCCTTGTATCAGATGACGTCTAGGGTGGATAAGCAAATAGGTGGTTCACCCGTGAACCACCATTTTGCATCATTGGATATATTAATATTATAATCAACGATTGAGATGAAACATGTTACCAGTAACATTGTAATTGTTGAAATTTGCATTATAATACTGCGCGTGTCAACTATAAGACTGAGCGTCAAAATGCACCAAATAATCGATTCATAAAAACAATTTTAATTGATTACCATGGCCACTTGTGATGTGTATACAATTAGGTCCAAAAACTTAGATAATACTATTACGCGTGGTAACATTCTTGGGGAATCGTTGACACGCTCGAACACAAGGTCATTGTTAACACTATTGTGTGTGACAATCATCCGAAGTCATTGAAATTCGTCGGAACTGGAGCTCTGGTCATGAAGGACTGTCTAGGCAGCACCACCGAACATATTGTCTTTCATGTGAAAGATAGGGGTGTTCATCAACCCATCCAAACCAATTCAAACCGCAAAAACCGAACCGAAAAACCAAAAATCGAATAAACCGAAAACTGAAAAAATCGAAAATCGCAAAAATCGCTTTTTTTTTTCATTGGATTGGATCGGATTTTGGATCCCCTAGTGAAAACCGATCCAATCCAATCTAAACCGACCTCCTATATACATATACTATTATTTTTTAAATTATAGTACTACTCATACTTAAGCATTGTTTTTCATACTTTTATGAACGAACACTCTCATTCTCTTTAATATTTTTGTTGGAATTGTCAAATACTAGATGTGTTAGAATTTGTATAGTTATTCATGTACCTAGGAATCAATAGTTATTTATGTACTAGAAGATTTCATGCATGTATTTAGTAACTAGAACTACATTAATTTACTATATATAGGTTTAATGTTGGTTTTCGACTTAATATGACTATATAACGATATATCGGTAAAAACCGAATTATCCAATCCAATCCAAACCGCATTTGATTGGCTTGGCTTGGATTAGATTTTTTTTAAGGAAGCAAACCGATCCAATCCAAACTGCAAGTTGTTTTCATCTTTAGATCAGATGATTTTTTGGCTCAAAACCGATACAATCCAATCCAGGAACACACCCCTAGTGAAGGAGGACTTAATTGCAAATATATTAAATTTTAGAAGGGAGTTAATTGCAAAAATGTAATCAATATTAACCTCCTATACTCGGTCAAAATGGTGAACCATGGATGGACCACCTAACTTCCTATTCCATCGTAAAAGGCCACCTCAGTATCATCCAAATCTAGCTCCGTTACTTGGCTCTTGAGTGAAGAAAATGGGAGGAAGAAACAGAAACGAGAAGAGTATGGATTTGGCAATGTGGTGCAGGAAACTTATGGCGTTTGGTGCTTCATAATTTCATATCTAGGTAATCTATATTCGCAAGCTCATCTTAAAACTATATTCTTCGAAGGTAGTAGTAGTACATATATATAAAGTTGAAATTCGTGATACTTTAAAAAAAGAGTTTCGTTAATAAGTGATTTGTTAAAAAATCAAGGATAGTTTTTATAAAAAAAAAAAAACAAATTTTTTAATTTTTCAATATATTAAATATATAAGTACAAAATTAAGGGGTGTTTGAATCCAATGTGCCAAATGCCGGTTTGGATTCCGGTTACAAAGACTATGACCCATTGGATAGCACCGCTTATAGCTTATTAGAACTTTTATGGTGATATAAACGCTTTTATGTAAAAAAAATAGTATTTACGTAAGCTTAAATAAGTAATTTAATAATCTCAGAAACTGTTTTTAACTTATTTTGATAAGTCAATTTTATTTAGCTTATTGAAAAACCTTGTGTGAAAACTTATATGAGAAGTTGTTTTCATATTTTATATAACAATTATATTTTTATAATAATTTGAAATTACATCAAAATCAATACTTACATCTTCCTCTTTCAAATTTATAGATTTTAAAAATATTTCTTTGAGTATATATCCGAACACAAAATAACTTAATTAAAAGAAATTTAATATATAAAATTTTTTCATATAAACCCTTCTAATATAAACATTTAAATTAATTGTTTACTCAAAGAGACCTAATTAAGGTAGCGGAGTTCTTGACCATCCTATGTATATGAGAATACGTGTACATTATTGTTTCCCTTCGGAAAAGCTATAAAATAAAGTGCGCATGCGCATCTGCTGTCATAAGTATACAATGTTATAACCAACATGGGTACGTTATAAACAACTATTATTATAATAAAAACATGTGAAAATGCTGTGTTTGCGTTCATTTTTCTATTCAAGGTCGAAGTTCAGTTGACTGGCTCAACTGCTCTATTCCAACAGTTTTTCGGAGCTTTTGGACATCCGAATCAGCAGAATAAGATTTGATTGCTATTTTTAAATTGAGAAATAATTGCAATGAGACAATTTTTGAGTTGTTGTATCAGGCCAGTTTGATTTAATATTTCTGAATTTCGCAAAACAATAAGGACAACAAATTCCTTCGAGCATCCACTTATATTGCTTCATGTTTTGAAATGGTAGTTCACTTTTTATTATTTTTTTATCAAAAAAGAAAACAATAAGGACAAAATAAACATTCAGCAGATCCTTTTTTGTTTATCCCTTATTTTTCAAATTGGATTTGCATTTCATAGACCTTTTATGGAAGGGGTTTATGGGAGAAGATATACATTGCTCTACCAAGATGATTCCATTTGTGGAGAACGGGTAATATGCACATATGCTCTTATTCTAGAAAAGTCTCAAATAAGGTAACCATATTTCGTAGACGATATTGAGATAGTCATCAAAATACTATTTTTTAGGCGCGAGTGTATAACATTTTTTTGGGTTTTTAAGATATTCTGTGCATAAATATGGAAACTAATTTCTCGAATCGGAAAAGATCACAAGGACGATAAAGCTCTTTCTGAAGGGCTTTTAATGCGGCTGCATTCTTAGAGCTCGATCGGTTAAGTTCGAATAGACTTGTGTCATCTCATCCAAGCACTTTTGGATAGTGTATTTACACTTTTAAATGTTTATTAACAATCCTTATTTATTAATTAAAATTTTAGTTTTTAATTTTAAAAAATTATGACTGGCTCTTATTATTATTATTATTTTTTTGATGAATTATGACTGGCTCTTATTTGATTTGCTGGAAGCAGATATGATATCATTAAATCAGCGAAAGCATAATGTTGAATTTTATCAGAGGCACCAGTACTTAGGTATTTGATAGTGTTTTTGTGAATTAAACAGACTTTTTATATATAATCAAGTTTGTCACATCTGTTAATTGGATTATTTTTTGGGAGAACGAACCAATTGAATTAAGACAAAAATAATCCAACATTTAATCAGAATGTATAACTATGTAGTCAAGATATAATAGTCTTACCTAAACTTTTTGTATGAACCTTGAATTTATTGATCTTGACATGACAGTTTTTTTTAGTTTAATTTAAATTATGTAAGAAACTTCTTGTTCCAAATGGCCTGATAGGACCACGGCTCTATTTGGCTCGGCCTAAAAAGTCTGATTTTTTTTTAGATGCATTTTGTACCCCTAATTTTTTTAATATACCCACTCCTTTTTTTAAAAAAATTTCTTTCCTAAATACCCTTCCCTCCTCACTACATTCCCTCTCCCACTTTCATTACCCTACCTGATGTTGTCTTAGGTACAACACCCACTAAAGTGGTGTAATGATACATCTCCTAAGTGGCATAGTCTGGGCCATTGATCTTGCCACTTGGGTGGGTCAAAGAGTCAAAAAGGGGTTGGACTTTTCAACATTTTTGTATACATTCTGATGGGCATAGTTGTATTTGATTTTATTTTGTATTGTAGTCCTTTTTCTTTTTGTATTTGCAAATTCCATGTTTATTAGAATAAAGATTAATATGTTGTTGAGCACAAAAAAAAAATTAACATGTTGCTTTATTTTTGGGTTTTGTTGTTTAGGTTTTTGTTTTGTTTTGTTCATGTACTGACAAGATAGAGATGGTTCAGTGGCGGATCTGAGGCACGTAGTGGAGCGGCAGTGCAAGCTGGTCCTGGTGTGCGGCGGAGATGGAGGAAGACAGTGGTGGAGAGCAAGTCAATTCCATGAGGGATGAGGAAGACAGTGGAAACACACCACCTCAGCAAGACCCATGACAAATCCACCTCAGCAAGACCTACCACGCACACATCACCTTTTGAGTCTTCACCTCCACCGCCACCGCATATTCGGCGATTGCCACGATTCCCTGGGTTAAACCATTGGCGCCTCGTGCACTCTAGTCATCATGCTTCGGCAACAAGGCTCGTGGTCACGAGGGGAACAACGCTGGCATGACGGACGTGATGGGGGAAGATGGTGAAGGGGCGGTGCTAGTGGAGATGTTCACGTTGTAGGGGTGTGCGATGTCGCCAACGACGGATCTGGTGTTGTCACGACTTGGGAAGGGTGACTTCTAGTTCTAGCTAGGGGTAAAGGAAGTGGTTTTTTTAAATTTTTGCACGGCAGATATGGTGTTGCAGAGGTGTGCTAGTCCTTTTTTCGATTGTTCAGCCCTTACCTTAGTAGCAGAATTGAATCAGAAAGCATGTTGCCTTTCTTTTTTGGCATAGAAAGGAAGTGGCTTTTTTTTAAATTTTTCATATAAATTAATAAATTAATTAATAAAATAAAGGGTATTTATACAAATACGAAAATATAGTATCCTTTTTTGCAAATACATAAGACACAAAACTCTTTGACCAAGAGCATCTAAGTTGAAAAGTCCAATTTACCTAAGTGGTAATCTGAACCAATCAGATTGTGCCACTTGGGGGGGAGCACCATAGCCTTCACCCCCTATTCCCACGCCCCTTCCATTTCCTCTACATTGTCTCCTATTCCCATCTCTCCTTCATTTTGGTTTCTCACTTTCTCACCCTATTCTCCACACCTTCTTCTCCACTTTCTCACCCATTAAGGTCCTCACTGTTCTGCATTTTTTTGCGCGTTCATGATGTTTCCGAAATTTAATTTCCGGAATGCAAAAAAGTGTATTCCGAAAATTAAATTCCGATTTACTTTTTGAAAATTTTTGTGGATTCCGTAAACATAATTCTGGAACCTTTTTTGCATTTTCGGAATTTAATTTCTAGAAGTGTTATATTCTTACTTCTAGAATTTTGTTTCCGAAACACATCAAACTCACTTACAGACTTAAGTTTCCATAATTGAGGAGAGCAACACTTTTGAAGGGACCAAGCAAACAGTGCAGGAATGATGGGAGGAGACCGAGAAATAGAGGGAGATGGGACAATATTCAATGACCCTTTTGTTGGAATAAATAGGCGGTGACTGCCATGGATGGGTTGGCTTGGTAGCTGGTTGGTCAAAAGTGGAACTAAAATAATGAATGAATTTAAAAGGAGGAAAACATGATTGATATTTGAGTTGCTCTTTCGCCTCGTATCAAGAATAATGGGGGGTGTATGGAAGGGTTCCAGAAAGAACTCAAAGAAGAAAGAAGAAGATGAAAATGGGGTGCATGGAATGAGTATCGAAAGTAATAGATGGAGAGGAAAGGAAGTTACAAAGTATTTTGGAAAAAACAAATGTTTAAAAAAAATAAAAGATGGGGTGTATTAGAAAAATTAGCGGTGCAAAAAGCAACACCTTTTTTTTTTTCGGGTTATAACTTTCTTGCCCAAGTCCTATTTTTTTAACGGGTATAGGTTGATCCCTTTTGCCATCTCTAACTTCACTTTCTATGTGAGCAAGTTGCTAAGTCTCACATCAAATGAATATATGGACAAAATAGCTTTTATGATGAAAGCTTCCCTTTTCGGTTAGTTTTTGGGACGTAGTTGGGCTAACTTATTTTAAAAGAATATTTTGAGAAAAATAAGTCCTGTAATATTCCATTAAGACTTTTAAATAATCTAAAGTCTTTTGTGCTATTCAATCAAGACTATTAAGATTTTTTAAAGAGGGTGTCCAAATCTAATAGCATTCCATCAAGACTTTATACAAATAACAAAAAGTCTTTTGATATTCAAAAACTTGCTAATTTTGATGGATTGTTTTTTAATATGAATTTTGGGTGACTTTTTAGTAACAAAAAGTCTCATCCTATTCCATCGGATCTCTCAGGATTATCAATCGTTATTTCTCTTCACCTTATATCTTCACCTCTCTCTCTTGCTCTGTTATGTAGTAATTAGAGTTGAAGTGTTTATTCTCCACTATAGAAATATAATTTGATTTATAAGTTCTGATTTTATTCTCTTCTATGTGTTCCTTCCAAATCTTATAAATTCTAATGATATAAATCTATTAAAATCCAAATATGAAGATCCTGATTATAACATTCTCTAAAAAAATCTTATAAGTTATTACATAAACTAGTCTTCTAAAATCCACCAGACATTTTTTTGTCAAATCCTAATTGAATACACCCCTAACTTTCTCCATCACTCTGCTCCATCCTTAATTTATCTTGAATTCCTGGCAAAAGGATTGAACACAAACTTCCTGAACATTCGGATTTTTCTCTCCATTTGGCCTTTTCTTCGTTGCTAAATAACCAGAGTTCTGATAAGCAACCACTTGTAGTCCAGTAGGGCTTACTGAAAAGATTACCATTTACTGAACGCAACCAAGAGAACAAATATGGCGATGATAGCTCTCTTCATTTCTTTTTCTTTCTTCTGGTAGCAGATGCTTAGATTTTAGCATTAGTATTCATTGCTGTGAACTAAATATTTTCTTTGGCATTGAATGGATTTAAGTAGAGAAGCACAACCAGGTACAAATACCAACACTCTGTTGAATTGTTTCTGCATTTGCAAATCTGCAGTGGAGTTGTATGAAACATGGTCATTTATTGATAGAAAGAAATCTTTGGGACAAAGGATAGGTGACACTAGAGCCATTGAAATAAGCCAAAAGAGAATGCAATTTTCATATAACTCAATTGGGACATGCTATTTCCCTAAATTGAAAATGGACTCCCAGGCTTGTGACAAGCCTCTCCAAAATCTCAAAGTTAACTGTCTCGTGCAGGATTTAGGTAATTATATACTGATTTGAATTTTATCAAAAGAATAATACACTAACTTCTCCTTTCCAACCAGAGACAGACTTTCTTAGATGCCTGAGTTATAGGCAAGCTCATTAAATGTAATATGAAGATAAAAGTATTAGACAAACTTAGGCCTGTTTGGTTTGCATTTTCATTTTCTGAAAATTGCTTTCATTTTCAAATTTTGAAAATTTTGAAAACATGTTTGTTTTAATCTCCCGTTTTCTATTTTCATTTCCTATTTTCAAAAATTTAGGAAGGAAATACTGAAAACAATTTTTTTCTGTTTCCAGATTTGGGCCCAATTCAAGAGTGAAAACATTTTCATTAAACTCAACCAACACATTTTCAAGCCCATTTTTTATTTTCATTAATTCTTGTTGTTGTATCTCCTGTAGACTTATACAAAAACAACAAATAAAAGATAATAAAAAAACTAAAAAAGAAACAATACAGCAGTGATGGATCAAATAAACCTCAAAATTTTGAGAACTTCACAAGTTGAGGCTTTGAAAATTTCGAGAATTTAAATTGGGAGAGGTAAATGTAAGGGTACCTGAGGAGTTACAGAATATGTTGATCACATTAACACTGTAATCTATTACAGAATTGAAGATGTACATGACACAAGTCTCACATTATCTCCAGCAAGTAGAATTATAACTCCAAGTACTTCTTTCAACCAGAAAATCCATTTACAGATCCAGATGCAACCAGATTCAGAAAGCATATTGAAATTTTGTTATTTAGTGACTTTGATTGGTAACCGATTTTCCTTGTATATCCTCGCCGACAAATCAGAAACAAGAGCATACTTATTGCTTTCATAGCATGCAGTCATAAATGCTGCTAATGTTACGCGATTGACAGGATGGTCCATGTCTAGTAACTTATGAAAGAACAGTGCTGCCATACCTACCTTCTTCTCACTACATAGCTTCCTGACCAGGGTATTAGCCGTCCTGATCCAGAGTTTTTTTTCCAGCCGTTCAAGAACAACCATAGCAGAGCAACTGTCATCCATCTTACAATATTCATATGCCAAAGTTACCCTAGTAACTTCACATGGGGTAAGTCCCTTTTCTACCATGGCATCATATAACCCACGAGCCTCATTCAATTTTGACTGTTTGCAAAGCCCACTTATAAGAGCACCATAAGTAATACAATCTGGAGTACAACCATGATCACTCATCCTATGGAAAAACTTCACAGCCAATCTCAAATTTCCTTCGCGGCAGTAACCGCATATCATAGACGTGTAAGTTTTCTTTGTAGGGATAAGTCCAAATCTTACAGCTTCTTTAAAAAACATCTCACATTCTCTCATTCTTTTTGCCCTACAGAAGGCTGCAATCAATGTGGTGTATGAATGAATGTCAGGTTGAATACCACTCTTGATCATCTTATTGAATAACACCAATGCTTGCCTAGTATCTGCCTGTTTGCAATGTTCAGATATGAGAATGGTATAGGTGACTTTATCAGCTTCCAACCCATTATGAAAGCCATTTTTAAGCAATTTGTAAGCCTCTTGAACCCTTCCCTTTTTACAAAGGCCATCAACAATAGCATTATATGTACAGACATTAGGACTGAAACCTTCTTCACTCATTAGATTCATCAAATCATATGCTCTTTCAAAATTTCCTGCTTTGCAGTGCCCATCAATGAGAGTGGTGTATGTGTTGGTGTTCGGGACTAATCCCTGCTCCTTCATTCGGGTCAGTAGCATTTCCGCCCGGTTCAATTTATCTTCCCTGCAATACCCACTTATCATGGCAGTATATGTAAGGACATTTGGCTTGTGGTTTTCACTCCTAACAAGCTTAAGAAACAGTCTGAATGCTTTCTCAGTCCATCCTTTCTTGCAGAGACCATCAATCAAAGCTGTATGTGTATACACATTAGGTTTCCAACCTTTACCAACCATCTCCTCCAACATTTCAAATGCTTGCTTGATGCTGCCTCTTTTGCATAAACCTTCAATCATGGATGTGAAATTAATCAAATTTGGCTTCAAACCCATATCACTTGCTTTCCGAAAATACCAAAATGCTCGCGTCGCAAAACCCTTTTCACAGAACTTACTGATTATCAATGTAAATGATGCATTATCTACCACAAATCCCCTCTCAAGCATAGCACTCAACCACCTATCTGCCTCCAAAACATTACCCATCTTACAGTATGCAATAACCATCAACCTATAGCTAATAGAATCTGGGTGAACCCCTCTCACACACATTTCCTCAAACAAGTACTCTGCATATTCAACCAAGCCCACTTCACTTGTAACCTTGATGACCCAATTCAAGGTGTGAGTATGGGGAACTAAACCCTGATTTTGCATTTCAATGACAATCTCCACAGCTTCTTTTAATTTTCCAATCTCAGCAAAATTCTTGACCATACACTGCATCACTTCATGGGCTCTCTCCATATTCCCATTCCCAATAAGAGATGTTGCACAAACTATATAAAGCCTCATGAAATGTTGAAATTTGGAACACCCAATTGCCCAATTGAAGAAACTCAAGGCCACCATTGAACCAGCATCAGCTGCAAGTGAAGCAACAATGGTAAGAGCCTGGTCATGTGTCAAGGAATCAACATCAATGGAAAGGTGGAGCCTTGGAGGTGAAACTCTCATGTGGGCATGTTGATAGTAAGAATCACACACCATTGAGCACACCCTTTTGATCATAGATTGAGATGATGATGATGAGGTGGGTAGTGTTAAAGAGGTGCAATAGCATAGTGCTCTGAGGGTGAACACTGAGGTGGGTCTATGTGGAAAGCCATGAGTTCTGAGAATCACAAGGGAGAACATGAAAAGTGTGTTATTTTGTAAGCAAATTGCGGCAATTCAATCCAACAAGTAAACGAGAAGGTAGAGCAAAATCGCATGCCACAACCATTAGCAACGAGCAGAGCAAGCAACAAGACATTAGTATTTTGGTTTTTTTAAGTGAAGGTCCAAACAGGTCCTCCATAAGAAAAAAACACGACAACATTTTGGCAAGTGGCAGAGAAATGAAAAATATTAATTTAATATTTAAGAATGTAAAATATAAATTAAAATAATTTTTGAAAGGGATTGAAAACTCTCTATAAATTATTTTAGAAAGACTAATTTGACACGCATTTTATATTTTTAAGGATCAAATTATTATTTTTTATTTTCGAAGAACCAAAATATCACCGTCATTTTTTTTTTTATCATGTATCCATTTAAACCTTTACTCTTTTTTTTTTTCATTTGACAACTATCCGTGATTGAGAACGTACATAAACAAAAATAATGTCATGTTTTATTTTATATTTATATAGTATATAAATGATTTAATTGATATTTATGCTTAATGTAAAAGATTTTTCACTATTAATTAGTCATAAATTGACATTGATATATCATTAAAATTTTTGACTTTCATTCTAACTACTTTAAAAGTCATTCATACCATGATTTTTAATTAATTGATAGTGTAAAAAATTGTACATTAACATTGCACACCAATTAAATTCATAATTAAATTTGTAATTACTAATGTGTACTTGTTAATTAGAGAACTAATAGATTATAAAATAAAATGATTAATGTACATTATTAATTTCTATATAGTAAATGAGTTTAATTGGTATGCACTTTCAGTGTAAAGTTGAGTTTAATTGGTATATACTCTCAATGTAAAATTTTTTATACTGTCAACCAATCACAAATCATGATATGAATTAATTTTAAGATAGTTAAAATAAATGTCAAATATTTTTTAGCAAATGTTGCTAAATCTAACAAAAACACCAAGAATAAATAGAAGAACATAGATGCCCAGAGAGATAACATCGATCAATTCAAAATTAATTTTGCAAAATAACAAATGGATTTTGAAAGTCTTGTTAACATGGTCTTTCATTTAGCCTCTAGCAAAAACAATAACCAATTTTGGCCAAAATAAAAGTAGGTACATTTTGAAGAAAAAAAATCAATACCTTACTGTTTTCAATGTCCTTAGCAATCTCCATAGCCCCTCCACTCATCAGCTGCTCGGTCAATTCGGTCAAAATGCTCACGCTCCTAATTTTTTTGAACAAAGAGAACAACCAAACAAAGCTACCAATTTTTAAAATAGATACCATGAAGGGAAAATAAAATGTTTCCCAAAAACAAACAAAGGAAAAGTAACCTTTGCCTGCATTTCAACGATGGAAGAAGATGAAGAACCCTTGACTGATTATTCGGGTTGGAAGGATTTGACGAACCTGGGAGCTCCCGCTAGTTTTTTATGCTCCACAGCCTCCTCATATTCTCGCAGTTCTCAGAAGGCTATGGGAGAAGGATGAGAAGGTTCTCAAGAGAGAAAGTACATGTTTGACAAGGCATTTCTATGAATTTATAGCGGATGAAAAAGTAATCTCGTTTGGTAAACGTTTCTGTTCCGAGCTTATAGCGTTTTTCCCAGACGCTAGTTGAAGTAGCGTTTGAGCTTATAGCTTATAGCGTTTTATTTTTCTTTTTACTTTTATCCTTATTATCTGTATTTAATTCTATCTTTATTCTCTTTTCTCTCTTTTATGTAAAATCATTAATGAAGATATCTTTTTATGTCTTTTTATATTTTTCAACTAGTTCAACCGTTAGTTTTATCAAACACTTTCACAAAAAATAAGCTACCTCATCCGCTATCCGCTATAAATTATCTGCTATCAACTAGCTTATCCGCTAACAGCTAATTTTACCAAACAGGCTCAAAATGGCACGTAATTGAGAGAGTGAGGAGAAACCTTCTGAGTAAGTCTTTAATTGATGAGATAATGCCTTCTCATTTGAACTTTTCAATTTTTATTGGGAAGTTGAAAGATGCATCCTAGAAAAGATAAATGCCATGGAACTTCATATGTAATGGGAACTTCAGATGATAAATGCTATTATTGGGAAGGTTATACAATTAATACATGCAATTTCAACATCCTATGGAACTTCAGATGTGATGCCCGCATGATTTGTCTATGAATAAAAAAAATTAATTAATGACATTTCAATAAACCATATTTTTGGAAGTAGTCCCCCTTTTTTAATTTTTGTATGTCAATTTTAATTAAGAATTTAATTGTTATATACTGTCAGTATAAAGTTTTTTTACATTAACAATCAATTAAAAATCATGGTATATATGACTTTTAAGGTAGTTAGGATAAGAGTCAAATATTTTAACTTATGTTACAAATTCTAATTAGTTATTTGTATAAAAAATCTTTACATTGATAATATATATCAATTAAATCCTTTAATTAATGATCAATGAACCATCTTTTTGGAAGACATTTCATGCACACCTGATTTTAATGGTGCACTTGTAGTTTCGATAGGTGTTTTGATTTTGTTTTTTCTTTTAATATTTATTTTAATAAATTTTATAAAATCTAAATTTCTAAAAACCGAAAGTTTGGAAGAAGAGTGCCGATGAAACATTTCGTCAGACAATGACATCTATCCAAAGTTTCCTTTGGATTTATATATATTATGGACACGATCATCACTAAGATTTTAGGTGTCCCCTACAAATTGAAAAATTAGTATCTTATTTCTTTTTTTATAAGTCGAATATATATATTGATTATCAAAAACATATAAAGAGGTGCAAAAAACTAGTCATTAATTATTTTAATACAATCTCAAGTGAAACAAAATATTATCGAAGAAAATGAAAAGACTATAATAGAATTATAGCAAAAATAGTTATACTTATATCTATCAATCTGAACATGTTGCAACAACATCGTTACATCAGCTGACCAGCAGTATCCTCCACTGATAGCAAATGAATAACATGGGCTAAAGAACGAAATTGACGCCCTATTAATGTTTGAATATTGTCCTCCTTGTATTTTTTGCTGCAAAATTATTAATAATTTGTTCCTAGTCAAGGTTCTTTAAAAAATCATTTTCAATAGAAATCAAAAACAATATTATTTAATCTATCTTGTGACATAGTAGATCGCAAATAAGATTTTAATAATTTTAATTTAGAAAAACTTCTTTCAGCAGATGCAACAGTAACAGGGATAGCTAATATTATTCTATAAGTTATGCATACATTAGGAAAACAATTGAATGTCTTCAAAGAACTCAATATCATTAAAGCTTGATTTTGATTCAACTGTTAAAACCTCTCTAATGACTTTTAGTTCTTCAAATAGAATTTCACCATCAAGATCATAAGAATCACTATGTTTTAGATAAGTTTAAAGATTTTTGCAACATAATTCAAGTCCTTATCAAAGAATGACCTAAGCCTTTCAATGTTAAACAAAAACACAAAAATCTCCTCATATGTGCTATATTGCTCAAATCGTCTATTAAGTGAATCCATTGCTTGATCTACAATATATAAAAAATAGTGAAATCTAAAAGACTTCTCAACAGATTCAACGCTTGATTGTGAATGAAGCAAAACACCATTGCCGATAGAGATACGTGAGGCACAGAGACTGAACGACTGAGGTATGAGATCAGAGCGTCAGACAAAGAGAGAGACGCAGACGTGAGTCGATATGTGAGAGAGAGTGAGTCTTTTGACTTTTTTTTAATAAAAAATTGTTAAAGTAAGTGAAAGAAAAACGGATAGACATATATGAGTGAGGAAAATGGAGAGTCTTTTATGTGACTGTAAATTTTCTTTTTTTTTAAAAAAATTATTAAAATAAGTAGTAAAAGGATTTGTCCCTAAATTTTAAAGAACAATTGGGCCCTCAAGTTTCAAATATAATTTTTTTAACTATATAAATGTTTATTATATAAAAATTTTATTTTAATATATACATATATATTAAGTAAAAAAAATTTGTTGTCCCCTAAAAAATGGGACCCTGTACGATCGCACCACCAAATCATGCTCAAGGTCACCACTGATTATGGATTATAGATGTGAACTGAAAGAAAGAATTGTATAGATATGTATTATATATTTTGAGTAACGATCCTTTCCTTTTTTAAAAGAAATGAAAGACTTAATTATTATAGTTTTAGGTATATAAAATACATAAAAGTCTAATAAATATCACTTATTTTAGAAATATATGTTTTTATACATTTCATACTATAATAATAAAATTTTTTATTTCTTTTGAGAAATGAAAAAGATCTTTACTCATATATTTTTTCGTTTATGACATGCTTATTAACACTGCCTCGAAAGGGATAAAAATCCTCTTCATTTCTAATGAGAAATTAAGAGTCCATTAATATAATTTTAAAATATATAAAGAATATTTGGACGCATCCCATATCTAATATTATCAAATTTCTTATAATTTATAAAGTATCTTTTTTCCAAAAAAAAAAAAAAAATATAACTGAAAGTCTGACAATTAAGCTTTCCCAAATATATTTGTTCTAAAAGTAAATCCATACTCGGAAACCCACCGCCGCTGAAGACCAGCAAACGCGAGCAATGGAAGAAAGAAACGAAGCCATGAGAATTAGATAACAAAGTGAATTACATCGATTTTGGTAATTGACTTGCTTTCGAATTTTAGTTTGATTTCATGGTTTGGCTTGCGAGTTTTGGTTTTCATTTTGATTCTGTTGTGTTATATGTTGATGTGGCATAAATGTATGTAATTGTTACTATCCATCCATTGTCTAACATGGTGATTTTATTTGATTAGAGCCATCATTTTTCTTGTGCCTGAAAATCATGGGCACTTACGAGGATGGAAGTGTTTGTCCTGTGTCGTGTTTGATAAATTGTCTGTCAGAGAAGAATTTCTTATGAAAATGAAACTGTACAACTCCACTAAACCAATATCTTATAACTCGTCAATTAGCCTTGTTTCATTGGTTGGTTTCATGAAACAGTTTTCTTATGCCTTCTTATACAAATACAATATAGTTATTATGGAGATTCTTTTTGCACCCTTTGTTTCTATAAAGGTATTAGGGACCAAATAATTAATAACTAATATTTAGCTGTGTATCTTAAATAGTGGAAATTAAAATATTGTATTTAGTGTATTCATATACCATAATTTTAGTAACTAAATACTATCCATGTATTCATATACTATTTATTTTTTTTCCCTTTCTGTCAATATTTAAAGCCATAAGTGATGTTGTGTGCTGCTTCTTCGTTTGAAATTCATGGTCCTTGTTCTTTTAGAAGAATATCCATTTATTAATCTTTTCAAAATGTGATCAAAATGAGATGATTCTTCTAATATTTATTGGACTTGTTAGTCTGATGTTCCTTAATTTAATACAGTAATACCCAACCACAGCCACAAGTACAGACATCAATGAAATCAAGAATCGTTAAGATTATTTCATTCACTCTGCTTGATGCAAGAAACTCTGTGCAGATCTCTATATGGACCGTTGGAGTGGAATATTGAGAGTCCCATTGCATCCTTACAGCAGGACACACCATAGAGTTGGTGCATCTCTCTGCATCTCTCCCGGAAACAGAACTCTGAGCGTAAGTCCCTTGAACCCAAAAGTTAAAAACAGAAGAGCTTTAGCGCCACATCATAGAATAGTGAATCAATTTTCTTTCTATAATTGCTGCACTCTTCTAGTTTGATGTTTTAGCTTTGGCTGTCTAGTTCTTCCTCTTTACAAAAGTAGAAAGTTACCTATGGACTGACTTGAAGTTGTTCAACCTCTTTTGTCTGTAAAACTTAATTTTCTTCTCTTGGTAATGGTTAATAGTGTTCTTTGTATGACGTGAGAGGATATTATTTTATAATTTGCTTCTCAGCTCTGTAATCTATCAATTGTGAACATTTCTTTCCTCTGAATTGGCTTATTTTCGTTATTCTCTGAACTGTGTTTGAATTTTGTTAACTGAAGTTTACAGATAAAGCTTCCACTGTTTATAAAATGTGAAATAGAACAGGCTTAAATATGATTTTGGTCCCTCTTATATATCTGTGACGGATTTGGATGTCTAGGGACGAACCGAAGAGAATCCTAACTCAACCAGGAGCTCCAATGGTGGAATGGTGCTCGTTGGGAATGAGCTACAGAGAAATATAATAGAGAGTTGAGAGTTTTAGATAGAAGATATATTTTCTGAAATGTTGGTTAATCCATTCATTAGACCCTTGGTCTTAATATAGGCAAGAGCCCTTACAATAAGGAGAATATTCTAGAAACCTTCCCAGTGCCACGTCAGCTAAATGAAAATATAAAAGTAAATGGATAAACTAAAATGGAAAAACTGTAATATAACTAAGAATAAAAGCTTGAATTGTTACGATATGTATTTCCTGTGACAATACCCTTCCCTTCAAAACATCCTTGTCCTCAAGGATGAAAGCTCTCAAGTGCCATGTTTAGGAGTTAAAGCCTTCCATTTGATCAATATTTTAGCAGTGTGAAGACTTCCCCTATGAATCATTTTCCTATGCAAAACACCCATGAATGCATGAGGAAATCTTGGTAAATGTTGGGCAGTAACAGGCTTTGTCTGGATGACATATACTCCCTAATTTTGAGCGGAAGCACAGGGTATGGCTGCAAAAACAATGACAACTGCTTCATATGGCCATTTCCCTATGCCATCAGTATAGGAATTCTTCTGTGTCAAATTATCTGATATGGTAAACTCTGTAGCACTGCCACTAGGGAGAAGTTTTGGACTTTTCATTATGTTCCCTGCAACATACATAGCCTCCAGTAGGTTCTTTTCTATTTCATTCAAGATGTCCTTACCAACATCCCTTAATAGAACCGATGCTATGCCAGCTTTGGGTTCTTTGCAATCAACAATGAAAGCAAAATATTCTCCTGCACTTTTCTTAACTTCAAATAACCTTACACCAGTACAAACATCCAACACCAATTCATTTGGTTGGTTTACAATAACAGCATTACTTGTCTTGGCAATTCTAGTATTATTAGTCATCATACAAACTCCATGTTTGTTAAGACAGTAGCATGCCAATTCACTAAGACTCTTCACAGTAATTACCAAGTCTAATTTAAACTCCAACATTTGCATACCGAGCTCCTCCTTGTATTCTTCCGCCACCTTCAAGAAGAGACTCTGGTCTTCTTTTGTTAGCAATTTAGCATGTGTTTCATTTTCACCCCTCTTATATGCAAGAAGACTACCAAGAAGAATGATACGTAGGTCAACAACCTTTCTCCTCATCTTAGCTAAATCCAAATCAAGAAGATTATGAGTGCTTCCATAATCAACCAATTCTTTCCCATCCACTGATTCTACTTCCTCCTTAATACTCCTTTGAACAAACATTGAGATCATTATGTTCCACAAGACAACATCCACAAAACAAACAAGATCCATAATTGCAGTGGACAAGGATCGGATCCTTAATAGCTCGCTGATGCAATCAAAAACATTTGAGCCTAGAGTTTCTTGTGCAGGTTCACAGGTTCCTGTCCACATGTTTGAAATGTTCTTTGCTAACTCTTTTTATGCATAATTCACAAGGAAATCATCAAAATGCTCTGGATAATCCGGGTGACACTTCATGAATGTTACAATTCCTTGAAACGTTTCAATTTTCAGAATTAAAATATCCTCTATCCACTGATCGTCATCAAATGTGGCCAGCCTGCTCAAGGGAAAACTCTCTGAGTTGATCCACTCTAATCTTGAGAAACGAGGAGCTAATGACGTTGCACAAGCTTTGAAAACTAGTACATCAAAACAGCCACCAACTATTTTGTGCTCATCAGCAAGAGGGAGTAGACATTCACAGTGTTGCAAAGCTTCAACACCTATGTCAATATTCTTGCATACCATACTTTCAAGATATTCCGCAGCCTCACTTGGTATACCCCACAATATATTCTCCCAGTACAAGCAATGAACATGAAGGGGTGGGTATGATGCTACTTGGTCATGGAAATTGTGCGTGTGATGTGCAGGGTGAGTAGAATAATCTAGGTTGCCGAACACTGCCAAGGA
Source organism: Ammopiptanthus mongolicus (assembly GCA_039655645.1). Classification (NCBI taxonomy): domain Eukaryota; kingdom Viridiplantae; phylum Streptophyta; class Magnoliopsida; order Fabales; family Fabaceae; genus Ammopiptanthus; species Ammopiptanthus mongolicus. The sequence goes on along the minus strand of CM077346.1, from coordinate 83,081,137 downwards.
CTCGGTGGGCATGACTATATATTGAGAAGACGCACTACACCCAAAAATTGGGAAAAAACTGCGCAATACATACCTTGGGTGAATCGGCATCGTGGTTGCCGATGGGGATTTGAGTGGGCCTGTTTCATATGGCTCGGTGACTCGATTGGCAACTCCATCTGGTGGTTTCGGCGGTGGGGCCTCTGCTAGATTTAACGCTGCACGAAGGGGAAGACTCAGTGGCTCCGTCACCTTCAAAGATGAATAGGCAACAGCGACGATCTCTGTAGAAGCAAAGAATTGATGTTCCGTATCTAGATCTGCGATGGGGTTATCTTCGATCTGTGGTTTCTCAGTGTCGTAGTCACTGGCCATTGACAGATCGAAGGAAAGAGGAGGTGAATTGCAGAGGAAGGAGGTTGTGGTAGGAACGACGGTAGGGAGGCCCAGATTCGACTTCTGACCATCATCTTCTTGTTCAGCAGATTGAGCAGGAACTGTGCTTGAGGCAGTGGTGGGAAGGCGATTCAGTTGCTGACCTTCCTTTTCTGGTTCGGGTTCCTCCTCATCCATGTCCATCAGAACGATCCGAATGTTCCTATGCGCTGATTGGTGTTCCAACGTCAATGGTTCATCACATAAGAAACATAATCCGATTTCTATCTTGTCAGCCACTTCTAGGGCACTTAAAATTCTGCTTGCAGCTTCCATAACCAAGCACCAGGTCGATGCTTTGATACCAATTGTGACGGATTTGGATGTCTAGGGACGAACCGAAGAGAATCCTAACTCAACCAGGAGCTCCAATGGTGGAATGGTGCTCGTTGGGAATGAGCTACAGAGAAATATAATAGAGAGTTGAGAGTTTTAGAGAGAAGATATATTTTCTGAAATGTTGGTTAATCCATTCATTAGACCCTTGGTCTTAATATAGGCAAGAGCCCTTACAATAAGGAGAATATTCTAGAAACCTTCCTAGTGCCACATCAGCTAAATGAAAATATAAAAGTAAATGGATAAACTAAAATGGAAAAACAGTAATATAACTAAGAATAAAAGCTTGAATTGTTACGATATGTATTTCCTGTGACAATATCAGTTTTTGATTTTGGTCGATCAAAATTTTGTTACGGCTTGTGCCCCTATAATGTCAAAAGTGAGTGAAATTGGTCCATGGCCTCATTTCAGAAGTAAATGAAATTTTGGCCTAATTCAACCCCCTCATATTAAACCTTTGTTCATTTCAAGGGTTATGAAGAATTTAATGTGAGAGAGTTGAATTGAGCCAATTTCACTCACTTTTGAAATTACAGGGACACAAACCATAACAAAAGTTTTGAGGGGCCAAAGCCACAAACTGATATACTTAGAAAGGCCAAAAATATATTTATATATTTAAGCAATAAAACATTTTGATGTGGTTTGTGTCCCTGTAACCATTATTTATTTAATTAAAATTCTTCTGATTTGTTACAGGTACCTATAGCAAATGCCATCTTTTTCTGTGGCGATCGAGTTGAAGGGACTGGTAACCCAGTGATTGAGAGGCTGTCAGATTTGCAGAAACTATCTGAAATTGTTGTGTCCAAATTTGGTTCTTTCATCAATGCTTGGGTCATTGAGGCTTCTGCTTTTAATGGACCTTTCGCCGTCTTTAAGGATTTCATACCATCTGTCAATCAATATGGAGAGCCAAGGTCATATCATCCAAGCGGTTTCCCAGCATCTACATCAGCCGTCTCTCTTTTATCGAATTGTCTTGAAGAAGTATGCTTTCCCTCCTTATATGCTATAAATTCCCTCTTTATTGGTGGCTGTAACTACTTTACTTCTGGCAGCTATAGATCCTAAGTACTATTTGGCTCTTGGAGCATATTTCAAGAATCAGAGCAGAAAAATATATATATATATATATATATATATTTGTCTTGATGGTGCAAACTCGAAACCATTATTGATATCCGTTTAATTAACCTTTTATTGCTGAATTTGGATATTCTATGCTAAGTGACTTGCATGTTTTTTCAATTGGGTCATGGAGCATATTTTTTTAAAATTTAATTGGTAACATGTATTGCATCTCTTTTTGTTATTCACAACATTTTACATTTTAATGGATATGAGTCTTTTGCAAGTGTATTCCATGTCCAAAACCAGGTTGTAGCTCCTTAGCTTCTCTAAATTAATGATTCTATATGCTACATGACGTGAGATGACATTTCTGCGATTCTTCAATATTAAAAATATTCCTGGTTTGTGTTGTAGCACATGCTTGCATACTTGATACTAGTAAGTACTGCTAGCATCGAATGCTTTATATAGTCTAAGTTTCTTTGTAATGCAGGTTAAAAAAGCCATTTTAGGAAGGCAAGTAGATACGCAGTCTGACTCCACTCCTTCCTCCCGTTTCTCACACCCCAAGACCTTCATCCTTGGATTTAGCAAAGGTGGAACTGTACTTAACCAGTTAGTTACCGAGCTTGGCTTCACAGATATTGGATCTAAAGTGAATTCACCTGATGTGGGACAGCCTATAGACAGAAAGTTCAGTGGATGTGAGGAGATTTATATAGTACCTAAAACAAAGGAAAGCTTACTGAACAGCATCACTGAGATTCATTATATTGATGTCGGTTTGAACTCTGCTGGAGCATACTTAACTAATAATGATGTGTTTGAGAGAATCTCCAAAAGACTCATACAAGGAGCACCTCAAGTCCGTTTTATCCTTCATGGAACTCCGAGACAATGGAGTGACAAACGGCGAGACTGGATATGCAATGAAAAGGACAAAATGCTGCATCTGCTTGAATCTGAAGCTCATAAGAGTGGCGGGAAATTACAAGTGTATGAGAGGTTTTATTTTGCTGATAAGCCTCCAGATATGCAGATGCACTTTGAAATAATTGAAAGTTTAGACGTAAGTTAATACTTCATACTTGGTAGATAGGTCGACAGAAAAATGTCTTAAATGATTATAACTGTATGGTATTCTGGTGGAATGTTCCATAAGGGGAATGTGAATGTAACTAATATTCTGCTGTCTAAGCGAGAAGCGAGAAGCTGATTCAAAGCTCACTAGATGTGTCACATGATGTAACATGAACCATGTACATGGGGGTGTAAGAACAATGATGTAACCTAACAATTTATACTACCAGCAAAAAGCGCATCCTGTAAATTATGTTGTGATTTTAAACATCGATTCAAACTTGGGGTCCAACGGCTAAACTCAACCTCAACTACATAGCCATGCTGATATTTCCAATGGCAACATCTATACTATCTATATACCATAACATATAAGACATTAGCTAAGTTGTGCTAGTGAGAGAACCATGATACATTCACTGCAAGTGTACTCGGTCGCGTAAGTATATATATATATATTTTTTTTTATAATTAAAATGCATTTTATTCAAATATGTCCAGCTGTAGCATCACTATGAAATACTCTATCCATCTTTTATGAAGGATTGTAAAGTACTCACTCAATCATTTGTTATTAGCTAGACCCAAAGGTACATCACTGTTCAAAACTGAAAACAAACATCACTCCTGAGAATTACAAAAGACCTGCCACCTTACAAAACTCCCTAGAAAGGAGAACAAAACACCTTATCCATAGCTCATTTTATATAAGCATCAGGAAAATCAAATTTACAATGTTGTTTGCCCCCATTCCAATCTCAATCTGCAGCATCTTGTTACAGCTACCAATCAATACACCAGTTGACATCAAGCCCTTTCCTGGCTCTGCCTTTTGTTAACTTGTAGTCTGCAAGGTCTTGGTGAAGTAGTCCTGACTTATATTCCTGGATTTTACATACCAGCTCCCATTATAGTTTTCCACCATCTAAATCTCAAAATGCAACATCTTCATGCGGCCTCCATTCAAAACTCCAGCAGCCATAAGGCTATTCCTGACTCTGCCTTTTGTTATCTTGTATTCTGCAAGTTCCCCGTATGTTAATCTTCACCTATATTCCTGGAATTCATAGAATAAAAACATCTCCCTTGTATACATAAAAAACGAAAACAAACAGAAAATATCAAGAATTAAGAAAATCAAACAATAGACGTTTTCTATGTCCATATGAATCGATTTCCACCCATTTGAGCTCCTTCTTTTGCAAGTGAATCTGCTGTTTGATTGGCTTCCCTATTCCTGTGGATAAAAACAACATTTCTCAATATTAGCAATATATTTTGCAGCTTGTTACAATAAAAGTGTTAGTTCCATAGGCTTTCCTCTCTCTTATTAACCCAAGCAATGACATTATTAGAATCGGGCTCTATGATAATCTCCCTATTCTTAATCCACTCTTTTTGTAAGGACATTTCAATGCATATACAATAGCCACAAATTCTGCTTCATTGGAATCGTTTATGCCTACTGAAACAAAAAAGAGAGCTTTGATCTCCCCTTGGTCATCCCTAAGGACTTTTCCAATAGCTGCAGGTCCAGGTTTACCCCTAGAAGACCTATACACATTCCATTTTAGGGTACTTTGTGGTGGTGGTTTCCACAAGATGTCTACTCTATCTTTTTTCTTCTTTTTCCCTAACACTACACCTTCAAATTTGTGAGCAATCTCACCTGGGTTTAAATGGACAATCTGGTTCCCATGCTTTTAACCAAAATCCAAGCCTCATTTTAATTAGATAAGTAAGATTCAGCCAATCTACTTGAGATTTTTCAAAAACCACACTATTCCTTTGATTCCAAATTGTCCATACCACTACATAAAACAGTAATATCCAAAAAAAATTTGGAATCCACTGCTGAAAACTTCAAGCCAGCAATCAAACCATTGGCTTGTTGTTTGAGTAATTGGTATTTGTAAATTCCACCACTCTAAACACCCCATCCACACTTTCCATGAATATTTGCAATGTAGGAATATGTGTCTAACAATTTCTTCCTCGTTCTCACATAGAGGGTTCTTAGCTTTGATCAAGTTTAGTCTTCTAATCCTACTTCTAGTGTTCAGTTTCTCTTGGATTATAAACCACATCACAAACTCAGCCCTTGGAGGAGCTACCCCATACCAAACTCTTCTCACATTGTTTGTTGTTTGATTTAGTTCCTGGAAAGCCTTTGAAAAGGATTTTAAAGTGTACTGTCCTTTGATATCATGTCTCCACCACACCCTATCTTGTAGGGAATTTTCCACATTTATATCTATTAAGGCATTAGTTAAAGCATCTAGTTGTTGCACCTCCCATTGGAAAAGAGCTCTTCTCCAAGTGAAATTCGATTGCCATTATATCCCATCAACAAGCCCAAGTTGGCAATAAACTCCTCTTTTTGCAAAGAGATAGAACACAACCTTGGAAATTGCTCTCTTAGGGTAGTTTCTCTTGTCCATTTATCCTTCCAAAACCTGATTTTATTTTCATTGCCAAGTTTCATCTACCACCCTTGCTTAATTATCCTCCTATAATTCTCCTCCCAACTGTCCACTTTCATAATTGTGCTCCATGACCCTTCCTTTATGCTACCATTATTCTGATTATGTACTAATGCTATATAAAACAGTGAATTGTTCTTGGGAATGTCAATTACCAATTCGCAAAGTTAAAAACCATTTAACTTAAGTTTAATACAAAAGAATCTCAATTGACATAAAACTAATAATTAAAGCTATTAAATATTTTTGGGTTTTGTCTTTGGGGAATAAAATCAAATACTAAGATGGCAAAAACATTGTTGGAAATGACAAAAGTACTTCATTATCTTGGTTTTATAGGTTCACGTACACAGATAGCATCATGCATGTACTTAGGAATTAGTACTCTTATTTATTGTCTTATAACTATAAATTGTAATTAATTTAAGTGTGTATAAAATTTATCCTATTGAGTGTTATTCACTCAAGCATTTTATCAAACCCTTGTCAAATTCTCTCTAAAGTTTCTTAAGCTGGTATCAGAGCGGGCTTAATCCCGCTTCTTCTCCTAGTGCTTCACGGTTTTGCCATCGGGTCTGGCAGAACCCAAAAACCTTTTGAAGTCCGAAACCTAGTCCATCCCAAACAACAACCCATGTATTAACCCACTAAGCACCTTCACCGAAAAACACCTCAGAAGCCGCCGACCGGCTAGCCCACCAAGCATCATTGCCATAAAACACCTCATGCGCCTCCACTCACACATTCCCTTAACGACGCGTGTAAGCCACATGCCACCCTCATGCTGTCGGAAAGCCTCATCGCCGATACAGAATCACTTGTCGGACTCTCCTCTACCCGTCTAGGTGGTCAGACCCTTGGTTCTTTACTGTTTTGATAGGGGGTCTCTTCCTCTTAGTCTCCTCTATTTTCCGGTTGCTATCTTTGCGTTTTTGCTTGTTCTTTTTGCTTTTTCGGTTGTTGAAATGATTTGTGGTTCTCCAAATGACTTCTCTCAGCCCATACAAAAGGGTCTTACCTCCTTTGCATTCTTAGGCAATCCCACAATAACGTTTGAGAAATTGAATGGTAAGAATTATCTAGATTGAAATGTTGTTGTTGATGTTTGGTTTCTAGGTCAAGATCTCTTTGATCATTTGATGAAGTTGTAACCAATCCAAACATTCTTTCCATGGATGAATTTATACAACATGTAGAGACACAATACAACATATTCATCACAGACATAAATGATTAAGACTGAAACGTGTATCTATCACCAAGGAGGGATCCATCTTTTTGTTGCTAAGAGTTGTGATCTAATGAATTGAGAGAACGTGAGAGAAACACCTCTATACTCGGTAAGTGTGTGTTTAGTGTATTAACTGCATAATGGGAAAATAGTTTTATATCTTATCATATGAGAGTAGGGACCTCTCAACAAAGTGGATAGCCCAACCCATAACAGGTCATCTATAACAAGAGCCCAATTACAATATCCATTTATCAATTAAGTGCTATAATTAAAAAATAATTTCCATAATTAATATATTAATAATTCAAAAGTATATTGTAGATAATTGATTAATGCTAATCCATAAAAATGAATATATAATAATTCAATATTCTCCCACATGGATAACATTAGTCAATTATTAGAAATATAAGAATTTTTAAAATTAACATATCAATTATGGTCAAAGCACATAACGGTCAAAAACCTAAGATATATGAAGCTTTAACACAATAGAAAATATAGTATCTGACAGGGATATATATCATATATGTCAACATGCTCATATTTCATATAAAAGAATGATGAATAAGGAAAATCACAATTAAATAAGACAAATATGCAATCCCAATGAATAATCCGAACATCTCAACAATGATGATAAAGTGACGTCATCTCTTACATATCTCATAATTATAATAATGATGATGATAATAATAATAATAATAATAATAATAATAATAATAATAATAATGATAATAAGCAAAATACAATTTCAGACTCCCACTAAGTTAGAGCATTAAAAGACTTAACCATGAAATGAATTAAATAAAGATGCCTTCTTCAGTATCCGCAATAATTTTGGGATAAAAATTACTCTTCCTAAGCAAAATGTGCCGCCTCAATTAAATGGTTCATGTTAGTGAATCAAGTTAAATAGTTCTCACCATTTGATTGGGTCAACTAGGCAGGATAAATTTATCCTTGGGATACCTTAGAATTCACCATAAATAAAAATAAGAAATGGTGGAAAAGAATATTTTTATCTGTAAATAGAAGTTAAGGCTTCCGGTTCACCAACTCAATTTTCCAAAGAAGACTAATCAAAATAAAATCAGGCAGAAAATTCATTCATGTGACAGTAGTGATAGAATGCCCAACATACTTCCTCAAGCTATGTGAGACCTATCTCAAATTATTAATCTACTCTATCTCTAGGAGATTTAAATAATTAGAAATGCATTGAGTTCGAGCACCAAAAAAAAGAAGAAAGAAATGCACTTAGTTCTAAAAAGTATCCATGTAATATTGTATGAATTATGTTTATACCCTTCAACGTTTCATTCAATTCACAGAACAAGCTTTTAAAAACAAGAACATAGAATTATCTTTCGATGTCATTCGTGCATAATCGAACAATTAAAAGATAGCTAAACCTTTAATTGACATAAGCACAAAAAACACATTCACACATGAAATGAAATATTCAAAATCGAAAAAATATATTAATGAGAAAATAGTTCTACGGAAGAGAGCGGCTACACCATGGCGTTAGTAAGAAGATTTGCACATGGTAATTAGAATGTAAAAAAGAAACTATTTCTACAACCTGGACCTATTTTTCTATCTTCTGAACTTTGTTCCCCACGTTTTTCACACCTTTTCAGCTGCAACCATGCTCAATTTATAGAGCTCCTTCAGTCTCTTCTTCTCTTTCTTTGATGAATGGACATTAAGTCTCTTGTCTGCACATTTATTTCTTGGCTACACATTAACCTCTTGGCTGTCTATTAATCCTTCCTTCAGCTGTTGCAAATTGAAAACACTTTGATTGAGAGTCATTGACATCAATGGTGAGGGTTTTTGTTTTCTTCCATACTATGCACATTGATCCTTCAGTTCCTGCAAAATAAACAAGATTTTATCTTTAATTTTCTTAAATCATAGCCCGTCATCCATCAAGTGTGTGGTAAAAATCATAAAAGTTAGGATTTTATTGACCCTCATCACTAGGTTTTTTCTAGCAAGATTTTAATGAGACATATTCATAGTCTATAATTATCAAGGGGAAGTGTTGCAAAATATGTACATTTTTCATGTGTTGGATGACTACTGTTATTATAAATTAAGATGCGTTAGTAAGGGTTTATGGTTATAACTTTTCATGTACAATATGGATCATTAAGGTGCATTAGTAAGGATGCCTAATTAAAATGTAACCATTACACATAATGGTGAATTATATTATAAAGTGTAACGTCAACGAAGATTGGTCCAATTGGTGAAGATATAACTCATATCTCACAAGGACGTGAGTTCGAATCCGGCTGTCGATGTGAGGACTTTGTTAGTAGGTAATTTGTAAGTACTTCTATAAGCGCTATTTGAGCCATGAGGCCTATCCGGCCCTGGTGAGCTCTCGAGACCCAATTCACCTAAACTTTCATTCACAAAAATAATATTATAAGGTGTAACCTCTCACCTATTTGTGTTGGTCCCCAATTCCCTACAGTCAGAGATTCCTTACATTCACGCATTCACCTTAACCTATGGTTATGATTTTATGCAGTCATTTCTGCATTAATATATTTGCCATGCACAAAAATTAATCTACGATTAAGTCTCACGTGGTCGTTTTGTTTTTTGCCGTAGAGAATCCATTATCATTTATGTTTGGAGTCGTATATAGGACCGTGTTTTTGCATAGAATATGGTATAAGAATGAAAGCCTTTGGTGTGTTTGGTTTAACATTTGCAAAATTGAGTTTTGATGAACTGAGTTTTGTAAAATAAGTTTTGATTAAAAGTGAGTTGATATTAATTAATTTATGTTTGGATACTTTATTGTTAAAAGTAGTTTTGGTAGAATGAATGTTGTTTGGATTGTACCATTCAAACTGACTTTTGAATATTTAGTTACCAAAATATCTTTTAACTTTTAAATGAATATGAAAAATGATTAATTTTTAAGAGTATTATGGTAAAAGTAATAATTGGAAAACTCAAACTGAGTTTTGACAAATGCAAAAGCAACAAATTCTTGCTTCCAACCAAGCCCACGTTTGACCCCAAAATTAATTCTTCCAACTGTAAATCAAACATCATAAAAAAATTGCAAAATTAAGTTTGTAGTTACTAACTCACGTTTGCCAATTACAAACTGCAATCCAAACATGCACTTTGTTTTGACATCTCTCTTTATTTTTTCTATCCATTTTATTTACAATAATTTTTTCAAAATCTTGGGTCTAGTGGTTGACCTGGTCTTGAGATATGATCACTAGTTGGATTGTATATATGATCAAGTTAGGATCAATCCAAGAAATACGTGGATTCTAGGATGAGGTACCTAAATAGGTGCCTCACCCATGTACCACCAATTTCATAGGTGAAAATCCCTTTTTACCCTGATTATCCCACCCCACCAGAACCCTCCCATCCCTCCGGCCGCCCTCCAATACACCCACCACCACCTATCATCTTCCTCACTGACCCCACCACCATTTCTACCCTCATTATTAGCACACTCTTCTTCCTTCACCATCCCATCGACCACCACCCCGGGCACCAACCACCGGGCACCACCACACCTTCCTTCCTATAGATCTGGCCACTGCACGATCAGATCTGGCCACTATGCGACCACCCCCACAGATCTGGCCACTGCGCGACTGGAGAAGATGACCTGGAGTCCTCGACGCGCGATCGGAGAGGATGACTTGGAAGCGATGGCGTATTTAGTATGCCACCGCACGACCGGAGAAGACGACCAGAACACGGCGGCTCTGGATGGCGGTGGCCGTGGATTCGCCGGAATCTGGGTATGTTGGATGGACAGTTGGGTGGGAGGAGTGAAGGACAAAAGGGTCATTTTCTTATTATTTTTTGCTACCTATCTGATTAAATTTTTTTTGGATCAATAAATCTAGATCATTGATTAAACTAATAATAAATCCTATGGCTTAAAGTTGTGCTTCATGGGTGAGGCACTTGCTGAAGTTCTTCACCCTAGACAGAACCCAAGAAATAGGCTCTTTCAAGATATCAGGCCAAAATTAAACCCAACTCAACAAGCCAATTTGGTTCATGAGTACTCCTTGGTCAGACCGGACTCGCCCATCCAGTTTTAGGTTCCTCCTTTTTCCAGTGTCTTTTGAAAAGCAAAAAAAAAAAAATAGATTATGCTGATAATCGATTACATGCGATTATTGTAATAATCGATTATAATTGGAATCAATTTTTGTTTGGGTATATTTGTTAAAAAGTGATTTGAAGATAATCCATTTCGTTTAAATGATACAAAAAAATCCAATTTTACATAATAAATTACGAAAAAGGAATGAAGTTATTTATATAATTTAATTTAATAATATTTGTAGGGAAAAGAGTTTTGAGAATAAAAAATAATCAAATTACAACAATATTAAGCTAAAACAAATTAGACGACATAAAATAGTTTTCTTCCCCAAAATTTTTTTCTATAAATTTAAACTAATTATCAAATACATTATATATGAAACAAATTTTTAATAAAAAAAAAAAAACTGAAATAAAAAATTTGAGGGCGTGTTTGGTTCCGAGCATGTTCGAATTGGTGTGAAAAATCGAATACTAGGAACACCGCGTTCACTTTGCTGGCGCTTATGCTGTCTCTGCTTGCACTACACTTCACTGTTCCCCCACCCATCTCTTTCTCTCTCTCTCTCTCTTCTGAATCCTTATAATGGCTTCTACTAAGGTTTGTTTGGTTCAATTTCTATGAAATTTTCCACACCTACCTCTTTCATTGGCATTTTTTTTCTTTGTCTTATTATGTTTTTTTTTGTTGAATAACAAAAGTTTTTATTTTTTATTTTAATCCTTATCTGGGTGATGTATAACTTTGCTTTCAGGACGATAATCAAGGTTCATTCACATCAAAAAGGTTTCGAAACGATGGTAAATATCGAACTTGTTTTTTTTTTAATTCTTTGAGTGTTATTGGCTCCAAGTTGCTCCTCTTCCTTTCTTGAAATCCTGTCTCGTTATCAGGGGAGCAATAATCTTTTGGTTTTTTTTATCTATTTAAGGAGGAATGAACACTGCCCTTTTGATTTTTTGGTTGGCTGTTTCAATTTTACATAGCGGATATGTTTTGGTTAGGCATGCAGTGTAGTGTAGAGACTCATAGTTATTGGGGCTGCAATATTGCGGTTTCAGAAGTCTCTGCAACTGCGTCGCGTCCGCATATGCTTTTTCCCTGCTTTGCGATTTCTGTAATAGCAATGTAACTGCAACTGCCATACATGTGTGTTTAGACCTCTGTTTGTGGGTCTGAATTATGTTTGTGTTACTTTGAGGTTTAATTACAATGTTGGTCCCTGAATTTTTTGAGAAATTCAAATAGTCCCTTAACTTTAAAAGTTTGTAATTGGATCCCTGAACTTTTAAGAAAATTGTAATGGAATCCATCGTACACCTCTGTGTTAGGGTTCCTTAAGTTTATGTTAGGGTTTCGTTAAGTGACCTATCCACTCGTGCATTTGTGGGTCCTTGAACTTTATGAGAAAGTTTAAATAGGTCCCTATACATTTTCGGGAAAATTCAAACTGGTCCCTATCTCCATAACAAAGCTGTATGTAGAGGACTCAATTACAAATTTTTATATGTTTAGGGATCCAATTACAAATTTTTAAAGTTCAGGGACCTATTTGAATTTTTTGAGAAATTCAGAGACCAACAAAGTAATTAAACCTTACTTTAATTTGGTTGAGAATAAATGGTGGGAGATAGGGCAGTCTGTCTCAAAGTGTTATCCTGGTGATTTGCACATCATGGAAGGTAGGTTTTGTAGAGTAATGGGAAAAAAATACGAGATCCATTTTATTGTTTGTGACACCTTCTTTATATTTGAAAATGAAAATGTTTTTGCAAAGGGAGATTTTCTTGTCAGGAGAGGTCAATGATGTGGAAAACATTTGCACTAAAAGGATTTTATAATGTTATTTTCTAGTCAATTTCACTCTACAGTGATTCACATGCTTCATGTAATCACAATTCTAAACTCCTTTGCTTGTTTGTTCTTTAACTTTAGCCATTCAATCTCTGTTCATTTCCATTACACTAAAAGCTTAACTTGTTGCGATGGAGCAAAAAAACTAAAGAAGAAGAAAGAAACACTTAGCTAATTCATTATTAGACAGTTTTTATATTAACATTCTTTATTATTTCTTTTGCTGGAAGTAAAAAATGTTTCTACTACTTACAATGAATTTGTACTAAGTACTAAATAGCCCCTATTGTCTCTCATATTAGCCAATACCTGTGGTAAATTATTGAAAAGTTTTTTTTTTTTTTTTTTAATTTGTAGAATATGCTTATATCAACATGCACATATTATGTGTTCATATTGATTAGGGCATTGGAAAGTTGTAAAAAGCTATACATAAACTTATGTGTAAATTATGCTTATCATTCTTAACTGCTTCAATAATCCCTACCTATGAAGCATGGACACACTGTTTTAGTGCCGGGTCCGTTGTGAACACACAATTACACACATCCAACACTGTAAGTGTCTGATTAAAAAATATTTTTTTGGGCTTGGGCACAGCTCAGACCTGGAAGTGCACACCGGGGACACCATGAGTCACAGGCAATTGATTTTTTATTTTTTTTTTAATAAAAAACCTCAATTGCCATTTAAAATAAAAAAAAGTAAAAAACAGTGTTATATCCAATTATCGATTACTCAAGCCCAATTACTTATTTACTAATTCCATTTACCCGAACCAGACCATGATGTTTTCCACTATGAGGCCACCCTGTCCCATCTAGCCATCTACCTCTATCTGTGACTAGGCCATCAGGCCACCATGGCGACGATGGTGAAGAGCAAAATGTTGGTTGTGCATGTGCTTGTAATGGCTAGTTCTACTAGGACAAATTGGTTTAGGAGATTTTTGGAAAATGTCAATAGAAATGATGCTCCATGTTTTCTGGAAGGGGCTTACTAAGTAACAAAGATTGGCACTTATGACATATATTAAGATATTGTAAATCTTGAAGCTTATATATATTATATTATGAATTATGAATCTTTCTCCTTAAATTTTCAATTTTTATATATATGCCATGTCCAATTCCTGCATTTTTTAGATTTGGTGTGTCCATGTGCTTGTGTTAGTGTCTGTGCTCCATAGATCCCTACTTTATAAAGGAGATGGTCTGTTGCGTGGCCCTATTGAGAAACCACTTGTTTATCTCAATGCACCTGGTATGTGAGTTTTAGTTAACCAGTTTATATTACTAAGAGGGTGTTTGTTTCGCATGTAATCAGCTTCACGTAAAGATGGCGATTGGACCTGCCCTAATTGTGGGAACTTGAACTTTTCTTTTAGAACTGTTTGCAACCGGGGGCATTGCGGTGCTCCAAGACCATCTGTAACTCCAGTAAGTGCATGGTTGTTTTAAATTATCATGTGAAGTTCTCCCTTTTGGTGAATGGCCAATTTGATTTGAAAAGGCATCCAATGGGCAAACTCCTCTGCACTCGATGTGTACAAATAGATGACCTAGAGTAGCAAAAGAATAAAGAAAAAAAGAAATCTTGAAGGAAAAAGTTTGGACCCTTTTTCATGTCTTGTTTCTCTTTTTCTTCTCGTTTTTTTTATTTTTTTTATTTTCACAAACAAATATATATTTCTTCATTTTTCATGCAATTTGAACAGCCCAAGGCCCAAAGCTCCTGAAATATTTTGTTTAATAATTGCTGGATGAAAAATAAATGGAATGTGGAATATGTGCAGGTTTAATTTTCTTTTTCCATGATGTTAAGGTAGAATTAGAAAACGACGAGAGCTGATTATATTATTTCCTTCTATAATTTATTTGGATGTTCTTAGAATATGCTAAGAGATTTTTTTTATTCAATATGATAATAGAGTAAGGTTATAAAGATTATTAGAAGGTCAAGTATGAGGTGATCCAATGCCGTGGCCCGTGGGTGTGAATGGTGACAGTGAATGTTGAAATGAAGTTGACATCGAATGTTTTTTTCACAATGCCTTGTGAAATTTGTGTGGTGTCTTCACCATTCATTAATCTGGTAAATTTAAGGGAAATCCTGAGATTCCCATTCCTAACTGACTCCAGACTTTTAACTGCTTAATACAACCCTCTCAACATTTATCTTACTCATGGTTGCCAATGCTGTTATCTCACCAGCGTCTGCAGACGACTAACCTCAAAGCCATTGCTTTTGAGTGGAGCACAAGGATATACCTTTTTTGCCTACCACCATGTGAATGTAATTCCTTACATGGATAACATATGCAGGTCTTAGTTTTCTAAGTTTTTTTTTTTATTGAAAAAGAAATTTTACTCAAGAGGAAGGGAACAAAATATGAGAGAGAATAAGTAATCCTGCAATGAAGCTTCAAAGCTGGGAGAGAATTAAAAAAGGGAAAAAATGCACAAGAAACCACAATTTACTGTGGTTGCTACTATTTGAATTTGAAGTTTAATTTCCACCTTCTTCATACTATAGGTCTTTGGCAAAAGGACAACTATAACATCCTTACCCAACAGATTAACCGACTTCGACCTCAATGAACCAAGAAGTGATTGTGGATCTCATAAATCACTTGCATTGCCTAATGGCATCATAATGGATATAACTTCTTCCTCTAGGGTTCTGTCATTTTGACCAAAAGGTGACAGCTTTTTAGCATTTGTATGACGAGAATTCCCTCAATAAGAACATTAACAGAAGGATCTCCTCATAGATTAAACTTGTCTTCCTGGAATATTGGAAGCCTAAACTAAAAGTTTCATTGGCCTAAGCACTTTTGTAGTAACAAGCTCCTTCACTTCTTGAGTTACAATCAATGTCAAAACACCTTCTCTGAATATTCTTTTTGATCAT
This sequence comes from Ammopiptanthus mongolicus, assembly GCA_039655645.1. Lineage (NCBI taxonomy): Eukaryota > Viridiplantae > Streptophyta > Magnoliopsida > Fabales > Fabaceae > Ammopiptanthus > Ammopiptanthus mongolicus. The sequence goes on along the minus strand of CM077346.1, from coordinate 83,065,626 downwards.
ATTTTGCCCTTATATCATTCAGAAGCTGACCTGCATCTTCATAAGAGGAATGAAGATCACCTTTGTAACATAATAATGCACTTTGAAAAGAATCTGAGCATGGATTTTCCTTACTATATGGACTATAGAGTTTTGGATATATGCCCTATGGGGGTTATTTATGGTTATGACTTATTCAAAGTGACAACAATGGACAATAAATTTGTATAATTTTCGTTTCATGCGTTGTAACTTTTTATGTGTGCATAACTGATTTGTTTATGCAGCCTGCCCCAGTTACAAACCCGTACAGAAATAGTCACCCCTTCTACTATGGTGGTGTTGGGGCTCCTCCGCCACCATATGCACTGTCAAACAGATTTGGATCCCCGATACCACATTCTGGCGTACAGTATGATTATGGTCTCTATGCTAGGCCTCATGTACCATATAGTCCGATACCCTCATATCCTCCTGGAAGCTTTGGAGGTACTCTCTTAGTAACCAAGCTACACTTTTTCCCATTTGTTTTTTGTTTATGGATAAATCAACAGAGTCTGATGCTTACAAAGAAACCTATTGAGTCTAAGATTCTAATGTATAGAAGGTTGCTATGAAGATTTATGACAATATGTTCGTTAAAACATTACACTTTGGTATAGGTGTAATCCATCTTTTATATTCTACAATGGAATGGGAAGCAAGTAAATTAGTTGGTAGTAGAATTTTTCTCCAAAAGATGAGGGAAAAGAATTATGAGGTAGAACTAAGACGCTGGTAGACGTGTGATTTTTTGTTACATTATGTTTCTATGAGCATTAAGACTTGTTATTCAGTAGTACTTCGTCAGACATAGTAAATATTCGACAAACATGCCATTTTGTCTTTAAAATTCAATTTCATGTATCTTATCCTTGAAAAAATTTCTGCTTACACATTTATGGTAGAATTGGTGGCCAGATTATGTCATTTCTCTAGTATTTTTCTGATGATATAAATATAAACTTAGGTAAGCACACATTGTCCATGAATTTTGAGGCAACCTGCACTATAGTAATTATTTTTTCTTGGGTTCCTGCTAGATTCACATATTTTTAATTTGACGCCAATTGTATTTGATATATAAGTATATAACCAAATCTCCTAACTTGGGGCCTGCATGTTATGTATAGACCTTAAGTAAATGTGAGAATTCATATTACTCCGTTGCTTCAAGTAGAGCACTAGAGAGTGCTTAAAAAATTGCCAATTGAATGCTTAATGTTGAAAAATGATTACATTACTTTGTGTTTTTAAGCAATGCTTGTGTTGCGTACATGTGCTTCATACTAAAAAATTTTACGTTAGTATTGAAGATCATCTAATTGAAGCCAAAGGTGATGCTAAGTTAATATGAAGCACTAACACAAGAAAGGAAAGCCTTGACTGTGTTTGACATGTGTTAGATAACAATAGTATGTGTGATATTCTGACACGTTTAAACCGTAATCTGAATAAAAGTTATTATTAATATGAATGTTTGACACTGTTCAGATGCTGACTAAAAATGTTTAAAACATTCCAGTCATATTCAAGATTGTTGTCATATACTTGCTGCTCTTTTCATACTTGTAAATGTCAATATTTATGCATTTATATATTGATTATTTGATATTATGTCTGTGGCGGAGAGAAATTAGATAGAGTAATTTATTTGAAAATCTATAATGTTATTTGTACAACCAGAAAATCGACAACTCGCGACAACTGATTAATGGCGTACAAAATTTTGGTTAATGCAGTTTAGTGGATGGTTAACGAAGAATTGTGAACCCTTGTACCCATTAAGCAAGTCCAACACACCATTAACCATGATTGTGAGCGTTGTTAACTAAGTTTGAAGGTGCACAAAAAAATAACATGCACCAATGTAGTAGATGGGTGGTTAATAGTGTTACAATTGTGGTTAATGGTGTGTTAAACTTGGTTAATGGGTACAAGGATTCACAATTTGTCGTTAACCATCCACTAAATTGCATTAATCAAGATTTTGTACGCCATCAACCAGTTGTCGCGAGTTGTCGATTTTCTGGTTGTACGAATAAGACTACTGTTTGCAAATTTATGCTTCTAACAATAGGGGAAATCGAAGTATGAATGAGAGAATTAGGGTTCTAGGGTTAGAAACCAGTTCAACTCATATATCATGAAGGCCTTATACAAAATACTAAGAGCTAATTACAGTTTGTACAAGGTTTCGTGGCGCCCTTCGTGGCGGTCGCGAAACTAGGTTAAGTACATAAGTCCCACAAAAAATCTGATTACTTAAAACAAAACAAAACTGAGAGAACAGGGAGTATTCAAACAAAAAGAAAAAGAGTTTTGCTCTTGTATCAGTACACCATATTCTGTCTTCTAAGTTTCAAATTTCATTGTCACTTTCTATGTTTTGTGTGTTAACATTGTCACATGTCCATGTTTGTACTTCATGGCTAAATTGAAAGTAAATGGTTTCATAGTATGAAGTGTATATAAATACCAAGACTACTGAGTGCATTACTCACTCAAGCATATTCAGAAATTCCTATCTCATAATTCTCACATTGCCATTTGTGGAAGAGCCTCAAAAATCAAACGAAGGGAATCAAGGGATACCACACCCATTAACAATTTAGGGATCACACCCTTTCACATATTCAAAATAAAAAAGATTAAAGACAAATTTAGCATTCTCAAAGTGCAGATGATACAAATTGAAGTACTATGATATTCAAGAAAAATGGAAATAAAGGCTCAAAAGCAAGTAAGATCTAAAACAGATTAAAGCACTAATAGAATGCACAAAAGATGTTATTCAGATAATTTTTCGTGTATCAGAACACTGGCACCCTTATCCTTTTATAGGCTTTTGAGAAAACTAGCCATTGAGCCAAATTAAGGCAGCATTGAACCCATAAAAAATTTCCATTTTTGATCACAATAATCGATTATGACATATCATACTCGATCATGCTTTGTGTACATGTTTCTGGGCAGGTTCAAGAACACATAATCGATTATGGTTTTCCAAGATTTCTCATAACAGATTATAAAACTTGATAATCGATCTTTGCAATGTCAGAGAGGTCATAATCGATTATATGCTTCCCATAATTGATTATGACCATTCTGTTTGAGATAAAACCATTTTGAATTGAAAACAGAAAGCTTGTAATTGATTACACATAGTATAATCGATTATGATATTTTAAAAACAGATTTTTGAATCATAAGTCTTTTTAATGATTGTGCCCACTTCTAATCGATTATACAATGAAAAGCATGAGTTTTTGCAAGTTTGAGATTATGGAAAACCGTTCGAATGTTTTTCTCAGAAGATTATGTGTAAAATCATGTTTGAAGGATTTTTGAGCCATTATAACCATTATAACCTTTGAAGCTTAGTCTTGGATCTTACTCACCATCATTGAACTCGTCTTGAGGCACATTTGTCGATCATCAAATTATCCTGTTAAGGCATACATTTACAAGCACGTCTAATAGCATATAATGGAAAGATATATAGAGAGAACAAGAGATGAAGGGAGAGAGGAAGAAATGATAAATGTAAAAAAACCAAGTAGACAATATGATTCAGTATATCTGTCTTTCTCACTCTCACATTACATATTTTAGGGATCTTTCCGTATTTTTTGTGGTCTTATTTTTTTGTAGGTTATTTGTTTTGGATTTTATGTTTGAGTAGGATTTTGACTACTCTTGGGTAATAACTACCCCTTTAAATGCGCTATGGTATTCAACTTTGATATTGATTTATAAGATTATTGAGTTTTGAATCTGGAGGGTTATGTTTTGGTTCTTGTTCTTGGTTCATTCTACGACATAGTGTCTCTTTTACGCACCTATAATTAAGTTACATTTAAATTAGGTATTGCTTATGGTCCAGCACCTAGGATCAATGGCTATGGATATGGATTTCAAAGTTCTCCATGGGCTGAAGGATTAATAACCGATAATTTTGCATCTCGTAAACGCCGAGGAGGTATTTTCAGGATCTTTTACTCCTTGATTCTCTTTATATTCAATACTTGACATTGTCATGGGTATCTTCATTTTCAAATATTGAATTATTTGTCAATCTTGGAATGGTTTATTCTTTTATTATTTTGGTTTTGAATAATATATTTCAAGTTTGTTGAAGTTGCTTTTGCAACAAGTGATACGTAAAACAAGTTAGCTTATCATAGTAACTTTTGTCATGTCTTATATGTCCTTTTGTCTTATGTCCTTTGATCAGTTTGGCCTTTGCAAAGCTTAGCTCAATAGTCTTTTAAAATAATTAATTTGCTTTGGTAGTTATAACCATTGTTCCATGGATCGAGAAAATCCCTGATGTTCCACGTGCGCTCCAAACTTACTGGAGACAGGAAGGAAGAGAAGGGGGGAAGTAACTACTGAGAAGAAGAGACTTAGAAAGTAGGAAGGAGTAAAGGCTAAAAGAGGGGGAGAGAGAGAGGTTGGAGAAGAAAATGGAACCGTAGTGAATATAAATTGCAAAAGCACAACAACTAAAAAAAAAACCAATGATGGATATGGTATGGCAGCCATGGCTAGTTTTGGGCTTATTAATTTTTTTATAATAAAATAAATATTATTAGATGAAAATAAAAAGTATTGAGGAAGAGGATAAGGCGTCCTCACAAAAAACAGCCAGGAACAACTAAAACTAAGAGATAGAGCCATGCAACAAAGCATGTTAGTCCCTCTTCATGTCTAACAAAGAAACACCATTAAAAAGCCCATAGGCGGAGCATCAAAGGATGCCAAAAGAGTAATCTTTTCCCAAATGAAGCCTGGAGTCGAAATGGAGTCATTGAAAATTCTACTGTTCTTTTCCAACCATATGCACCCAAGTAGGCAAGTACAACAAAGATAGAGTACTGCCACAGAACTCTATCTTTACCAGAACCAAAACCTCGAAAGTAAGCAGAAATTGATGCAAAACCATAGGGCAGATGCAAGACTCTTCAAAGATCCCAAACAACCTATTCCAAAGAAAATTTGCCTATGAGCTATTCAAAAATGATGATGCCCAGTATCCGAACCTGAACCACACATTTTGCACATTTATGGAGACAGATTTACAAGTGAACACTCCTGAGGCATTAAGGACCTGAGATTTACAAGCTGTGAAGAAGCAAGGTTTTCAGCAGTCACAGGCAAATGCAAATCACACTCTGTTTTACAAGCATTCAAAGACTGGAAAGAGAACTATTTTGATAGTGTATGAAGATGATATTATTGTCACGGGAGATGATTACGGTGAGTTTGAGCTGTGAAAAAGGTACCCGGCTAGAGAATTTGAATTAAAAGATCTGGGTTCTCTCCAGTATTTTTAGGGAATGGAAGTGACCAGAAGCCATACTGGTATTGTTGTCTCACAAGGGAAATACATTTGGATCTTCTTCAAGAAAAAGGAAATTTAGGGTGTAAACCAGCCGAGACACCTATGAAACCTAATGTGAAGCTCAGACTAGGTGGCAAAGATGTGAATAAAGAGCATTATCAAAGACTTGTAGGCAAGCTGATTTATCTAACTCACACTCATTGGGACATAAACTTTGCTGTAAGTGTAGTCAGCTAATTTATGCACTCACCAAGGGAGAGATATCTTGAGGCAGTCGACGAGTTGTTTTTTAGAAAAGGAGACAACAAGACGATTGAAGTATACACGGGTGTATACTGTGCAGGGTCCTCTGTGGATAGAAGGCCAACTTTCGGGTATTGCACCTATGTTTGGGGAAATATTGTCACATGGATGAAGGGTGTCATATGTGAAAGGGTGTGGCTCAAACGACTAATGGATGAACTAAAGATCTCAAGTAACTATCCAACAAAGGTTTATACTTTATTGTAATAATAAGGCTGCTGTGAGTGTAGCTCTCAACCTAGTTCATCATGACAGAACAAAACATGTGGAAGTGGATCACCACTTCTTCAAAGAGAAGATTGATGATGGGAGTATCTACATGACATACATCCCAACCAAGGAGCAACCAACTGATGTCTTGACAAAAAGCCTAAATAGACCGAGCTTTGAAGATATGGAGAACAAGCTTGGAATGACAATTATTTACATTCCATCTTGAGAGAGAGTGTTCGACGGTAGAATATAATGGATGGTGGAATTTAATAGTGTTGGAAGTAGACGTAGAAATTAAATACAAATTCATGTATATATTGGTTCGTGCAGATAGAAAATAGCATTCATGAACTTAGAAGGTAGCACTCTTATTAATTTTTCCTTGTAATCATAAGATGTAATTATTTCAAAGTGTATATAAACTATGTTATCAATAGCGGGGCGACCGTGCGCAATCGCGGATTCGCGTTGCGGAATGGACCTCCCCTGCTATGCTAAACTCGGGAGCGTGGCGTTTTGCAGGTGTGGCCTACGCGACTGCAAATCGAGCCTGAATCGCGCTGATTGTGGCCGCCACAGTGAAGCCGACGCGAAAGGACATTTTACCCTTCTTTTATATCCGTTCCCTCGCCATTTTTTGGGGGTTTTTGGCCATTTTCCCTACCCATTAGTTTTTAGGTCAGCAGCTTCACTCTGTCAAAGCACTTCACGTTTTTGAGAGAGAGCAGCTACACGGCTACACCCCTGCGATTTGCAAAGACCCGGTCGGCGCTCCCCAACCCTGTTAGTTTTCTGGCGATGGCGACAGCGTTTTCCGGCAACGGCGACAGCGTTCTCGCCCCTGTTCTCGCCTCTGTTCTTACCCTGTTCTTGCGAAGAACTTATTTATACTGAGACTTGAATATTAGTTAAGTTATATTGGGATTTGAATATTGGTTTTTAATAATTATGTATACTGATTTGAGTTATATTAGTATTTATGCATATCGTTTTCTAGTAATTAGGTCTACTGATTTGAATTATGTATATTGTTTTCAGTTATAGTAGTATCTATGTGTATAATATAAATTATGTATACTGTTTTCTACTCTTCGCAATAGCGGCCGTCCCGCTATCTGCTATCCTGCTTTGGCAGTTTCGTGGTCGGCCGATCCGCGTCTATCCGGGATTGACAACTTAGTGTATAAATATCAAACATGCTGAGTGTCATTTCAAAGCAATTTGTCATAAAATATTCAGAAACTTTCAGTAAAGAAGCAAATTTATTAAAACAATGAATGCCCTTCATTTTTAATATATTCCAAGCATAAATGATTTACAAGTATCTTATTATTTACAATGGGTTCTAAACTTGAAAATTGGTTTCTGTGTCAAATCAACTCTAATTTAAAACTAGTGTGCAAACACTTGGTGGAGTTATAGAAGAATTCCCTATAATTACAGGATTACACCAAGAATGAACTTTAAGTTCTTATCTTTTTTACGTGGGTCTTGGATGTGCTTAAGAGCATATCCAAGAGCAAGTGCCACAATGTATGCCTTTTGTAGATGATATAGTCTTATTGGGGGAATCGAGGGAGGGTGATAAAAGTGTCTTTTGTGATATAAAAATGTCTCAAGCTAAAAAGAAAATTTTATCGCACAACTATAAGACGCATGATGCTTTATGATACTGAATGTTGGGTGGTAAAAAGTCAACAAGAGCATAATCTCAGTGTTGCAGAGATTGGGATGGTTTGTTGGATGAGTTTACATACAAGACAAGATAGGATTAAGAATTAACACATTAGAGAGGAAATAGGGTTAGCATCTATTGAGGAAAAGATGGTAGAATCCCACCTTAGGTGGTTTAGTCATGTAAGGACAAGACGATTAGAAGCCCCTTCAAGAAGAATGGATCAAATGGAGGGTAGCATCATCATCACTATAGGTGAAACCATTTAAAAGGATTTAGATTTAAATGGTTTTTCTGAAGACATGGTTTATGATGGAACACAATGGCATCTCTTGATCCATGTAGTTGACTCCACCTAGTGGGAAAAGGCTTAGTTGTTGTTGTCGTTGGAGATGCCTTGAAAACAACATGGTCAATCATTCACGTTGCAACAGTCATAGCTACGGACTCATGCTGCCTACTTATAGATCTTGTATCAAAGAGAGAATATGTTGAATGAAGGCTTAAGCTAGTGCGTTTGGGAAAAGAAAGAGGCAAGAGGTACAGCAACAAGCTTTGTCTCAAGTTATTCTAATTACAGAGCTTCATAATTTAGGTGATGATGGAAGTGGTGAAGAGGAAAGCAATGAAAAAGCAAACATTGCTAGTTTCAAATATCACAACTAAATAAGAATGATGGAGGAGGAGGAGAAGTTATGCATGTTGGTTCAAAGTCAAAGGCATTGGATCAAGAATTTAAGTCCATGGTACACCATTTGGAAAAAATCCAGGATGCTCATGGAATTAGTTATGCAAATACTGAAATATTTTTACTCGAATTCATTATCACTTTTTTGGTGCTCCTTCTGCCAAAAAGGCAGAAATTAAAAGATGTCCCGTTTTGATAAATGTTTGTGATGTATATGAAAGGGTTTGAGAAGAGTTCAAGAAGTAGAAAAGGCTGATCCTCATTCTTCATCTATAATGAATTCTAGAATAACAAGTAAGTTGGCACAAAAGCTTAAAGACTCTCTTGATTTGATGGAGAGGGATGTGGTAGATCTGAACGTGATTATGTATTTGTGTGCCAACGGGATTCCATTCTATGTATTAAGAAATCCTCATTTTCATGCTATTGGTTTTGCCATAAGCAAAGGTCCCAAAGGCTACAGGGCTTCTTCATATGATAAGGAAAATACCACTTTACTGGATGAATGTAAAAGAAGCAGAGACTGACCTTGTTCCAGTTAAAGATAAAAGATACATGGTATAAGGGATTTCCATTATTTCATATGGATGGACCAATTCTTAAAATCAACCCTTAATAAATATTTTTGCAGTAAATAGTTGAGGGGCTATGTTCTCGTATGCTAAAGATTTTTTCTGGGATTGAACAAACAGGAGTAACAATTGCATAATATTTGCTAAAAGACTTGAAGTGGTGGGCCCTATAATGTGCTTCAACTTGTTACTGTCAGTGCTCCAAATTGCAACCTTGCTGATAAAGAAGTACAGAAGGTACACATATTTTGGCCTGGTTGTTTTGTTGACACTCTTAATCTTATTTTTAATGGTTTTGCAAAACAATTCTAGTGGCTAAGCGTTACACAAAATAGTGGAAAAACTATTTGTTACGTGAAAAGCACTCATGCATTGACTATTAGAGAATATTCCAAATTAGAGCTTCTTAATGCGGAAAAAATAAGATTTGCTTCACAATATATTTTGTTGAAGTGACATAGTGATTTTGGAGAGGCTTTGGCTACCACTATGGTGCTTAAATCCTTGAAGGATTTGGTTAAAAGCAAGGAGATGAGTATGCAAACAAAATGCGTGCTTCAGTAGCAAAAGACTATTATCAGTAAAGAGTTACAGTAAAAGGTGGAGAATATAGTCACAATCACTTAACCCATTTATTTGTTGATCAAATTTTGTAGTGGTGAAGGACTGAAAATGTGTGAGATTTATGAAAAAATGGGCACTATGCTTGGTGAAAAGAAGGATGCAATGAAATAAAACAACCATTTGGATGATTATGAAAAGATGGAGGAAATTGGGTTTGGTAGAAGGGAGAAAATGTAAATTCCTTTGCATTATTTTGCCTTTGCACTCACTCCTAGATTTTATGAATATCTTGCCTTACTAGCACGACAGGGAACGATTAGATGGCCTCCAAATGAAGATAAAGTTATTGTGGGTGTCATGGAATCATTCCATAGGATAGTTGATGATAGTGAGGAAAATAGGGGATGGAGCAATAATGTTTCTTGAGCAGTTTACATTATTTTTTTTCACTCACGTAAAGGTGCCTCTATGATATGCTACAACTCAAACTGATGCATTACTGAATGGTATTGATTGTTGGCCTATTTATGGCCTAGAAACTCCACAATTGGCAGAGGTTGCCAGAAAAGGTTTATCTCAACCAATTACTAGTTCTTCAGTGGAAATATTTATCCCTGTATTAACAATGTAAAGAGGAACAGGTTGAATGCTATGAGGGTAAATAAACTGGTTTTCATTCACTCAAATATTCATTGCTTATCTCACTTCTCCAAAAGTTGTAAGGAAGGTCCTTACAGCAAATGGGATAGTGATCCTGAAGAGACTAGCATTAATGATTACCAATTTACCATTAAGTTGCAAGAAATGAAGTCAAAATTGTTTGATGGGGGACTCTGCAGAGAAAGATGGAATTGTGGCACCATTGGAGGTTTTCAAACCTGCTTCAACAATGAAGGCTTTTTCAAATACTGCAAAATCACAGCAAGCACGCTAATTTCAGCAAGCTAAGGTTTCTAGTTTTGCAACAAAGGGAGCAAAAGGCAAAGGCAATATGACAAATCCATATAATCTAGAATTAGAATATGAAAGCAATATTTCCATTATTGACTTATGACTTATGGAATTGTTTTCTGCTTTTCGTAGTTTATGACTTGTGCTTCATAATGTTTTACTATTTAATATTATAGTTTGAAGTTTTAAGCATAATTATCCAACTCTAGCGATTTTCGCTTCAAATAGTGAACGGACAAGGTATATCTTCTTACCACGTATTGGGACAAGCCCATACCATGTCCTCATACAATGTACCGAAAACCATACCACCAACCATGTAACATTGGTTATAACCTTTGATGAGAAAACCGGACAGGACCAAAGAGCCTGTGAATCGGCCATGTGTCCCATACAATTAACCCAACGAACTGGATGAGTAAAGAACTAGTCAAAACCCAGTTGTGAACCAGTTTGAATCAAATTTTTTTTTTTTTTAAAAAATCAAACTGAATCCAAAAAAAAAATTGATGGTCTAATGCTAAGCTACAAAAGCCCAAATATAAGGCCTAAGAAAGGCATGAGAAGGTTTGCCCCCTTAACTTATAATGTAGATTGTATGCTTGGATGTTCCACTCACTATTCTATGACTTGTAAGTATATTAGCCTCTTTGTACAAGTTGCATGCATAGATGCTACATTCATTACACAATGTGGGACTTTCAAGCACTTAGCAACATAAAATGGGATATTGGTAGATATACTGATATATATCATTACTTAATATATTATACAATATTTAAAAATATATATTCATTATCATTGGATCAGTGAACTGTGAACAATGTCTTCACCACCACCACTAGTCTAATGACTGGTCCGATTTTAAAACATTGTTTGTAACCTAGCATATGAAAGACACCCATATATAAGTGCCCATTTCTTGATGATTTTTTCTGGCTAAGAAGCAAATTTTGTTCTATAAAAGAAAAGAAGCAATGTCAAAGCAAATGTTCACCATTTCACTATATTATAAGAAAGAAATATTGAAAATGGAAACGTATGCAGACTACGGACCGAAAAGTGGTTAAGAAATGTGAGTGAAACTTACTATAATTTGTTTGTTTTCCCAGTTACAACCAACTTCTCTTTATTTACCATACCTGATTATCTGTTTAGAGATGGCCTTATGGCCTGGAGTTTCAGAACTTTGAGGCTCAAATGTCTATTATTAAAAAAAAAAAATTCCTTTATCGCCCTCTGACAGGGTCAGGCAAGAGAAGAACTGAGAATGTATTTTTTTTTTTTTTTTTGCATTTATATGTAGCTTTTCAGTAAGATGGCATCTTAATCATTTTCCTGCATTGACCAAGGGAAAAAAACCATGACAAACGTCATTCTGGTGCAGGGCCTGATGGTTTATCTGAAGGGGACTGGATCTGTCCAAAATGTGACAATGTTAACTTTGCCTTTAGAACCACTTGCAACATGAAACACTGTGGAGCTGCCAGACCTGTAAGTGTTTTCATCTGTGTGTTTTGCAGTGCTCTAATGATCACCTTACTTAATGAATCATCCATGCATATTTCACATGTAAGAGGTAGCCTTTAGTTTCAAGAGTGAGCATAGTTCTACATGTCATTATAATCTTACTTAAGATGCTTGAATAGCTTGAGAGAAATCCTCTCAGCCTCATGAATATATGTAATGATTGATTTACAGCAATTTTATCAAATCCCTTGATTTTAGGGATTGACCATATAATCTATTTACAATAAATCAGGGAAACTAGAAACCAAATTACAGCAATTTTATCAAATCCCTTGATTTTAGGGATTGACCATATAATCTATTTACAATAAATCAGGGAAACTAGAAACCAAATCAATTATATCAACACTTAATCTAAAGCATATAAAATATATCTAAAGCATATCAAAATATATCAACACTCTCCCTCAAGCTGGTGTATCGATGTCATAAGCACCAAACTTGTTACATATGTACGTTATATCTGAACCCAACCCAATATCTGTATAGGCAACAATGTCTGTGTAGGCAACAATGTCTGTGTGATCTCTGCTTTCATAGATTAACCCCTATCCAGGAGATTCCTTAATATACCTTAAAATGGGGGTTATTGCATCTCAATGACTATCACAAGGGGAGTGCAGAAACTAACTAACAACACTAACGAAAAAGGATATATATGGTTTGGTCATGGTGAGGTAATTTAATAAATCCAGGTGGTTGCTCCATGTAAAAAGGCATTTCTAATGTCTAACTGATGCAAAGGCTAACAATATATGGCAACCATGGATAAAAAGAGACGAACAGAGACCGTTTTAGCAATAGGGGCGAATGTATCTGTGACACACGGGGCTGAAAAGGGTGGGAAATGGTCAGCGGTGCAAAAAGGAAGCATGGACAAGGAGCGGCTCCTGACATGCTTCGAGGCGGAGGGACGCATGAATGAATCGATTTCACATCGGAATGAGAGGGATCCTGAGACTGTGCAGATATGGGACTGTACAATTGAGGAATAAAAGAATTAATTGGTACTACCTATACAAACAGGGTACATCTTCTTTCGGGAGCCCATCACGTAGGAACTCCAAGGTTAAGCGTGCTTGACTTAGAGTAATTCTGGGATGAGTGACCATTTGGGAAGTTTTCCTAGGAAGCATGTGAATGAGAACAAAGCACACTAAAGAAACTCGTGTTGGTTTGTGGGGACATTCGTCAAATCGGAAAGCAATCGGGATGTTACAGTATCACCGTAATCATTACCATAAATCTGACTGTATCCTTTGGTCACAAGAAGAGCCTTCAAGCGATTCATTGTCCAATCAGGACCAACCTTGATAGTAAAAATCCAGTGGCAGCCAACAATAGACTTCCCAGGAGGGGAGGAAACAAGAGTCCATGTATTGTTAGAGTCCAATGCTATCATCTCATCAATCATAGCTTGTCATCATTCTGGATGGGAAAGTGCTTCCTAAATAGTTTTAAGAATAGGAATGGACGACAAAGCAGAGAGAAATGCATAAATGATGATAACTCAAAAAAATTGTAAAGAGGATGAGGATTACGAGAAGAGCAAGTACCTTTGTGAAGATCGATGGGAAGGTCAGTTGAAGACTTAAGTTGGCTCGGAATCATTGGAGACAAAGGAGTAGGAGGGGAGTCATTGTTGTCTTCAAGAGGGGTAGCCTCTGGAGTCGTAGAACGTGGATGACGGTGGTAAGTGAGACGAAAATGGCTGAATGGGATGCTTTGGTGCTGGTGAATTGCTTGGAATTTGCGGCACAAGAGGAATAGAGACAAGAGAAACACCATCGAATAATGGAACGGGTAATACGTGAGAAACAGATTTTGGCATGACTGTTGAGGCAAAATAAGGTTATCCTCAAAAAAGGTGACATTTGCGGCACATGTAAGAACGACTTGTGGATGGAGAATAACACATGTACCCCTTTTGTACCCGAGAATAACCAAGAAAGACACACTTAACTGTACAGGCAAGCAAGTTTATCTGGACCGCGAGAAACATTATGGACAAAACAAGTGGAGCCAAAAACACGTGGAGGAACATTATAAAGAGATGCCCGAGGATGAGAAGGGAGTAAGTGTTAGAATAATTGAGCTTAACTCCAAGCCAGCTCATAGAGGGAGGGTTGCCCAAGTTATTATAAATGGTTCTTGGCTCATATTGTTAGACATGCCGAAGAAGAGGTAGCTGCTAGTGTCGAAGAACCTCGCATAATGAGGGTCTACCATAGGAAGAAATGGCACAAGGGAAAGGATAGGGAGTTAGGGAGTAAGGGTGTGTCATAGGATTGATTATACACTTAGTTAACTGTAGCTAGCTACTTGAGCAGAACTCAGGTTAGTTGTCGGTTAGGGGTTAATTAGAGGCGGTTAGCTGTTAACCTGCCTATAAATAGTAGTTCTGCAGCTTAGGAAATTAGTTTTTGATTAGCCTTTGCTACTTCGACTGAGAGTGCTCAGTGTAAAGGGGAGTGCCATTTGTGTCTCGCATTGTAACCCATTCTTTGATTCATCAATAAACTTCTGGGCGAATAATCCCAGTTTACCCTCTTGTTCTTCATTTCTTACCCTGAATTTCTCTGGATTCCTATCAAGTTGGTCTGACCTGTCGGATAGTGAGGCTATGGAGAAGATCGAAGCTCGGTTTGCATCATTGGAATCCTCGGTTGAACTGTTGAAGAAGGTGACCAGCGAACAAGGTACTCACATTGCTGAAATCAAGAAGAATGTCGAAGGAATTGACGAAATTCGCGTGCTATTGGCGAAATTCATGGAAAAGAATGGAATTGTGCATGAGCCGCATGATGAGGAAGAGGTGAATGGTGAAGAAAAGAAGGAAGGCCATAGTGAAGGAGGTTGTTCTGATGAGGAGGAAGAAATTCCGCGATCTTGGTTGAAGAAGGTTGAGTTGCCAACGTTTGAGGGAAGTGATCCCTTAGGTTGGATTGCGCGGGCCGAAAAATTCTTCGAGGTACAAAATGTGAAGGCGGCTGAAAAATTGAGATTGGCCTTCATCAGTATGGAAGGTAATTCGGTGTATTGGTTCCAATTTTGGCGCCAAAAATTGAGGAACCCTCACTACCTGGGAGGAATTCACCACAGCGTTGACACACAGATACGGCGGTTTAGGGCGGAGCTCCGTGTATGAGAAACTAGCGGCATTGAAACAGACCGGAACAGTTGAAGAGTATGTACAAGAGTTTGAATTGTTGGTGGCTCAATCCTCTAATACCTACGATGATCAGCTTCTCGGCTATTTTTTGGCAGGCTTAAGAGCGGACGTACGTGGACAGGTTAGACCTCACGATCCTCAAGATGTCATTCGTGCTATGGATGTGGCCAGGGACATTGAGGAAGCCATGAAAGGAGTAAGGAGTTTTGGAGGTGTAACACAGAGCAAAAAATCAGGATTTAGATATCAAGGAGGAGGAGGAATCGTCACCAAAGTTGGGGCGTTCAGTGGAGGTAACAGCTCTTATGGTTCCAATGAAGGGAATCGAAATTCACAAGAAGGCAGCAGTAGAGCACCTTCTATGGCATCCGTGGCAAAACCTGGAGGTAGTACAATGTCTAGCTCAAGAAACAGAGGGGTAAGGCAATTACCTTATCCTGAATTTGTAAAAAGGAGGGATGAAGGGCTATGTCACCACTGTGGCTTAGCTTTTGGACCGGGCCATAGGTGTCCTGAAAAGAGTTTGAGATTGGTGATATTAGCAGACAATGAGTATGTGAATGATGAAGGGGAAATTACCATCATGGACACTGACCTTAACAGTGAAGAAGGGGAGGAAGTTCGTTCAGTAGTTGATTGTAATTGGATGGACTTATCCATTTGTTCAGCTGGGGGATTGACACAGCCACAAACTATGAAGTTGATGGGTAAGATTCACGGGAAGAGGTCCTAATCTTGATAGACAGCGGGCCAGTCATAACTTCATTTCTTCAAAATTGGTGCAAAGACTGGGTCTAGCAATGGATGAAACCGTGGCATACAAGGTCAGATTGGGAGATGGACATAGGAAACAAACCCAAGGATGCTGTAAGCAACTGAAACTACAGATGAGAAGGTATGATTTTCTAGGTGAATTCTTCCTATTTGCGTTGGGTGGTGTAGATATAATCCTAGGAGTAGCTTGGCTGGCCACTCTAGGAGATGTGAAGGTAAATTGGAGGACACTTTCCATGACATTCCAAGAGCAAGGGAAAGTTCTTGAAAAAGGTATGGTAAAGGAGAGGGCTAACACAAGAATATCTGAATGTGCTTGAGTGTAACTATCACTCAGCTGAATACTCTATTTATACTCATCAAATTTACATAGAAAATAAATGCTAAATACAATTTACAAGGAAGATAATTAAGCTAACATCATTCCCTAAGGCGCATTGCATCTATCCTATTATTGTACAATGAATCTAAGCTACTTGGAAACTGGAACAATTAATTCTATTCTAATTCCAACACTCCCCCTCAAGCTGGCGAATAGGTGTTTTCTATTCCCAGCTTGGAGACAAGTCTTTCAAAGGCTGGGCTGCTCAGTCCTTTAGTTAGAATATCCGCGAGTTGTTCCTGTGAAGGTACATACGGAGTACAAATCAAACCACAATCAAGATTTTCCTTGATAAAATGTCTATCCACCTCGATGTGTTTAGTTCGATCATGCTGAACAGGATTGTGTGCAATGCTGATTGCAGATTTATTATCGCAATAGAGCTTCATAGGTCCTTCCCATTTAATCTTCAAGTCTTCTAGAATAATTTTGAGCCAAAGTAGCTCACAAATACCTTGTGCCATTGCCCGAAACTCAGCTTCAGCACTAGATCGTGCCACCACATTCTGTTTTTTACTCCTCCAAGTTACTAGGTTTCCTCCGACAAACGTACAATATCCAGTAGTGGATCTCCTGTCAGTAATTGACCCTGCATAGTCAGCATCAGTATATGCCTCAAGAGTTATACTCCCATTCCTTTTGAATAAAATTCCTCTTCCTGGAGTTCCCTTGAGATATTGCAGAATTCTATGAGTAGCATGTAAATGGACTTCTTTTGGGTTGTGCATAAATTGACTAACCAAACTTACTGCGTACGCAATGTCTGGTCTTGTATGGGACAAGTAAATTAATTTCCCAACCAGACGCTGATACATCTCCTTATCTACTGTTGCATCATCTTCTGTATTACCCAATTTTAGACTTGGGTCTGTGGGTGTACTCACAGGTTTACATGCTGACTTTCCTGTTTCTTTGAGCAGATCTGTGACATACTTTTGTTGGGATATGAAGATACCTTTTCTGGAGTGAGCTACTTCAATTCCCAAGAAATATTTTAGCTTCCCAAGAGTTTTTATCTCAAACTCCTTTGCCAAACATTTGCTCAATACTTGTTGCTCTCTCCAATCATTTCCCGTCACAATGATATCATCTACATACACTAACAGCATTGTCACTCCCCCTGAAGTTGAATGCTTAATGAACAATGTATGATCACCTTGACTTTGTTTATATCCCAAGGTTGTCATGACTTTAGTGAACCTCCCAAACCATGCCCGAGGTGATTGTTTCAACCCGTATAACGCTTTTCTCAACTTGCAAACAGTATTGATCAGGACATTTTTACCATATCCCGGTGGCACTTCCATATAAATTTCCTCCTCAAGGTCCCCATGTAAGAAAGCATTTTTTACATCAAACTGTTGTAATTCCCAACCGTTGTTGGCAGCAAGAGATAATATTACCCGAACTGTATTCATCTTTGCAACCGGTGCAAAGGTCTCTAAGTAATCGATCCCGTAAGTTTGTGTAAAACCCTTGGCGACCAGTCTTGCTTTGTATCTCTCAATTGATCCATCAGCCTTATATTTCACTGTATACACCCACTTGCATCCAACTGGTTTCTTCCCTTCTGGCAAAGCAACAAACTCCCAGGTTTTATTCTTCTCTAATGCCTGCATCTCTATATCCATGGCTTGCTTCCATTTTTTATCAGATAATGCCTCAAAAACATTAGTTGGTATGGAAGTAGTGTTTAGGTTTGCAAGGAAGGTTTTGTGGGTTGGTGAGAATTTTTTAAATGAGAGATAATTTGAGAGAGGGTATAATGGTTGCTTGGTACACTTTCAGGTTCCTTTTCTGATTGCAATTGGGAGGTCTAGGTCTTCAACTGTTTGAGTTTCTGTTTCATCCTGTAAACTTGGAAAAATATTTTGTAAAGTTGGAAGATCAAAATTTATTACCTGAGGTGAAGGAATTGAGTTGGGCTCTTGGACATGCGTTGATTCAGGAATGGCCTTTAGCTTTCTTCTGAACACCAAATTTTTTCCAAATCTCACATCAGTTGCAGGACCAGATTTATCAATAGGAGGCAAAAGAGATGTAGTAGTTGATGAAGAAGGTTGTTGCTCCAGTTCAATTTCAGCTACAGGAATGGGTTGAGGCACATTTGTACTTGACTCAAGGCTAGGAAACTCGGGAATTTCTATATCCTCCTTATCTTCCCTAAGGCTCTCCCCCTGAAGATAAGGTTGGGGGAAATAGGCTTGATCCTCATGAAAAGTGACATCTCGTGACACACAGAATTTTTTTAACGGAGGATGGTAACACTTATAGCCTTTCTGAGTGGAGGAATACCCAACAAAGACACACTTCAGAGCTCTAGGATCAAGTTTTCCCCTTTCTTGACTATGAACATGAACAAATGAGACACACCCAAAGATCCTTGGTGTGAGATTATTAGTGGGGGACAAGTTAGGATAAAAAGAAGAAAGAACCTTCATAGGACTTTTAAACCCCAACACTCTAGAGGGTAATCGATTAATAAGGTATGTTGCTGTGAGAACACCTTCCCCCCAAAAATTTTTTGGAACATTCGTCTGATACAGCAACGCTCGGGTTTGTTCTAGAAGATGCCCATTTTTTCTCTCTGCAACCCCATTCTGTTGTGGTGTTTTGACACAAGAAGATTCATGAATTATTCCTTCTTTTTGACAAAATGGAGTAAGAACATTATTGAAGTATACCCTACCATTGTCCGACCGCAGTCTTTTTATGTTCACACCAAACTGATTTTGAATCATTGAAAAGAAATTTGGAAAAATTATGCTTACTTCAGACTTATGTTTAAGTAGAAAAATCCAGGTAACCCGAGTACAGTCATCAATGAAAGTCACGAACCATCGAGCCCCAGACACATTTGGAATAGAAGATGGACCCCAAACATCGGTATGGATAAGATAGAAAGGGGATGTGTTTCTTTTATTGCTTAATGGAAAAGGTACACGCTTATGTTTTGCCATTTCACAAACCTCACAACGAAGATTTTCGACACTCAATCCATTAAACAAAGATGGGAACAAAATTTTGATTATACTAAAAGAGGGGTGACCTAACCGACAATGAAATAGAAGAATCTTCTCTTTATTGGAAAGGACGGATTCTAACTTGAACGAGTGACACAGGTTGTTTCTGACTGTGTCGAGCAAATTTAGTTCTTCAAGATAGTAAAGACCATTCCCTTCTCTAGCACGTCCAATCGTCCTCCCCGAATCCTTGTCCTGAAATTCACAGCAATTACTGTAAAAAATCACATTACAGGATAGGTCTTTGGTAAGTTTTTGTATGGAGACGAGATTTGTGGATAGTTTTGGAACATGAAGAACATTCT
The DNA here is from genome assembly GCA_039655645.1 of Ammopiptanthus mongolicus. Taxonomy (NCBI): domain Eukaryota; kingdom Viridiplantae; phylum Streptophyta; class Magnoliopsida; order Fabales; family Fabaceae; genus Ammopiptanthus; species Ammopiptanthus mongolicus. Next base: position 83,046,109 of record CM077346.1, on the reverse strand, counting down.
TTAAATTTATAGATGGATTTATCTGAATGTTTCCTATTCCAGCAACAGTTACAAGGTTGCCATCTGCAGTGATAATTTTCTTATTACTAGAACAAGGGGAATATGTGGAGAAGTGTTTAGAGGAGGGTGTCATATGGTCTGTGGCTCCTGAATCTAATATCCAAAAAAGGGTAGAAGGAGTTTTTGAGACAATAAATCCGAATGAAAGTGGAAGCTTACCTGAATATGCCAAATTACTAGTACCTGACGGTTTCTCCAAGCTATTGAGGAAGGCTCTCATCCTTTCTATCTCCTCTTGGTTCAGACTAGTGAATTCAGCCTTACTAGTGGACTCTGATTTGTCTTATTCATTTTGTCCAGCAGCAATGTGAGCCTTACCATTTTTCCTGAATGATCCTCCTGAATGTCCTCCTTTCTGACCCCAATCACGACTAGGAGGTTTACCATGTAGTTTCCAGCACTTCTCTCGGATATGTCGTGGCTTATTGCAGTAAATACACCACAAATCTCCTTTCTTCTCCATCTTTGCTTGCCCATCTTTAGCACTTTCAGCCACCATAGCTGAACTTTCAAGAGGAGCATCCAACATCAAAGTTCGCCTACTTTCTTCACTTCGCACAATAGCTACCACTTCATTAAAGCACGGAACCTTTGACTTTCCAAGGATTTGAACCCTTACTTGGTCAAATTCAGGATTTAATCCCACAAGAAAATCATAAACCCTATCTTGCTCAATATATTCTTTGAGTACTGCTGTATCCTCAGAGCATTTAGTCTTTATCACCCTGTAGTGGTCCAATTCCATCCAAAGAGACTTTAATTGATTGGCATATTCGGTGACTGTTTTGTTTCCTTGCTTTGCTGCAACTGCTTTCACCTTCACATCATATACTTGGGCTGCATCTTTAGCTTTCGAATATGTCTGCTCTATTGCATCCCAAACTTCCTTTGCAGTGCTTAAAAACATACATGTATCACTGATTTCTGGAATCATAGAGTTCCATAGCCATGCCATAATCATGGAGTCTTCCTCGTCCCATGCTGTAAATTTTGGATCTTCCTCCTTTGGCCCAGGGCCCGTCAAATGACTGAGTTTGCCTTTTCCCTTTAATATTGTGCGAATGAGCTGAGACCACTTCAAGTAATTTTTTCCATTCAACCTATAGGCAGGTTGAATACTTTGCAATTCTCCTGGCTGGCTGTTCTGGACTTGAGAGTTCCCTCCCTTGTCACCTGGATTAACAATCTCCTCTTGGTTTGACATGACAAAAAGAGGTTAACAGAACCAGAACAAATAAAACAAAAGAGATGCAAAGAGAGGGGCTTAACAGGGACCAGAAAAACGATAGGTTAGAATGAGAAACGGACCCCCAAAACACCTTCAGGAGATTCCGGCGAACCAGAAAAGGTAAGTCGCGGCGACTGACGGCGTCTTTACGGCGGCGCGTGAGCAACACGCGCCGGAAAGAGCGCGCGCGTGTGGAGGCGCGTGACAGCGCGTGTGGAGGTTTCCGGCGGCGATTTTCTGGATTCTGGCCAATCTCACGGAGGCGAACCTTCTGGAGGAGTTTGAGGCTGAACCGCGGCAGTCAATGGTGGTCAGCAGTAGTCAAACAGGGTCAAAGGGACACTGGAGATAGAAAGGGGGCAATGGTACGTGCTGTCACAACTAAAAAACGACACAATAGGTGCCAGAAACAGAGTTTAAAGAGAAAGGTTGCAATGAAGGCAACCAAAAAACGGCGGAAGCAGAGCCCCCTAGATCGGGATCTCTGATACCATCTTGAAAAAGGTATGGTAAAGGAGAGGACTAACACAAGAATATCTGAATGTGCTTGAGTGTAACTATCACTCAGCTGAATACTCTATTTATACTCATCAAATTTACATAGAAAATAAATGCTAAATACAATTTACAAGGAAGATAATTAAGCTAACATCATTCCCTAAGGTGCATTGCATCTATCCTATTATTGTACAATGAATCTAAGCTACTTGGAAACTGGAACAATTAATTCTATTCTAATTCCAACAAAAGTGATAGAGATAAAGGGAGATCCTAGCTTGGCCAAATCTTTGATTTCTCCTAAGTCACTTATGAAGGAATCAGAAATAGAAACCATGTCACTAGTGTGGATCATGGAAGTAAAGGCTGAAGGAAAGGAAGCAGAGGAGGAGGTCACATCAGAAAGGAATCTGACCAGTGTGCAACAAGGCCAGCTACAGGAGGTGTTAACTAAGTTTCAGGGCATTTTTGACATGCCAGAAGGGCTGCCTCCTAACAGAGAAATGGATCATAGGATCCCTATTAAGGCAGGAACTGATCCAGTCAATGTGCGGCCGTATAGATACCCACATTTGCAGAAGAATGAGATGGAAAAGCTTGTGACTGAAATGCTGGAAACAGGAATAATCAGGCCCAGTAATAGCCCTTACTCTAGCCCTGTGATCTTGGTAAAGAAGAAGGATGGGAGTTGGAGGTTTTGTGTAGATTTCCGAGCACTAAATAAAGCCACAGTTCCTGATAAATTCCCCATCCCAGTCATTGAAGAACTATTGGATGAGTTGCATGGGGCTGCGTTCTTCTCTAAGATTGACCTCAGAGCCGGATACCACCAGATTCGAATGCATGAAGGTGACATACCCAAAACTGCCTTCCGGACTCATCAAGGTCACTATGAGTTCTTAGTTATGCCCTTTGGCTTAACAAATGCCCCATCCACTTTCCAATGTGCTATGAACTCGGTGCTGAAACCTTTTTTGAGGAAATGTGCTCTAGTCTTCTTTGATGATATCCTTATATATAGTGAGTCCTGGGAAGACCACCTTAGGCACTTGAAACTGGTCCTGACAGCTTTACAACAGGAAAGGATCTTTGCAAATCAGAAAAAGTGCAGTTTTGGACAGCAAAAGGTTGGGTATTTGGGCCACATTATTTCAAGAGATGGGGTGTCTATGGATCCACAGAAGATTGAAGCTATTTTACAATGGCCCGAGCCTAAAACCATCAAGGCTTTGAGAGGATTCTTGGGACTAACGGGTTATTACAGAAGGTTTGTGTACAACTATGGGAAAATAGCATGTCCCTTGACTGATTTGTTGAAAAAGGGAAGATTTGGGTGGAATAAGGAGGCTACTATGGCTTTTTCCCAGCTGCAAAAGGCCATGACCACTGCACCAGTTTTGGCCATGCCAGATTTCTTCTTACCTTTTGCAATCGAATGTGATGCCTCAGGAAGAGGTTTAGGGGCGGTGCTGTCCCAAAACAAAAGACCTATTGCCTACTTCAGCAAAGCATTATCAGAAACGTCTTTGGCAAAGTCAGTGTATGAGAAAGAGTTGATGGCTTTAGTTCTCGCAATACAGCATTGGAGACCATACCTCTTGGGGCAGAAATTCACAGTATTCACAGACCAGAAAAGCTTATGGTACTTGCTGGAACATAGGATAACCACCCAAAACCAGCAAAACTAGCAAAATTGGCTTGCTAAATTGTTGGGCTATGAGTTTGATATAGTGTATAAACTGGGTGCAGCCAATAAGGTGGCTGATGCCCTATCTAGGAAAGAAGAGGACAAGGAGATGCAAGCAATTACTAGACCTTACTGGCAAAATGTGGAAGAAATTGATGAAGAAGTAAAAAGGGACCCAACATTAAGCAAGATAGTAGCGGATTTGAAGGTAGTAGCGGATTTGAAGGCAAAGGCTGACTCTCATCTCCATTATACCCTGGAGCATGAGAGACTCTACTACAAGGGAAGATTGGTGTTGTCAGCCTCTTCTATGTGGATTCCCAGATTGTTGCAAGAGTTCCATGCATCTCCAATTGGGGGTCATTCGGGAATTTATAGGACCTATAGGGGAGTAGCTTAGTCTCTTTTTTTTTGTAGGAATGAAGTGCATCATTACTGAGTTTGTGGCCAGCTGTCATATTTGCCAAAGAAGCAAATACCAGGCATCCTCTCCTCAAGGGTTGCTGCAACCCTTGCCTATTCCCAATGCTGTGTGGGAAGAATTGAGCATGGATTTTATTGTTGGGCTTCCAAAATCCAAGGGTTTTGATGCAATATTGGTAGTGGTTGACAAGTTGAGCAAATATGGGCACTTTATCATGATCAAACACCCTTACTCGGCCAGGTCCCTTGCAGAAATTTTTGTGAAGGAAATTGTAAGGCTGCATGGCATTCCCATGACAATAGTGAGTGACAGGGACCCGACCTTTCTAAGCCACTTTTGGCAGGAACTATTCAGAATGCAGGGCACTATAAAAATGAGCACAGTATACCATCCAGAGTCAGATGGCCAAACTGAAGTGCTGAATAGGACAGTTGAGACCTATCTGAGATGTTTTATCTCCGAGCAGCCCAAAGCCTGGGCTGCTTTTCTGCCTTGGGCCGAATACTGGTACAATACCAGCTTCCAAAGTGCAGCACAGTGCACACCCGTTGAGATTGTTTATGGCAGACCCCCTCCTTCCTTAGCAAGGTTCATTCTTGGTGAAACCTTAGTTGAAGCCGTGGCTCAAGACTTGAGAGATCGGGATGAAGCTTTAAGGCAGCTGCAGTACCATCTCAGCCGGGCTCAAGAACACGTGGTGAGGCAGGCCAACAAACACAGGAAACCTTCTCAGGTTCAAGTAGGGGACTCAGTATACTTGAAAATCAGGCCTCATAGGCAAGGATCCATGCCTACGAGACTCCATCCCAAGCTGTCAGCCAGATACTATGGGCCTTATTTGCTGATTAAACAGATTGGAGCAGTGGCTTTCAGGCTGCAATTACCCGAGGGAGCTCGGATACATCCGGTTTTTCATGCCTCATAACTCAAGAAAGCAGTGGGAAACAAACCAGTAGCGGTAGATTTACCCTTAGATCTCCAGGGAGGGACTCCTGACTACAGTCCTCAACAGATTTTGGGTAGCAGGACAGTCAACAGATATGGGGAATCTATTCCTCAAGTGCTCATTCAGTGGCAAGGCAAGGGAGTAGAAGAAGCAACTTGGGAAGATCATGATACAATCAAAGGACAATTTCCGGAATTCAACCTTGAGGACAAGGTTATAGTTGAGGAAGGAGGTATTGTTAGACATGCCGAAGAAGAGGTAGCTGCTGGTGTTGAAGAACCTCGCATAATGAGGGTCTACCATAGGAAGAAATGGCACAAGGGAAAGGATAGGGAGTTAGGGAGTAAGGGTGTGTCATAGGATTGATTGTACACTTAGTTAACTATACTACAGTTAACTAAGCTAGCTACTTGAGCAGAACTCAGGTTAGTTGTCGGTTAGGGGTTAGTTAGAGGTGGTTAGCTGTTAACTTGCCTATAAATAGTAGTTCTGCAGCTTAGGAAGTTAGTTTTTGATTATCCTTTGCTACTTCGACTGAGAGTGCTCAGTGTAAAGGGGAGTGCCCCTTGTGTCTCGCATTGTAACCCATTCTTTGATTCATCAATAAACTTCTGGGCGAATAATCCCAGTTTCCCCTCTTGTTCTTCATTTCTTACCCTGAATTTCTCTGGATTCCTATCACATATACTCAACCAATGTGGGACTATGACACTTAAGATACCCCCTGACGCCCGGGACTGGACAACTGGAGCGTGAAATTTACAGGATTGGATATCTGCGTGTGGCCCAACATCGTGATAGGCTTTGATATAATGTTAGAATAATTGGACGTAACTCCACTTCAAAATCTAGCTCTCTTTTTGGTAAGGAACTTGGTTATTGAGAACAAAAGATGGCATACGATTGATTAAATAACCAGCAATGAGAACAACATCACTATGAAATTTTAAAGGCTCATTAGAATATAACAAGAGAGTACGAGCTGTTTCAATGAGATGACAATGTTTGCGCTCAGTTTCACCATTTTGTTCACACACCTCGATTGATGAACCACCGTGAGATGCCATGAAAGAATTAAAGTGGTCAGGAAATGGGAGAATTTTTCCTTCTCAAGAGAAGTATGCTGCAGATTTATTAAAGAAGTTTCGTATGGTAGAATGCAAACCAGCACCTACTCCAATGGGTGTTAATGAGAAGCTTTCCATGGGAGATGGCAAAGAGAAGGCAAATTAGACGTTGTATAGAAAACTTGTGGGATCACTAATTTATAATAGAAGGCAAGATATTGTCTATGTTGTTAGCGTTATATCGCGGTTTATGAGTGACCCTAGCAAGCATCACTATGGAGAAGCCAAGAAGATCTTTAGATATGTAAAAGGCACAAAAGGCTATATGGTATTTTATATCAAACTGAAGAAGACAACAAGCTGATTGGTTACACCACCAGTGATTAGGCTGGCTCAGTTGACGATAGAAAAAGCACATCAGGTTATATATTTTTCTTAGGAAGTAAAGCTGTTTCATGGTCATCAAAGAAACAAATTGAGCTCAGGTTCCATTTTATTAGAGAGAAGGTTGAAGAGATTGAGATGAAGTGTTGCAAATCTAGAGATCAAGTTGCAGACATCTTCACGAAGCCTATCTCTCCAGACAAGTTTTTTCACTTTCGTGACAAACTTGGAGTTCAAGAATTTTCAGAATTAGGAGTGTTATAAATTAATTTTGAAATTTCTAGAGTCATAGTGCATATTTAAATCCAAGCACTAGTTCCTAGAAACAAGGCACTACACTAATAAGGCATTATGTATTTATTGTTCGAGTGTGTTACAACTCTTGAACATTCCTGTTATATATATATATATATATATATATATATATATATATATATATATATATATATATATATATATATATAAAAGAAAGGAGTTATAATTTTTTTTATTCCATCTCCTTGCTCCTAAGATCTTATGCCTACCACACCTTAGCTTTTTTCAGAATCTAATATCTTCGAACAGTTTATTCCCCGATTCTGGGCAACATATATTGATACAAACCTTATGAGAATCACACCACAAAAGCCAAGGGAAGTGGTTGGTGAGCCCAAGGCCATATAAACCCCACACCAGAATCCCATACTTCCGATGTGGGACTCAAGTATCATACCTTGCAATTAGGGATGGCAATGGGTAGGGTACTATAGTACCCGTCCCCATACCTGTGTTTTAAAAAAGTATCCGTCCCCGTCCCCATACCCGCGTGGGTAGCAACCTTGATACCCGTACCCTCACCCGCTGGGTACCTAAGTACCCGTACCCGCACCCATTACCCGTACTTTTTATATAAGAAATTTGTGGATTTTGAAAATAAGATAAGTAAATATGGTATACCCAAAGGTTTTCGATTGATATAATTTTCATATTATTTATTTTAAACAATAAAATAACTTATTTTGTACTTACATAAAGTTACGTTCCACATAATAAATGTCTTGCATGCCAAACTAAAAATGCAACCCGTAGATTTAATAATCAATTTGTGAACATGAAATGTGTGAAATGCAAAGGTTCAAATACAAAACGTCAAATAATCAATCTCCAAAACATTAATTAAATATTGCAATAAAAAATGATACATTGCACTAAAAGGAGTGTTAGTAAAAAAAAAAAAAAATGCTATTGAATTGCAGAAAAAACAATATTAATGCCTCCTTTTTATTTTATTTGCCAACGCTTGAGGATTATCATTATTGTCAGGTTTGTTCACAAGACAGAGAAAAACATGTCGAGATTATTGTAAATATTAAGATACTAAATAGAGAAGAAAAACATAGCAACCTAGGCATTTCCATAGGAGATGATTTGATCATATTAATCAAGAAATAACATACAAAGTATAGGCGACAATGAAGCTAGCCAAGTGAAACTGACGGTGAAGCTCTAGTTTTTATTTTTTATTTTTTTAATGTAATATATTATAATTAAGGCATGATGAAGTAACATATAAAGTATTTAACATATAAAGTATAGACGACGATGAAGCTAGTTAAGTGGAACTGACGATGAAGCTTTGGAATTAACAATGAAGCTCTAGTTTTTTTTAAAAAAAATTTAATGTAATATATTATAATTATGTATATAGAAAATAAATATATAAAAAAATAAATAAATATACATAGTGCGGGTATGGGGCGGGGTGTGTACTAGAGTACCCGTACCCGCACCCATCCCCATTAATTTTTGCGGGTAATTACCCGCACCCGCATCTATACCCATTAAGCTGGTAATTACCCTATCCGTCATGAGTAATTTTTGCGGGTACCCATTGGATCCGATACCCATTGCCATTCTTACTTGCAATTGGATCCTAATATCCCACCATGCTCTGTAGCCCCATCGCCGACACGAGCTGGCTTTGCACTAGCCCTTTGATTAGTTCCGGGCAAACAGTGCAATGCTAGCGTCACCACCCGCGCCACTCATTTGCAGCTGAGAGGCATGATGGAAAACTCTAATACTAATTGATACGAACCTTGGAAGAACCACACCAGAATTTCATAGTATTTGTGGTTGAAGAGCCCAAGGCTATATAAACCCCACACTAGAATTCCATACTATCGATGTGGGACTCAAGTCCCATTGGATTCTAACGTATTTTCAATGTTCTCTTATGGACCAGTAGTTCAAATCTAATCATATTTGCATGGATTGTACTAGCTCATTACATTTACATGTAATAAGTATTTCATGTTAAACATTAGAATGCCTTTTTTTAATAATAGAACATGTAAAACTATGAGATATACTCGATGGGTTTGACTTACCCACTGTTGTACCCTTAAAGTTCTACTTGTCAGTTTGAATGATTTTTCTGCTTAATAACTCTTTTTTTTGCTACTATTCTCCTCAATAACTTTATTTTCACTTTATAAATACTTTTTTGATGTACCCTACCAATGTGTTGGTCCAAGTTGAAGGGGCTTGGGTTCTTTAAGCATGTGGTCCTAGGTCAAATCCCTAGATTCATGTGTATGGAGAAAAAAACACCATTGGGAGGGGTCCTACTTTGACGTTTGGCCGTATCCTGGAAGATTAATTTCTCACCTATCAGATGAGAGCATACTCTAGAAAACTATAAAAAATCTTACGATGTACCCTGTGTGGCTTTTTGTTTCTTTTTTTAAGGACCAAATAAAAGTTGGGGGGGGGGGTGGGGGTGGGGGGGGTTAGTTTGCTTTCCTTGTGTTCTGTTGGAATTAGTAGCATTAATATTGGGAGTTGTAGCAATTATATTCAAATTCATGTACATAGTTAATCATGTATCTAGGGAATGTTATACATGCACCTAGGAAGTAGAAATATTATTAATCTCCTTGTAAATGTAAATTGTATTTACTCCTACAAGTGTATATAAATATTAGATCAGCTGAGTGCAAATACACTTAAGCATTTCACAAATCCTTTAGTCCAAATTATTCTTTTAAGTCCTTCAATATGGTATCAAGAGCAGGTTTATCCTCTCCTTGAAGGTTCTGACTCTGGTCCAGCAGAACTCTCTCGCCTAGTTACCCAAACAGCCACTGTTCAAAGCCTAAAGTCACTGTCGCCGGCTACCCACTGTCCACCGTTGCCGGAAAGCCTACCATAAGTCACCGACCGGCCATATCCCGAAGTTTCGTCGCCGGAAAACAGCCCACGCGCCCTCACGCGCCTCCGTACGCGCTTCACCTTGTCGGCGCGTGTACCTCACGCGCCACCTTCCCCACGCCGGAAAATCGTCGCGACCGCCCAGAACCGTTCGCAACACTGTTCTCTGTTGTTTTAGCTGGTCAAAATCCACTTTTTTGGTTGTTGGGAGAAGTGGGTCTCTTAGTCTCCTCTGTTTTTTTGTTGTTCTTGTCACTGTCCAGTTACTGCTGTTTGCTTTGTGTTCCCTTACTTTTCAGCTGTTAAGATGACCTCTGAGAAGACAGCAAATGGTGGTCCGGCTTTCTCTATTTCTGGAACTCCAACAATCACTTCGGAGAAGCTAAATGGTAAGAATTATTTAACATGGTCTGCCTCCGTGGAACTTTGGTTTCTTGGTCAAGGATATCATGAACATTTGGAGAAATCATTGGATAAGATTCCAGAAGACAAAAAGGATCAGTGGAAGAAACTTGATTATCAACTTTGTGCTTTGTTGTGGCAATCTGTTGAACCTAGCATCCTAACAAACTTTAGAGCCTTCAAAACTTGTAATACTTTCTGGAAAAAGGCTCATGATGTCTTTGCTAATGACATTCAACAGTTGTATGATGCTGCACAAAAGTTGGCAACTCTCAAACAGTCCGATCATGACATGATCTCGTATGTTTCTAAGGCTCAAGCTGCAGTTGAGACGTTAAAAATGTCTTTGGAATCCGACACTCTTGAAGGTATGAAAACTAAGCCTGATAATTTGTACATGGTGCTGGTTCTCCGGGGAATGCATTCGGATTTTGAGCATGTTCGTGATCAGATTCTGACTGGCCAAGAAATTCCCTCAATGGAGAATTTAGTCACTCGACTCCTTCGAGTTCCTTCCCCAAAAACAAGTGGGAATTCAAATGAGACTATTGAATCTTCTGCAATGGTGTCTAACCGGGGAGGACGAGGGGGTCGTGGAGGGCGTGGTGGAAGAGGTGGCCGTCCTCAATGTTCATATTGCAAAAGAATGGGTCATACTCAAGATACTTGTTACTCTCTTCATGGATTTCCCGGAAAATCTGTGAATCTCTGTAAGTCTGAAAAAGCAGTGATAAAATTTTCAGAAGAAGATTATCAAGAATATCTCCAATTGAAAGCAGCCAAGCAATCCCAATCCTCCACTGCTGCTGGTGCTCATAACTCTACCGCTTGCATCTCTCAATCCGATAATCAAAATTCATGGGTAATTGATTCAGGTGCCTCTGATCATATTGTTGGTAATAGTTCTTTATTTTCCTCTATTTCTCCACCTAAATTCCCTCATTTCATTACTTTGGCGGATGGTTCTAAGGTTGCAGCCAAAGGAATCGGTCATGTCTCACCTAGTTCTACCATGTCCTTAAACTCTGTTTTGTTTATACCTGGCTGTCCTTTTAATTTAATATCTCTTAGTCAGCTTACTCGTTCCCTTAATTGTTCAGTGACCTTTAATGTTGATTCTTTTGTTATACAGGAACGTGGTACGGGTCGGATGATTGGCAGAGGACATGAATCACGTGGTCTTTACTACCTCCAATCAACTCCTTCTTTGGCTTGTATTGCTGCGGACTCACCAAATCTTCTTCATGAACGTTTGGGACATCCAAGCTTATTTAAATTAAAGCAAATGGTTCCTAGTCTTGACAAAATAAAAACTCTCACCTGTGAGTCATGTCAATTAGGAAACCATGTTCGTTCTTCTTTTCCTAGGCAGATTGAAGGTCGTATTGATTCACCTTTTTCTGTTATTCATTCTGATATATGGGGTCCAAGTCGTGTGTCATCAATGGGTTTTAGATATTTTGTCACTTTTATTGATGAGTTTTCTCGATGTACTTGGGTTTTTCTAATGAAAGAACGATCTGAATTATTTTCCATCTTCACTTCTTTTCTCAATGAAATTAAAACTCAATTTGGCAAGACGATTAAGGTTCTTAGAAGTGACAATGCAAAAGAATACTTTTCTTCCAATCTTTCTTCTTTTTTGTCTTCACAGGGTATTCTTCATCAATCAACTTGTCCTCATACCCCCCAACAGAATGGAATAGCAGAAAGGAAGAATAGACACCTTGTTGACACTGCTCGGACATTGTTACTTCATGCAAATGTACCTGTCCGTCATTGGGGTGATGCAGTTTTAACTGCTTGTTTTTTGATAAATCGAATGCCTTCTTCCTCCCTTAATAATAAAGTTCCTCACTCAATCTTATTTCCTAAAGAACCTTTGTTTCATGTTGCTCCTCGTGTTTTTGGATGTGTCTGTTTTGTTCATGATCTTTCTCCAGGTTTAGACAAGTTGTCTGCTCGAGCCATCAAATGTGTTTTCTGGGATATTCTAGATTGCAAAAAGGATACCGATGTTACTCTCCAATCCACAATCGTTACTATGTATCAGCAGATGTGACGTTCTTTGAGGACACACTATATTTCTCCTCCTCCATGGTCGAGTCTAAAGCTGTTCATGAGGTATTTCCAGTTCCCTTACTTGATCTATCTCCTTGTCTGGAGGAACCAATCTCTCCTATGGGTTCCACCGAAGTTGCTCCTAGTAATTCCCAGCCGGAACCATCTGAGGCGCCTCTCATCATATATCGGCGTCGTCCGCGAGCTCCTAATACAGCATTGGAGGACCCTGAAAGACGCGATGAATCATGTCCTACTCCAACCACCACTCCTATCACGGACCTTCCCGAAGAAAATCTTGGTTTACCTATTGCTCTTCGAAAAGGTACTCGGTCAACCCGGAATCCTCATCCTATTTACAACTTTTTAAGTTATCATCGTCTTTCTCCCTCTTATTATTCTTTTGTGTCAACCTTATCTTCTGTTTCCATCCCTAAACATGTTCATGAGGCACTTGCTCATCCAGGATGGCGACTAGCCATGATTGATGAAATGCAGGCACTTGAGCACAGTGGTACTTGGGAGTTGGTTCCACTTCCGTCTGGCAAGAAACCTGTTGGTTGTCGTTGGGTGTATGCTATTAAAGTTGGCCCAGACGGCCAGATTGATCGTCTCAAAGCTCGTCTCGTGGCTAAAGGTTATACCCAGATTTATGGTCTTGACTATGGAGATACCTTTTCCCCGGTGGCAAAAATTACTTCTGTTCGATTGTTTCTTGCCATGGCTGCCATCTATCATTGGCCATTATATCAACTGGACATCAAAAATGCATTTCTTCATGGAGAACTCGAAGAAGAGATTTACATGGAGCAACCACCTGGTTTTATTGCTCAGGGGGGGTCTGGGTTGGTTTGCAAACTACGACGATCTCTCTATGGACTTAAACAATCTCCACGAGCTTGGTTTGGGAAATTCAGTTCTGTTGTACAGGCTTTTGGACTAAAACGGAGTGAAGCGGATCATTCAGTCTTCTATTGTCATACTTCTTCGAATAAATGTGTTTACTTGGTGGTTTATGTGGATGATATAGTCATCACAGGAGATGATCATGAAAGAATCTCTCAACTTAAGGAACATCTCTTCAGCCATTTTCAAACCAAGGAATTGGGAAAGTTAAAATATTTCCTTGGCATTGAAGTTGCTCAATCAAGTAATGGAATCACAATCTCACAAAGAAAGTATGCCCTAGACATACTTAAAGAAACTGGTATGTTGGCTTGTAGGCCCATTGATAGCCCTATGGATCCAAATCAAAAATTACTACCTAGTCAGGGGGAGCCTTATTCAGATCCGGAAAGGTATCGTAGATTGGTTGGAAAACTTATCTACCTCACTATTACTAGACCAGACATTTCCTTTGCAGTTGGAGTAGTAAGTCAGTTCATGCAATCTCCTCATACTGACCATTGGGATGCAGTGATACGAATTCTGAGGTATATTAAAAAATCACTGGGACAAGGGCTACTCTATGAAGACAAAGGAAACACTCAAATAGTTGGATACTGTGATGCAGATTGGGCAGGATCACCAATTGACAGACGTTCCACTTCAGGGTATTGTGTTTCTATTGGAGGGAATGTTGTCTCTTGGAAGAGCAAAAAGCAAAATGTTGTTGCACGGTCGAGCGCAGAAGCGGAATATAGAGCTATGGCCACAGCCACTTGTGAACTCATTTGGATTAAACAACTTCTTCAGGAGTTGAAGTTCGGAGACACCAAACAGATGAAACTATGTTGTGATAATCAGGCAGCTCTTCACATAGCTTCTAATCCAGTGTTTCATGAAAGAACTAAACACATTGAGATTGATTGTCATTTTGTTCGAGAGAAAGTTCTTTCTAAGGAAGTTATCACTGAATCTGTTAGTTCTAATGACCAACTAGCAGACATTTTCACAAAGTCTTTAAGGGGGCCAAGAATTCAATATATTTGTTCCAAGCTTGGAGCATTTGATTTGTATGCTCCAGAGGGGGAGTGTTGGAATTAGTAGCATTAATATTGGGAGTTGTAGCAATTATATTCAAATTCATGTACATAGTTAATCATGCATCTAGGGAATGTTATACATGCACCTAGGAAGTAGAAATATTATTAATCTCCTTGTAAATGTAAATTGTATTTACTTCTACAGGTGTATATAAATAGTAGATCAGCTGAGTGCAAATATACTTAAGCATTTCACAAATCCTTTAGTCCAAATTATTCTTTTAAGTCCTTCAATATGTTCCATGTTACGGTATATGCTGATTTTTGCTTTTCCATGTTTGATTGAAGGGCCCAATCCAACCAAATGCGGGTATCCCTGAAGGTAGTTGGACTTGTAAAAACTGCGGTAACCTCAACTATCCCTTTCGGGCTGTGTGCAACCGAAAAGACTGTGGAAGTGAGAAAACAGCCTCTGCCAATTAATGTTACTTTATTTTGTATATACAGCCTTTAAGTCCATCTGTCTCCTTTGCAAAGGAAAACTTATACTGGATTAGGAACAGGGAACTAGATGGCCGTGACTTTTCAGGGAAGAGTTTCCCTGCGGATAATTTTGGCCTTGTTCATAATGACAAATTTCTTTATATATGAAAAAAATACTGAAAATTAATTAAGGGGGATCATCTTATTTTTGGATTTTCATGTCAGAGATTGTTATTACCCTTTGTTAAATTCATTCTTAGTCATTATATCACGTTGGTATTGTTTCGGATGCTAATATCATTCTTCATTTCTTGGGTACTGCTCTGGAAAAACAGTCTCATTGCATGTCTACCATGTGATTCTCTTTAAACTGAATTTTGAAAGATAAGAATATATTGATATGAACGGAATTAGGATGATGATACTCACCACTTTCTATTATAGCTCTTGTACACAATTTTATGGTTGCTAGTAACTTGTATTTTTATCTTGCTAGTTAATTGGTATGGTTTAGGTATTCATCATATTGGCAACTCCAAATCTGGTTTACATAGATGAATACCTAAACCAGTACCATTACTAATCAAAACCTTGTTACCATCATATGGTGTCTTGGGTTGAAGATTTGCAGGATCAGGTGTCAGATGAGCACTAGTGCATTGTATCATTTAATTGAGAACGCCTAAAATAATCTTGGAGGTGAATTGTTGATAACCTTAATTGATAAGTTAACACTTTCAAGTTAAACCAATATTAAATGAAGCTGTGTGAATAAAAAATGAGGGGATTCTTTGAGAAAGCTATAGAGGCCTAAAGTGTAATTTACTAATGTGATACAAAAATTGCACATATCATTGGGTTTTATTTATTAGGACTTTTACGTTTTACCTTACTTTATGTAATTTTATTTTAGAGTTTAGTATTTCTATCTTCCCTGTCAATTTTCTGATTTTATTGGAAATTTTGAATATAATATAGATATTTTTGGGGGTGGTCTCGAAGATGAAGCTTTAAAGAGATTTTATCTTAATCCTAGTTGTTGGGGAAGACTCAACTAATTGTAGTTGGCTTCTTATCCTTATTAGAAAATCATAAGGTGGTGCGTGATGGGTGGTGGATGGCTATTGTTGCTTTGCTTGGATGAGGCTTCAATGGAGCTTGGTGGTGGAACTGACGTGAAGCTGTAGTGGAAGGAAGTCACATGGATGAAAGTGGTGGAACTGTGGCAGGGACAAATAAGTCTTTTGAGTTTAAAATTAAATGGGAAAATTTAAAGGTTTTTTCAAAATATATTAATGACTTGTCAAAGCTAAAAATGAAGTGTCACACTATATTTGAGGAAACGTCATTTGATTGGGTCACCTAATTAATATAAAGGTTACCCAAAAAATATAGTAGGTATCAGAGAATTCACCATCATCTAATCATAAGAACAATACTCTTTATTAATTACTGGTGACGACATGTATACACACACAGATCTTACGTACAATTACCCAAAATTTTATGAGATAAAATAATTGGTGTTCTTCGGAAAGAAACAAAAGGAGAACGTTATAAGAAAAGATCCTAGTTAATGTCCAATTGATATGAATGGAAGTGTTCCAAATTTTGACTTATTAGATTGCAAGCATCATAAATGAACCTTCTTTTGTTACCTTCTTTTCCTCGTAATGTAATATTCTGAAAAAAAATGCTTTATCCTAGCCAACTTTCTTATTTTATATGCAGTTACGTACAATCAATGTTACGTTTATGATATGTGTTTTCTTCGATAAGGTTAAATATGTTGGAGTATAATTCACATCAGGTAATTCAATTAATATTAGGTAGTGTTAATTAAAGATTTGTTAGTTAGTTAATTAATTGTAACTAATAAATGATCAATAGTCCATATGAAAATTAAATGTGTAGAACAATATAAATATGTGCTTATGTAAACTAATGTGTCATAGAGAAAGTGTAATAATAGTAAAAGTATGATCAATAAAAATTTAGAGTATTTTTTTTTCTTCCCATAACCCTTAGCCTAGCTAAAAGACAACCGAATGTTAGAAATTAATGAAAACAATTTATACTAGGAATTAGAACACCATAAATTGATATGCACATTAATTAATCTCAATAGATAATATGCATACCTCTTGACGACAATAGTAATCTCGCCAATTCCTTGAGCGAAAGCGAAATCGTGCACACAAGTGTATACGTCACGAATAGGGTCTTCCACAATTAGACTCATCCATGCAAACATCACTTCCATGGAGCAGTAAGTGATTGGAGGGTTAGGAGTCAAGTGGGATCATGTCCTCTTAATAAAACGTTAGCAACCTAATTAATGTCCATACATCAAGGATATCAGATCCACCGGATTCTGCATAATAATTTATCGTAATCCAGCACTGTCGTTAGGCTAACATCTAATTAAGCCCAACAAATAATGAAACTCATACATGCTAATTCCCAACCCCATGATGGATCACACTATCGTATGAGCTTTTCAAGGAAATGGCAGGATCTCCATTCAACATGTTTTAATAAAAAACAAAATACACCAATAAATAGTAGCATAAACGAAGAAAATTATAAAATTCTCCCACTTGGGCAATATTGATTGAGTTTTAATACTTTTCAAAAATTATTTTGAAAACAACTCTCAAGTTGAACAAAATTGTGCCACTAATATAAACCTGGCAACATTCACCTCAAAACATGATCATGTCCACCAACAAACCATTAGCTAAGAGCCACAAGCGAAGATAAACTATTCAGAGTCTAGATCTCCCATGATCATAAATAATAACCTCACTCACATGATCATAAACAAGTTTGAAAGTGTAGTAAACGTCCATAGCATCATATGTGATCTCTTTCATGTTACTGTGTATCGATCCTCGTGCTTTGCCAAGAAAACACAATCCAATCTCCCAAAGGGATCATAACATATTTCACATGAAACAACATTTTTTAAGGAACAAAACCATCTCGAAGAAACTGCACATTAATAGCATATGAATTATGATATAAGAAAATCAACATGCGAATAAAGTAATCAAATCACAAATTACATAAGTTCAAAGCAATAAAGCTAAGATGGACAAAAACTCTCACTAACCAACTACATCAAAGGATTTAAAACAACCATGTTCTCAACATGTTTCATAAACACTATGGGTCTAAATCCCTTATTCAAGGGGTTGACAAACATATCTTTACTGAGAATATGCTCAACAAGAATTTCTCCATTTTCAATCATCTCTCTGACAACAATAAATTTAATCCTTATATGCTTAGAAGTTATAGTGGTTCTGTTGTTCTTGATAAAGAATATACAGCAGAACTATTATCGCAATAAATTTTCAATGGTTTCGAAATGGAGTCAACGCAATTCTAAGGGCATGCAACAAACTCAACTTGGATGGTGGAGGATGTCGTTAGAGTATGTTTTAACTTTTCCAAGATGATGCTCCTCCAACCAACATGAAAATGTATCCAAAAGTATGTTTTTCATTGTCTAGACAAGCAGCAAAGTTTGAATCGAAGTTGACAACAATGTCCAAGTCGTCAACTTCTTGTAAACAAGCATATATTCCTTTGTCTTTTGTAAGTACCTCATAACCTTTTAGCATGCGAATTAGCATGTCCTGGGTTAGACAGGAATCTACCCAATAAATTTATAACAAAAGAGAAGTCAGGTATAGTTCACACCTGAGCATACATCAGACTACACACTACACTAGCATAAGGAGTGTTCTCCATGGAGCCCTTTTCAAGATCATTCTTTGGACATCGATCCTTGCATATAACTTATCTTCTTTGGCAATGGTGATATCACCTGATTTGTAACCTTCCATGCTGAACTACTTCGAAAGACAATCAATATAAGTCTTTTGGGATAAACCCAAAAGCCTGCGAGAATTGTCCCTATGGGTCTCAATGCCCAAAACAAAAGAAGCTTCTGAAAGGTCCTTCACATCAAAAGGAACTGATGGCATGCTCTTAGTCTCAACCACTAGATATGTTATACACGTTAATAAGGGTGGCATCGGGTCGGGTTGGGGGGAAATAGAAACCGAAGGCTGATTCGAATTGAGGGAAAATAGTTCGTATAACCCGAACCGACCCAACCCGAACATTTTCGAGCGGACGGGTTTCAGGTTTATTGTTAAAAGTTAAACAGATTTGGGAAAAAAAAATACAAATTCAAATGAAAAAATAATGTATCTATGGGCTACAATTCCAGCCAAGCCCAAATAATGTTTCAATGTTTGTCTATTTGTATACAATGGCTTTTCTAATTTTAAAGATTGAAACCTAACTTGTCTCCTGGAAGCCATATCCCCTCTCTCTCTTTCTCTTCATTCTCCAATCAGCAGCACCACGAACTGAGACGATCCGCCGTCCCATTAAAGAACCTAAGGTATTTAACTAACCTTAATCGTTTTATAGTCGTAGCGCGCCTTATTAATACGAAGCGATGCGGGAATTTAAATGCGGAAGCGAAACGAAATTAAGGCACTCATCTTCTCAGAGTACACAGCTATAAAATATCAAGAAATGTATCACATACATCGGTTGCCCCTTAAGTAGGGCTACATTAATAGTGTATACGTACAAAGTGTGTTAATACAGACGGTAATAAAAAATATGTGAATAGGCCAAGAGACAACTCTCCGGCTAACCACGATCACTTCCCAACCCCTCAAGACTAGGATCCTGGGCTCGCCCACCAGCATTGGGCTCATACAGAGTGCCATCCAACTCCTCGGCATCAGATTCCTTCACAAGGTCTTCCCATAAAATAAAATAAACATACAGAGAGAATAAAGGGAGATAAGAAACATGCATCATCAAATATGAGAGAGGGGCATCAGTATAGTAGATATATACATGCAGCACACAACACATATAAAAGATACAACACGTCGACACCCATCTCTTCAGTCATACAGCACAACCATCTCAAAAGTCATTCTCTCAGATAAACTTATAAGAGGGATATTAGTCCATATATATATATATATATATATATATATATATATATATATATATATATATATATATATATATATATGCTGACTTCCCTATATGCATGTCGGCCGATACATCACGTCTCCAGTTGGACATCCCCGTCGAGATAACATCACGTCCCCAATTGGACATCCCCCATTGGGACAAATATGCTGTGGTATGAAATGCTATGATATGCAACAAACATCCATCACAGGTTGATACCGGGACCTCACACCTAAGCACTCGGCCACGACCACGATGCACTGCATCCACATCAACATCAACATCAACATCATCATCAACATCATCATCACGACGCCTTGCATCTACGAGCTACAGCTCCATGGTCAAGACCACGACGGTATCAACCCGAACAACATCAACACTCAACATACTCTCATCAACACCCAACCAGCCAATCACAATAAAATATCGCAACAAAATTTATTCCAGTACAAATATCATCACAATGCCAGACAAACATTTTATCATACAAGCAGTTCCACAGAACAGATCTCAGATAAGAAATTAAATAATTCAGCACATCAACATCAATCAATCAAATCACTTAAATTATCATCTTAGTGGTGATAGCCCAAAAGTACCTACATCTAGGGTCTAGGCACTTTATCCAGGGCTCAACCTCTAGTAGGGTTTAAGGTTCCTCTACACACGTATATATTCTATACTGCGCTTGCCTTCCCGACGATATCAGTTCTTTCTCCCTACCTTAGTAATGTTCCTGGTGCAGCTCCGACTACTGCTCGGCAACTGTCAATCGAGTGCATTGTCGAACGTTCGAACACTGTCCGATCCTTTACAACAAAACACAACCAGAAATCAATACAGTTCAACCAAAAATTCCCTAATCCTTGTGACTAAGGCTGCTGCCCCTATTTAATTAAATAGGCTAGAGGGGTTGAAATTCTACCAACTCTTGGATCAATGATCCTTAAGTATAACTAAGACATAATCCATGATCAATTGTCAAAGATTTGAACCAAAACCCCTCCAACCAACAAGCTAGGGTTTCGGCCATCACCATTAAAAATAGGTGAGGGTTTGATTTGGTTTCCTAATCACTTGGATTACATGATCATGGAATGGAATAGGTGAAATCAAGAATCATTTCACCTAAATTGAACAAAAACCCATTTCCCCCCAAAATAGACATAGGTTCGGCTCCTCTAAAATTAATAAGATAGGAAGATTATTTCTTTTCATGCTCTTAGATAGTGATAGAAAAGGATGAAACTAGATCATAGAAATTGGTTTGGCATTAAAAGGATTTTTCTATAATTTTCTAGAGATTTTTGAAGTTTGGATCATAAACTTGAAACCATAGAATTCAATGGAGAAAGATGAAGATTGAGAGCTCAAGAGTGAAGTCTATACCTCCTAGATGATGAATATGGATGAGGTGATCAACTTTGCTTCTCAAACTTTCTTGAAAATCCTTAAGGAAAACTTAAGAAAAATGAAGAAAGTATGGAGGAAAGTGAAGAAATGGAGGAGAAGAAGAAAGAAATGAAGGAGGAGGGAGAGAAGAAAGAGGCCGAAGAAATGGGTGAGGGAGGGGTAGGAAATTCCAAAAAAAGTCACTTAAGGGTATTATGGTCATTTTGTCTAAGGACAAAATGGTAATTTTGAAGAAAGTCAGGGACATTTTGGTCTTTTCGCGTCCAGATATTTTCAAAAGCAATCATGACTTTGGCACGCATTCCTAGGTGTTGTGACTTGATGTGACATCAAGTTTATCTGTTAGCGGGTCCTGATAAATCCATACGCAGCTTCGTTTGTCTCCCGGTTCGAGTTTTCGTCCGAATAGTTTATATTATTTTCACTTTTGAAGGTCAAAAACCAATTTTATCAAAAATGTAGGAAATGTGATTCTAAGACTAACTGTCTCGTTCACAGGTCAAAATTAGGTCTTTATAGTAGTAAAACACTACTGTCAGTGAAAAACGCAGACCGGATTCTGTCTGAGTTTTCGACCCAAAATTTTATCATAGCTTCCTACGATAGCGTAGTGCTTGACTACGCCCTCAGTTTATTTTATTTCACTCTGTAGACCTTCTAATAAAATACAAACACATAAATACTGTTTAATTAATATTAGAAAGTTTTTAAAAAAAAATGGGGTGTTACACGAACGACGACATCGGCAACGGCAACATTCCTATCGCTCTCTCCAACCAGCGTCGCATTTCTCTCTCTCTCTCTCTCTCTCACGCACACATGCATGCGTGTGACTTCGTGTTTTCAAATCTTACCAAATCTCTCCACCCCCAAACAAGAAGATGATGCACAAAGAAAGCAACACTATCTACAGTATACACTATACAGAGATCGATTCTTCTTCATCTCCAGATTGGTTCGGGTTCAGGTTGCTCGGATTCTAACATATAAAATAAAATCGAGTTACTTGTATTAAGTTGGTTGTTTTGGTTAAAAAGGTCAACATTTAGCACATACATATACCTGCGAAGATGTTGAAGTATCATTTTAATAAATTAAAAATGTGAGAAACCTGGTTGAAAGTTTAAAACAATGGTCAAAGCAATTGATAACCAAAATGATTTATTTGTAAATAAATTCAGATTATATAGAGCACGTACTGTTTTAATTCTCAGAATTTTTTGAGATAATAGCAACTTATTTAAAAGTATCCTAACATCTAAACACAATTATATAGTCAAACACGTTTAGGAAAAAAATATAACATCAGATTTATTTGTTTCCCATGTTATTTAATGGTATATTTGAGAGTCTCGACCGTTGAAAAAAATTCTTTGCATGTTGTTAAGATGTGGATACAATAAAAACATTATAGAAAATATTAGAGGAGTAAGTTGTAATAAAGAGAGAATTAAAAATCTTTTAAATAAAAATTTTAAAACGAATTGTAAAAAAAATTGTGTGTGGGAAATGTTTGAATTGTTTTGTAATAACAGTAAAAATTATTAAAATTATTAAAATAATTACATCTTGAATGTTTGATTTTAAAAGGGTTGAAGTAAAGAGAGAATTTAAATTATATTTAGGTATTTGATAGGTGTTGATGTGGTTTAAAATATTTGTGACAAAACTAAAGTAATCCTTATCATATGTTCATTTACTTTCATAACTTTATTGAGGTAACAAAAAATATGTATATAAAAATGCACAGAATAAACATATGTGGATTACTTTATTATATCCATAATATAACAATTAACATAAATACATAAAACATAATCGTCATCAACACAATTCAAATTTAAAAATATAAATAAGAAGACTGAACTTAAAATGAAAAACCTAAGACATGCACAAAGTCACACTAACATAAATTGTGTCGTAATCGCAAAGTACAATTGAGATAATCAATCACTTGAGTTCATTTTTAACTTCCACGATCTTTGGCATCTTGTTGCTTCATGTCTGAGTTCAACATTCGTTATACAAAGAACATATATCAATGTTCTGAGCTATTCTCATTCGAGTTGACTTACTTGAGTGAGTACGTTTCACACCATCCTCCTAAAAATTTATATTTTAAAATATATTAAAATCGGACTACCTATAAGTTAAAATTTCATCAATATGTTGTTTAGATTTGTAAAAATATTTACCGCATGTCGCGACCGAAATCGCGAAGGAGACAACAAAAAAAAGAAGCTTTTATTTAAAACATGGGAATCGCCACCAATTTTATTTAATTTGGAAAAAATTAGAAAACCTTGAAAATTGATCTTTAAAACCAAAACCGAGTTCGGAAGCCGATTGCGTATAGGAAAGGATGGGGACTTAACCCCAAAACATCCTAATACACCCGTTAAAAAAAACGGTTACCCCAAATTAATTGTGCAAGTTATTAATAAATTTTAGAAAAAATAATTAGCCCCTTTTTAAACTAAAAGAAAAAAAACTTTTTTTTTTGTTTGTTTGTTTTTTTATCTTAAAAAAGACCAGATAAAACATCTTTATATTTTTTATTTCAGTTTCTATATTTTTTTTGTTTTATTTTATATTAAAAGGTGAAATCTACAAAAAAAATTGCCTAGGAGTATATCAAGAAGAGTCACGAAAATATAAAGAAATTTTTTGAAGCCCATGAGCTTGAGCAACTCATTTAACAAGTGACTACCAGCTGCTGCTGTTAAATCCAATCAAATGCCCATACCTACCTTTAGCAAATGAAATCCAAGAGCACCTCATCTAGCAAATGAGTATCAGTACATACTTACCTTTGCTTACTGTCATACCTTCTTTCACCAAGCCACAAATGCCCATATTGTCTTCGCAGCAAACTTAATCCAAGAACCAAAGTTTGGAACAGAATTTATAGTGGCTACAATAAAATCTCAGTACTAAATAACTAGATTCCACAAAGGTAATAGCAGTAAAATGGCTGAACCAAAGTGACATCATAATAGCACATTTAAAGCAGATTCATTGATCAAACCACACCAATGGCACTCAAAATGTCATACAACTTCAACCTTTTCTATCAATTTTGTTAAAGAAAATTAAGCATGCATCATGACACACAACACCTTGAGATCTGTCAAAATCAGTTTGCTTCAATGCAAGCAATGAGAGATAAATCCAAACAGATTGCTTAATGTGCAGTTGTGAGAAATTTAAGCATTTCGAAGCACATACCGAGCCTTTGATGCAATTTCTAAGCAAACCTATCTTCTTTCTTATCCATACACTCCACCAAAAGGACCAACACTAAGGCACCTCATTTATTGAGCAAATGACAGGTTCATCAGCATTTATGTAAAAATTACCAAACTAAGGGCAATACTCAGCTCTTTGATTTCAAACTAAAGGCAATGTGGCAGAAAAGAAAATTGATGATTTCAACTTGATGAGAAGTCATTCTCAGGATGATGCAGACCCTAAATCATCTCCTGCAACCAAGACCTACCATTACCAATTTATTATCTGGCATATCGACTAGATAAGTAAGCAGATGTGCTTAAAGGCTCACAACATTCAAGTATATGCCAAAGTCCATGAACATTAACATCAGCAGCAAGCAGAAAAAATAAGGAAAGAAAGAGATGATTGATTTGAGCATATGATCGAACAATTAGTGTGCAATGAAAAACTCATAATTTCATTAGAAAATCTTACAACCCTCTGTTCCTTAAGATAACTATGATCCTCATGAAAGACATGATCGTAAATTCCATAAAACAAACACTAAGACATAATGAGTGCTTGCAAATCCAAGTCCTCTCAAAATACAATGCTTTCCCCTCCCCAAAAGAAGAAACAGAACTCAAAATATCACCCAAAGAAGAACCACCAGAATCGAAAATCTCTCTCCCTCCCCTCTGTGTTTGTGTTTCTGTTTGTGAAAAATCCCTCTTTGTCTCTATTGTTGTCTCTTTTTTTTCCTGTGTAAGCCTCCCCCTCTACGAATCACTCTCTCTGTGTTGCCTTTCTATTTTTTTGGATCTCTTTTTTGTCCTTCCCCCCTGTATTTCGAATTTTGTGACTGCCTCTATTTCTCAGTTCCTGTCTCTTTATAGAGTCCAGGTTGCGCAGCTGCTGCCACCCTTGCGCTAACCTGCGAAAAATCAGAAGGTAAACAACCATTAATTCTTGATTGAGAGTAAAAAGAGCAAGAAACGATGCTCCCCTTGATAATATTCATTTGTCACTCATCAACAACGTAAGAAAGGGAAAAATCGAAAGTTGATTGCTGGTGCGAGATTTGCGCGCATCTGCGAAAGGAAAGAGGGATTGGTGCGGCTGGGGTTGGTGAAGGGGGAAGGAAGAAGAGGTGTGGCTGCTAGGGTTTTCTTTGTGAAGGGAAGGGACTATGGAATGAAGTGATAATGGATCCGGGTATGGGTTGAGCAAATGGATAGTGGGCTGAGTAAAATGGTCTGGTCCTGTCCAAAACAAGAAAACAAAATAAAATGACAAACGTAACAATAAAGTAAATAAATGGTAAAATATTTTTGTGATTTTTTTATTTATTTTTTGGATTTTTATGAAGAAATAAAATAAAAGTCCACTCTTTTTATTTTTCTCAAAAAAATGACATTTTTATGATTTTGACTCTTTTTTTCATTTTTTTTTGTATTTTTGATAAATTTTAGTGAAAAACAAAAGGGACCCGATCAAAATAGGGTGTTCACACTGCAAAATTATGTTCTTCTTGGGAGAGGTCACCATTAACAATGGAGTCACCATCTTGACGACAAACCTACACATAACATCATATTAATTGTCAATAATAATAGTGAACAAATGAAATATACATCATTGACGGTAACATTACTTACTTCGAATAGATATTGGAGTATCTAAGCATATATGCAATCAATCAAGGTAAATCATTACCTCCATATTGTCATCTACCTATGGAGGAAGAATAATTCTAAAGTATGTTTCATCATCTTCCTCATAACCCTACCAATTTTATAAGGATTGATAATCATAGGAATATCAAAAGATAATTATAAAACATGTAATAAAAGAATTAATTCACTAAATAACCTTACTTGAATGTTGTCTCTTAAATTGTTCAACGAAGTCATGGTCATCAAACATCTTTTCTACCATATAAGTTTGTCAGTTTTGGTCCATGTTTGCTTGACTGATTTCCACTTTGAATAAGATAATATTATCCAACAATAAGTCAAATTCAAAAGGAGAATTAGGGGAAACATTAATTGCCCTACAAAAAACTTCACACCACTAATGATGTAAAACAACAAAATCTGGTGCTTTAGATCTATAAAGCCTATGCTAAAATTTAAATTATGACATTTGAATTGAGTCCATCAAATCCGAAGGATATTTTTCTAAGTATTGGGATAGAACTCAATCGAACAGTAAAAAAATAGTTGACCTAGTGTCATCACTAACTTTTATCCCTAACTTATAACTACAAAAAAATATGTTCTGTAAAGCTAAAATTTAGATTGTATCACTTTTTTTTCCAGACTATTCTTCCAGGGACAATGTCATTAACAAATGTAATCCTTGGTGCCATTGTTCAGTTGGCTTAAAAATAAACATATCACATTAGATAAGGTAACAAAACTGTATAAAATTGAAAGAACTGTTATGGATTCAAAATTCATCCATTTTTTAAGTCACATTAATGGTTATAGAATAAATAAAACAATGGGAACATTTAAAAAAATAGTTAAACAAAAATACAAAGACAATTTAAGAAAAAAAAAACTCGTTACAAATACGTTCTTCTTCTTATATGTAACGTGAAGTTAATTGGCCAATATTTATTTTGTCTTCCACTTCATTGTATATAACACCATATGATTGTATATAAAATGTACTTTGTATGTAAGACTGACCATTTGAAACTTGGTTCTCAATTTAAATTTCTTTCGGTATGTTATACAAAATGTACATTGATGTATTTATTTGAGGTTAACCGTTTGAAACTAAATGTCGATTCAGACAATAAAAAAGACCACCAAGAACGTAGGTAATTACCAAAGGATACATTTCGTAGTAGCACAAAACAGTTCATATTTCAACCAATTAACATATTAAAATATCAATTGAAATGTGTTGTTAATATTCAATAATGTTATTGCTCAATGAAATCCTATTGCTAGTATCATGATTGTGCAATTTTAGTCCCCCTAGATTTTAGTTGCGCAAATTGGGTCCCTCAAGTATTACGATTGTGTAATTTTTGTCCCCCAAGTTTCAATTGCATCAATTAGGTCCCTCTGGTATCACGATTGTGCAATTTTGCTTTCCCAAGTATCACGATAGTGCAATTTTCATTGTCAATAACCTACGAAATATATGCAAGACTAATTTAGCACTTAGTCAGGCCAGCTTGACAGCTCACGTGTTATTCTTATGTGGCACTTAGTGATGTACATTTGACCATTAAAGTGTGTGAGATGTCAATGATGTTACATAAGAATGCACTTTAAGCTTTCACGTTGACCTTACTAAGTGTCAAATCAGTCCCAGTGGAACACCTAGGCTATTGATATTAAAAATTGCATTATCGTGATACTTGGGGATCGAAATTGCACAATCATGATACACGGGGGATCCAATTGACGCAATTGAAACCTGGGGGACCAAAATTGCTCAATCATAATACTTGGGGGACCCAATTGGCGCAATTAAACCTTCTTTTTATTATACAAAATGCGTGAATAATCAAACTTAGCATAAACTAAATTAATTTAACACTACTAATGAAAGTTGACTGAACTGACAAAAACTGAATTGTGAGGGGGTTTAGTTAATATAAAAATAAAAAAATAAAAAGCCACCAAGTAATAATTGAAAAAAATGAAAGGTTCGTGGTGCGCAACTTAAGCTAGTAGCTAGGGTGCACTGTATAACGTACCCTAAAAGTACAAATATGCTACGAAGGAACTACAAAATTTATTTTACGTAGTGATTTGTACTTGGTTAATGGATTGATTCTAATGAAAGTTGGTTCGCGGCAAACATAAAACCCATACATAGTATAGGAATGGTCCCCTCATATTATTTTTTTCTCATGTTGAATCTCAACCTTTTATTTAATATGTTAAAGGAAAGAGAGAATGTATTTAAAATGAGGGATAAGGGGATTGAATAATGGAGATTAAAAATATAACTCCCTCATGTTTTTTTCAATATGAGAGGATCCACTCTCAACGGTCCAGATCAATTAATGCATGCATCCACGAGTTAAAAATTTGCTACAGAGAGGCCGGAGAGAGTTGCTGCAGATAGAGGTGTTCATTGGTTTGGATCGACCCGATGAACCCGAAAATTCGAATCGAACCAATTAATTTATTTCAGATATTATGGTTTCGGGTCCAAACCAAACCAAACCAAACCCGATGATAATCGATGCGGTTTTTGGATTCAGAGATTATGAAACCAAACCAAATCGAAACGAAACAATTATTATATTTTAATATTTATTTCGATAGTTTAATATTTAATATTTATATATTACTATTATAATATTTATTATATTTCAATATTTATATATATTTTAATATTTTAATAATTTTCGGATCCGAATCGAACGAACCCGTTTTTGAATGGATTGGTTTGGACGGGATTTGCATATAAAACTTCAAATCCGAATCAAACCGAATCAATTGATTTTGATTGATTTGTATTTTTCCTCGTGTAAATCTAAATCAAACTAACCTATGAACACCCAAGCGGGAGACCATCCAAATCAAACTCCTTGATTTAGTATCGTTAAACGTTTAAAAGTGTAAATTGTATAAGATAATCATCTAGGCAATAGATTTGAACATGTCAAAAGAGTCGGTGTCAAAGAATTAAAAGGAATTTGTACTAAATGGTACGGCATTGTATAAAAATATATATATGCTACGTACAAAGGGTCCTAAGCAATTTATATTTTATTTTACTTAGTGATTTGCACTTTGTTACTGCATTGATTCTAATGATGATGGTTCCAATGGTACACAAATCTGGCGGCAAATATAACTGACATTTGAACAAGACTATATCTCATACCAATAGTCATCGATTAAGTTGGCCGGCGCGGAAATTTTGATGTGTCTCTCTTAGTTGTATTCCCTATGAGCTTAACCTGTCACTCTTCCCCTTTTTGTAGTTTTGTATCTTTATTGTTTTTGTCATTCTTGTGTTCTTAGCACAATTGGTGCTATGCTTGACAATGATTGGCTTTGGAGTTTGGAGGTTTATTCATTATATATTTGTGCCAATTTTGTAACACCATCTTATGGAATCTTGAGCTTATAGATAATTTTGAGGATTTGGAGAGACTGTTAACCAAACTCAAGAGGTAAATTTTAAGGGGGGCTTCTCATAGCTTTTGGTGGGGTCATATAGCAACAAAATTTTAATTATAATATAAACTTTTGGGGTTCAAGATCCCATGCTTTAGAACTTACTATATGTGAACTCAGAAACTTGTGAATGTGTATTTGTCCAAGTCTGAGATATTTTGTTATCTAAACTAAATTTCTTTTGTGGCACAGCTTATAGTATTTTGATGGTTTTTACACTTCATAAATCCACATTTAAAGGGTTATAGTTTTTAATCAGAGCTCTAAGGTGAACTCTGTTGAGCGAATAAGGAATACAAGCTATACCAGCTTCTGAAAAGGGGAGAAGGAAGAAAATGGAAGAGAAATCCATGGCACTTGATGATATTATAAAGGAAGTTGTTGATCTGGTATGTTGAATCATGATCCAAGTAACCCTGCCTTTATGACAAGTCCAATTGTACCAAATGTTGTATGTTTAATAATCTGGTCTGTCTGTCAAGTCATTTATTCATTCTTCCTCTATTTCTAGAAATGAAAACATATTTATTTTGATAAATTCCATTATTCAAATGATTAGCTTTTGCTAGCAAAAGTTCATTTAATTTCTTCATTGCTAACTTGAAAAAGAAAGTAAAATAAAATTAAGCAATCACATTCTGTGTCTCTTCTATGTATAATATAACTTACCATATTTTTGAGTCCAAACCAAAATATGAAGAAATAGGAAAGTGGGATGAAGTTTTTGAAATATATTTTGCTGATGATCATTTGGTGTTGGGGTAGAAGGAGGAGGTGAAGAAGAGAATTATTACTCATATGCTAAACTTGGAATTTGTGCTATGCAGGAGAACATTCCCCTTGAGGAGGTTTTTGATCATCTCAAATGTACAAGAGAAGGATTATACTCTGATCAAGCACAAGAGAGGCTAGACTTATATGGATACAATAAACTTGAAGAAAAGAAGGTTAATACTGAACTTTCAGTGCTTTTCTTTTCCTATTTCCCTTTCAGTTTTTTGGCTGATGTTTCTCTGATATATTCTATAATGCTTCTGCAGGAAAGTAAAATACTGAAGTTTTTGGGCTTTATGTGGAACCCTCTTTCATGGGTAATGGAAGCTGCTGCTATCATGGCCATTGGTATGGCACAGGGAGGGGTAAATTTTATATCACTCTTCACTCTTATTCATTAGTTTTGGTGTTTTTTTCCAGGGTTAAGTTAACGACAAAAAATGTTAGAAGAACCTGAGATTTTGTAAGGTCTGCAGGTCCTCAAACTATTTGTGAATTTTTGAATAGGTCCCTGAATTAAAAAAATTTGTAATTGGGTCCCCGAACTTCTAAATATTTTGTAATTGGATCCCTACACTTTAAACGTTTGTAATCGGGTCCATGAACTTATAAATAATTTGTAATTAGGTCCCTGAGATAAGAGACATTTTAAAAATCTTTGCTACTATGAGTGATCTAGTTGTTCTATTTGTAACGACCCGGACTGCTTTCAGGATTGTCGACCGCCCCCACAAACCAACACGGATCTTTTCAGCATGCTTTGTCCTCACTCACACGCTTTCTGGGAAACTTCCCAAAAGGTCACCCATCCCACAAGTGCTCCAAGTCAAGCACGTTTAACTATAGAGTTCTTATGTTCTGGGCTCCCGAAAAAAAGATGCATCTTGTTGGTATAGGTTGTACCAATCAAATCCTTTAAGCCTTCCTTAACTATGCAGTTTCATACCTGCACAGTCTCAAGATCCCTCTCATTCCAATGTGAATTCGGTCTATTCATGTGTCCCTTTGCCTAGAAGTCTACCAGGAGCCGCTCTTTGTCCGTGTCTCATGCATCGGCGATCACTCCCTGCCCTCGTCAGTCTCAGGCGTCACATACCCACCAGCTTCAGCCTGGTTTGTCCCTAAACCACATCGTATTGGGAGATGTCCGCTCTGATACAATTTGTAACGACCCGGACCGCTTTCAGGATTGTCGACAGCCCCCATAAACCAACACAGGTCTTTTCAGCATGCTTTGTCCTCACTCACACGTTTTCTAGGAAACTTCCCAGAAGGTCACCCATCCTACAAGTGCTCCAAGTCAAACACGCTTAACTATGAAGTTCTTATGTTCTGGGCTCCCGAAAAGAAGATGCATCTTGTTGGTATAAGTTGTACCAATCAAATCCTTTAAGCCTTCCTCAACTATGCAGTCTCATACCTGTACAGTCTCAGGATCTCTCTCATTCCGATGTGAATTCGGTTCATTTATGTGTCCCTTTGTCTAGAAGCCTGCCAGGAGCCGCTCCTTGTCCTTGCCAAATGAACCGGCGATCACTCCCCGCCCTCGTCAGCTTCAGGCGTCACACTATTAACCTCCAAGATAGACAAAAATCTTGGAAGGAGATTATAGGGTGCTCTAATTACAAGGTTGTTTTACTACTTCAGGAACCTAATTACAAATTATTTATAAGTTTAGGGATCCGATTACAAACATTTAAAGTGTAGGGACCCAATTACAAAGTATTTAGAAGTTCAGGGACCCAATTACAAACTTTTTTAGTTTGGGGATCTATTTAAAAATTCTCAAATAGTTTGAGGACCTACAGAGTAACTAAACCATTTTGTAAACATGAAACTATTTTTCTTCTATCCTTTTTTTATAGCTTGTTAAGTTGCAAAAGTTACTTCTTTTATAAAAATTTGGCTCCTCTAAAGTGAATGGAACTCTAAAGTGAGAAATTAAGGGGCTATCAACCCTTAGATCATTTAGTAGGTTGAGATCTCTATGTAATTAATTAAATCAATGGTGGATAACCTCTTACTTTCTCACTTTAGAGCTCCACTCACTTTAGAGGAGTCAAATCCCTTTTATAAATGGTTGTGGAGTGTCACAGTTTTCATCAACACAAACACCCCTCCCAACCCACAATCATCCAAGCCTCCAAGCCCAATGTCTAGTACCGTGTAGCCCAATGACACGCTCATGGCAGTTAAATTGTCGAGTTAACTTTTGAACTTTTACAAATTTACGATTCAGTCATAAAAATGAGTTAACTCGCACGCAAAATCTTTTTTGGGTAAAACCATACGAGTTTAATTAAACTTTGGCAAAATTTAGTAAACTTTTGATTCTACTAGCAAGTTTACGAGCCTTGATTTAAGCACTAATGTGCCTCAAAATGTACAATTTTGATTGAGGTGGTTGGATACTTGGGTTGAGTTACCTATTTTCTGCAATAGATATTAAATTTATAAAGCTAATTTTATATATTTACAATTATTTTGATTTTGTTTTATTAAGCAACAATATAACGAAAGTGTTGGGCTAAATACAATAAATCTCAAATATTGAGTTATGTTTATATTTTATTACTTTCATTTGCTTTTTTATTGAGCTAGAATATTAAATATTAATTATAAATATACTATTAAACTATATTTAGATGGTATGCTTTAAAGGTAAGTAAACTCATATGAGTTTACCAATCAAGTTTACTAGGACTCGAGAGTTTGACAATCTTGGATATGCCAAAAATCCAATATGATATTAGAGCTGCAATGATCTCAGATAGGCTTGTGAGCAAACAAGGCTGGAGGGGACTGTTGCAAAGGCACACAAAAATACAAGTGACTGGGTCGACTGTCATATAAATACAACCAATGACAAAAGAGATGCCAAGAGAAAGTCCAATTGAGAACATATAGATAATCTGATGCGGCCCACCTACGAACTAGTTACTAGGTTCGCTCATTAACCGAATTCGCCGTTTCGCCACATACCAGAATCAGTTTTGTAATAACAATGTAAAAAGTGACGAATCATGTATGTATCTATACCCATACCGCGCTCCTAGTAACTATGCTAGTATGAACAAAGCAGAGGACAGAGAGAAAATCCAGTGTCAGTGTTGGAGACCACATGGTAAATGTGGTTTGTGTAATGAGTAGTGGCCTTAAGCTTGGATGGCCCCAGACCAATTGGCTAGTCTTTTGGTCAAAATAGTTCCATCCAAGTTAGCCAAATGACATGCCAAAAACCCACAGTTTTAGTTGTCATAGGTTCAATTGAAAAGTTATGTTGCAATATTAATCAGTCAGATATGACTTTTCTTACAAAATTTTGGTTTTTATCCATCATTTAGTATAACAACTCTTCAATTCTGCAGGGCAAACGTGGGGATTATCAAGATTTTGCTGGCATTATTATTTTGCTACTCATAAACTCTACCATCAGTTTCATAGAAGAAAACAATGCTGGTAATGCAGCAGCAGCCCTTATGGCAAGATTGGCCCCAAAAGCAAAGGTTCTTCTTATCTAATTTGCTGATTAACAATGAACCTGCTACATCATTATTGCATGTTTCTGTTTTCATTATTTTTCTTATGATGTATGAGTCATCTTGTCTCTTTTTCAGTTCCTTTCACTTCTACTTACTTTTACAGGTACTCCGTGACGGAAAATGGAGTGAAGAAGATGCTTCAGTGTTGGTTCCCGGGGACATAATTAGCATCAAGCTGGGTGACATTATTCCTGCTGATGCACGTCTCCTTGAAGGAGATCCTTTGAAGATTGATCAGGTAAAATTCACAAAAATATTCTATAGATATACATAAGTGAAGTGTCAGTGTAAGTATTCTTTTACACACAGTTATGATTCTTCATGACCTACTACTACCACAAAGTTATGAAGGTCTTAAGCTGGAAATGGACAGAAATAATGTATGCAAAGACAAATTACATCTAGTACAACTTTCAGAAATTGAAGATTGATTTGAATTATTAATTTTCTTTATTCACGTTCTTTCTTCATCTGGCCAATGAGTTTGTGTTTGATTTCTTTTCCCAGATATAGTAGTTTAAATATTCTGAGATTATATGAAAGTCACATGTGTGCCCTGTGCGCGCGCATACAGACACACACACACATACATATATATGTATGTATATATATTAATTTCTCTATACCGAGTTAATGTAAAACGAGATGTGAGTTCTTTAGGAAACTACTGAACTGATCTCATCCATTCCTTCAGAAAAGGAAATATATTATTTAGATGGAGAAGAAATTAAGTAGTATATCATAAAGATAGATGAGACAATCTGACATACTCACTAATACAATGCTTTATCATCATATCATCCAACACCTGATCCTTATGCATTTCGAAATATGTTTCTTTTTATTTCAGTCTGCTCTTACTGGAGAGTCACTTCCAGTCACAAAACATCCTGGAG
The DNA here is from genome assembly GCA_039655645.1 of Ammopiptanthus mongolicus. Lineage (NCBI taxonomy): Eukaryota > Viridiplantae > Streptophyta > Magnoliopsida > Fabales > Fabaceae > Ammopiptanthus > Ammopiptanthus mongolicus. The sequence continues at coordinate 83,011,736 of CM077346.1, read as the reverse complement.
CTGGAGTATATTCTGGTTCAACCTGCAAGCAAGGAGAAATTGAGGCTGTAGTTATTGCAACTGGAGTTCACACATTTTTTGGGAAGGCAGCTCATCTTGTGGAAAGTACCACACACATTGGGCATTTCCAGAAGGTCTATACATAGAATTTGTCAACTATATAATGTTATATGAATAAATGAATGAATGAATGTTGTCTATGTCTCATGCAAAATATTGTCATTATCTTGCTCAATGACATCTCATAATTGTTACAGGTTCTAACATCTATTGGAAACTTCTGCATCTGTTCAATTGCTGTTGGGATGCTAATTGAAATCATTGTGTTTGGGACCCGCCAAACAAAATACAGAGTTGCTATTGATAACCTCCTTGTGCTACTAATTGGTGGTATCCCTATTGCAATGCCAACTGTCCTTTCAGTTACAATGGCCATCGGTTCACACCGGTTGTCTCAGCAGGTTTACAAAGCTGCATTTAGTACATTATTCAGACATCTCAGTGGCTTATGACATAGAAATTTTAATTGTTATATTTTGATTATATAATTTTTTGTTTTTTTGCTAATTATTATAATTGTTAATTTTTTATTACATAAACTTTTGCTATTTAGTTTAGTGTATGATGGGTGTATCTTTTGCAGGGTGCTATAACAAAGAGAATGACTGCCATTGAGGAAATGGCTGGAATGGATGTTCTGTGTAGTGACAAAACAGGCACATTAACTCTCAACAAGCTTACTGTGGACAAGAATTTGGTTGAGGTTTTAATCTTATCTGTCCTACAATGAAATGAAACATACAACTAGTTAGATATAAAGATCCTATATGTTAAGTATAGAAAATAGGTAAATCATTAACCGGAAAAAAAGGTAAATCAGAATATTCAGTCACACATTGACGTTTATGACATGAATTGGGGTCCTTTTATGCATCTGGTCAAATAGATCAAACTACCTCTAAAACCAGAGTTGTTAATTTCTTAAAGAAACAGCCCTTCTAATGAACAATGAAGGGGGAAATGAAAAGCAATTCTAATAACTGACAAGCAACTTTTCATTTTATCATTAAAAAAAAAATTGAATTAAAGCCCTCAGATTAATATTTTCCAAATGGAACCTTCTAAGTCTACATATATAATTTTTTGTTTATATAAGGCATTCATGTATGTTCTACACACTAACTGTTTTCTCTTTTCCCCCAATGATCATCAATATCTGGAAGGTCTTTGCCAACGGTGTTGATAGGGATATGGTTGTACTTATGGCTGCAAGAGCATCAAGGCTAGAGAACCAGGATGCAATTGATTGTGCAGTTGTTTCAATGTTGGCAGATCCCAAGGAGGTACTATTTCAAATACCAAACTGGTTAAGATAGCAATCCCTAGGGAGACTTCTCCTTTAGATCATCCTTTAAATCATTTAGAAGACATAAAATAGATGCCTTACAGACAATACTATAACTTTTTCCCTTTGTTTTTGAATTGAATTCCTTAATGTTTATCAATATTATATATGATATTTTACTAGTATCCTATACTGACATAGAAATTTGTCTTACATCTAATTGTAGAATTTGGAAAGGTAACTTTCCACTATACAATTTCTTTAATTTTACTTGGAATGATCCACCAACGTTCTTTTTAATTTTGCAAGGCGCGAGCTGGAATACAAGAAGTTCACTTCCTTCCATTCAATCCTACAGATAAAAGAACTGCACTTACATACATTGATGCTGCTGGTAAGATGCACAGGGTTAGCAAGGGTGCACCAGAGCAGGTAGGATAAAATACATAATGACTTGAACAAACTATGCTACCCACAAGAGCAACATTTATTTGACCGTTATCTAAATCTTCTCTTATACTATGTAGATTCTCAATCTTGCACATAATAAATCAGAAATTGAACAGAAGGTACATGCAATTATTGACAAGTTTGCAGAACGTGGGCTTCGTTCTCTAGGAGTTGCCCGCCAGGTGCACATCTTTTATGTATTTTCCATCATCTCATATGTGTATTTCTGATATTACTATTTTTGAGCAAAAAAATTTCTTTCCATTTAGGAAGTACCAGAGGGAAATAAAGATAGTACTGGAGGCCCCTGGGAATTTGTTGGCCTTCTCCCTTTGTTTGATCCTCCTCGCCATGATAGTGCTGAAACAATCAGAAGAGCTCTTGATCTTGGCGTGAGCGTGAAAATGATCACTGGTATGTGTCACATTTTCATAATATTTTTAGTGCATTGTAAATATCTTGGCTGCAGTTACAATATGAAATGTTTTAAGAATGCTTGTGTGTGTGAAAAACAAGTTACTGGCTTTTGGCTGTTCATGATTTAAGTGATTTTGTAATTTTCTTCAATGGAAAAATTATAAATGTCACCATTTCTTTTGAATACATGTGTTTTCCAGCAGGAAACTTATTATTGTTTTCTAACCTTCTAGTGTTCTTAATAGTGTTGTTTATTCCTTAAAGAAACTTAATTCATGAAAGGACTAGATGAATAAGCTTAATTATTGCCATGCTGATAGATAACTGAGGACTATGATTTCATAAATTGTGTCATTGGCTACTGTAGTGCACATAGAATAAAGAAGTTTGTGATAGTTTCTTTCTACTAGTGGGAGATTTTACCTCAAGAAATTTGACCTCACTCTGGGTCATTGATTTAATTGTAAGTAACCAAGTAAGGAAACTCTGATCAGACATTTCATGCTCCCAAAAATACCCTTACAGGTGATCAACTTGCAATTGCTAAGGAAACAGGAAGGCGTCTAGGGATGGGAATTAACATGTATCCTTCTTCATCACTCCTTGGTGAAGCTAAAGATGATATTGCTACTCTCAACATTGATGAGCTTATTGAAAATGCTGATGGTTTTGCTGGTGTCTTTCCTGGTAAGTCAAGTAGTGATCACAAGGAAGCTCTGATTTGATTGCTTGTCCAATTTCTGATAGTATATATATGTTTCCCTCAGAGCACAAGTATGAGATTGTGAAGAGGTTACAAGCTAGAAAGCACATTTGTGGGATGACTGGTGATGGAGTAAATGATGCACCTGCCCTGAAGATAGCTGACATTGGTATTGCTGTAGCAGATTCTACAGATGCTGCCCGAAGTGCTTCTGACATAGTTCTAACAGAACCTGGATTGAGTGTGATCATAAGTGCAGTTTTAACTAGCCGTGCAATTTTCCAGAGAATGAAAAACTACACAGTAATCCTGCAACTATCAAACTATACTAGAAAACATTCTACTTTTCCTTAGTGTGAATAACAATTGTGATTTTTGTTTTCTTTTCCCATCCAGATATATGCTGTATCTATCACTATTCGTATTGTGGTAAGCTATAGGTGCATATGGAATATATTCAACGGTGGATCATCCATCAGCTTTTTTTTTTTTTTTCCTCATTTTCAGTATATTTTCAATTGCAGCTTGGTTTCATGTTACTCACATGCTTTTGGAAATTTAACTTCCCACCCTTTATGGTTCTTATCATCGCCATTCTCAACGATGGTAATATTAGCTACTTTCAAGTACCTTAATCTTGAATATCATTATACTTTGATGATCTTTTTATGAGTTTATCTTTCTTGATTGAACCCTGACTAGATAGCATCCTTTTAGGTACCATAATGACAATATCTAAAGATAGGGTTAAGCCTTCTCCAATTCCTGATAGTTGGAAACTTAGTGAAATTTTTGCAACTGGGATTGTCCTTGGTACCTATCTGGCTCTAATGACAGTGATATTCTTCTGGGCAGCATATGAAACTAACTTCTTTCCTGTATGGATCTTCCTTTCACTCAATAACTTTTTGTTTCTCTAGCATCAAGTTATATGACAAATGAAATATTGTGCTGCAGAAACATTTTCATGTGAGACCCTTCCGCGACAATTTAAATGACGCTGCTACTGATGAAGAGTTAGCAATGTTGGGATCTGCTATCTATCTTCAAGTCAGTACAATCAGTCAGGCCTTAATTTTTGTGACTCGATCCAGGGGCTGGTCCTACACAGAAAGGCCTGGACTTTTGCTTGTTACTGCTTTCATTATTGCTCAGCTGGTACTGCCTTTGTTGTATTTTCCCTCAGTAGAAAAGCCTAAGTAGTTCATTTCACTATAATATCTTTTTGTTTTTGGAATGTTAATTACATAAACTTTTATTTACATTTCAAGATTTCTATCACTTCAATTCTCTACAGATTGCAACTGTCATATCTGCCACTGTCACATGGGACACAGCAGGAATCAGAAAAATAGGATGGGGATGGACAGGAGTCATCTGGTTGTACAATACTGTAACTTATGTATTTCTGGATCCTATAAAATTTGCTGTGCGTTACGCATTAAGTGGAAGAGCTTGGAATCTTGTAGTAGATCAACGAGTGAGTATAACTGAACTTGAATAGAAATTTAGCAAAATGTTAGTAGATAATTTAAAAAAGAAAGAAAGAAGTTATTCTAAAAAGGGGTTTTTATTATAATCTCTTTTGACTCATAGAATGATTAGTTTGCTAATATATGACTTCTTGTTGGTGCCACTTAACAGACTGCATTCACCAACAAAAATGACTTTGGTAGAGAAGCTCGTGAAGCTGCATGGGCTGCAGAGCAGAGAACCTTACATGGCCTTCAGTCTCTAGAGTCAAAAATGTTCACAGAGAAGCACACCTTTAGAGAAATAAATTCACTGGCAGAAGAGGCTAAGAGACGAGCAGAAATAGCAAGGTCAGCATCTTTATTCTTATACTCTCAAGTTTTAGCTTAATTATAATTGACATTCATCTTATTTTAAAAATCAAATCACATCCTTTGAAGTTTATGTTATCATTATACTTATCTTGTCTAAATTGTGATATTGAATATCAAGTGTAATTGAGCCAAACCACAACAGAATTCAATATAATTTTTCCTTTATCTTATGACTTCTTACTTCTCTCTTTTTTCCCCTTTGTATTATTATTATTATTATTATTATTATTATTATTATTATTATTTCATGTTGATGTAGGTTGAGAGAGCTTCACACTCTAAAAGGTAGAGTGGAATCATTTGCCAGGCTAAAGGGTTTGGACGTTGAGGCCATCAACGGTCACTACACAGTCTAAGATCCATCATTCTGGGGGCTCTTCGTTATATCTTTGTTCTGTGACTTTGTTCTGTATCTGATTATAGTCCATACTTCAATAATGCACCTGTTGAAGTTTAAATAAATACTCTTTTTCAGGTCTCAACCCCTTTCCATAAGGGGTGTTCGCATTTGACTTTAGATCGGTTGAGTCCATCTAAACAATTTTATATTAGTTTGAATTGAATTGGATTGGTTTAATTGACCTTTTATTAAAAAAAAAAAAAAAAATTAAAGTCTAAATTTTTGTGAGTTAAAAATAATTTAACCTATTAAAAAAACAACAAAAGAATGCAATAGCTCAAAAAACAAGACTTCAATAGTCCAAAATGTTGTAGCAAATGTAGAAGCTGCAATGCGCATACAGCAAAAGAAACAATACTCGATTGTGCATTACTAGTTCACTATTGTTATTGTAGGAAATAAAGGGGGTAATAATTTCTCAACAGTAAGAATGAGATATAGTTTACAGCATTCTCTTGATATAGTCATCAGAGGAGAAGGTTCATGGTTGATCAAATCAAATGCTTTTTTAGAGATTACACTATACCATATCAGAATAATATGATAAAAAAATGAATTGTTAGAATCAGCAATAAGATCAACTTCTCCCTCTCACAAAGTGCACATGCTTCACTCTAGCTCATAAAGTAATTGAAAAGTGAGGATCTATCTGGATATGACTTCTCCAGCAAGGTTTTCAGATCTATTGCTCTCAATTTTTGTAGAAGCTCACTTCCCAGAGGCTTGGGAACTTGCTGATAACACAATTAAGACAGCTTGAGAAAGCAATCCAGCTATGCAGTTATTCATAAAAATGGAAAGTCCAATGGAAAAGGAATCCACATACCACTTTCAACCATAGTAAGTAACTAGCAGAATATATTGCCTGTGCTTCAAAATCCGCAAATTCATTATCCACAACAGTTGAGCAATAGTCTATGAGACAAAGTTCATTCTCCAGAAAGGTACCAAAGTCATGATAATTTCTGATTGTCTCCTTGAAATGGTGGGATGCATCACCAGAATTAGTTAGAAAATGATTTATCCAGCACAAGGAAAGAAAGCGGCGATGAAGCCATAGAGCCTGTTTAACAAGAGCAACACTGAGCATTACAGGTTGTAAGAGAATTACAGAACTAGAATAAACACTTGCTTTGAAGGAACCATAACTGCAATTCATGTTGTGATGAGCCACTTTAAAACCGAGATGCAATTGAAGCACCTGTATAAGTAAAACTATTTTTTGGGGAACAAGATAACTTTATCATAATCATTTTTGTTTGGTAACAGCAATTAAAAAAAATCTTATTAGCAAAGTGGAAAATAGTTCATCCCTATCAAGGGTATTATAGTCCCTCTCCAAAATTTAATACTGTTTCTGCTTCCTTTTGTAGAGGGGAAGTATTTGTAGGTTTTAAAATAGATGGATCTAGAGTGTTGGTTTAAGTTTGTAAAGAGAAGGTGTAGGCAAATTTACTTTTAGCAAAAAATTCGAAAAGAATAAGCACCAATGATTCTGAAAACTTATAAATTTAGATTAAAAATCATATCCAACACCAAACTAATCAGTTATCACCTGACATCTCCCCTATAAAATTCATTCGATACCATCTGCAATCCTTATCATATCACAGAAGTCAATTCGTTGCCAAATAGAGCCATTTTATATCATTGTCATGTGGCCAATTCATGCAAAGTTGCCATTTCTTCAAACAGGGATAAAAGAAAATCACTAAAATGACAAAATCAAACAAATGGACAACAGATCTTCAGATAAAAAACAAATGAATTTTCTTACAGCACTATTCTGTAAGTATTACAGTGAAAAATTAGTACTTTTGTACTTTAATGAAATACCTAAAGGAGATAATATATATGTCAGCAGACAACAAACAAATCTTCTTAAATTTATGGAATGCAAATATTCATAATGAATTAAGTATTTTATGAAAGCTCCAACTGATCCATATATAATTTTGGTCAACTAACTTATAAATTAACAACAAAGAACACCTACCTCTCTTCCCACATAACGCTTTATCAATGTTTCATTCCAATCCAGTTCTTCCTGTCGAACCACAACTTTTACATAGTTAAAGAACTAAAACATTATTTGTACCGTTAGTTATACAAGATGACAAAAATGATCAAGAGGATATGGTTAATGTAAAATATGATCACTAGTTTGCAACTTTTGCAAGTCTAAATAGCCCCTTTTAATTTTTCCATTCAGTTTTCCATTAAATTTTTTTATAAACGCTAGTGACTTATTTTTATCAACCATATGGAATCAATGATTAAGTCAAAATTTCATAGCCAAGTGCATTGTTGATTAAGCATCATTTAAAAGTAGTTTTATGGTGGATCTTGTATTGTTGATTAAGGCTTGTTCGTTGTTTTTGTTGCTGTATGGGTCTCATAAACCTGAAAGGATCTTTTACCATCCTACTTCACTGTTTCTTCTACCTTTTCACAATTGATACAATTGCCACTCCGGCTTCAAACCAGAGCTCTTCAAAGAGACTCTACAGAAAAGCATAAAAAAGGAAAAAACCTAGGAGACAATGGGGATAGTTTGAGCATGAGTATAGAGATTGTGCAAAATTTACTTTCCAAGCCTTGTCAATATCAACCATGTGACCAGAAGATACAGTTTCTTCCAAACAACTTGAATCCTCCATAATCTTCAGCATTAACCGCTGCAATATGATAGAAAATATGAGTCACGAATGCAGAATCCCAAGCTCATCACAGGACATGCAAAAATAAATCTCCTTACTCAAAAGATTTAGTTCATGGACACAACCATTAATTATCAGATTCAAACTAGTAAATCAAAACTTACACTGCGATAATGAAAACAACAATTATCAGCAACATGCAGCTCAGCCCAACTTCTTGATTTCTTCAACTCATGTAGCACCTAAATAAGCACAGATTTAATTCATATACTACATGGAAAACATTACCTAAGTCATAGACAAATAATAAGATTGATATGTCCCAACGCCTAGCTCCAGTTACTGAGGTAAAATCACAGAGTAATCTGACAATTTTTCACAAAGAGAATCTTTCAGGAGTTCAACATTACATGTACTCAAGGTGGTCAACACCTCAAGGGTGCAAAAGGGTTTTGGCACCTTGAAACGAAATGCACCAAAGAGTGCACACCTGACTGAAGAAACACTAAGATTATAAAAACAAAATACAATAATTGTTGACTATTTCACATTAATTAGCCATATAAATTAACTACTCAATCATTCATAGTAACATAAAACAATTTTTTGTGCAAGAGAACAATAAGTTGATAACAAGCTCTAATGGTTAAAGTTCAACCAAATATAGATGTTTCAGCCCTAAAAAACAAATTTTGTAACAAAAAGGGATACAGTCCTAGGTAGGAAACCCTAAGTTGCCAAGAGAAATAATAGAAATTAGTCCAAGAGTGCATCCAAGGAATCATCATTCATCATCAGATTCAACTCCATAGCTTTCATCACTTTCATCTCCTCCTTCATTAGACTTATATCCTTCTTTAACGTCATTTTCTGTCTCATCCAAATCAGCCTATATTAGGGAGTGACTTTGAGACTTTTGCTGCTGAATTTGCTCGAGTTAGCCTTTTTTGGCTTGACTAGACTACTACAAAAGTTTCAGTGAAGTATGGTATTAAATGTGAGTGCCTCGGCTGAACCAGAATGGTGCTATCAGGTGCCAAAGGTGTGTGCCTGACTGAAGGGATCTTGATGCCAAACATAACCCTAAGAGTACTCCTCTTGGCAGGGTACTCCCCTGAAAATAACCTAGAGTACTCCTCTAGGGTGGAGTGCTCCTCTGACTCAAGTTTCAGATACTCTCTGAATATTCTGAATATAAAATATTATTAATCATAAAAAACTGTCAAATGTCTACAACGGTGGCCTATATATAGGCCAAATAAAATCCAAATATAAAAGAGGCCCAAACACAATAAGGCCAAACATAATAAAAATTAATCTTATTCTAAGCTGGAATAAAATAAAATCATCTAAAACAGAATAAAACCCCTAAATAAGAAAAGAATCCCCAATTAAAAACCCTAAATGTAAAATCAATCACTAAATATAAATAGTCCAATAACAATAAATAAATAGCCCAATCTACATCAGATCTCATCTTAAACAACAAGAGACACTGACCCCCATTTGGTGCCTTTAAGTACACTGGATGTATGTCTGCTTGATAAAGCATTTCATTATTGTGCTATACAATTGGATCCATAATTGATGACTTAACACTGACAGCCAATAAAAATTAAAATATCGTAGAACCAAACCTGTTCTCCAGTCATGTAAGAAATTAACCAGCAACGATGATTCCATGCACGATAATTCATCTTTGATCTCTGAAAATGAAGGGGCAAAAATGGAATGAATGAATATTCAATTCAAACTAATGTTGGTTCATCCCACACTCTCTAATCCCTATGAGAAAAGGTGAATGCATTGCAGAAATCTAGTAAAAACATCCATAGATTTTGAATTCTTTTTCCTCTTTTTATCTTTTTTCCCTTTTCTAAGAGGGATCTTTTGTGGATAATTTCATATTTACAATGCAAAATGGATCAAATGTCAAATTTTAACTGAAAGACAAATGGAAAAATGTTACATGTGCCAATGTTAAAACAGAATCTCATAAGCCTCATGTTGAACAACCAAGGACATAAAGAAAAGCAACAATTATTATCCTTCTCATGACTAAGCAAGCCCTTCAATTATGAAAAGTTGAAAACATAAAATAAATCCTTTCCAACTTAATAGTATTAAGCTCCCACACTGATTTAGACCTCGGCTATTTTTTCCACCAGCTCAGATTCTTTTCCCAAAATCTCTTTGAAATTTGAACAGATTGCAGAGATTGACTTGATCACCCACCGCCTAGAAATAACAGTTTTATGAATTAGAATGTTACCAATGTTCCAACAACTCAGGATTAATCAATAGTCAAAATTCAAACCTATAAAGCACTCATCTAGAAAAACTTATCCCCTTAATGATGAAGACAAAGCTATAAGAAGCAAGCTTACATACAATACCTATGATTCCAAGCTTGTTCACTTTTGGGTGAATATGAGAGCACAAGTTCAGACAGAAGAAGTTCATCCACAAACATTGAATGCTGCTTCTTCTTGGACACTACTAACTTTCTGCAATATATACAGTAAAATTTATACTTTGTGACAAAAAATCAAACTCAACATGTTTTCTCATTTTTATTTTTTCTTACCCTTCACTTCGCAAATGTCATTTTCAATATATCTTCACGTTCTCAAAATCATAGAAAATAGAAAACAAAGTTAAACCAAAGAGATAATTTTGATTTTCATTTTGAATCTCCATCAGAAGACTGAATTACAAGAATGTATATGAATAAATCCAGAATATCTAAACCCAGGTCGGATATTGTCCATTTAAATCCAGTATTCATGAGCACACAGTGTTGGCTCCCATATGTAAATAAGAAAAGTGGACAATAAAATGAACAATAGATAAGAGGAGAACCTGCAATTCCAAGCAGTCATAAAATCACAACTTAGCAGCAAAAGGGACCTGCTGTGTCTCATAAGTAAATTTTCAAGGTCACAAGATGAAGAGGCTGGTAAAAAATCACTGTCTTCATTAGATTGGTTGCTACATGTCTTGTATCGTTTAAATGAAGTCATAAATGCATGTTTAGCGTCTCTATATAATGGTAGAAGAACATGAGTTGAAATTCCCAATTTATGATCTTTGATCCAGAAATATCTGTTCTTTTGTTTGGAACATTGCTCCGAGCTTGCTATCTTATTTGTTGATTGACAGATAGCTTCATCAGATAAGTTACAGGAAATGCCTGATTCTTCATTGAGCAAGTCAAACTGGGATGGATGAATAAATCCTAGCTCATCACTGGGTCCAAAAGCAGAAGAGAAAACATGTTAAAGAGAGGGAACACAATATACTTAAATCATGCAACTAAGAATCAATAATGACATTAACAAAGATAATAAAAGCTAAATTTTAGAATGTCCTAGTATTATGAATTATCACAGACTTTGCATGAGTAAACTTATCATACATTTAGTAAAATTATTTATCAATAAGCATCAACAATGCAATGCAAAGCTCAAAAAGAAGACAGCAGATTGATTAACAGAAATACAGGTTTAAGACACACACAAGCACACTGAGGCACCAACATATCAACTTAAGCATGCAAAAGATTATGAATAACAAGATTAAGAAAAAAAAAAAAAACAGAAAAGCGTATGCAAAAGGTCCCTTCCAAATGTTGAGCTATCAACTTTGGCTTTCCAAAATTTTGAACGAGACTCATATTGACAAATATATGCCCTTCATGAAAGTAGGAAGGCTAAGAGAATATTATGTTGGCAGCAACTTACAATTACAGCTTCCACAAGTTTAGTGGCTGGATTTGATGAATAAAATGTTTTACCCTCAAAATATCAAGTTGAAAGTAGCAAAAAAATCAAAATGAAACCTTTAAGTCAAATAACTAAATCCATGAAACTCCTACAATATGTAGATGAAGTTATTACATATGACTTCAAAGTGATGGCAGGTAAATGAGGGTATTGAGAGAAATTTTTATCATGAAAGTTTTGATCTAGTGAACATAAACTAAATACCAACAACTAAAATTACACAATGAAATTACAAGTGGAAATAATAATTCCATTCTACATTTTCTTTATTCCATCTTGAACTATAGAGAAGGCAACTTTTAAAATTGCCTATCTAAAAGTAAGTACTAGTTCTCTACCAAATGCCATGAATTTTCATAAGTTTCTGAAGCAACTATCATAGCAACCATTACATCAGTTTGTGATCACAAAATCATTAAACCTTACATTAGGGGGTCAGAGTCAAGGATATCCTCCAACTGTTGCAAGAGAACCACAGCCATTCCTTTAGAACTGGACTGTTCATTCATGTTTGCTGTCCCAACTCAAGCCAATGGCACCACCTTTGAATAAAAAATAAAAAATAAAAGATGGGATCAACTGCCAAAGCAATTCATTAAACCATACATCAGGAAATAAGTCAGTAGATAATGAAAGAAACTCTTCTCAAATAAGAAAGAATATCAATGACTATCAATCAGTCCATATCATTTCATTAACTTGATCTAACTACAATATCATATTTCATGGGAGCATGGGAATTTTTTGAATAAAAATGTAATAAAAAGCAAACTCAAATCCCACACAAAGAAATTGCAGCAATGACAGCCAGCAACAATAAACTACAAAACCTGTTAAGATAATTAGAAATGTGCTAAAAAGAAAAGTTCCACCAGACAAATGAAACTCAAACCCACATTTCACCACACATGGATGAACTTTTGGTCCTTCAAATAAAATACACACACTACCCAAGGTGAATTCTTCAGGCAAAAAATGAAACCCACTTCACGAATTCCTGAAAACAGCAACATATACTATATAGCATCATCGTTCTCTGCAAAACCATTTCTTTCATGCAATATATTCCATGTTACAAAGTTTCTGTCTGTGGAGCATTTTTACAAACATGCACACGGCACATCCAAAGATGTTAACTTTGAAAGAAGATTGGATTTTGAACTTGTTTGAGGAACACCCAGATCGTATTAATAACGATTTTGACTCACTTCAAATCCAAACACTCGAAAATTAAGTAGGAAAGTGCTTAACTTTGATGATCAGGAGTTGATGCTAACGGTCTAACGCACGAAATGATCAAGACCCAATCTTCATCAAGCACTAGTTAAGAATCTAATGCAGAAAGCAGCATCAAAGATGATGGTCTAATATTAGTATACTAGAACTTGATTATTTAGCTATCCCCTATGCTTAGAGCAAACAAAACAATAAAAAGAATTTCAGAATCAAGAGACATACCCTAAGGCCAATAATGGTAGTTGAGGTGGTAGACACAACCTGAGATGTTACAATTATTAGCAAGTGCAGCCAATTTATGGAAGCATTAGTTTTAATTATCTTAGCTTCACACTCTCCTTTGTATTCTTGACTCTGCAGAGCTGACAAATTCTTTTCATGTTCAATCTTCACATTTTGGGAAGGGCTTTATCCACAACGATTCCTGTCGGAATACCTTACAAAAAAAATATGGAGGCATTTTATCGAACAGCTGCTAGTCAAAACAACAAGACATTAACCAAACCCAATACAAAATAAGATCAATATTCATCAGCTACAGAATGAAGGTTAGAATCAAAGAATAAGGGTTTTATATAAAATAAAAATAAAAATAAAAATCAAAGAATAAGGGTGAATCGAAATTGGTGAGAAAAATTTGAGGTGACGTGGATCAGGAGAGGAAGAGAGAGTGTGTGTTGTTGAGATGAAAAAGATGAGTAGCTTTCTAAGGCTTTGGGAGTTTTGGAAAGCAATGATGGAACCGAGTGATTAGTAATTGAGTGGTTTAGAGTGAAGTGGAGTGGAGTAATAAAAATATATCATTCCATTGTTTGGGAGTTTTAATGAAGGAATGAAGGGACATTTCACTCCATTGTTTGGAAGACACACTGGTAAGTAATAGAGTGGAATGAGTTACAAATTTTATTTTCAATACTACTATTTTTAAACAATTCAGGTATTCCAATTAGAAGGGTTAAAATTGTAAATTTGTATTTAAAAGTAAAAAAGAGAGATGTGTTCCCTCTCAAAACCCCCCAAATTGGACGGTATGAAAAATAGAGGCTTTGGATGGTTTGGAATGGTTTGGCTTCCTATCATCAACCATTCCACTCCATTGTTTAAAAAACTCCCAAACAACGGGTCAATGGATCTTTACCATTCCACTCAATTACTAACCATCACATCCCATCCTCATAAACACACCCTGAAGTGTGGGAGAAAAATCAAGAACGGGATGGGATATTTTAGAAATTTTTAGGTAAAATAGTTTGATTGATCCTATACGTTTTTTTTTACTTTTCATATCGCTCCTATAAGTTTTAATTTTTTCAAATTGATCCTATATGTTATGTTATGTTTCCATGTCGAAATTGACGGAAATGACTAACGTGAAAACGAAACATAACGTATAGAACCAATTTGAAAATAATAAAACTTATAGGACCGATGTGAAAAGTAAAAAAAACGTATATGATCAATCAACCTATTTTGCCAAATTTTATGATAACATGATTGCCATTAATAAAATGTAGTTTCTACGTTGAGCGAGCTTAACAAATTGTTCACCATGAGCGACATCAATTTAACCGTTAGATCTTTTAAATTGAACGAACTTGATGAATACAATACAGACGGTGTCCGATTTTCAGGATTGCTCAGAATCGATTATTTTTAAATTTTTAATTGATTACTTTTAAGTTTTTAATCAATTACTTTTCTTATCTATTTTTAATCGATTATTATTAAAGAACATAGAAAGAAGAGGAACACTTGAAACCTTAAATACCCCAATTAGCGGAAGTGACGCAACAGAGTTGCAAGCGTGCTTGATGGAGAGGCGGACGATGACGGCGCTGTAGCAGTCATGTGGCTAGGATGCACAAAGGAGACCAGATCCGATGCAATTCTACCTCGCGGCATGTAAGCTTTGATTCATCAAAGCCGTGACGCAGTGGTTTCAGCATTGTGCGATGGTGGAACCGAGCACAAACGCCAAAGGGTGGCTGAACTTGCGCTGACGACAACGGTTCTAGTCTAAGGAAGAGGAGTGTTCACGTGGTGAGGCGCGTTGTAACATCCATACTTTCGGTAACCCTAATTAAGATGGATAATCTTTATCGGGCACTTGCTTAGTTGTGTGGTTGTTTGTGCGTTAGATTGAGACCTAGTTGGAAGTTTAGGACTAGGCTTGAATCAGGTTGGAAGTGCTTAAGGCATAACACGAGGAACGAGGGAGATCAAAAGGCTGGAAGTCCTTTCGCAGCTGAGCAAAACGTTCAAGCGTGGAGGACTCCACGCTCAAGCGTGGCAACGCTTGGATGTGGGCAGGTTGCATGCTCAAGCGTGCTAAGTGCGTTTGCCAGTTGTTTTGAGTTTTGACGCGCGTGGAATGCATGTGAGACACGTGTTAAGCCGGGGAGAAGACAGAGTAGACGATATTTGTAACACCCCGAAAATCTTATATCTGTGAATAATTAATTTTATTTGCTTAAATTAGTTTATTTATTTTATTGGGTGTGTTATCATAGTTTATATACTCTTGCAAGACAAAAATATTATGCTATTGTTATTATTATTATTTGTTTAGAAAAATATTATTTAAGTAATATAGTTGAAAGAAATTATTTTCTAAATGTAATCTATCTGATGTTAGATTTGAAAATTAAATGGTTTGGATTTAATCAAAAATTTATTTTGGATCATTAATTCCCTAAGTTGATAAATTCAATCATCAATCTCTATTCTATTTCAAATTTTGAAATTTTAGATTTTTCCCACCTATCACAATTAAAAGAACAAAAGAAAAAAAAAGGGGAAAAACATCCCAAATTCCCTCACACACCAGCAACACACCCCACCCCTTTCTTTCTCTTTCCCTTTCCCTTTCTCTCTCTTCTCTTTTCTTTTCTTTTCTCCTTCCCTTTCCGGGCGTCCCCTGCGCCCTCTCTCTCTCTCTAACTTTCTCCTCCTTCTCTCTTGATTTCCAGCCAACTCCGGCCACCTCTCACAAAACCGAAATCATAGAAATACTCTCCACCTTCTCCTCTACAATTCTAACCGAACATTTTTTCAAACGGAGAAGGTTGACAACAAAGCCACCGTCACTGTTTGGGCGTTTTCCGGCCACTTTTCACCAAACCAACCTTACAACTTTGCTCTCCTCACCTTCCTCTACATTTCTAGCTCAACATTTTTGCAAACGAACAACGTTGACGACGGAGCCACCATAGAACCGCCACTGTTTTTGGGCTTTTCCGACCACCGTTTGGCCTCCCTTTCCCGAAATGAATCAACCACGTAGAAGGCCGCATCTTCCACCACGTTTTGGATCGAGCACCGCCACTGCCACCGCCGGAATCGCTGTGCGCCGCCACCGTGCGCCACTGTCGGGACCCCCATTCATGCCCTTTATTCCTCCTTGATATGCATTCTTGGAGCTCATGTGATGTTGCTTGCACATGTTGGGACGTTAATGTCGCCTTCAGTCACCTCTTGGATTTGATGTTTGGAGTTGCTCATCAAAGAGACTTCATTTAAGGTAAGGGGATAAACCTGAGGAATTCCATTTCTGACAGCTACGTGCTGCATCGGTGTTTGTATCGTAATTAAATGTTCTGTATTTGATTATTGGGTGATTTTTTATTTACTGCTGTTGATTTGACTATGCATGACATAACTGCTGACATATTTGGATACATGCTATAACTGTTAAATAATTATATGGATGTATCATGTGCCCTGCTTTGAGATTTAAGGCGCTAGAGGACCTAATTTCGATTAGGATCCAACATCGTGTAACTTAAAAGCTTTAAAAGCTTGAAATGTGGAATCGAGAAAATGAACATGTTTTATTGTTCCTCACCTTAATTTAAGAGAAAATAAATAAATTATATCTTTTGAAATAAAATATAATGAATAACTACTTTTAGGGAAAATTAACTTAAAAGAGCAAAGTTGTGAAAATGTGGTTTTAATAACGAGAAGTGATGTTTTTAAATTAAATAGGGCGTTAGAAACCTTTAATAGTTTTTAAATTGTTTTTAAATTAATAAAGTTAACCGTTTGAGCAAAAGTGTTTTGAAAAACGTGATTTCCAAATTAATTGGTTTTATCCAAGGAAAAAGGGTTTTTACAAGTTTTTTTTTTTTTTTAAGGTTTGTGTTTTTACCGAAAAACGACGAAAGAAAAGGAATAGTCTTTGGACTACGTTTTGTTTTATGGAAAACTGATCCCGAGGACTTTGTGTAAGTATCGGAGATCTGGGTTTTTAATTTTAGAGTTTTCAAGAAAAAATGGTTTTAAAGCTTAGAAACTAGAAATTGAGACGTCGGGGTTCTAGGGTTCTACAGAAACACGTGGATGAAGGATCTGTGTTAGTTGTGGTCCTGTCGGCTTAGGGACGATCTTTGTGGTCCTGTAAGCTTGAGGATGTTTTTATGATCTTGAATCCAAAATTCTAAACTGGTGCTTCGGTTAGGGATGTTTGGATTTGAGTTGTTTTGGATTAAATGTCCTATGTTGAGAAAATGTTTTTAAGGCCTAAAGAGTCTAAGACATTATGGTGGTTGTTAGCGTTGATGTTACAACGAGGAAATATTGTTACGACAAAGATCAATTATCGAAAACTAGATAGTTTTCTCATGCATTTGTGTGTTGGGCAGACGTGCTATGAAACGGGGAAACGGGGGACCTTGATAGGCAAGGGTAACCTGAGATGACTTATTGTCATTATGTAACATTGTGTTTTGATGGACAATGATGTCATATGTGCCATGTGAGAGCGTATTGTGCCCAGTGAAGAGGACAATATAGTATGACTTATACATCGTGAGTACCACTGACATGCGCGCCCATATATTATTTCCTGGGAGGTTACGTGCTCAAGTTTTGCCGAATTTTAATTCTGGGGTTTGTCATTGTTGCCTGCGGGGCAATGACGTTGAGTCTGATCAACTCTTTGTTTATGGTGAAGGGGTTTCCGGAAATCTAGAATTGAATATTAGTTGAGATATATGGAAGTGTTCATGCATACGTTATGAGAATAACGTTGATTGTGGGGTGCGAAACCCTTGTGTTTTTACTGTTAGTACATGGATATATATGTTGTACTATGTGATGCATAATGATATTTGGTGAAATATGCTTGTATGAATCTGTTATTTGTGTTTGGACATGTAGTTGTCGTTTTTGGATTCATATATTGGTTTCTCACCCTTGCCTGTACATGTTGGACACCCTGCTATGTTGTTGAATACATGTACAGATGTTTATCAACAGTCCTCTAAGTCACTCCGGGACCTTATAGCTTGAGTGCTTGAGGTTGACGACGAAGAGGTGTGATTTGTTGACGACGAGACCCGGTCTCATTGGTACGACTTATGTTGGGTAGTAAGCTTTATTGTCCTTAGAATTCTTTTGTCAGATCAGCTCTTAAGATTTATAAATGCGTAAGTTCAGTCTTCCGACTGTGACTATGAGTGTTGTGTATTAAGAGATGCGAAGTATGTATGCCTAATGGCAGAACTTGAATTATTGTCATATATGATGAGTTTCATTTTGTTTCCTCTGATTGTTAAAGCTTTTCTTTTGGTATCAGATTTTCGCAAACACTATAGAGTTATTTTCGAAAAAGTCTTTTGTTAATAAGGGTAAATGGATATTTTGGGTTACGAAAGTGACACCCGAAGGAGAGGGGTGTTACAATATTCCACGCTCAAACGTGGAGAGACCCCACGCTCAAGCGTTACCACGCTTTAACGTTGGGAGTGTGAACACTTTAGCGTGCTGGCCACTTACTCAAAATGCCTGAGTTTCTTTCAATTCATTTCTTGCACGAATTCCCCCACACTTCCATTATTCTCTAACTTCCCGATAATCCAGAGAGTGTTGAGAGTTTTTCTTGAGTGATTCTACTTCAATAGTTCATCAAAACCCTATTCCGACTACACATTCGCGCTCGTAGCCTCGGACTTGCTTCAGGTTCGACTTCAATTTCAAGCTTTGTTGAGGTAAGTGTAGGTGCTGGCATTGTCGACCCTAAGTTCTTTTTGGTATTTGTCTTGGTTTATATCCTTTTCTTACTCCTACTCCAACCTAATAGTGCTTTGCTAACACATTAGGGCTTTACGGGTGTTTTTACCCTATCAACCGTTCGAGTTGTCGCACGAGGACCGTGCTCAAAGGTGAAGCTACGTCATAACCCCTGATTGGTAAGCATTTCTTCCTCTTTCCGTGGTTGCAACCTATGTGTATTTGATTCGTGGTTGTACGATCGTTCATCGTTGTTTTCGCTGTCGTTTTTGAGTTTTTGGTCGTTTTTGGACCCCGTGCGTGTGCTCGGGGCAACTGTTGGCCCAACGTGCATGCCAAGGGTACCTTTGGCAGTGTTGGGGAGCTGAGTTGTGAGCCCGTGGGGTCGTGATAGTGTTCGTTGTGTTCATGAGATCAAGGGTCAAGGTTGTCTGTGGATAGGAGAGTGTCCTGGAACGAATCACCAGGTAAGGAGGAAGAAACCACAAATATCTGGGGAAATGTAGACGTAGGGTGTAATTGTTAACATGTGTAGGGCTCCTCAAACCTACTAGTGGTTGAGTAATCGTCAATACCTTACTCACATTGGGGACTACTGGATTGTGGTACCAATGTAGTTTTAGGCATTGTAGGTTTATCGCCGTTAGGTTGATCTATGATATTTGTTGATTGAGGATATATGTTTGCCTGCTGTGATTGATAGCATGATTAAATGATGACGTATGTGATAATATGCTAAGTGAGATACTCTGGTATGTCTATCGTGATAACATGTGTAGTTTCTATTTTAGTTTGCCTTAGATAAAGAGATGCTTGATTTTGTATGTTGTTGATGTGATTGTGATTGTTCTGATCTTGGTTGAATTTAGAGACGGTTGGCGTGATGTTAGAAAGATAGAATGGTTGGTGGTATCTGGCTTGTAGTATAAGCAAATTGATCTAAGTTGAATGTGATTCTCATAGTTGGAGAGTGACATCTCGCAGTTGGAGGATGTGGACATTGAGACGTTGAATAAGTTGTTTTTTGGACATTGTTAAGATGATGGATGCATAATCATAGCATTTGCATTGTTGTGGTGAAAAGCCGTGTGTACAACTGCAACAGCAGTTTGAATGGTTGTCACACAAGGTTGGTGTTTGAGGTGGACACTTCGGGGCGACCGAGACGGCTGATCTCACAGTTGGAGGGATGTAGGTGATTTCTCCCAGTTGGAGAACTTCTCGGGTCTTCTCACATTTGGAGGGGTTTGGGAAGACAGTGCTCCTCACAGTTGGAGGAACCACTGTTGCACTGTCTTGGAAACTCAGATGGAGGTTACCTAAACGTCCGACTCGAAGTCCTCACAGTTGGAGGCAACATTCTTACCTTGGTGAACAACCACCCTCACAGTTAGAGATTGGCTTGTCATTCCTCGCAGTTGGAGGTTGACTGTTGTATTCCCATTCCCAAGAATGCATGTTGTCGAATTGGCCAATCATATAGACTCAGTTGTGCATGTAGAGTAAGCGGTGATCCCTAGTGGTGATAATTTGGAGGTTGGTTGTTGTGATGATTTCAGGAGATGGTGGTGTTTGTTGTGTGTGCGTGTTGGCACGCTATACTCTGCGTTTTTTCCCTATGCATGATAGTTGTAGAGTTTATTCCCTCTCGTACATGTTTTCCCTGTTTTCTTTATATGTGTTGTTCGGGTCGTGATCCGAAAACAGGATTATTGGTTGGCCGATGAGAATGTTGCAGTTGGTGAAGTTGAATCAAAGTGAGACCCATCTTCTGCAGAAAGCTTGACGTCAATGGTACTTCTCGAGCAGAAAAGGAGACCTCAGAGGTATCTTTAAGCCTTCTGTAGTGTTTGTACCATGGTCAGTGGGGCGTCTCTTTGTGTATATTATTTTTACGTCATGGCTTCCAGGAGGAAATATGATGCGGTGTTTGAGTTACTATTTGCTTATATGTTTTAAGTTTCAAATAAACTTTCATGTTGTGTTTTTGGTATCAGATCTAGTGAGGTTAAGTTTTGGGAGTGTCACACGCGTCTGGTGAGAGGTTGTGCAGAGGTTAGACTGAGGTGTTGGCGTGCTGTAGCGGTAAAGATATGTTGCAACGGTGCTGACTTGGACTGGTGGGTTTGGGTAGAGCAGGGATGCGATGCGAAATGGAGTGGTGGCGTTGTTAGGCGTTGTGGACCGATCCGCATGATGCCACTACTTTCATCTTTGTGGTGGTCGCCTTTGCCACCGAGTTGGACACGACAACATTCTTGTTTTCCCAACAGCCATCTCCGATTGGAACATTTCCTTTGGTCCATTACTGGTGACATGTCTTACAGAGGTGGCAGATGTGAAGGAGGAGATAAGGGAGATGACGGTGGTGACGAGGAAGAAAAGAAAGAGGAGAGAGAAGGAAGAAAGGAAAACTAACTAAAATCGGTTGTAATGTATTAATCTCACCCGTCCAATTTGCTTTTGCAAAATCTGACAATAGATTTATGTCTCGCACGATGAGCAACTTGTCAAGTTCGCTCATCCTAGAATTTGCCTTAATAAAAATAGCATCTTCTCGGTGTTTTTCATTTTGGGTATATAGAACAGAGCAAAGACAATTCAAAGATGTTTTCTGATTTGTTTTAAAACTAAAAAACAAATATTATTTAAATATTAAAAAGACGAGAAAGTCATTCTACAAAGAGAAATGTTATTTTTACATGAGAATGGGAGAACAAAATTCGTCAACAGTTTCCATCGTTAACGCAGTTCAAAAATGTGTTTAATGAAGTGTTGAGTTTGATTAATGAATATACCAAGGTGTCGCAACTCATTAACCGTCAACTGAACTTCATTAACCACGATTTTCAGATGTTCAAATAACCAAAAAAATCAGGGGCTAAATTATACATTCTACATTAATCATTTTTGGGTTTGAATATGAACTTCATTATTCATACTACATGTATATTTGAACACCTGAAAATTGTGGTTAATAACGTTTAAAATGGTGGTTAATGAAGTTCAGTTGACGGTTAATGAGTTGCGACATCTTGGTATATTCATTAACCAAACTAAACACTTCATTAACCATGTTTTTGAACAGCATTAACCCTGAAAATTGTTGTCTATTTTGTTGTCAAATTCTGATGTTTAAATAACGGGACTGTTCTACAAATGAGAGTAACCTAGTATAAAAAAATAAAATAAAAGATTTAATCATTCTTAAAAAAGTATACTCTATTTTAATATATATAAGGGGAGACTAATAATAAATAATAAATAATTAGTAGACAATTAGTAGTAAAAATTCCAGAAATTGTACATAATCCTAAAATTAGTATTAGTAATAAAAAAACATTTTTCCTAAAAATAAATTAATTAAATGAAAAATAAGTAGACAGATTTGGTAATTGTAACAATTAATTGATCAAATTAAAATAATTACTATAATTAGTGTATGTTTGGATTACCACTTGCAAACTGTAAACATATGTTATTGACTACAAACTTACTTTTGACAATTTTTGATGATGCTTGGTTTCCCGTGGAAAGAATTAATTTTGGGGGCAAACTTGGGTTTGGATAAAAACAAAAATTTGTTACTTTTGCATTTGTCAAAACTCAGTTTGAGTTTTTCAACTACTTCTTTTACTATACTGCCCTTAAATTTAATCATTTCTCATACTGATCTAAAACATGAAGGACATTTTGATAACTACATATTCATAAGTCAGATTGAATGACACTATCCAAACAACATTCATTTTATCAAAACTATTTTTACCAATAAAGTATCCAAACATACCTCAATCACTACAAGCTCACTTTTAATCAAAACTCAGATTATGAAACTCAGATCATCAAAACTCAATTTTGCAAACGGTAAACCAAACACACTAATAGAAATAGGATTTAATTAGTATGCATTGTCAATGTAAAGATTATTTACACTGTCAACCAATATTAAATTGTCACATCATTAAAAATATTTGACTATTACCCTAACTACCTTAAAAGTCATTCATGCGATGAATTGTGATTAATTGACAGTGTAAAAAACTTTACACTAACAAAGCGTACCAATTAAGCTCTTAGAAATATTTGTCAACGATTAAATAGAAATAAGTAAGAAAATTTGGAAATGCTTTTAAAAATGACATGTGACGCATTAAGGATGAGAGGGATTAGGGATTGTACAAAACGATTCATGTGTTCAAGAGTGAAAAATCTATTTTATTTAGTTGAAGGCTCACATGAGACCTTAATGGGGAGGGGGAGAGGGGAGAAGGAACAAAGGAAAGAGGTGGGGCACATTATGGGAGTTTGAACTGGCGCACTCGCAATTAATGTATCACAGTTTAACCAAATTATCTGTCTCAAGGAGATATTAGTAAAAAAAATTGCAACCTAGAAGGATTGTAAAATAGTTTAAGTTCTCCAACGTAAGTAAAAAAGAGAAATGTTATTTGTACATCAAAATTTGACAACAGTTTTCATGGTTAACGCACTTCAAATTTGTGGTTAATGAAATGTTGAACTTGGTTAATGGATATGCCAAGGTGTCGTAATCATCCATTGAATTTCATTAACCACGATTTTGAACGTCATTAACCACGATTTTCTGGTGTTCAAAATCGTGGTTAATGAAGTGCAGTTGATGGTTAATGAGTTGCGACCCTGATATATCCATTAACTAAACTCAACACTTCATTAACCATATTTTTAAACTGCATTAACCAAGAAAATTGTTGTCGAATTTTGATATTCGAATAATGAGATCAAGTAAAAAAAGAAGAGAAATTCTTCTATCCTTCCTGTGGAAGGATTTTACACATTAATCCATAAATTTCTCAATAAAGAAAGCCGTATGAAAAGGAAATTGCTAAGATTTTGGATCAGGTTGTGGTAAGAAACAAGCTACTTTGCTTTAAGACACAAGCTATTCCATACCAAGAATCAGTCCCATAAACAAAAGAATTGATAATTAATTATATCATTTGAAGCCTAGAAAGTCATCCCTTCCTTCAACTACAAAACTAGAGATACTACCAGTAACCCACTTCCTTTTTATACCCCACCTTCTGTTCTATAATATTTGTTGAACTCATCATAGCTGATTGCTTTTGTTTTCAAGTAGTCACGACACATATATACAAAAAGATTATGGGGATGAACATGAGTTTCATGGGAGGAAAAGGTCACTCATTTTCTTCCCTTTCATATTAATATTTATTTATCTCATACTAATGCTTTTGTATTTTGATTTTTTATCTCAGGACTGTCAACGTCCCAGATGTGGAGTTTGATAATCAATACACTCTATATGCAATTTGTTGAGAAAGATATCAACGACTTTGATGCATTCAACGTTGCCATTCTTGATATCTTCAAGTAAGTATGTAATTCCAATGAAAATATAACCACTCGTTTTTACTTTCCATTGAAACATGAGAAAATGGAGATGAAAGCAAACACAGTCTTCAATGGCATACATCTAGACTTTCATTTATGATCAGTGATTGTCAAAATATTTTTCGTTGAGTTTTTTTTTAAAGATATCTTTAGCTAAATAGTACATAAAACAGATATTGGCGGTTGAAAGAAGTTTCATAAGAATTGATACAACATTAATTGCAGCCTTTTTTTCACTAGGTGAAATTGGTTACATGAATTAAACAGAGGTTCTGCATTTTATTGTAAACCAAATCTCCTGCGTGCCCATAAAAAATTGAAGTTGTTGATTGTTGCATAAAGAAAATAAAACATACTTTACGCGTGAAAAATTAGGTAAAGATTTTGAAATTCCAAAAAGCAAAGAGATCATTTATTTATTTATTTATTTTTTTCATGTTTCCTCTTATATTATGAAAGATAAAGACACAAAAGCAATTTGAATGTACCCAAAACAAAAGTAAATTTACTTTCATGTCTTTATCTCTTATAAAATGAGAGTAAACATGAGAGAAAAAAAGGAAAGATTCCCCGTTCATACCCCATCTTTTTCTCTGTTTGGGCCATATTTTCAATACTAAACTATAGAAAATGCGGCACTAGAAATTCGATTTTGCTAAATAAATGGACTCTTAGCCATAACAATCATTTGTTAAGTTTTGCTTTTCCATTCTTCCCAAAGTGTGGGTAATCATCATTATAGAAGTTTGAAATACAAGCAGACATTTCCTTGTTTTCCATCTGAGAAAGTTTGATTCTCGTTATATTGGTTTCACATTATCTCCAATATAGCAACAGGTTCACTCATACTTCCTAATAAATTTCATGCAGCACAATCAACATGGCCTTACCAGGCAAGCATTATGATGCACCATCACATAAGGATGTAATGGTTAGTTATCTCTGACATAGCTTGTACTTCATGAATGCATCATGTAAAAGCTTTTCTATTTATTTTTTAGGTCAATTTTTTAATTCAGATTTGATTTACACGAAATATGGTATAAAGCATTGATAACAAAACAAAAACAAAAAAGAAACCAACCCTAATAGGTGTGTGTATAATTTCGATAATTTCTATCCAAAATCTTTTTACATCTTTTTTTATCCAAATGTTAGTCGTTGGATTAATCTAACAGTTGAGATATCTCTTTCCTTTGCCGCTCAATTAATTCAACATCCATTTTGATGGACTGAGAATGAAGAGATATTTTGGATGGAGAAGATCCAGGTTCTGGATGTAGGAGTTTGAAAGGATAATTTACGCATACGATTTATTTAAATTTTTTTAAAAATAACTAGAATAAAATAAAATATTATTATTTTAGTTTAAGGAAAGATCGATTTATACCTGTGTAAGTCAAAAAATTAATGGATGAAATCATAATCACCGCTGGATGAAAATAAAATTAATGGCTAAGAGTGAATGTAAGCAAAAAATAACTTACACTGGTGTAAACTGATATCTCCTCTATTATTTATCCTTATAATTGTTCCTTGTTTATTTTTGCACACCTTTTATAATTCCAATTTATGGATGAAAATTATCCCTCCCAACTATTTCCTCTTAATTAAAATCAAATATTAAACAACAGGTAGAAGCTCTGTTATTCATTGTAGAAGCTTCAAGAAAATGAACAACAGGGAACAGGATTTATATAATATATTAAATATTAATAACAGTAATCAATCTTACCAATCTAATAAGTCGGAAGAAGAGGGAATCCTTCCTCTCACGCATTCTTTTCATTCACTATCTTTTAGTTCCAAATTTTCCACACATAATATCTACACAACTTGTTATACCAAAACAAATATTCTTAGTCAACCGTTAATCAACCAGTACACATAATTAACCATAAAATCTGTACATTATTAACCAGTACAAAGTGGTCCAGAAAAATGTAGCGTGAGAGAATAGTTTACTTTTTTTTTTTAACTAACGTTTTGAGCACTTTAGGCATTGCAGATTTTGAATTTAATCCACATATCTAACAAGAATTGGAAATCCATCTCCACATATGTTAAGTTAGCAAATTCGTCTTTCCTGTCAACAAATTGATCTTTAGGTATATGAATCAAATAAAAAATGGATTTGGCTCTTCTAATGTGAATAAAACTCTAAAGTGAGAAAGTAAGGGGCTATCCACTTTTAGATCATTTAGTGGGTTGAGATATCTATATACTTAATCAAATCAATGGTAAATAGTTCCTTACTTTCTCACTTTAAAGCTTCACTCACATTAGAGGAGCCAAATCCATAAAAAATATATGTCGGACGAATTTGCTACCAGCAAAGACGAATTTGCTAATATTTACACATGTAAAATCTGATTTCCAAATTTGTTCAGGAGACCATATTCAAAATCTGTGTCACTTATAGACATCAAAACCTTAGTTAAATCTTACTTTTTTTTTATTTTTATGTTTCTGAAACATGAAATATTCAGTTATATTCACAAGTTTTCAACATGCAGGAGTTGTTCAAACAATGGAAAGAAGCAGAGGAAGAAGCCAAAAAGAAAAAATTCACTAACTTCATGAATAAGAATGTGAATATCAACAAAGTGGATGAATCTATGATAATCACTGCAATAATGGCACCTCCAGCAGCCATGGTGGCTAAAAGAACTGGACAAACTATGCCTCAGCTAAAACTTATGAAAGCCATTCCTGATGTTGTGTTTGTGCCCTCAGCTACAGTTTTGTCTCTCATTGCTGTCAAGATCCTAACAATAATCTTCATGGGAAAGAAAGCTTCTAGGGATGCAAAGGTGTCACATATGGAACACGAAGTGCAGCACTCAAATTCTAATAACATTCCTCCACCGCCACCTTTGCAACAACCCGAACCTGCATCTTCACCACAACCTGAACCTGCACCTACACACTCACAACAACAACCTGAACCTGCATCTTCGCCACAACCTGAACCTGCACTTACACCCTCACAACAACAATCTGAACCTGCAACTTCACAACAACCTCATGAATCTGAAGTTGCAGATTCACAGGAACATGCGGCCAAAGAAAATCCCTCCTTTTGTGCCATTTGTAATCGCATCCACTGAATAACATTCACATATATATATATATATATATATATATATATATATTATACCTGTACAATTTATATATAAAATTATGATTTTTATAATATATATATATATATATATATATATATATATATATATATATATATATATATATATATATATATATATATATATTATTATTATTATTATTATTATAATTTTGGTGTTATATACTTCATGTTATAATAAAAGAAATTTTTTCTTCTTTAGTTATCTTGTATGTCATATATTTTGCACACTACAAGAATGAAGATAGGCCGCCACTCCTTTTTAGCCATATTTAAGTCGTACACGGTACGAAAAAGGTCATTTAGCTCCTCCATATTTACTTGTTAGGAGTAAATACTCAATTTGGTCTCTGAAATTATAGGGTCATATCAATTTAGTCCCCCACATTATCAATATTTCAACATAATCCTTGAAATTACAAAATGTAGCAAATACATCCCTGACATTATCTACTTAGTTTCAAATAAATCCCTGACATTACCAACTTAATGTCATTATAGTCCATGCAAATTTCAACGGAGGGACGAATCTGACTAACTTTCTGCAATTCCAGGGATCATTTTGGAATATTGATAATGTGGAGGACTGAGTTGATACGACCCTACAATTTCAGGAACCAAATTGAGTATTTACTCAATATGTTAGTTGCCAATGGCAATTGCTCTAGTGATGGATGAGCTGATTTGGGAAGGAAATAAATTGTTGACATCCGTTTAGCGACCGTCTTAGCAACCGATTCGACCATTAAAATAAGTCGCTAAACGATAAAAATTAAAAGTCAACTAAGTTGAACTATTTAGCGACCACCGGTGCCAAATGTAACATTTCAATTCTTTAGCCTTTTAACAATCGAATATATATATTGGTCGCTAAATAACACAATGAAGTCTAAATTGGTGTTCTTTAGCGATCGGTTTAGCAACGATTTAGTTGCCGATGCCAGATGTAACATCTCAATTCTAAAGCATGTTAGCAATCGAATATAAAACGATCGCTAAATAACACACTTAAGTCTGAATTTGTGTCCTTTAACGACTGATTTAATGACCATTATCAGATATAACAACTCAATGTGGAGTCTTTTAGCGACTAAAGCTATATTAGTCGCTAATTAGCACACTAAAGTTTGAATTGGTGTCTTTAAACAACCTATCAACGATCGTTTCTGCTTTTAGTGTATAACGATCGACTTAGCAACCGAATATGTAGATCCCTAAAAATAAAATCTCTAATTTCACGTGAGCTTCCCTTTCCCCTTTCTCTTTTCACTCTCTCCCTCTTGTCTCACTCTCTGCACACATGTACTCAACGACTCCTCCCCTTTAATTCATTTTAGCTTCTATTTAATTGATTTCAAGTCTACTTAATTGATTCTAAAGATTACACATTTAACTTAATTTTAATATATTTTATACCAAACACTAGAATATCTTATTCCCAAATCCACCACATCAAATAATTTCACGCTTTGAAACAATCTGGCGAGCATAGTATAAAAGGAAGAAATTACAATACGTAACGACCACAGTCTATGATGTGAACAAAGATGTCAGATAAGCTTTGGAGCGAAGCAGAAAGAAAATGCCTATACCTTCTTCAAAACAGGAACAACACCATCACCACCCTTCTCCAAATCCACGCCTTCATGCTCCGTAACTCTCTCAACAACAACCTCAACCTCTTATCCAAGTTCATCACTACCTGCGGTTCCCTCGCACTTTCTCTCCCAAACGACGCCGTTTCAATCGTCAACCACGCTCGTCGCGTCTTCGATCACCACCACCAAAACCGCGACGAGTTCTTATGCAACTCCATGATCAACACCCATTTCTCCATTCGCCAATTCTTCGAACCCTTCACCCTCTTCAGGGACCTTACGAGGCAAGGTTTCACACCTGGTGGGTACACGTTAACTGCATTGACGAAAGGTTGCACTGCGTTTATGGCGAAAAGGGAAGGTTTAGAGGTTCATGGAGTTGCTATGAAAAATGGGTTTTGCTTAGATTTGTATGTGGCGACTTCTTTGATGGATATGTATGTGAAGTTTGGAGTAATGGGTAGTGCAAGGAAAGTGTTTGATGAAATGCGTGAGAGAAGTATTGTTTCGTGGACTGCGGTTATTGTTGGGTACGCTAGGCGTGGGGATATGAGTGAAGCGAGGAAGCTTTTTGATGAGATGCCTGATAGGGATGTTGCTGCTTTTAATGCAATGATTGATGGGTATGTGAAGTTGGGGTGTATGGATTCGGCTCGGGATTTGTTTGATAGAATGGAGGATAAGAATGTGATTTCTTGGACGAGTATGATTTCTGGGTATTGCCAGAATGGTGATGTTGAATCTGCTAGGTTGATGTTTGATCTCATGAACGAGAAGAATTTGTTTACTTGGAATGCTATGATAGGGGGTTATTGTCGGAACAAAAGGCCGCACGAGGCGTTGAGATTGTTTCGTGAGATGCAGTTGAGTGCGTCCGTGGAACCGAATGAAATAACTGTCTTGAGTATTCTTCCTGCTATTGCTGACTTGGGTGCTTTGGAGTTGGGTGGTTGGATTCACAGGTTTGTCCAAAGTAAGAGGCTTGATAGATTTGTTCATGTCCGCACTGCCCTTGTTGATATGTATGCAAAGTGTGGTGAAATTACCAAAGCCAGATTGGTTTTTGAGGGGATGCCTGAAAAGGAAACGTCTACCTGGAATGCTTTATTGAATGGCTTTGCTGTCAATGGCCGTGGAAAGGAAGCGATGGAGGTGTTTGAAGCTATGATACAGGAAGGGGTTAAACCGAATGAGATAACTATGCTAGGCGTGTTATCTGCTTGTAATCATTGTGGTCTAGTGAATGAAGGAAGAAGATGCTTTGAAGCAATGGAGAAATTCGGACTTACGCCACAGATTGAGCATTATGGTTGTATGGTCGATCTTCTCGGAAGGGCAGGATGCTTGGGAGAGGCTGAAAAATTGATTAAGACTATGCCTTATGATGCTAATGGGATAATATTAAGTTCTTTTTTATTTGCTTGTGGATACTTCAAAGATGTTGCAAGGGCTGAGAGAGTGTTACAAGATGCAGAGAAAATGGAGAAGGGGGGCGTCGGAGACTATGTGATGTTGAGAAATATGTATGCCACAGAGCAAAGGTGGACAGATGTGGAGGATGTTAAACAAATGATGAAGAAAAGAGGATCATATAAAGAAGTTGCTTGTAGTGTAATTGAGGTTGATGGTAGCTTTAGAGAGTTTGTGGTTGGTGATCACTTGCACTCGCATCTAGAGGTTATTCAGTTAACCTTGGGGCAGTTATGGAAGCACATGAAACCTGAAATGATCTTATGAAAAGAGAGCCAGTGAGAGAGAGAGAGGTCAAAAGGAAGTGAAAATTGGAAAAGTCACAAAAAACGTGTATGTTTATACAAAAATGTTATTTATACACCTGACAACTTGGTTAATGGTGTCCGAGTGGATGGTTGACAAGTTGGTTAATGAGGTCGGAATCGTGGTTAACGATGTACAAACTTTGGTTAATGATGTCAAAATCTCAGATGTACAAATAACATTGCTGATGTTTATATCCCCTTCAAAGCTTCATGTCCATAAAGGCTATGGCCCCTAAATCAACCAGAATGCTTGGGGGTAGAGAATGAGATGAAAACGGTGGCTAGTTTCATTCATTATCTTAAGGACCAATGCCGGGCTCGTTAGCTTCAGCTCAATTGGTTTTGAACCACCACACCAAAGGTGAAGGCAACAGTCCCGGGGCCAAAGTCCCCAGCTGGAACTAAATTCTCAAACCTGCTTCCAATACATACGACAAAAAGAAAGGACCAATGCATGCAGGGGCGGCTCGGACTACAGCAATGGGATAGCTATAACACCCCCAAAATTTTAAAAGTCAATCGTCATGTAATTTATGTTAGAGTAAATGTCCAAATTGATCCTTGATAAAAAAGCATGATGACATTTTGATATCTGAGAAATGAAAATATCAATTTGGTCCTCAAGAATATAAAATGCGGATCAAATTAATCATTTTTAAGAAAATTTTTAGAGACATTTTAGTCCCTATCAGAGACTGTTTTAATTCGTATTTTACATTCTTAAGAATCGAATTTATATTTTCCATTTTTCACGAATTAAAATATTATCATGTTTTTTTTGTCAAAAACTAATTTGGATGTTTACTAAAATATAATTTTATTACTTGGTCCACTGAATAAAGTAGTGTTCTTTGACTTCTTCGATGAAATGTTTTTAGCTCTGCCCTAAATGCATGGGATTAGGGTGGAGATGTTGCGCATGGGATGGTGAGGGACTCGTATGGGTTTTACCAATTGAATTGTAACAAATGAGAATTTTGGACAGAAAAAATGCTAGGGTCAGAATTTTTTCCAAAATATTTTTGTTAGAATGATTTGACATGTTTGTTGGCTCTTGTAAGGTAAATGAACTTGGACTTGTATCATCTCTTTTTTTTTTCTCTCATCTTTTGTCTCATGTCATGAAAGAGAAAAACAAAAGTAAATTTGATTATCTTTTTCTCTCTCATAACATAAGAGATAAAGAGAAGAGGATCCATATCCAAATATTTTATGTGACATTCAATAAAACCCATAAATCTGTTGTGATGAACCAAATCTTGTAAGAGAAGCAAGGTGGGAAAATAAATTTTGGTCAATTTATTTTGACAATGCAAAAGAGTACCTAAAGAGAAAATGAGATGACCTTGAAATCGTATAAATCAAGATGAATATCATTTAAGTGACATAAGCTGTTCTATTGAAGCAGCATGTGTATCATTCCATATGCTTGCATGATAAACGTGTATGAGCAAAATCAACATTCTAAGGGAACAAAAGTTATAATTCACAAAGAGCACAATCCTTTTTCAAAATGTATGAAAGGATACGTGGTGAAGGTATGGAGCAAGAAGAAAAGCTTCACGCAATTACTGACGTACCAATCCCCAAATAAGTCAAGAGATAGTATTTCCTTGATTACGAATCATTCAATAAACTACAATAGAAGCTTCCTCTGAATGATAAAACATGATTCCAACGTATTATTTGGAATTGAACTCATTCTTGATGTAACAAATATACATGACATAACCGATGGCTTCTATAGTACAACAAACTTGAGTGAGCTGCATAATGCACCTATCCTTTTGACATGAAATAGTAAGTTTTCAGATTTTTACAAGAACAGATCCTCAAATATTAATATTTGCATATTAGGCAAAAGCTCTATTTAGCAAAAACTTCAACCCATCATCTTCTCCTTAATAAACCCCAACACCACCGCTCACCCTTCTCCGACAACCGTCGTCACCACCTCCGCGAAACTAGCATCGCACCACCACCAGACTGTAACCTAGATTTGCTCCGCTAGTCGCCACACAATCGTGTCCACCATCATTCATCCATCGCATCGCCCTCACCGCGATCCATAAGCCTATCATCGCTTAGGTTGAGAGTTTTTGGATGGCATGACCTTGTTATGCCATGTATCCCAAGGTGTGAAGAGTTTACCCTACTATGTCAGAGCTGTCAGAGGGGCTCCCATGCGGTGTTGGGGGGTTGGGAGAGAGAGAGGGAGAGGGAGAGGGAGGATGGGTGGTCTGACAATGACAAATAAGCTCTGGTGTGGGCTCCTATGGTGGTTGCCTCAATCCCGATGGTTGACAACTTAGCGGTGCAATTAAGAGAGAGGGGGAGGGGGAAGGCCAGTGTTCGCGATGCGATTCCTAGTGGTGGTGTGGCCATCACTTTTGGACCGTCATGTGGTGGCTGGTCGTGGAGGGTAGTTGTTGTGGTAGGAGGAGGAAGGGAAGTGAAGAATGGGAGAGACCTCCTTTACAAATACCTTCAAATTTGACCTCCTTTGAAGATACCACATTTTCCACAAAACCTAATCAACCGGCGATGTGTTGACAACTAATTCATTTTATGACAAATCAACAGTTAGGATATGAGGAGTATCGATGCATCCCGTTTTCGGGGGTGCACAGTAGATCAGCCCGACATAACCACCTATACACATTAGGATAGAAGCAGGTTGCAATATCTTTGAAAAGTTCTCAATTCCTTTTAAACCCAAAACAGCCTTTACCTCAAAAACAACTTTTCCATACAAATTTAATCATATCCAAAAACCTACTAGCTATCTCAAAAAATAATAATCTATGAATTCAGCTTAACGAGATTGTCTCTGGCGCCAACTCTTTGGGCCAGATTTCTGCCTTCTCCTTGTGTTCCTAGGGAAATTTGACTTTGAAGTAGAACACGCTTTCAAAGTAGAATGCTCATTATGTACAGCATTCTGCTCTTCAACTGGTTCCCTGGCTTCCTCAACAGGCTGATTTCTAACATTCTCAAGATCATGCAACTCATCCTTAGCTACCTGATTTTGTATACGAACTTCATCCTTGGTCTGCAGATAAGAAAAGACAACATTACAAATCTACAATGCATGTGGTGATCCTAAAACATACACAAAGAGATTGATCAAAGTTTTACATTCCAACATACAACCTTAGTAGTTGGACGATTGAGTCCATGACTATTAAAATTCTTGTTATCAATTCAAAATTTCAGTTAATAATACACATCACAGAAATAGCATTAACAAGTGTTTTCCTGCATAGGAAACAAGGACATCAATTTCATACCAAAAAGTAATTCCACGAATAACATACGCATAAGGGTAAAAGCATTATGACATGGCACAAGTAGGAGGCTATGGCAAATTTTTAAAACCTAGAACACTATATGCATGGAAGGGATACAACAGATCAAGAGTATTCATATATAAACATTTTACCATACGCATGCATAACAAAAAATTAAAACAATCACCAAGGACATTCATTTGAGAGAAAAAAAGGTTGTAAATCTCAATTTCCCGCCATGAATTGGATAACAAGGGATGAGAACAACCATAAGCTGGATTATAAAAGTTCTGTGGCATATTAATTCTTGTCAACAACTTCCTTCATGGATGGATGGTATAACAGAAGCTCAAATAAATGGTACTACCAATTACAAAACCAAGAGTATGGTGCAAGCAGTTAAAAAATCAATTGTTACAATGGTATCTAATATCAAGCAGAACAACATATACTTGTTCAAAACTATCATACATTTACACAAGAAAAGCATAAAATATAATAATATACAAGTTGAAATTACTTTGTACAAAAAAAAAAAAAACTTACATTTTCTGAAGGAGCCTCAAGCTGAGGCCTATTTATGGTTTCAATAAGAGGAGTTATCACTTCATGAGTTGGCAATGTATTTCCAGGCATAAGTAGATCTTCATTGTATAACGCAGATTTAAGCTGAGATGAAGCATGAACAAAACTAACTGGAAATATGTTTTCATTACCAGCAAAAGAAGCAGAATTACGATCAGAATGATTAAATCCATCAGATGGCCCAACCGTGCTCAATTGAGTTACAGAACGGAACTTTCCTGGATTTTCACTAACCACCTTGTCAATCCGAGTTTTCAATTTCTGAACTTGTGACTGTGCTGCTTCAATCTTTTGAATGATGTCATCCAAGGATTTATCATTATCTTCACGATCTACAGAAGAAAACCACACATCATTCAACTCGAAGTCCTCATTATTATCAGCACTACCTCCTGTTGTCAACGAAAAAGAACATAGATTAAGAATTTAGAATCTCATGGAAAGTGGAAACAAATGATTGAAACCTGTTTCATAATAAATGGTCATTTACTTAAATGTTATTATATGAAAAACAAGATGAAAATCTGCTTATGTAATTCTTTCACCTTCTTCGATTGACAATTCAATGGTGAGATAAATTTTGCTAGTTAGATAAATAATAAAAACAGGGTTATGTATGTTACTGCTACTGACTTATGGCAACACCAGGAAAATCTTTCAAAGAAGCACCATCAGCACAGTCTTTGTTCTCTGGACAATGACAGAAGAGGGGAAAAAATTAATACACTTATAGAGGAGTATACATTGGGCAAAAAATGCTATAATCAACCAAGAAATGCCATACCATAGTAGGAAAATATAGTGTGGTTAGACATGTACGACGATATATCACACTCTTCAGCTCTCTCCCTTTTCTTTCTCTTCATAACTTTATGCTTATGAATCCCATCAGATATAGGTACGGACTTGACATCAAAATCATCGACTGTGAACTTTGAAAACTCAAGCTGCTTTTTATAATTGTATGCCGCAAGCTCTTTATCATATTTAAGTGCTTGAGAGTGAAATTTCATTAGCTGCAATTCTATCCACTTACAGCGCCACATAAGAGGGCCTATGAAGCTCCTCCAATGCATTGCCATCTTTTTCTTCCTGAGTGGGTTAAGAGTGTAAAATGTAAAACTCATAAGTGATTGATATTATGATAAAACATAAAGCAACTAAGACAGTGTAATTTGGAAATGAAAACATGACACATATCACAACTTTAGTCACGGTAACAAAAATAACTGATAAATTTAAAATTTTCAATTTTGAGTAGACTGTATTACATATACTTATCTAAGTAGAGGGAAAAGGCAGATAATTATTCTGCAATGTCTTTCTAAAAAATAGCCCTAATAAGAGTTGAGTCAGACTTACAGAGGTGCTTTCTATTAGAGCAAAAACATGAAGGTTCTGAGTTTTTTTAATTCTGAAAAGTGAAAACCAGATCCAATTTTTCCCTATATTACAAGTGCAATGATATAGTCATACATATTTACAGCTAAAAGGAAGGAAACATAAAAAACAATAAAATTCAGAATCCATCATGGTGAGTAATAGAAAGAAAGGAAAACAGAGGGGGAATTTCTTGCATACATGCATTGTAGGTGCAAGGAATTGCTTAGATGTGAGCCCTACATTTCTGACATGTGAGTTCCACGTGCATGGTTTCTCTTCCTTGTACCAACAATTCATTTACACAAGAATTTCTCAAGTTAAGGAGGGAGAAGAGAAAGAAAGTGAGGCGTGAAAACTAGGTGTACTGGTGTAGGCAGATAAAATAAATGAGGGTTTTAGTTTAATTGATTCCCAATATATATGCATAAAACATCCATTCATGTCCCATGATCTCCAAAATAAAGTTCTTATAAATTAGGAAGATAATGCATAATCTAAATCATTTTATAAACAAATGCAAAATATTATATTTACTTTCATAAACTGTATAATATTTTATAGCTTATTGAGCCCTGTTATCTGTGAAATTTACAAAAGCAACCTTATAGTTTCAAATATGAGACTGAGGGTCTATTTGAATTTAATAAGACAATCTCTTTATTAATTTTAGAGATATATCAACATAATGTTTAAATAGTTAAACAATAGAGTTACAGCAATCAAGAATTACTCATTTTATATTCCTGCATGTCATTCTAGTTTTATGGATTGTTTTAGGTTCTAGTCCTGTAAGTCTGCTTTCCTTTTAATGACTTCTTTTATCCATCAACCCTTTGTAAGAAAACAAAAAGGACCAACCTGTTTGAGAAGTGATCAACAGTCATCATATAGAGCCCAAACCGACAGTCGACCACATAAAATATAGTCAGCCAAATTAACAGTTTGTAACGATCATGAATCATCAAGCTTAGACATTAACCCACTCGTGTATTGAGATTAGGATCTAATCTATGATTTATCATATCTAAGTAAATTTCTCAGTCCTGCTACTACACTTTCGAACTTTTTTTGTTTTAAAAAAAAAGGGAAAAATAATGCATCTTTAGGACAGAAAAATTCAATATATAAGAATTCATAGTGCGGCAGCATAACAGAAGGGATTTCTAGGCATCAATGATACAGGGGAAAAGAAATGAAATTCAAAAGCAGGAAGCGAGAGAAAACAAATCTGGGGAACACAGGCACAAATATAGAAAACAATCAAAACATAGAAAGAATGTGGAATAAAATCAACTCATTTAAAAATAAAATAAAATATACATCATCACTCTGGGACCAAAATATTCCCCCAACACAAAGGCCTCCAATTGAGAGCTTCGTTTACTTGACCTACTCGAATAGAACGACTCTACAGACAGACTGCAGTCAGACTGACAAAAACCTTTTTACATCTAAAGAATGGGATTAAGCAATAACAATGTTTTAAAAACTGGACCGAACTGGTTGAACTGTGAGCTGCCTATATCTCCACTTTGAACATAATCCGGTTCAACCATGGTTCAATTACAATTTTAACCGGTTGAACCAATCAAAACATGAACCGAAAGTGTCATTAGTTCAATCTCCAATTTGGTTTTTATAAATTGACCAATAATAAGAAAAGATAGTTTTCTTTGTGTGTACGTACATATAAGAAATGAAGTAGATATAGAAGGATGTGTTGTTACTTGTTAGTTCTTTTTCCTTTTTTTTCCAGTTTTGTTTTATTGTTTCCAATAGACAAGACAGGAAGGATAGATGCATGGAAGAATTCGAATTGAAACATACCTTATTCGATGTGATTCACTGCAATCATCACACATGGATGAGGATGCATTGCCAGCACACATTCGTGACTCAACTTCAGTACCGCTGAATGCTGAGCCAGTCTCTATGCTAGATCCTGTATCACCAAAAGAACTGGAACACTCAGTGAGATCCTCACAAGCATCTTCCACAGCCTTGCCAGAATTTATGCACCCAGTTATATTAACTTCTACATCCTCATTTCCACCTGACAAAGGAGTTTGTTCAATTGGAGACTCTTCCATGCCATAAGCTTGCTGTTAGGTCCAGGTTGCAGAATCTTTTGTTTTGAGAATACAGGAGCAGGTATATTCTTTTAACTAACCAGAACTTCTAGGGCAGTTCTGACTTGGCATTCAGCTCTAAGTTTGGGCCCATTTTTCCAAATCATGAAATCTCACTGTTCAGAGATATGCAATGACAACAATGTCATGATTGGAAGCTTATGAATCGCTAGTTTACTAAAAAATCAATATGTACCAAAAAAAATAGGGAAGAAATTGCCACAAGTTGTAAAATTGTTATAATTTTCAAAGAAAATATATAAATAAAACTACTATAATCTTCATAGAAGGTAAGTGCATAAACACATGAAGAGGTTGTTATGACCTACATACCACAAAACGTCAAATGCAATAACCACAAGCATACCTCTCAATGCATATGGGATAAATAGTTGTGTTCAGGAAGAGTTTAAAAAGAAGAGAGAATCTCAGGCTAGAGGGATCCAAATTTTTTTTTTTTACTATTTCTCATATAAATTTTCTCGTGCCCCCACACAAGTCACTAGTTTCAGGGCCATTTGATGCAAATCCTCCTGTTTTCATCTGTCATTTGTATGCATCCAATGATAGTTATATTGAATGGTATCTAATGAACAATTCCAAAACTGATCAAACTAACACCACGAATTCTTCCCTTCACACAGTATCACCAAAAAGTCCTTCAAATTTCTTCCAGGCACCGTTAGCCTAGGAATCAACTGCCACATAAATGCTTGAGGTCTCCTATTATTTTGTGGATTTGCTGGGCTGCCTAAGAATCAGTTGGCCTATTCAATGAGCATAATGAGATTTCCTATTTTACAGTCAGCCTATTAATTGTATAAATGTATAGTTTAGGAAACAGAATAATTCTTTCATTATTAGTTGTAAATGGGAAAACTTTCCATATTGTATGTTGTACTATTTATTGAGTTGAAGGAAATCAGGAAGAAACAATTCAACCAATTTTGACAGGCACAACATCAGTTCCGTTTTCAACAGCACACTATAATATGAAAAAAAAAAAATATTTAACACTAACCCATAAACTCTACTCATTAAACCAATAAACAAACCAAATTAAGGTGCAAGGTCCAAATTCAATTCCTTGTGGCTGCAGCAAAAAAACTTCTAAACATTTTAGATGAAACACACACCATTTTGGATCATTAAACCAGCAAACTTTCAGCAAAACAAAAAATAAAAAGAAATCATATTCCCAGAAACCAAAAAAGGTAACACCTTACCCACAATTATATACTTGATTCAACAACACCCAAATCAGAATCCCCACCCGCATTAACCAAAAATAAACATTTCTCAATATATATATATATATTTTTGTCTTTGACCAATATCCCAACTGAGTGACCCTTCCAAACAATTAGGGCTTGTTTGCTTTATTTTAAGTTTCCTATTTTCAGAAATAATTATGAAACTGACACATTGTTTCTATTGTGTTCCCTGATTTCAAAAATTTGTACAGAAACACAGAAAACAACTGAAAATAGGTCATTGGAAACAGAGTATCTTTTCTAGTGATTGAACTTTGGTCCTATTCAATATCTTAAGAAAACGAAAAGGGAAAATAGAGGGGGGAAAATTAATCTTAGGGTTCTTACCCATTATCATACACCTCACAAAGAATCCAAATTTCCACAGCAATAGCTCTAATTCAACACAAACACATGAAGCAGAATTCAACCAAACGATCAATGGAATCAAAATATCACCCAAAAAAGGAAGTGTAATCACACGACAAAGCAGTGAGAGACTGAGAGAGAGAAGCACTTACCTATTTTCTCTTCTTGCTCAATGCTTTTTAGCTGAACACTCGATTCTTATTTATTTGCTGCGTCTGTCACCCACAACAGAACACTCGGATATTTCTTTTGTACTTACGCTGCCTTTCGGTCCAAAAAAAAAACACGAGCAAAGATCCTCCATATATCTCAAAGAGAGCTCCAATACTATACACTAGAAATGAATAAATATCCAATTTGATTCCTGAAATTGTAGGGTCGTATCAACTTAGTCCCTCACATTATCAATATTTTAAAATGATCCTTGAAATTTCAAAATGTAGCAAATACATCCCTGACATTATTCACTTAGTTTCAAATGCATCACTGATATTACCAACTTAACGTCATTATAGTCCATGCAAATATCAATGGAGGGACAAATCTGATTAACTTTCTACAATTTCAAGGATTATTTTGGAATATTGATAATGTGGGGGACTAAGTTGATACGATCCTACAATTTCAGGGACCAAATTGAATATTTACTCCTCTCGAAATATATAAAGAAATTCATTTTTAAAATAGATGATATTTATTAAGCTTTTATATATTTTATACATCCAAAATCATAGTAATAGAGTCTTCCATTTCTTTTGAGAAATGGAGAGGATCTCTTTTGAAAAATAGAGAGGATATTTACTAAAATTTTTAATTTTATTTTGTCTGATTTTGTTTGAACATAATTATAATAATTTTTTAAAAATGCTCAAATTATTATTTTATGAAAGGCTTAATTGCACTTTTGGTCCCTCGGGTATCACGATTGTGCAATTTTGGTCCCCCAGATTTTAATTGCGCCAATTG
Organism: Ammopiptanthus mongolicus; assembly: GCA_039655645.1. Classification (NCBI taxonomy): domain Eukaryota; kingdom Viridiplantae; phylum Streptophyta; class Magnoliopsida; order Fabales; family Fabaceae; genus Ammopiptanthus; species Ammopiptanthus mongolicus. The sequence continues at coordinate 82,970,991 of CM077346.1, read as the reverse complement.
GGTCCTCCAAGTATCACGATTGTGCAATTTTGGTCCCCTAAGTTTCAATTAGGCCAATTGGATCCCCCACGTATCATGATTGTGCAATTTTGATCCCCCAATTATCACGATTGTGCAATTTTTAGCGTCAGTAGCTTACATAGGACACGTGAGACTGATTTGACACTTAGTGAAGTCAACTTGACAATTTACGGGACATTCTTATAAGACATCATTGACATCTCACACAATTTAATGATCAAATGCACATCATTAAGTGTCACATAAGAATGACATGTAAGCTGTCAAACTAGTCTCATTAAGTGCCAAATCAGTCGCACATGTGCTTCATAGGCTATTGATGTTAAAAGTTGCACAATCGTGATACTTGGAGGACCAAAATTGCAAATCGTGATACTTGGAGGATCAAAATTGCACAATCATGATACGTGAGGGACCCAATTGGTGCAATTGAAATTTGGGGACCAAAATTGCACAATCGTGATACTTGGAGGACCCAATTGGCACAATTAAAACCCGGGGGACCAAAATTGCACAATCGTGATACCTGAGGGATCAAAAGTCCAATTAAGCCTTTATGAAAAATTAAAATTAGTGAAAATTTCTTTAAAACTTATTTAACTTTTTCTAAATAAAATTCAACCTAAGTTTTTTTTTTCTAATATACAAAACTTAGATGTAAAAAATTAATTTTCATGTGGATGGTGCCTACAACGTGAACCCCAAGAAGCTTTGCACCAAGATCGCCTTATGCGATGCCCTCATCGTCCGTAGCGACACCAAGGTCTCCTGCGAGGTCTTTGCGTCCTCCGCTGGTAGGCTCAAGATCGTCGGAAGAGCCGATGTCAGTATCGACAAAGTAGAACTTGTCGTCGCCACTGAGTTTGGCAGTTTGATAGTCAGAAAGGGGGGTGGTGGGGTGAAAATGAAAATAAGAAAACCTATTTAACAGGTTACTGGTTCTAAATCTAAGTCATTGATCATTTTTTTATTCTTGATCAATGACTAACATTCAAGGTGCATGGATGCACCTTTTTCTACGAGGTGCACCATAGATGCATAATAATTACTATTATAGATATGAAGATAAAAGCATAAATGTTAAAATCATAAAATTTTAATATAGCTCAAATAAATTACATACCTCATAATTGTCCTCTATGTGATTTCATGTTTTGAAATCGTTGAGCGATCAGCTCATTATCAATGTTATTGAACCCATCTCTCTCAATATAAGTCAACAGACAATCATTCATCCATGCATTTCCCATTCGATTACGTAACCTATTTTTCACAATCTTCATAGCATAAAAGGTTCTTTCTATGGTTGTTGGAGACTTGATTCATAAGATTTTTGCTCATTTGATGGTACTTTTCTCTTCAATTTTTTTTCATTATCTCCTACAATTATAGACACAAAGTTAATATATTTAATTTCATGGCTAACCAATCAATTTGATGAAATAATATAGTTATCACAAAATCCCCAATTTTGAGCATATCAAACCTAGCCTATCAACATTTGAACCCTAATCCCAAAAATCCCAAAAATTTGATTGTGATTTAAGCCATAATCCCAAAAATCCCCAATTTTGTAGCACTGTAGTAGCATAAAAGGAAGTATCGAAATCCCCAATTTTGTAGCACTATAGCAACACAACGATCATGACTCACGACGGACAAAGGAGGAGGACACAGCCGAACAAGTCGAGCGTCGAGGTCTTGTGTTGCGAGCGGCGGCAATCGAGTAGCGTCGACGCTGGTTGACTATCGGACGATGGAGGGTGTTGTGTTGTTGTGAGACAGTGAGAGATGAGAAAGAGGGAGAGAGGCTAACAACTTGCAGTTTGACGGATAATGGAGGAACAATTCGACGGACGGCAGAGGGTTGGCGGAGGATGACTGACAGACGGTAGGGCGGCGAACACAGTCACTGTGAGTAAAAAATAGAGAAGAAAGTTGCAGATTGGGGGCTATTGTAGTGTGACTGTCGTGTGAGTATTGCCTATTTGGGGCTGAGATAGATCAATGACATGAGTGCAATTTTTTCAACTACTGGGGGCAAAAATAAATAAATATAAGATATATGTAAAAAATTTATTGAAAAATGAGGTGCAAACCCTGAACATAATGTGCGTCCGCCCATGCATAGAGGACACCCTAATTTGGGTACTTGTATGATGCACGGGAGTCCACTAATAATCTTATTTTCTTTTGTATTTATATAAGTTTTTTATTTAAAAATAATTAATTAAGGTAATACATTTTAAATTAATATAATGAACTTGCTCAACTATCTTGCATGGATGCAACAATTACCGAAATATAGTGGCAGTAGAATTTGTCAAGTTGCTATAGGGGGAATAGTTTATCTGAGTATAACTGTTATATATTATATGTAAATAGTATTGCTTAATGAAAATTATAATACAAGATGAATGGGATATGAAACAAAGTGTAGATATAAAAAATAGAGAAAGCTTTTGATATACACTTCAACCAAAATAAATAAATATAAAGAAGTGGTATAGAAGATATTCAAAATTAAAATAGAGATATAAAAAAATGAAATAGCAGACACAATCATAAATATCGAAATCAAAAAAATGTCTTACGAAAACTCGATAAATTCATATCTTTTGGAAAACATCCTTGTATATAACACTAGTCTGATCCTGTAAACCAATTTGTTACTCTTCCATGAGCAGCTCTCGGCTTAAGCATCTTATAAGTTTCTATCACAAACTTATGAAAATAAATTAAAAGGAGCTTATGAAAATATCATAAACTATTTTCATAAATTATTTGTATAAGGTCATTTTTATAAGTTATTCTCATAAGCTCTTTCAAACACAATCGTACTTTGCTCATATTTCTCATTTCTGAATGCCTAAAAATGTAGTCAAGGAATATTACTATGTCAACATTTCTAAATATTCTCTTTGTTATCTAAACATTCAAAAAGTGCAATTTATATTATATTTGTATACATAGTTCGTCCTATACAAACAACGTACAAATTATTTTATACTTAAATATAAAAGCAATGAGGCCTGAGTCAAGGTATCCTACCTTGGCAAATTTGCATAATAACCTCTATACCGGAACGGAGCTAGACTTAGATGATGGGAGGGCCTCAACTTGAAGAAGAAGAAGAAAAATGGTCCCCTGTCAAGGAGGATTTTATACGTGTTTCTTGAAAAGCAATTGTGACTTGTGAGTGAGTATAATAATAATAATAATAATAATAATATTAATAATAATAATAATAATAAATTACCATTTTCGTCCCCCAAGTTTTTTTGTTTGGCGAAAATGGTTCCCCAATTTTTTTTTTGCAAATTTAGTCCTCCTAAAATTCAAATATTGCGAATTTGGTCTCCATATTTTTTAATTGCACTTTTGATCCCAAAACTATGGATCTTTTTGCACTTTTAATCTTTAAAAATCATGGATTTTGCAAAAATTGAGGACCAAAAGTGCAAAAAATCCATGAATTTAGGGGGACCAAAAGTGCATTTAAAAAAATATGGGGACCAATTTCATAACATTCGGATTTTAGGAGAACTAAATTCATCAAAAAAAAAATTTGGGAGACTATTTTAGTCAAAATAAAAAACTTGAGGGATGGAAAGTGCAATCTAACCTAATAATAATAATAATGGGAGATTGAGAGTAATTGTGAGTGTGTACTACCATTCCTGAAAAAACAAAAAGGGATGTTAAAAAGCTTATAAAAAAAGGATGTCAAAATCCCCTTTTTTAGGAGAATAGAAAAGTCAAGTCAATCCACAATTTTTAAAATTAAAAGAATTGTGCGACCCATGAACTTGATAGAGGAACATTGTTTTGATATGTGCCTAGTCAAAGACTATTAGAGTAACTTCAATGAGAGTTCTTTGACGAGTTCTTAAAATTAAAGACAAATTCTTATTGGGTTGCACCATTGGAGCTAACTGATATGGATGCAACATATAAGGACAATTGTTTATAGAAGCAACCAGTTCTTATATAAGAATTACCACCAATAGAAATAAGAGAGAGAAAATAATATTCAACAACCCAATCACATATATTTAAGATTAAATAACAAAAATAAATGTAAATAAATATGTGGGGTAATTTGTGCCACCCATTTGGTAAACTTTTAAGAGATGCAGTATTGATGTATAAAGTTGCTTAAAGTAAAAGAAGGTAAAAAGTGGTAAGGTTGCATAATAGGACCCATAAAAATTGGAGTTAAACAATTCTTATATGTTGCAACATTGGAAATGCTCTTACAAATTTTAAAATTAAAAAAAAAAAAATTGGTAGGGTCTGGACCATGCCCAGAGACCAAGTAAATTCGTCCCAGCCTCTATCTTTCTGTACAACTTGAAAGATTCGACAGCTCAAACAATATGCAAAATAACAACATGCAACCCAAATTTACTCATGAACACATCAACTTAATCAGAAACAACCATGTATGAAATCCAAAATTTAAAAATAATAAAATTACCTCTTCTCGGATGATGCGTCTAAGGTACTATACCTGGACACAATCAAATAAAATCATAAAAAAATATTACTTTTAAACATAAAGAGATGAAATCGCAAACGAGAAGATACAATTTAAATTAAAAGGCAAAAAACCTAAATTTGTTTCCAAAAGCTCAACAAATTATTTCATCGTGCAAGATATAGAACCGAAAAATTTAAAACAACACAGAGAACCAAATCCAAAGACCAAAGAATTAGTGAACAAACAAATTAAATGATGTAACCACATACCCAAAGAAGATGAGGAGGTTGCGATTATTTTCCTTCAAAAGCAAGAAATCTTCAAAAAGAAACCTATTAAAATAAGCAAGATAGTAAGAAACACCCACATTTGTTCACAAATCGTTGATACCCTGCATAGATATAGGAACAATCATCAAATTTGCAGTAGAAAAAAACATTCATACCTTCGAGTTTTGCTTCGCATGAGCAATAACGCTTGCAAAAGAAAAAATCACACAAAAGGGTGGAGAGATCTAAACGAATTTCCAAGAGCCTTCTCCAATTTAAATTGAATAGTGGCACCACTTCGTCTATTCTAGATTGAAGAACCCAAAGCGGCGGTTGCAGCTCAAAACCCTTGGGGGTTGTGTGAGTGTCTTTGGTAAATGCAGAACTTAATGAGGCTGGATAAATTAAGCATTAATCACGCAGTAACCTACCGAATTTGTTAAATGCTTTAAACAACACTATGATTTAATTTTGATAAAAAAAAACACTATGATTTAATTTTATTGTTTTAATAATTCTTGGTGCGAAATCTCTATTTTACCGTCAGTTTGGGCGAGAAAAAATACCCCTAAACTACACTACTTTATATATATATATTTCCTCCCGATCTATATATAAGCAAAAAAACTAACTTCACACGTATTAAGAAAGTTAGTTATATTAGTTTAATTGTCTTGATTTATGTAAAAAAATAAGTTATAGTTACTAAACTACCATTTCTTGGGAGTATATAATATTCTTGGAAGTTGTGTCTTTTGAGTGTATAATGCTCTTGGAAAAATAACAAAACAATTAACCAAGAGGTATTTTTGAAACACTAGCATTAAATAAGGTTGATTTGATTGACTTTTACTTATATTTGAGTCCAAAAAATGTAGGTACTTTTTTGCTTATATATAGATCCAGGGGGAGTATTAAACAACACTATGATTTAATTTTATTGTTTTAATAATTCTTGGTGCGAAATCTCTATTTTACCCTCAGCTTGGGTGGGAAAAAATACCCGTAAACTACACTACTTTATATCTATATATATATATTGCCGTTAAATAAATTTGACCATCATCATACAAATTAGCATTTTTAACCCAGTCTTACCTTTAACTCTAAAAATAGCAACATGTAATTGTTCATGAGAAAACAGAGGTTGTGACAAATATAACCTAACATGGGATAATGTTTTTGATCACAACTAGAACGATTATCCGTGTGATGTACGGTGATGAAATGTTTTGATTAAGTATTATGTTTATTTTATATTGTGATATTGAAAATATTGTTTAAGTAAATGAATGATGCCTTTATTTTTTAGTTTTCTTTTGAAGTATATGTTTTTAACTTTTTTTTTGCGGGTATATGTTTTTAACTATATTTTGTTGGAAATATTTGTTTGGGTAAATGAATGATGTCTTTATTTATGAGTTATCTTTTGAAGTAGTAGTTTTGAAGTAAAGTTTGTACATAAAATGAATAAATCATTTCGTTGAAAAACAAAAACCTTCTGGTGAAGTACAAATTTTACTGCAACATCGATTGGTGAAGCTTTTGTAAAAGTAAAAGTGAATTAATAAAAGGAAGATGTAAGCTCTAATAATGAAGAAATCTAATAATTTAAGAGTAACTTACTTTACTAACGGTCTGATAGACTTCTTTGTAAATCACATTCGTAATAGTATTTAAATTTTGGCCTTCATGATCACATTTAGTATCTTCAATCCACTACGGGAGGTAATCCTTGACATTGCGACATACAACTTTCCAAGTAAAAAAACCAGCTGAGGAAGATAAATTCTAACATGTTTGATAGATTTTCTTAACTCTTATTTATAGCCATTGCGAAAGAAACAACAATCGGGAATTGCATATGCTGAAATATGAATGGAATCCTCTTATCGAAAGGTGTCAGTGACAATCTTGGAATGAAAACTCTTTGGCCACTATTGTTTCATGAGATTACTTTTCCTTCTAGAACATCGTTTCCCATTTGAGTAAATATTAGTCGAGTATCGTTGCATAGTCCTGATGATTGATCTTATTTCTCTACAACATAATAGGAACACCAACTTTGATTTTTAACTCATGTTTTGGAAGTCTTGATGAGTTTATTGTGTTCTGAAATTCAAGTGTATGAACATCATCTCGACCATCAATATCGTCGTCCGTTGTGCAAGGACTGTCAAAACTCAGATAAGTTTTTTTCCCATTTGGTATAAATGATAGAATTTGTCTAAAATCTCCACCTAGATTGATCACCTTTCCTCTGAATGGGAGATTCAAGTTGTTGTATTGTTGAATTGAAGGATATCTCTGAGTATTATGTTTACCTATTGAAAACAGTGTTTCTGAGTCATTGGAGCTTCATCCCATATAATAAGTTTTGCTTTTATTATCAAGGTTTGCTAATGTGCTTCTTTGTTTCATATTGCAAGTATAATCTTCGTTGACATTTATAGGAATCGCAAATCTCGAATGTGTTATTCTTTCACTTGATATTAGCAGGGATGTTATTCCATGTGACGCAATCATAAAGGCGAGATGAAGGAGGATAGTTCCATGAAATTTCAACTAAATAAATAATGCTCATTTTTTTTTTTTGCAAAATAAATAGTACTCCATCTAATCCTAAATTATTGATGTTTTAGATTGTGTATTGGCTCAATAAAAAAAAGTTAGAATATTTGACTAAATTATTCTCATGGAAAGTTGTTGTTCTATAAATTCCTTTAAATATTAAAAAATATTGTGTCATTAGTTCATCACTGATTAAGGATATAATTTTAAACATAAGCAAATTTAATAATATTTTAATATATATCAATCAGAATTAGACAATCTGTTACTTATAAATAGTGAGTTGTTTTACAAAACACTATTCCAAAAACTATTTAAATTGTTTCAGGGTTGTATAAATTTTCTTACATAAACCTATATAAGAATAATAATTTATTTATTTTGAAATTATAAGTTATTAAATAAATACTAATATGACATTTCTTCCGAAGAATCCCTCTGTCTCTCATGATGAAATATGTATAAATGTTAATAATGTCACCATGGGGATATTCTGCCATATTCATCCTTATTGTACATGGTAGTATGATGTTGAGGTTTGTTTTTTTTATCCTTAATTGGACCGTGGTTGATATTTAGGAATTTACCTATTATCATTCATCTTCTATTGTTGTATAAATAATGTGGTGTTGCTTTTAGTTTTCCTCGTATATTGTTGCGGGAGAGGGGAAGAGAGAGAGAGAGAGAGAGATTTTGATGAATGAGATATGAGAAGCACAAAGATATCCTACACGATAATTAGGATAATATGTTAGAAAAAATTAAAAGAACGTTTGTAAATTGATAAAATATTTAAGAATAATTTAATCATTGTTACTTTTTTTTATTGAACGTTTTGTCCGTTTTCTAATATGTAACCGTATAAAGAAGTTTAATCGGTCATATAAAATGGCAATTAAGAATTTTTAAAATTGTTTGTTTTGTCAAATTTGTAATTTATGACTGTTTAAAGAATTTTAAAATTAAGAAGAAAACTTAATGCGAATAATGTTGATAGTCATGGCAAATAAATAGGTCCTACGGTTATCGTAGGGGATTTATGGCACCTGAAATTAAAAAAACTCTTTGAGTAGGCAATTCATTCTTCTAAATTGACAATAATTTATAATAAATGAAATAAAAAATCTATTAAATTATATCAAACGAAATTAAAAAAAAACTTGATCAAAATACAAAATCCTAATTCAAATATGAGATATGAGAAACACAAGGATAGCCTACACAATTATTAGGATAATGTGTGAGAAAAAAATAAAAGAGCCTTTATAAATTGATAAAATATTTAAGAATCATTTAATCTTTGTTACTTTTTTTTAATAATTGTTTTGTCAGTTTTCTATCTTATGATCGTTTCAAGAAGTTTAATGGGCCAATTAAAATGGCAATTAAAAATTTTTCAAAATTGTTTCTTTTGTCAAATTTGTAATTTATGACCTTTTAAAGAATTTTAAAATAAAGAAGAAAACTTAATGCGAATAATGTTGATAGTCATGAAAAATAAATAGATCCTACGGTTATCGTAGGTGATTTTGACTCCTGAGATTAAAAAAGTCTCTGAGTAGGCAGTTCATTCTCCTAAATTGACAATAATTTATAATAAATGAAAGAAAAAATCTATTAAATTATATCAAACGAAATAAAAAAAAACTTGATCAAAATACAAAAACCTAATTCAAATATAAGATATGAGAGGCACAAGGATATCCTACACGATAATTAGGATAAAGTGTGAGAAAAAAAATTAAAAGAACGTTTATAAATTGATAAAACATTTAAGAATCATTTAATCATTGTTGTTTTTTTTATTGAATGTTTTGTCAGTTTTCTAACTTATGACCGTTTAAAGAAGTTTAATGGGCCAATTAAAATGGCAATTAAGAATTTTAAAATTATTTGTTTTGTCAATTTTGTAACTTATGACAGTTTAAAGAATTTTAAAATTAAGAAGAAAATTTAATGCGAATAATGTTGATAGTCATGGAAAATAAATAGGTCCTACGATTATCGTAGGTGATTTATAGCACCTGAGGTTAAAAAACTCTTTGAGTAGGCAATTCATTCTTCTAAATTGACAGTAATTTATAATAAATGAAATAAAAAATCTATTAAATTATATCAAATAAAACAGTCGATCAAAATACAAAAATCTAATTCAAATATAAGATGCGCAAAGATATCCTACACGATAATTAGGATAATATGCGACGAAAAAAATTAAAAGAGCATTTTGTAAATTTATAAAACATTTAAGAATCATTTAATCATTGTTACTTTTTTTATTAAATGTTTTGTCAGTTTTCTAACTTATGACCGTTTAAAGAAGTTTAATGGGCCAATTAAAATAATAATTAAGAATTTTTAAAATTATTTGTTTTGTCAATTTTTTAACTTATAACCGTTTAAAGAATTTTAATATTAAGAAGAAAACTTAAATGAGAATAATGTTGATAGTCATGGAAAATAAATAGGTCCTACGGTTATCGTAGGTGATTTATGGCACCTGAGGTTAAAAAACTCTCGGAGTAGGCAATTCACTCTCCTAAATTGACAATAATTTATAATAAATGGAATAAAAAATCTATTAAATTATATGAAACGAAATAAAAAACTCGATCAAAATGCAAAAACCTAATTCAAATATGAACCTCACCTCATGCATGAAAAGCAAAATGGGCCCGCTCCAAGAATTTGCTTCTACAATTAAACATAACGAACCAAAAAACATAAGTAATAGATCCAAAATATATAAGTAACAGATGTGGAGAAATGGAATTTTGCCTGCTATTGATGCTTATCATTATTCAATAATGGTTTTTCAACTATGAACCAAAATGAGCATGTTTATCATAGAAATATCTTTCATTTTGCACAAACTTTCAAAAGTAAAATTATTCTGGATACTGAATACATAGATAATTTCGGTTTTTATAATCTTACTAATATGAAAACTACCATCTCAAATGCAAACCATTACACGCTTAGCCTGTGCATCTGGATTCATAGTGCATCTGGAATCCATAACTGAAAGATGAAATTCAGATTTGTCAATTTATAAACCTTGTGCGATCAACATAAAGAAAAAGATTAAGAAGAGAAACTTCACTAATAGAAACATGAAGAACACACAAAAATAGAGAAAATTTAACAATCCATTTGCACAGAAAGAAAAATAGAGAAAATAATTATAAACCCTGTGCCATTAACAGAAAGAAAAAAAAATTGAATTTTGGGATTATAGAATCTTAACAGATAAGCAGAGAAGTTCAAATCAGAGCTGAAGCCAGCATACAAAGAGTAGAATCCAAAATTAGTCAAGTTGTCAGAAAACAGAGAAAATTAAAATCTGTTTTGAATTGTGAGGAAGAAAAAAGCAAAAATGATTATCCATAAACTTACCTTGGAAGCAGAGAAGCTTAGAAAGGAAAATAAAGCCGACACAAAATAAAACCTTTGCAGTGAAAAATGAATTAAAAAAGACAAATTCTTCCAAACTCAGTTGTAGGAAGCTACCCGAAATAAAATCAACATATCATCAAAAAAAGAAAAGAAAAGAAAAGAAAGTGTAGAATTTGGGATTTGGGAACTCACTCAAGAAGGAAGCATAGCTGTATGCAAGAAGGTAGTGAGAGATAGTGTGACACCCTCAAAACCCGTGCCACTTTTTATAACCCAAAACATACATTAAAACGTTAAATAAAATTTGCTGGTTTTACTTTCGAAAAACGATTCCTTTATTTTCATTAAGTCCTAAAAATCGCGATAAATTTTTTTTTTTATTTATTACTCATGAAATTACCACTCCAAAAAGAACCGAAATACTCATATATAACAATATATATATACATCAACTAAAGCTATGGACAACACGTCCGGATATTTGAAATCATTATGACACTGGTATGAGTCCTCAAATAACTTGATACAATTCTGGCATGAAATACATCTGATCGTGGGTCTCGAAAAACCCTAAGACTGCTCGAAACGTCTCCTCATTCGATTATCGACCCGAATATAAAATATTATTTATATTTTGGACATCAGGACACATTTTAGGAAAAAGATAGAGGATCAAATTTTAAGACTAATGGTCTCGTCCGTTAGTCAATATTAGGTCATGATAGTAGAAAAACACTATCATCTGAAAAAACATAGATCGGGTTTTGTTTGAGTTTTCGGCCCAAAACTTAACCGTAAGCTCCTACGATTATATGAAACAAGAATATGATTTTAGTTTTCCCAAAATCATTTTCTATAACACAGATAAAAATATAAACTCATTAATTGAGTTTATCGTCCTTAGAAAGCACGAAAAATCGGGGTGTTACATTACTATCCCCCTTAAAATAATTTCGTCCTCGAAATTACATACCTGTGAACAGATAAGGATATTGCTCTCTGATCTTGTCCTCAGTCTCCCACGTTGCTTCTCCAGTTGTATCATCCCAAATAACCTTGACTAAAGAGATTTGTTTCCCCCTCAGTTGTCTGACTCTCTTGTCCTCGATCCTTACAGGTGCAGTCTCATAAGACAGATTTTCTTCAAGGGTACTTGATCAGGTTCAATTACATGAGATGGATCAGGAATATACTTCCTTAATTGTGAAACATGAAAAACATTGTGTAAATTTGAAAGAAAAGGAGGTAAAGCAATTTGGTACGCTATTGGACCAATACGTCGAAGAATTTGGTATGGTCCAATGAATTTAGGAGTGAGTTTTCTGGATTTCATTACCCGACCTACCCCAATCGTTGGATTGACTCTCAGAAACACATGATCGCCTTCTTGAAATTCGAGAGGTCGTCTTCGCTTATCCGATTAACTCTTCTGCCTACTCTGAGATGTCCTCATCCTTTCACGAATCTGTTTGACTTTATCAGTCGTCTGTTGCACAACCTCGGGCCCTAGAATTGTACTCTCTCCATCATGATACCAACAAAGAGGAGTTTGACATTTCCTCCCATATAGAGCCTCATAAGGTGCCATTCCTATGCTTGAGTGATAACTGTTATTATACGTGAATTCAATCAGAGGTAACAGTTCATCCCAACTTCCTCGGTTATCCAACACGCAAACTCTTAGCAAATCTTCTAATGATTGAATCGTTCTTTCTGTTTGTCCATCCGTCTGAGGATGATATGCTGAACTTAGGCGTAACTTGGTTCCCAAAGCTTGGTGCAAGCTTTCCCAAAAACGCGATGTAAACTTCGGGTCTCGATCCGAAACAATACTTGAGGGTATTCCATGCAATCTAATCACTTCTCTTATATACACCTCAGTCAGTTTCGCTACTGTGTAGTTCGTCTTGACAGGTAAGAAATGTGCCGATTTCATTAACCTATCCACGATTACCCAAATCGAATCAAAATTCCTCGATGTTTGGGGTAAACTTACCACCAAATCCATAGAGATACTCTCCCATTTCCACTCCGGTACATCTAGGGATTGTAGCATCCCTCCAGGTCTCTGATGTTCTACTTTTGCTTTCTGACAAGTTAGACACGATGCAACGTATTCTGCAACTTGTTTCTTCATGCCTGGCCACCAGAATCTTTGTTTCATGTCCTGATACATCTTGGTTGCACCAGGATGAATGCTTAATCCACTCTTGTGGGATTCTTCTAGAATCATATTTCTCATCTCAGGGTTGTTGGGTACACAAAATCGTCTATTACACCTTAAAATCCGGTCTATTCCCAAGCTAAACTCACTAGCTTTCCCTTGTTCCACCAACATCTTTTTCTCTTGAAGAGACTCATCAGTAGCTTGTTGTTCACGTATCTCTTCCATTAATCCATTGGAGATCTTAAGCATTCCAAAGCTTAGTTTCTTAGGACCTATCTCCAACCCCAAATTTAGATCACGGAACTCCTCAATCAGTTTCAATTCTCTCACCATCATAGTTGAAATATGAATGGCTTTCCGGCTCAAAGCATCTGCCACGACGTTCGCCTTCCCTGGATGGCATTGCAACGTGAAGTCGTAATCCTTTAAAAACTCCATCCATCGTCTTTGCCTCATATTGAGCTCCTTCTAATCGAACAGATATTGTAAACTCTTGTGGTCACTAAAGACGTTGAAGTTTGCACCGTACAAATGATGTCTCCATATCTTTAGTGCAAAAACAACTGCAGCTAATTCTAGGTCATGTGTGGGATCATTCTTTTCATGAATCATTAACTGCCGTGATGCGTAAGCCACCACCTTGCGGTGTTGCATCAACACACAACCTAGACCTTGATGGGAAGCATCACAGTATACTTCATAAGGTTCACTCGGTTCTGGAAGTATCAACACTGGTGAAGTCGTCAAAAGCTCCTTAATCCTTTGGAAACTTTCTTCACACTGATCAGTCCAAACAAAAGGTTGATCTTTCCTCGTCAGTTGAGTCAACGGTGACACAATCTTGGAAAATCCTTCAATAAATCTTCGGTAGTAACCGGCTAATCCCACAAAACTTCTTATCTCGGTCACACCTCTTTGGCTTTTCTCAAGAAAGTACAGCTT